>OY987234.1:13268799-14468799 GCA_963920705.1 Odiellus spinosus | reverse complement strand
AAAGTATTATCTCCTTCATTGAAACCATTGGCGGAAACAGTAATTGTGTTAAATATTCTAGAAATCTGGTTTCTCCGAGTATGTCGCCGATTCCTTCATGACGTTGGATTATCTCACGCCAGGAGCTATGGTCTTCGTCGTTTGCTTTTTTACCGCGGCGCTGACAGAGTTTTTGAACAATATGGTGGCCACTAGTATGACTCTTCCAATTTTAAGTCAATTGGTACGTTATGTCACACTTAAACGCGCGATCGAAATGTGCTAATTTATGCATTTGGGGATAACAGGCGCAGTATAAAAAGATGAATCCCCTTCTGTTGATGGTGCCGGCAACCATCGGTAGTTCCTTCGCTTTTATGTTTCCTGTTTCTCAACCGTCCAATGCAATTGTTTTTCAAAGAGGCGAACTAAGAACTTATGAATTGGTAATGTATTCGAAAAAATTGTTGGTGGTCAAAAATGTAAATAATTTGGTTTTTAATCCAAAAACCAGATGTTTCCAGGGATTTTTATGAACATTTTGTGTTGCTGCGTGGAGGTTTTTGTATTCAATACATTGGGTTATTATATTTTTGATTTGAAAGAAGTACCTTGGTGGGCATTGCCCTGCCCGGGTTCTGTCTATTCTAACATTCACAATGATTCTTACGATGAAGTCACAAAGAACTACTTTTTAGGTAATTTATCGGAGTCTTCCACGATATTAATAAACTTATGATAGTCTAATTTATTTGAACTGTCTGAGACTTGTAAACCCCTTTAAATAACCTTCTTTTCTTATTTAGTAAGTTAGTAGCGACATTATTGAACTCAAATCGCACTGCCCTAAGCTAAGCTGAGGTGCATTAGGGAAGGTGACTTTCACGGGGAGTTTTCTCGAGGCAGATAAGGTTTTTAAGTGGGAATAGAACCACTCAGTTTTCTTGCGCCCAATAAGGTTCTAATACTTTTTTGCTGTTCGTTCCATTTTCCCCCCACACCCTCCTAGCAAAGATTAGCGCTGGTTAGTTGTTTGTTATGGAGATCTTGCATAAAGAAAACTTTGTAGGTTCTATTCCTAATACAATGTAAATGGTTTTATTTTTTTGTTCTGTTAGAAATGTTTTTAGTTGCCTCAACACCTTAATTTAAAACGGGATAATTAGGGCACTATGTTGTATAAATTAAAATAAAAATGATTTTATTTAACATAATAATTTTCCATAAGGTTTTGGTGTAAACACATGTCTTGTGGGTGTTCAAATTTCATTAATTACGCGCGATGCTCTTTGATTGGCCGGTCTAAAAGTGAAGTAATTCAAGTAAACCATATTTTACGTCGTCTGCTCTATTTAGTCTGTCTGCTCTAGTGCAGCTCTACATCGACAATCAAACATTCTCGCAGTTTCGTCAATGCTTCTTATAGTTTAAACCCAATTTTTACTACATAGATTTAAGACTAAACCTGGTTCTTTAATTTCCATATTTAGGTTGCTTTTAAATTAATATATATGCAATTTCATTTTTGTAACAGGTTTTACTTATAAGTTTAAAACTTTGCAAGCCAAGGCTTAGAGTATTGTTATATAACTTAAGCAAGCATGTCAAAAAACTCGGAGATTCAAGACATCTATTCGAAACAAGCTAAGCAACAACAGGATAGAAAACCATTTATTGAATACAGCTGTTTATTTACAAACTGTAACAAACCCGAACCTTTATGCGATTTAAAAATAAGCGATACGAGCTTTCTTGACGAAGAAGCTACTGAGAGGGAATCTTGTTCAAACTGTGGAAAATCTAGGAAATATTATTGCTATTCCTGTTGTCTTCCTTTAGAACATATAAAAGATAAATTACCATGCCTTAAAGTAAGAATTATGATCTGAAAAGGTTTTTAAATACAGTTCTTTGATAAAACCAATTTTTTTGCCCAACAGTTACCCATTGCCATTGATATCATAAAACATGCCAATGAAACTGAAGGGAAAAGTACAGCCATTCACGCTGCTGTCTTAGCTATGGATAAAGTTAAAGTTTATATATATCCTGATGTTCCAGATTATACTGATAAAAATGTAAGTATAATTGGAAGATTAAGGTGGTTTTCTTTAAAGCAGCAGCCAATCTCTTCTTTAAAGGGTCTATAGTTTTTTCCAATGTTAAAATACATTTATGCATTTCATTTGTAGGTTTTATTGGTATTTCCTGGAAAGAATGCCAAACCATTGAAAGAATATTGTGAAAATATAGGTGACAAGCCTCTAAAATGCCCTTTTGAAAGAGTGGTTTTCATTGACAGGTATGTTCTAACGTTACGCAAGTTATTTGTAAGCTTAGTTTAACTTAAAACGCACAAGGTTTGAGAGGTTTGAATTTATTATATAACAATTGTGCTAAGATGGTTCATACGCGTGACATATCATTTTTCTTCTGGAGGTAATTCCCCGCAATCTTTAATTGCAATAACCTTCTTCGTTTTTCCACTCGAACTTCCCAAACTTTCAACAGTTTTCAAAATATCCATTCCTTCCACGACTTTACCAAACACGACGTGGTTTCCATCTAGCCACGAAGTTACAGCTGTTGTTATAAAAAATTGCGAGCCATTGGTATTAGGTCCAGCGTTGGCCATGGATAATAAACCAGGTTGCGAGTGCTTCAATTCAAAGTTTTCATCTTCAAATTTGTCCCCATAGATAGATTTTCCTCCAGTGCCATTGTGTTTGGTAAAGTCTCCCCCTTGGCACATAAATTTGGGGATCACGCGATGGAATATGCTCCCTTTGTAGCCAAAGCCCAAATTCCCTACACAGAGAGATCTAAAATTTTCAGCTGTTTTGGGCACCACGTCTGGTCTGAGTTGAAAGACAATCCTTCCCAAATCTTTTCCATCAGCAGTAATATCAAAATAACATTTTGGCAATGGTGGGCCTGAAGCGAATAGCCTGGTACTAATATTATTATTACACAAAAATAATTGATTTACTCCGAAGAATCGGCCCATCGATCTCGCGTTTTGAAGCAGCACCATTATTTTTATTATATTATTATTTCTCTTGTGAAAACAAATGTCCAGTGACCTCTGTCCACCAAGTTCCACCCTTAAGGAGAAAGATTTCTTCTACAGTCTGCTTTCCTTAGCCTTTAACCTCAACAGCCGCATTGATTAGACACTTTTTGAGCGCCCTCTACCCTCATAGTATCACATTTCCGGAGGAAAATGAAACCTCTTGTTTTAACCGCGATTTTTAAATCGTATAAAGCTAAACAGACAGTTACAATACGCTCCAGAAGTGTAATTTAACTCCCATAATTGAGAAACCGAACTAAGAATTTCTTAAATATATGATAACAAATTAATAATACTGAATGTTTTTGATAAGAAGATATTAATTTGATATTAGCCTGTTTCTGTTATGAAGAAATTAGTATAAAATTTTCTGATTCGACGAAATTAATATTACTGTTTATGATATGAAGAAATTGAAAAGTTTATTATAGCAACTTCTGTCAACCCCCGTAAGTGTAATAAATTTCTGGTTTTATTAAAGACCGTAATTCTATTCATGAAAGGTTTCCTGATGTGCAATGGGAATAAATTTTTGCTGACTGTTTTCAATTTACTGAAAACTTAATTTTTAAAATAAGTTGATTTACTCTTTTATATTTTGTTTACGTTTAAATTTAAAACTAGTAATTATGAGCGTACAATTATTCTCTCACACCCGCAATTCTTTTCTTTGTAGTATAAAGTTAATTTAACCAATCTTGTCTGAGCTTATCTTCCTGTTATCAATCACCCATCTTCACATCGTTTTGTTTATGAAAAACATCTTTTGTTAAAACTTTAAAATATGTTTTTATCTTATTCCTTTTCTTTAGCACCTGGAGACAAACGAAGAGACTCTATGGGGACGAAAGATTAAACAGTAAGCTTTTAATTTATTTCTAGGGTCGTTTTGACCAGCCCCATACAACTATATCACTGACTCGGGCTATTCATCGTTTTAATCTATTGTTTCGTTCCCGACAATGGAAAGGAACCCTCGAATCCCCAAAGCTTATTAGCTTCCTATTAAATGCCCACTAGTATATGGCGTGATATTTACTCTTTAGCAAAACCTACAAGTTCATTGTGTTTCTCCCCTAAGATAGTAACACGCGAAATATACAACGGATATTTACGGACTCCTATTATACTGTTTATTTAATCTAATTCAACCGAGTTCTGATATAGAAGCCTCATTCGCTAATTAAACAAGGAATTCTTCCTGAGATGAATATCCTCTTTATATATTGTTGTTTACCAGGAACAAATGACTTAATTTGCTTTTATACCCTCTTTGGAATTCTTATAACTAAAAACCTGAAACTCGGAAAGAGTACCTCCTAATTGTTGACTTTCTTGATAATAATGGAGATACCATTGCGATGAAGGTACAAACAGAGTAGAAACATTTCAATTTCTATGAACCCTCCAACGCAAAATATAAACAAATATTAATCTTAAACTCGTTAAATCTTAGAGCCATAGTCTTCGATAGTCCCGTTTTGATCGAACACAAAAAAAACGACTTTAATAAATCGTGTATTTCGGCCAATTTAAATTTGTATCCCAGAATATCATCTTTAAAATAATATCAATATTTTATTCCCTAGCACATGAATGTAACCATAAGTAAATAGAAGAAAGTTGGTAAGTCCTCCTTTAACTAGTGGAAGATCTAAGAAACAAACACCTCAAATTTAGCTTTTGGCGGGAAATCTCGGGTGAATGCACTAAATAACGCGCTATGCAGTTTCACTTCGTATTGACTCGACTCAACTGTCAAAGCCTTCGTGTATTCATCCGCGGTTTCCCGCCAAGAGCGCAAAAAATTTAAAGGTGTGAAAAAATCGAAGAAGTGACGTCTTCCCAAAAACACTTCTACCTATTTACTTGTGATATTACTCGTCTAATCAATTTTTGAAAAATTAAAAAATTAAATGCAGTTTTAGACCCATTTGACCTTTAACCTGTTTAAAATGAAACTTTGAATTCCTCTTTAAGGAGTGAAAATTTTGTAGTATTTAAGATATAGAGAAAAACGATTCAGTATTAAAAAAAAATGCGCTTGCTTTTAGGACTACCCTGCGTCGTGTTGAATGATCGAGAATCTCTGTTTTGGCGTCATCAGCGAACGAAGCCCATGTCGTACTTAGCTACGGTGGAAGCCATCTACTACTTTTTAGTGGAATACCACGGAATCTTTGAAGGGCAACAAGGCGAATCATATGACGGCCGATATGACAACGTTCTCTTCTTTTTCAAATTCATGTACAATAAAATTCGCAAAGTGTACGATCCACGTATAGCTCAGCTTCTTCGAGAACGTTCCGAGCCTAGTTCATGAAACCCTCCCTTTCGGTAAGGATCCATTAAAACGCTTTTTTTTTTTTTTTTATTTAAGTAAACAGTTTTTCTCCTTAATTTATAAATCGATAAGGAAATAAGGTTTCAAACTAAATCCAAGGCCAAAAAGGTACTTTTTCCTTAGCCGACGAAATTTGATAGTGGTGCCCTATATTGAAGAAGCTTAAACGATTATTTTAAGTTATGATTATAAGAGAAACCTTTTGAACCTTTTTTCCCCGTTTATAACGAGTAATGGGCAAAATTACTCTAATTTAGCCAAAAGTATCGTCTTTAGTATCATAAAATATGCAGCAGATAAAATAATATTCTATAATAATCTATTATCTATGTATCCATAGATAGGATAGATTTGGGAGATTTTAAATCATATCTAGAAAAGTTTTTAATTTCCATGTTAATATAACACATCTGCACATATCTATACTCACGTCATTAATTTTGAATCTTAAAAAATAGTCACATATTTCCAACAAAGCCGAAAAAATATCATTAGATTTTTAGCGGATATTTCGGTACTTTTTGTCCGAATTGTCGTCCAGGAAGTAACACATTTCTGTCAGTCTGACAGTTTTTGCTGGTTATCAATTTTTATAGGGACGCAGCCCGAGTCTGGCCTCCAATAATTTAGAAAATCTTGTTATCGCAATTTTAATGAGATCTCTTGTTTGTTTGTCTCACGATCGAGTCACACGACACAATTATTTTATTCGGTTCATCAGCACCCTCGTGTCGTCTTTCTTAAATTGCACCTCACCAATGTCAAGGAGGATCAGATAAGGAGAGGAAAAGTGGGGACGGCGCAGTTCCTACTGCGTCGGCCTAAACTCCCACTCTGGGAGAACGGGGGTAGAGATGTTTCGTGGTAAAATGTTGTCACGTGGGTAAAACGGATCCTTTATCAGCTTCGTAGTAGCCAACGACGCTAGTGACCACGTGACAACAGTTTACCTCGAGAATTTCCTATCCCCCTTTCCACCCGAGTGGGAGGTTGGCTCTTCTCTCTCTAACTCAACGCAGCCCCACATTTCCTCTCCTTCTCTGATCCTCCTTGCCAATGTGGGATAATTAAACTATTAATTAGTCCAACGAATGTTTCTTGATTTGCAATATCAAGTTTTAATCCATCTGAACCGCTTGATATAGAAAATGAATTGATTCTTTATTGATTTTAATTCTAAAAAATAATACATGTTTGCGTAGTAAAACATGTGCCCCTGAGTTGTGCCAAAAATCTGAAACTCCGATTTTGATATTAAATTAAAATGAGAACCTCGAACTAACCAAAAAACGTCCCACCTTTGGCTTATTAAAATCCCCGCGACAGGTGCTACGGGTCACTCCCCCTCCTTTTCATGATTTAATTATATGATTATCCTTCAGCTTCAATAAGTTGATTTCAATAAACGAAATATTAGACACGTCAATAATAAAAAAGATTTATACGCGAGATAGGTATAATTAATTCCAGAGGCAAATATTTTCGAAGAATTTCCGAATTATTCTCGCGCGTATCACTAATTATTTGTGATTATATATATCACGCAATCGTTCTTTCTATATGCCTAGGTTTTGAAGTTAGAATTCTTGTTTAATTAAATTTTTTCGTGTCAAACTCGTAAGTTAAACCCTGATGTTTAAGCCTAATTACATCTTCCATTTGGGAATTTCTCTTTTCCGAAATGGGACATATGACACGCCCGTCAGTTAAAATTTGGCCGGTCGGCCACCTTTGGTCATTTCTATTATTCGTGTAGTGTGGGGAAAATATTTTACAAAACTTATTTATACCCGCACACGCCTTTATTCAACGAAAGTCGTAAAAATAGACATATTTTTAGGTTGGAGGAAAATAAAATTTTCAAATTTTATAACTCTCTGTTATGAGTATGGGGAATGTGGTTTATTTTTCTGTATTTCATCATCATTTTCAAGAACTTTGTTATATAGTTATATAGATATGACTATTTCAAATGAAGATTTGGGCCAACTTGGCCGTAAATGACGTCAAGACGTTTCTCTAGCGTCTAGATTTCATGAGATTTCTATACCCACCTACGTGCACGCCGGTCGCTATATTTCGAACTAGTGAATGACTTACCTTCTTGATCATGATAGGGATGAATGACGAATATATTCAGAGGCCTAGTGGACGATTTGTAGCCAAACAACCATTAGAATCTATCGAAATAATTGCCCCAACACAATTAAGAAAGAAGTTACAAAACGGCATTTAAAATTGGCAAACTAGAGGAGAAAAGGCCCTCACAAAGCGACCACTTAGCCATTATTTTTATTGTCTATGTCTCTAGGATCTAGGATGTGTGGTCGTAAAAGGATTTACGAGTGGTATAAATTATTCAACTTACAAAAGTATCCAGCGAATAACTTTGGGGTCTATCAAATAGTTTGGACAGAATTTTCTTTATTTTCTAAAAAATGGTATTTTTAGACTATAAGTTGATGTTTATACTTCATTTAAACTTAACCACTTATGAAATTAATTTACGCACAAAAAATATGTCCAAATATTGTGAAAAATTTCTCTGGTGATAATTCCGAAAATAAACGAAACTGGAGTTTAATTATTAACTCTAATATTTCCTTTAAGGTATCGAAATGATCATACCGTTTATTTACGAATATTATTTCGCTGCTAGTCCACAAGCTCATTCAGGGTTGACACAGGTTAGGGAAAAGTCAGGGAATTTGAAAATGAACCAAAAAGTCAGGGAATTTTAAGATATTTTAAAAAATCAGGGAAAAGTCAGGGAATTTTAAGATATTTTAAAAAATCAAGGAAAAGTAAGGGAATTTAAAGATCTTTCAAGAAGCCAGGAAATTACAATCATTATCTGCAGAAAAGATTTGAAGCTGATCGTGTCAGTTGTATAGATTAGAACAAAGATATGCCTTCAAAAAGTTTGGAGAACGCAATTGCAAAATAATATAAAAAATAAAATGTTAAAAATTGGTTAGTTTTGGCTGAAACGATCAGGGAAAATCGTTGGAAAAGGTAAAGGAAAAATCTGGAAAAGTCAGGGAATTTGAATCTGAAAAACTGTGGCAATCCTGTCGTTAGTTAATTCGAAAGTAAACGACGAGATTTTGATGTTACACGAATCACGATATTAAAATTAGGAGAATATGGAGTTGGAAACTTCTCCGGAATCTTTTTATAGACTTCTGAATATATTCGTGTAAGATTTTAGGCCCAACGATTTCTATTTAGAATGGTCATGGTAGTTTATCTTAGATATTTTTATTGATTTCAAATTTGTTAGCTTATATATATATATAAGTAGGTCGAGTAAACTTTTCAATTAAGTTGACACTTTTCAATTTTATTTATTCGGCTGCTTTTTAACTTAAAAGGTAAATAAATACAAAATAAATATTTGATTAGCCAGAATCTTCTATTCCGTTTTTTAATTAAATATAGCTCGATTTAAGATTAAAGAGCTTATAATATTTAATACCTAATTAATTTTTATAAATTTATTCACGAATAGCGGCGATGCTAACGTAGCACTTGTGCTCCTATATCGTAAGAATTTCATAATTTCCCCTAAAATTGAATTAATACTGAATCTTCTTTTGGTAAATTATTATTATATATTTTTTGTTAGTTTTCTCGATTGAAATATTTTCCGAATATTTGCGAATATTTTTTTTTACTAGTTAATTTTAACTAGTTACTCTGACACTGGTAACAATATTAAGTTTTTTTTTCTTAAGTTTTATATTTAAACAATATAGTTAAGGTAAATTTTTTATACATTATTAGCTTAAGGAGGAAAATCAAACCATTATATGACAACCACATTATTATTATTATTATTATTTTTTTTTTTGGAGAGAGTTCGTTGAAATTTGTTTTTCTATTTATTTTTAAAACATAATTCAAATTCTAAGTACAATATTATTCTTAAATTCCAATTTTAATATTGCGAGGTAGTTCCTCAGTTGTCAACTTGGTCGCTATTCTAAGGAAATTGAAAATGTTATTGAATTTACATAATTTTTTGTTAAAATGGAGGGTGAAAAGGATTTTATCGTACTAAAATATTCTGGAAATATCTCTGAATTGTCCAAAAAAATCGGAAAAAATTCAGATTTTGGGGATTCAATTAAAAGGAGAACCTCCGACTAATCAACAGATTCCCCTGTACCTTTGGCTTCATTGATATTCGCGAGCAGGGCTGATTGTGCGCTTGAAAACATTCAAGAGATTTAGCGCGATTCAAAGAGTTTACCGCAGCACGTATCGCTGGGATTTTACTAAGCGAAAGGTGTGGCGTCATTTGATTAGTCAGAGGTTCTCATTTTTAATTGAATTCCAAAATCAGGTTTATTTATATTTTTTGTACGCAAACATTCCTTATTTTTAGAAGCAGAATCACTTCAATTTCCTCTTCACCCTCTCTTTAAAATCGAAAGCGAAGGACGCCGATCTCCAATTTTTTAACCCAGACTAGTTTAGACTGAGTACTATTTATTATGATAAAAAAACTAACCTAATCTAAGCCAATTGAATCTATACCAATTAGGCCATTATAATTTTATGGGTTGTTACATGTTTGCTTAGTCAAGAAGTTGAACTATGAACTTTGACGCCACATTTTGGCTACTGGCGCTACTCGGTCAGATAGTCTAAATAATCTTTGATCCCAACGCCCTCAATTTAAAAAATGGATAGCGGCACTTTCACTTTAAATAGAATAAAGTGTCACTCACTTTATCAAAAGGTGAATAGATTCCGCCCCCGTGTTTGGAAAGGTTCTACTAGAAAAATTGGTGCAATGAGATCGGGCGCAATGGGATATTTTTTTAATAGTCGGTCGGAGATTGAGGGTCAAATGGGTGGAAGTAAGGAGGGGGAGAAAGGGTTGCGCGTTAGTAGAAATCGGGGACGCTTCTTTTGCCCTTATCGGCCAATATTCTTTCGTTGTTTCTGATCCTTTCTTGATTAGCGGCGTACCTTCTTCTGGCGTTTTCCCACAGTTTACTCTGCCTGAGAACCTCTAAAGGTCCCACGATGGATAGTGTCGGTCCTTCGCCCCCTCGCTTCAAATCTCGGAAATTTTGTCCGTAATGGTCGGAGCTCTGTTGACTGTTGCCGCCGCCGCTACGAATTTGACTTTGAAACCTGCGGTTGAACAAATCTCGAGAGTTCGTTGCGAAATTCAAACTAGGGTTCTTTTTCGCGATTTCCGGGAACGATTCGTGGCCCGTCGACGAGACGGTGACGTCGTTCGTGCCTCGGTGTGACCTTTCTTCGTCCGTCGAAGGCTTGTTACTCAAGACGCCCAGGATTCTGAGACCACGAGACTTTGGAATGACCGAAGAAGCTATTCGTTCTTCGATTAATTCTTGGTCGTCGTCGTACCAATCCGGCAATTCTTCGCTGTTCGCTTCTTCGTTCGAAGGATAGCCAACGTCCGCCAGGTCCAAGTTGAACGAAGACGAGGCTATTTCTCTGGGATGACGCGTTTCGTCGACTCGGATTAAGGAATTTTCACCTCTCGTGTGTCGGGAGGAGAGCGTCGGACTAGAATCGATTGCCAAGACTAAGAATGCCACGGCCAGCAAGTACCTGTACATCCTACCACTTATCCTGCAAATAGAAAATTTAAAGCGTTAATAATCATGAATGACTTCTTTCTCAAAGGTAGGAAGCTTTTTTTTTTTTCTCTCTCAAATTGTCTAGAGATTCATCTGGTTAGTAGTTGTATAGGTTTTTGGTGTGGTTGTTATATATGCTTATCTCCAAATTATGGAGATATTTACTTATCTAATTTTAAGAAAAATATTTTTCACGGGTTTTATGTGAAAGAAATGAGTCAATCCTCGATAGAGGAATGCTATTTTGGTTTGTAATGCGTGCGTAAATTGGCCACAAAATTGTGTCATCCGAACAAAAATAGGGTCTAGAGTTTCTAATTAATTCGCAGCTTGTGACCACGTGATCTCAAATACCCTAGATGGCGAAATTAATCAAGATTTATTTAACGTTTACAATAGTTTTAATGTTTAGATAAGCCTCGCTAGACTTTCCAAATGAATGCGCTCTTTGTATTATGTTATAGTAATATTTGTCGTGTAACGATTTAGGAAACCCTTTTAAATTCCGGTTCAAAGCGGTCTTTAGATCGTAAAAATCCAGAGCCTAGTTTTAGCTGGGCGATATCTCGCCAACCGTCTCAAATGAATAACATTTTCGTAACATTCTAACATAGATAAATATATTTTTAAATCTCGTTAATTCGGACAGCAAATACCACTTTATCTCGTTTTCACTACGCAACCTGGATTCTAATTGTCGAGTGAGAACTTTACAGATATGTTGGGGGTGGGGAAGAGTTGCCTTTGGTTCGAAACCTTACGATTGAAGGCGTAACTAATTAGGCTCTGGGAAATTCTGAAAAAATCGCAAGAAAAATCTACTAGTAAATTTCAAATCTCAATGTTAAAATCTAATACTGATATGAGGCGTACTTCACAAATCATGGCGCTAACACAGGTTCTTACAAACATTCTGCGCATTAATTCTGGGCACTAACGGTAACATACGTGTGATGGGAATTTAAAGTGAAATATACTATAGTTATTTAATCAGAAAGAAAATGATTTAATTTTGTGTGGCAACTCTGTTAGCCTTAACGCAAATTTAATACACATTAAGAACCCTCTACTGTCACTATAGATATCAAAGTAATTGGCCGCAAGAATAAACAGCGGAATTTGTATTAAATTTTAGGTTTATATCCCACTTTAAAGTATGTAGTTCGGAACAAAATTTTCTAATTATGGTAACCAAAGTTTAATCGGTTTTCCTAACTGAACTCTCCCCGAATTGAGTATTTTATATATATTATAGTATCACGTACAGTTGAACGTGACTGTCTAAGTGTCTATCCCGCGTAATTAAACGATTACTCCTAAGTGTCATAACGTTTACTACAACGGGGTCACTGAGGTCCCGACGAGCGAGAAATGTTTCCTTTTTCGATCCGCGGTCCTTTTCTCGTAAATAATAATTAGATTGGACGAGATAAACATACTCTTTTTTTTTTTTTTGGGACCTAATCCTAATAAAAACACCCCCTCGGATGGGAACCAAAACACGGGGGAATATAAATGATTTATTGACGCAACGCTAGGTTTTCCGGGTTACCTTTTTTTTTTGGGGGTTTTATATTGCTCTGGTATAAAAAGTGTTGACAACGTGTTAAACACCAATGAGGATAGATACACTGTGTTAAACCTCGTAAGGAAAAAGTAGTTACAAGCTTTTCATTAAACCCTAATGAAATTTACACTGTGTCTGAATCTACGGCGTAGTGATACATAATAAAAACAGTGGAAAATAAAAGTAGTGTATTATAAATCAAAATTGAAATGAACTATAATAATTTTCACTTTCGAGTTGGCAACACGTTGAGAGATAGGTTCCCTTCATATCTTAAGGTAACAAATCATAGTGTAACTTTATCCACGTTGCAAAATCGAAGTGAAATTGAGTCCAGGTATAAGATCCGACAGCTTTTTTTTAGTCCTACGTGGATTATACTAAAAAACGTTTTATAACAATACCTATAGCTGTATATTAGGTTAATGTTATTGGGAAGACGATTTTAGGCGAGGACCCTTTTGGAAATATACCCCCTAATTGAATGTAGGTGGATGTACAATATCTCCGGGCTTAATATATTATAGGAGAGGTTCTATGTATCTTAAAAGGGGCCCTTTTAACTACATTTCGGGGGGCGTAGAATACACGCCGTTGTTTTGACGACGAATACGCAATTAGATTCAGTTTAAACTTCCCATAACTGGCTAGAAGCGGTCCCGATGGAGAGGCTCCCATTATTTTTACTTAATTTTTGTAAGTATTATAAGCCAACAAGCGAGCTACAAGTCAAAATCATTTCTAAAAGAGGAGTTTTCAGCACGCGTAAAACTATGACTTTCCCCTTTCTCCCTTTCTCATCCGACGTGGTTTCTTATAAATGAAAGAGCTTTGAAAGTGCTGAAAAGTGTAAATGATTGTATATATAAGGACTCGAAAGTTCTCCGTTGAATTATAGCGAAATAGGTACAACAGTCGCGACTCAAAAACAATTAAGTACAAATTTCATAAAATTAGCTCGTTAATTATGACACCAGACGAGTATGGTTTGTGAAACTCATTTAAAACTTATATAGTGCAAAAGCTGAATTTCAAAGTTAAGTACTTTTTTAAAGTTACTTTACAAAATTATCGAAATAGTTTTATTAGCCTCATCTCTGCTCTTTAACTTTTAGCAGAACTGCCAGACTTTACCTTTTAACTTAATAACTTATTAGAGTACTTATGAGAATATAAGAGAATATACAAGATTGGCTCACAACTCTTCAGGAGATCGCCTACGTGTTTCAATATTCTACAATTCTTTGGTCACCTGATGACATTATAGCTCTGCAAAAATTCAATTTAGTTTGAACAAGTTCAATATATCTATTAGGTTTACCCGCAACTGTCCATATTACAAGTAAACCTTTTCCTTTTAAAATTATTTTCTGGTCATAGAATGACTGTTGGATTCCAAATAATTTGCCGATTACAGCAGTATCTTTTAAAGCTCTAAGGTTTTTTAAATTACAAGACTCTTAAGACATAGTATCCAGAAGAAAACTTCATTTTTGGCCCTCTTAGAAATGGGAAAGTTGCTTTTTTGGATACGACTCTACAAAACTTTAAATTGTATACATTAAGGAAAGGATCTTTTCGACCAATGTGATATTTGGCCCTGGAGATCCATAAAATTTGGGGTTTCGCAGTCTGAATATTGGTGTCAAGGGAAAGAAACTTAAAACTTTTTAATTTTGTCTGTTTGAACGAACTCTGAACGAGTCAAAAGGAGCCCGAAGAAAAAATCCAATCCCTATTTAGTTGATAAAGCAGTAATACAGCGGTACTTTCTTAAGTCAATGTTTAAAGTCAGCAGTTTATTCCCTCCCCCACCCCGAATTATTTCAAATCATGTAGAATAGGGTATGCCAGAAAATCTGATTTTACTTGGTTAAATAATGTGTTTAGTTTACTAGTATTTAGATGGAGGATTTAGATGGCCAAGATTCTAGGTATTTTTGGTCAAAAAAATCTTGATTGAAAACGCGCCTTAACTTTAGTTATTAAAAATGCCCAGCCTCCTATTTAGAAAATAGGGATAGCTTTTAGGGTAAATTAATTTTTTCGTCGTAAATTTTTAACGAAACAACAGAAATCTGAAACGAAGGAAAAAGAATATTCGAATACTTTTTTCATTATTATAATTAAAGCACTTTACGTTTTTTTTCTTTTTTTTTTTTTTCTATTCCTTTGAGAGCATAAGTGGCTTAAAATTCCTGCCTAATTAGGATTTTTTTATGTAAAAGTGACTACCTGTCTTTTTATACATGTATTAAGTTCTATTCGTTGAAATATTTTTAGTGAGGTAAATAAACCATCGATTTTTGTTTTCCAAGATATGTTTTATATCCGATTATTATCAGTAGGTCCATTTCCCACACCTCCCACGGAACGAAAAGTTGAACTTAAATATGTTGATTTAGAATTTTGACTATGCAATTAGTAGAAAATATTTAAATTTCTTATTCATTCGGATTTTTTGATGGGACCGTAAAAGAGATTGGGACGAAAACGGCGGCCCAAAGCATATTTTAGAGGGAGTTCAACCTTGTTTGGTAGTTATTTCAAGAATTGAGAAAAAAAAACAAAAAAAAAAACATGAAAGTTTATTTTAATAGTTCGAGATTATCTTCTTTTTACATGTAAATGGAACCTTTTGTGTCATTTAAATGTAAATTTTAGTACTACTGCGTTTCTCAGCCTCACAAATTTGGTTTTGTAGTCAAATGTTCTGATTAGCTCTGACAATCTAGAAAGATACCGCGCATGCCTGAACAACATGATAGAAAGGCTAATAATAAAGTCATATAATATTGTATATAAAGTTTTACAGTCCCTTTAATTAAAAAATAAATTAACTCTCCGAGTAAATTATATTTTTCCTTCTAATTCCCCTTTGAAAAATTAATTATCCAGTTCAATTTGAAATCCTTGAGTAAACCAAGAGTATGTAGGCTCTTGGTAAACATATTCAATTAAATTTTCAAAGGGGGAATGCAGTCCTGCAAGAAAGTAGGCTTAACAATTATTCATTGCAATTTTGATATCTCGTATTTGAGTCTCCGATGAGCAAGCAAAAGCGCCTCTTAACTCTAATTTGAAACGTTTTATTATCAGAATCTTACGTGATTGGCTGATGACTCGTAGTCTACGAGATATCCAACTCTCCACGGAATACTGTTAGACAGATAAAGGGAGGAAAAAGGTGGGAGGTACAGCTTGACATTCAAGCCACTACGTCTAACAAATGTACTGTAAAATCGTTAGAAAACAAGACGTAATGCGCGTTAGCAGACGATTTTTCGTTTTTGTTAGAAATAGTGCGCTCTTTAGGGTTAAATTGGTTAAAACAGAAGTTTTATACAATATTTTAATGGCATCAGCAATTTTTCTATGTAAATTTTACGTTCTAAAATTTCTTCAAACCGGATTTAGGCTTAGCGAGTCTAGTTCGCGCCTTTGATAATTAACTGTAAATTACCTCGAATTTTTGGTGAATTGTTATACGTGTTTTTACTTAAATTATAACAGTCCAAATCTAAAATCGGTTAACGATAACTTGTTATAATACCCTTTAGTATTGATTTGTAATTTTCTCTTACTAGTTAAACTTTAAGGAATCCATAGAAAATCACTTCTTGTCAGTCTGCATTCTTCCTTTAAATTGAGATAAAAATTGTAATACTTGAAATCATATTAACCGAATCGAAATCAATCTCCTTTAAATATATATTATGCTTGTTCAATTTAAACTATATTTGAATTTTTGAAAGCTTCGACGTGTAAAAAAGGATAAAATTTCAATTGAAAGAAATCTTTTTGGGGGAAATCTTAAAATTAAGTTCAGCAAAATAGGTTCGCTTCTGGCGGTCTGGAAAAAAAACGAATTATTTTACTTTGTATCGACATTTTCGGCGAAATTCTTTGGGATTCCTTTAGTAGTGTCATATTCGAAGCAACGGTCGAGTACTCTCAAATCGAAAAGGGCTATAGGCACGAGACCAATATGTTTTCAAGATATAGTTGAAGATATTTCGATCAATTACATCCATGAAAGGAACTTTTTTATAGATTTGATGCGTCCCTTCCCCGACCCGAAATATCCGATCTTTTCTCCGGGATTGTATAGAATGATAAAACTATATTATATTGAAAAATCAAGACGGATCGAAATCACTGTCACGTAAAGCCAGTTGCAAAGGTTAATATTTTCTTTCTCCTATCACAATAGTTTTCTATAATAAAATAGTCTACACTGCTTTAGCAGCTCTGTTGGATATTTCAGAATATGCAAATTAAGATGCAACTTTCGATGACTTCCTCTTTCTATGAAGGGAACTTCGTTTCACGCGAGGGGCCGTTCTGTAAAGACATAGAGTTCACAAGTTCATTGGTTTTACACGGGCTTTAAAAACCTAAAATGATTCTGTCTCCTGCAGGTAAATCCTTAGAATTTTTTTAAGGTTAAATGAAAAAATATATGCATAGTGTCTTGGGAAAGTAATAATTCTTTTGGAGAATTCCAAACCTCTTTATCAGCTTTGCTTTCAATTCATTGCAATATTGACTCACAAACAATACTAGCAACAATCGAAGCTGCGTTCATAGTACCTTCGGAGTTGATTTCATACCCTTTCGCTGCAGTCGTGCAAGCTGGAAACCATTTTTTCTCGAATCGATTTGAATATATTTATCGAAAATGCTTCGGGAATCAGTTTCAAACCGATTTGGCTTCAACAACACGCGTATGAAGGTATGTTAATAAATGGATTTTTGAAGACATGTGAACAGTTGGCGCCTCAAACGATTCGGAGTAATTTAAATACCGGTTTGACTTTATCGATTAAAATCGATTGGGATAAGCTAGTTGTTTTTGAAGCCGATGCTGTTTGAAACCGAAGTACTCAAGTACTTTTGGTAAATACATTCAATGCTATTCAAAAAATAGGTTATCCGTTCACACTACTGAAGGGAAAAGTTTTGAATCGACTACAAGACCTATAGTATGAACGCCACTTTATTTATTGATGTATTTTTTATCAAATATAAAGCCTTTTAAATGCTATTATTGTGGCCTTAAACTTCAAGGACTATGTTCAAATTGTAAGGACTCTTAAGAGGTGGAACGCTTGACTAACCGAAATATGTTATTTTTGAAATAATCTTCAATGCCCTATAAACGTATTTCATCCTTCAATCCTAATTAAAGCAGTTTAGAAAATAGCGATATTTTCGGCTGACTAAAACATTATTTCATACCATTTAACGATGCTGTTGATGGAAACCTTTAAACAGGGAGTATAAACCAAATCTAAAAATCGTCTGCTAAAGCGCGCGACGTCTTGTTCCTAAATTAACTTGCGCCAATTTTAGAGTATATTTGTTAGACGTAATTTTAGGAATGTCAAACTGTACCTTCCACATTCGCGCCAGATCTTTGTTCTCCCTATAAGGAATATGCTAAGTTTTAATATCAATAGTTTTTGATAAGAATAAAAGAAATTGCAGTGAATCCTTGTGGAAATTGATTAATAAAGGTGCTAAGTTATTTCTGTACTAGGAGCTGATTACCCTTGCGTAATCGGTGTACAAGCCATTAACTTTGACAACAGGTAACGTTGTTTAAGTTTAAATATCATTACATCGTAATTGTCTTCAGTCGACAATTTATAACTCGCTTTACTTATTTTATGATTGTTTGGATTCGCAGGCGTTGAGTGTACGTTACCTTCTCCGTCCATTATTCACTATTTCGTAGCCAATTGATAGAAAATGATAAACCCCACATGGGACTTATTAGAATCCACGTTTAGCCATTGTTTCTTGTTAAACCTCGTATTCTGAAAATTGCTTTCGAGTTCATCTTCCCCAATATACAAACATCTTCCCCAATATACAAACGAAAATGCGAAGTTGAAGGACAAGTCTCATTGTAATTTATTTTTTGCGAAAAACATTCCGGAAATGCCTCTGAGTTGTCCAAAACAATCGAATAATATTCAGTTTTTGGCATTCAATTAAAAGGAAAGCCTCTTACTAATCAAAGACTCTCCACGTTTGGCTTCAAGAACGAGATTTAGCGCTTTTCAAAGAGTGTGGAATTTAGAGACAATTCCTGAATATTTTACTGCGCAAACATGTCTTATTTTTAGGAGCAGAATCAATAAAACAATCACTTAATTTTCCTCTTCACCCTCCCTTTAAAAATGAAGTTTAGAAGTGAAAAAGAGTCTATTTAATATTGAAGTTTAAAAATTAATAACTGTTGTTTATTGGCTGGTTTTTATATAATTGGTCGGATCATTTTAAGCTCTCATTGAGTTCTGCTATATACAGAATCTCTTGTTATAAGAACCATAAATTTAAACGAGGCTTTTCCTTTATAAGTTTCTAAAAAGGCTCTTGGTCAACCGATACTTTCAGGCACTTAAACTAAAGTGCACGGACGTTTTGCTTTTGGCTCGCATACTCAAAAGATATTGGAACCCAAAATCCTTGTAGGGAAAAATTGCAAAAGATCTTTGACCTACACTGGAAGATATTTTACCTTTAGTATCAAGTATCAAAATTCAAAATAATATTGTGCCATAGATAGTAGCAGAAGTCTATATAAAAATCTACTTGGTCTAACATATTTTTGATAAGTTATGTGATATGCGGGAATAATTTGGTCTCACGACACGTCCGTTTATGGGCAGACACTTGTACACCTGGCCCATAATCTGAGTTCATATACGTTTTTAAAACGAAACATTGCCACATGGAGTACTGCAACTTTTTGTTTTAAATGGAATTAAAAGACCTTGGTATTTAGTTTACTTCTGCATGTTTCTATACTTTTGTTTTAAGAACTATTGTCCCAGAATGTTTTTATGACATACGATGTTTAACATTGCGCAGCAATCTGCATCATTTTTCATTAGTTTGTGAACAACTCTTGAACAAAAGCATAGCTTCCAATAGTTTGAAAACCAACCAAAAGGTAGTACAGAAATCTCCAGGGTTATGTTTTTGGGAAGGTAACTCCATCCTCCACCTCATCCATTCTTCTATATAGGTTTTGATCATGGATGGATTCAGAAAACAAGATGGGTATTCCATTTATATATTATATTCACTCATTTTGGAGTTAAAGCAACTCCATCATCAGTTTAGTGATAATGAGTTTCAATTATCCATATAATTGGGCGAGCTATGGCCATCCAATTAGATTGAGTGTTCTAGCGTATATATAGTTAATTTCAATTTTGAATCGTGCAAAGTTACAGATAGCGCGTAGTGATTGAATGTATAGCCGACAGTCTGGAATCTTGGAGGAAGTAATGTAGGGGGGGGGGTGTCCAATTGACGCGTTTGGTGGAGGGTTGTCGGCTCAGGGCCACAATCATAAATTTCAGGATTGCCAGTTGAGCAGTTTCCTTCCAGTTTGGGCAGCTTTCAATGGATTATGTATATTTTTAACGGCAACTTGTTTTTCGTCATTAATCGCTTCGTTAGTGATTTCTCTAGAGCACACAGTGGAATTGACTATAAGCTAGAATGATCTACTTTCTCCGATATTGCTATTTAATGTTTAGAGCTAAATATCAACCATTAGATTTGGTACATTTCTCCACTACTACATCGTTAGAAACAAAAGTAAAATAAACCAATACTTGGGATGTTATGACTCGTAAAAGGAACTATATAAGAAATATCCCTAGTACATTTACAAATGGAAAACAAGCTCTAGAATCGTGTCAATATTGATTGATATCCGAGGAGTTTTCGGCGGTGGAAACCCCCGAGATCCAGGGGTCCAAGTGGGATTGCCTTTTTTGTCACTAGCCACCTTCTCTTTAGAGCCTTTTCTTCCTTCTCTCAACTCCCAAAAGTGAATCCGGGAGTGCAATGTTTAAGGTAAAATACATTACCGGATGGCTTTCATCTCGTCTTTATCCTAATTTGCGTTATTCAAGATCGCGATACCTATATCTAGTAACTTCTAAAAGCACTCAACTTATCAGAATAGTCGTCCCTAGGTTTTAAAATGCTGTCTAGGAATCGGGAATGTATCTATATGCTGATGCAAAATAAATATCGTGATCATTCTTGCGAACAAATTCTCTGTTGACGATGTTAAATCTCATACAGATGTTAAAGTGATGTACCATTTCATTTTTGGGCACTTTATTTTAAATGGAGGGTGAAGAGGAAAATTTTCTTTTTCTTTTAAAGATTCTGCTTTTAAAATAAGGACTTATTCTCGTATTTAAACCATCGAGAAAAGTCCCTAAAATTGTGGAAAATCAGAAAAGTTTTCGATATTCGATTAAAAATAGGACCTCTGACTAATCGTAAGACTTTCCAACTTTGGCTTCGTAAAATACCCTTTGTATACGAGAAAATATTCACGAACGAGGTTTAGATCGATTCAAAGAGTGTGCCGCTGCACGTGTCGCGGGGATTTTATTAAGCTAATGCTACACTCTATTAAATAAACTTTTATTTAATATTCGGAAAAAAATTGCCCATATATGTTTTACGTTAACATTTTGAAGTTTCTGCAGAAATTTTGCAAATGTCGTTTATGATAAAACTAAAAATGTTGTCCAAAGGCATTCGAAAAAATGGTGACAGCCTCACTTTAAATTATATCAAAAATGTGTGTGTAAATATATAACTAATTTAAGAATCGCTTAAATTATTAAAAATGGGCCTGAAGATGTTTTACTGTTTTCTCTTAACAGAACTGCACTTATTTTGACAATCGATAACTATATGATACAGAAAATTTTGAAAGACCCTTAGGCCTATATTTAATTTCGAAAAATGGGGCTTAGCTTCAGTATTTCGACATTTTCCTTCGGGCCTATAACCAAAATTTAAAGCTTTTAAAAATAATTTAAAAGTTATTATTATTTCGCAAAACTAATGCTATTAAATTAAAATCGTAATCTGTTTATAAACTGCAGATAATTGTTTGTATGCCGTTATTTTCCACCATTTAAAGAAATCAAATTTTATTACTTGCATAGGATATTTCCATCTGAGTGATATTTTAGGATTTAGAAGCTAATTTGGAGAGATTTTGGGTTTTAAATATTAATTTCTCATAGAGATTTTGAATCTTGGACCAAAGTGTACGGGATTTTTGACCTCGGGTTATATCAACTCCGAAAAATCATCCTAAAATTAATGCCACTAATTGGTTTTACCATTTCACTCTGCACATTTTATAATTTTATAATTTACAAAAATCCCTTGAGAATTAAGCCCAGCAACAAAGTCGCGTCCACACAGTTTGGGAAAGGTCAGATAAGCTCCGTTTACACTTGACACTTTCAAGCCGTGAGCGTGACACGAGTTTTTCATCAACTCCGCACCAGTAAAAATATATATTTTTATAATCGCCATTGTCCAAAACGGTTTCAAACGTAGCTTCATCTATCGTTTGATGAAACCGAATCGGTATGAAACTGGTTCCCGAAGCAGTTTCGAGAACTCGAATCAAATTGATTCGAGAAAAGACGGCTTCCCGTTCACACTACTCCAGCGAAACGTTTTGAAACGGTTTAAAATGATTCCAAGGCCTAGTATGAACGCGGCTTAAAAGTCAAAATCAGATTTAGCTCCGAAGCCTGCAGTCTCCACGCTATCTCTAACCACGGCCTACTTAGATCAGCTCCTCCGTCTACTGGAGGATACTGATCTAAGTTAGCCGTGCTCTAACAAACCAAAAGGGATCTTAATTCGTACGGATGGAGACTCATAACGAAATCTATTAGATTTGGAGGGATTTCTCTAATCGCCTTTTCCTCGTCTCTTTTAAAATTTAAACTTTCATTAACTGGGACTCCACGATACTTGTACGGATTTCGTTGTATGAAATAAGACCTAATTCTTTTGCAAAGGCTTGATTTCCCGCGTATCACTGTTACCATCAAACTCTTTATTCTCGTGTTAGGAGATTCATTCATATCTCTATAGCAACGGAATATTCCCGCGTAGAATTTTACTAATGGGGAAATTTTCCCTCGCATGACAAATGTCTCTTATTCTTATCGGATTCATCGCGATGTATTTTTACGGAAATTGGGGACACCCGGGAGCAATTTGGATGACGATTTCGAATGCTTTGATGCGCAACTTGTTCAAAATATTTGTGACAATTTATCTCGCGAATACGTATTAGAGAAGAATGATAAATTTTAGGGGTTTTTATTGGGCTATACTTTAGAAACTTTACTTCAATTTGTACTCTGATATTGTACCTTGGACAGGGATTCGTTATTTTACTTACCAATCTCTCCATAGTCTAATCAAAAAACCCGTCATTGATGGGACCAAAATGTAAGCGCAGCCATAAAGGGATTGTTGAAAAGGGATAAAAGTGTAGAGCGCAATAGTCGAAGGGGAAAAATTACAATTCAATGGCTGCAATTACCAGAATTCAATTAACATTAACTAATTAATTTCTAATCGAGTCACGTACATTTACTAACGAGAAGCCATGTATTTCTAGCTATTCATATTATTTCGTCCTCCTTATAGTAAAAATTCGCCCTATCTTTGATATTTAAGCAGTTTTGATAAACTCTCCGTGGATATTGCCATTAGTTAGGTCTATAGGGGGTACCTCTTTCTTTCATTCAGTCCTCTTTTGATCTCTATGACGGACTCCTGAGGCAAGGAAGATGTCCGATATAAGAAATGTTTTCAAAATAAGTTTTTTTTCATGAACGACAAGAGTATGTTTATGTCAATAAAGCTACGTTCACACTAGAGTATCCCAACCGATTTTATCAATAAAATCAAACCGATATTTAAAACGTTGGGAATCGTTTAAAGCGCCACCTGTTCGCGTATCGTCTTGATAAACCGATTTATTATAGTTTCACCTGTAGGTTATTGAAGTCAAATAGGTTTTAAATTGGTTCCCGAAGCAGGCACGAGAAATCGATTTAAAAAAACGGTTTCCTATTCGCACGATTGCAGCGAAACGTTTTGAAACGGTTTGGACTCCAAGGCCTAGTATGAACGCGGCTTAAATAATTGAAGTATTACGACAAATTTGTTGCTAAGGCTAAAATTTTATTATATTAGGTAGGATAACATCTTAAAAGATGTTTCAGTAGCGAATAGAAAAATATTTTTACGAAATCTTTTAGGGAAACACTGGAACACTTAAAACCAGTTCACCACTCGAGCGATGATCCAGGGGTCAAGAGGCGTTTTACTCTTAAATCTTATATCCCCCTCCTCAGGATAGCCACTCTGTTAATCTATAGGTATGGTAATTATGTGGTGCCATATGGTATTATTATATCCGAAATATCCTGAAGCTATGAAGCAATCGTCTCTATAACGTTGTTAACTGAACAAACGGAATACATCAATCGCGATTAGCGTTTCCCATTAAACACATGAATATTAACTTCATTTTCAGGTCTTTGACTATCACATTGACTTCGAAACGTAGTCAGTCAATAAATAATTAAAATAAGTCCGGTGTCTCCTTGTTCAACCAAAATTAATTACACCTGTAATAAGAACAGGAGTTGTAAAATAATAAGTATATTTTCTTACTCAACTTGTAAGGAAATTTAAGTAAAGAAGATTCTCTAGGCACGTCTGTCTGTCTGCTTGTGGGGAACACAAAACTATATGCACTATTATAAACTTCGTTGCAAACTCCGTATAAATTTGGGGTCGATTAAGCCAAAAGCCCCGCTTTCAATCAAGAATTTTTGTCCAAAAAAGTTCTTCTTTTGATCCAAGAAGATCTTGATTGAGAACGCGCTTAACACAAGGCCTAATTTGATTACCTATTATATGTTTTGAATATTATTGTTTTGCTATGTTTAACAAAGAAAGAACTGTAAGAAAGTAAGAGAAATTTCTGTAATTTTAATATATTACGTAATTGATAATGTCAAAGGTTAATAGCTAGTCTCTTGATATATGACATTGCCACGCGCACGTGATAAAAATGCTTTTATGGTGGTACGAACTTTTTGAAAAGAATATGGAGAGGATGAAAACCTTAGTGAAAGCAACGATTTACTTAATTGGCTATAAATTAAATCGTCTGTAATATATGTGTAAAATGAGTACTATAATACCCGAAAAACATTTCTGCCGAATTCTTTTTAAATATTTTTTAACTTAATATAAGGTTATTAAAACTTTAATCAATTTTTCTACTTAGAATTTCATTATATATTATTATCTTTTTTTAATTTTCTATAAGAATCTCTTCAACTTGGTTGTACCATGAATTAATAATTTCCTAAGGATAGCGGACAGGAAAAGTTCAAAATTCCTTGTTATTTTTGTTAGATTTGAACAAATTATAATTAATATACAGAGGTAAAAGTAGATTATTATTATGTTAAACTTATTTTTTACCAGTGCTGTGAAGTTATAGTTGAAATTAAACTTTTATACTGAGGAAACGACATGTGTATTGATCGAAAAACTTCATTTACGAGACTTTTCGATTGTTAGAATTACTTTAACACTTCTAGAAGTAACAAATTAACAAGGAGCGTCGCTAGGATTTTCAAATTGTGTTATGATCGGGGCAATTTTAAGGTTTTGTGAATATCTTATTATATTATATTATTTTAAGCTTAATGTAACGATATTAAATTAACAATTTGCAAAATTTTATATAGCTCAGGAAATATATTCATAGGTAGTGTATTTAGAACATCTAGGGTGTGAATCTTCCTCTAAGATTTCTTAGAAAAATAAAAAATAAATGGGGGGGGGGAGGCTTTCGGTATTAATTTTTTTGGGGGGCTATAGGGAGACAGCAAAGAGCCAAGGGGGAAAGAAAGCCTGACGTCATGGAACCCCCTTATTGGGGGAGCGTTTGTAATAACTAATACTGTAACTCCCTCACTAAGGGGATGACACCGAGGTTAGAGATAGAAACCTCTGACGTATCAATGTCTCCCTTGCTGACTTCCTATAGTCTTTGAATTTTGGGGGAGCTATAGCCTCCAAAAGAGACTTAGCAACGCCCCTGACACTAACGATCGGCTGAAGAAGGGCCTCGATACGAAAAGTTCCGTGAAGAAAGATTTTCGTTCAATACCATTTTTAGTTAATACGGGTTCTTTCAACTCGTAATGAATTTGGCATTTGTTTTTTTTTTCAAATAGCTAGTCGGGAAAATATTTCTTGTCCCTTATCCAATTAAATTACCTGGAATTCCGATCAGTTTACGAGTATCCTTCTATTAGATTCCGCGAACACTAGATCTTAACACGAAATACTTCAGGAATGATACTTGTATTAAAAAATACGTCTTAGTTAGCACCATACAGAATGTAACAAGAGGAGTAGCAGGTTTTAGCCTTGTAGCTATAGGTGATGCAGAGATTTACGTTCTTACTATCTTTCAATTTTAAAATATTAAAATTACTATTTTAATCACGGCATTTTAATTTTAATTTTCATGAATTTTGAGATTTGATGACTTGAAAGCTATTTTTGGGAGAGATTTGGCGACTTGAAAGCCATTTTTGGGAGAGATTTGGCGACTTGAAAACTATTTTTGGAGAGATTTGGCGATTTGAAAACTATTTTTGGGAGAGATTTGGCGACTTGAAAACTATTTTTGGGTGAGATTCTGGGATTTTAATGTTATTTCAAATAGATTTTTAAGATTTCGGCTCATATCTAAATAATTTTGAACCAAAGGGTAGCGGAGAAAAATCTAATTTTGCCGAATGATGTGGCTTAAAATGGGAAATCATCATTTGTCACGTCACTCTGGCTGGGAAGAGCTGTATATGTGGGAATTTAAACTCTAAATTTAAATTCTAAATGACAAAATTCGAGAATTTATAGGTCTAAAATTGTCTTGCTAGCTCTCTCTCTATAAATATATATTGATGTAGTAGCCTCTTCTTCGAAGCTTTCGATCATTTCCAGACCCATACCGTGTATATTCCTCGGAACCAAAGCTCCTGATCCATATAATATGAGTCAATAAAGATTCGCGTCGGGTTCGTTGCCTAAAGCCGCTCTTACGTATAAACATTAATCTAATTAAACTAGGGTACATCCTAAAGCGATCAAAGATGGCAAGTTCGCACCCGAGTGAATGTGTATATAAACCAAAAAAATGTTTGAAACTCGCTGATATACTTCCTTAAATCGCGTGCTGGCTTAATTATTAAAGAATACAACTTGCTGCGAGCGACATAATGAGATAAATAACTTAAAATAGATTCAAATATGAAGTTACGAATATTTTATGATAATTAAAGTAATTTTACTCTTAATTTTTAACTTCTCGCGTAAACCGGAAGACCTTTTAAATATAAATATTTGACTGTGATGTCAAACGTGCGTATAGAGTCAGCCAAATCAATTTTGAATCGAGTAAAGTCAGGGGTCCTTTAAAACCCTAGCTATATAACTAGCCAAAAATGTTTCAATTTAGGTTATTTCGGATGTAACGTATATTTGGGGAAGAGCGAAGCTTGTCGGCCCAATTAAAGCTACTTAAAAATCTAACGGCGTAATTTAGGGTGTCTCGAATCAAAGGCGAGGTGCTGAATCTATACGAAACTCGCATACTAAATGTTAGAAAACCGTTCAAAACCCTATCCGAAACCCAGGGGTTATGGCTTACTTTAGTTATCACGTCATTCAAGTACTTTTTCTAGTAATTAACGAATTTGACCACTCGGAACTGGCTAGCGAGACGTGAGTTTCTCTATATCCCATTTGTATAACTTAAAGGGAGTGTGACCTATTAATTATATATTGAAAAAGGGCAAAACAAAGTGTTAAAAGTTTAAAACCCAACTACAGTAAATTATTTTATTCATGTAAGAATTAATCGGGCACAATTTTACCTAGATAAGGACTTGAAGATGAATTCCACAATAAAATTTGCGTTGTGAAAGAAAAATTGCATTTCGATCACAACTAGCAAAATCGTTAAAATTTTCAATTTATGTTAATTATTAAGTTACTAGCAAAAAAACCTTGAAAAAATTTAAAGGTAATTTTCCTGGACCTTCGAGAATTTTCTAGAATTTTCCAGAACTTTCCAGACCTTTATAGAACTTCCTAGCACTTCCAGAATTTTCTAGAATATTCTGGCAAAGGTTACGGACGTATGCACGCACGGATATTGTAAATTAATAGTCCTGGTCGATTTGCCGGAAATGGGGCCTTGTCTCATAGCCGCGCCGCCATCTTTTTGTAGTAACAGGTTGCCAGACTATTTCTAATTTTATTTCCCACAAACCAAATTCAAGTTGTTAGTCCAACGCTTCCTATATGATAAAGTATAGGAGGCGTTGGTTAGTCTGTAGCTATTTTCACACTACAAAAAGATGGCGGACGATCACGTGACAAAAAGTTTTCCCCGCCAAAATTTTCGCGAGATTCTCTAGACTTCCGGTTTTGGAAATCGACCAGGACTATTGCGCCTTTTTCTAATGGTTGAACATCTTTGTTTCCAATAATAATAATGCAATTTCTGAACCGTTTTGTATGGTTTGAAGTAATACCGGTTATAACAAGCACCAATTATGTTCTGCTTTGTCTTTCCATTTAAAGCTGGTTTCATCTTATTTTCTCTGGGGTAATTGAACACTTTTGGACATACGAAATAACTGAAACGTTACACCTTCACTTTGAGGTTTTGTAGCCTTTTAGGGGCACCCTATATATATATAAAGACGAAATTCGACCGGTGGTCATTGCGGGAAAATTGGGTTTTATCTTTAAGGCGTGACCACTCAGAAATGATTATAACCTTAATGATTTTTATATTTGCCTTTTCCTTCTGAAGTTTAATATGGTTTAATGTTCGTAGACTTAGTTTTACCACTTTCAAGGACTGGAGCTCCTTTCCCACTTATCTAGATATAGTTATGGCTCTAAAATTTGGATATAATTGACATTGATTGAATAGAAATGTAATCGAATTGTCTGATATATGCTTATGGCTTATTTTACATCCAGGCACACGCTACAGGGCCCATTAACACACCTGTTATAGGTTTCGCAAATACATAAAGAGATGATTTTTTTCCAGCCCTTCCGCTGGAGTTGAATCTAAAACAGTCTGGAACTAGAAATTGCAAATGTAAAGAGATTTTTCTAGCTTCACCCCCATTTCGCATTTCGATGGAGTTGAAACTAAAACTTCCTGGAAATTTGTAATAAGAAATGATGTTTGTGGAAGACTCTGGATAATTCGCGAGGGAAAGAACACATTACCACTTTAGAAACTTGCAACTTTAAATGGTCACTTTGAAGGTTCTATATTTTTCAAATCGATTTAATTTTATCATAAAATCATTTTTGAGGTTAAATTTTAACCCCAAAGCAGTCTCGAGCTGTTAGGAGGCGTGTCTATGAGTTGTAATTTTGTCTTCCTGCGTAAATACTATAACATCTTACTTAATGAATTTTTGTATGTTGTTACCATCAACTTTAGTCCTTTGCTTTAAGTTATCACCTCATCAGTGGCAGGGGTAAAAATGGAAGGGGGCCCAAATATTTTGCGACTTTACAATCATCAAATTTTCTTGAGTCTGACTGATACTTTCGTTCACTGTTTGCCGTTAGAGGACGCTTATAAACGCCATGTTTTGTTATTCAACTTTATCTATTAAGCGGTTCGGGGCCAAGTCCACGTGTGACCTTTTAAAGTTTTGAACTCAATTTTCTGTTTTGGTTCTGTACTCTTGAGAAAGAAGGAATTGCTTGGATGTTTGGCATTGATTGGCGATTTGGTGGGTTATTTTAAGCGCATTACATAAGAGTTTGCTTTGGGGGATTCTCCACTTGGTCCTTCTTAAAGACGTGGCAAGTGAACTATTCAAAGATGCGAGAGTCATCCTGTTACCTCTAAATATTAGTTATGAAGAAGAATTTCGATAAAACTGGCTTTCATTTTCTTTTGTTAATTAGTTTTTTCGATTTAATTATTCGATAACATGAACTGAAAAATCAGCAATTAAAATTAGAAATCTTCGTCACAAAAGAAAAAGCCAATATTTGCGCTTTATACTCCTTACAAAAGTTCGAACAATACGAATTTAAAGAAAAACAAAAAAAAGCTAAATCCGTGAAAAGTAGGAACAACAAAAGGAATAATCCGTTCAAAGCGGCGGCAACCGGAATTTCCGGACAAATCCAGTATTTTTGGTTGTCGAGCTATATAAGAGTTGCCAATTTGTATTTCAAAATTTATAATCTGAGCAAAACAAATTGGGTTTAGAAAAAAACATCATTTTTATTTGCACTCAGTACAGTAAATTGTGAATCTAATTTTCTCGACTTACAAAATAGTTTACCAAAGTTTGCGATGGTGCTACTATACTCTCGGTCCCTATTACCCATGTACTACTGCATGCTCCTTTTTTTTTAGTATAAGATTTAAATGCACTGTTTTTTCTGGGCCGTAATAAGGGGAGTTCTTGGGGAAAACCTGAGCTAGTCGAAAGGGGCGCCTCAATTTTGAGCCAAAAAGGTGATATCCAAACACCACAATTTGGGGCGCCTCAATTTTGAGCCAAAAAGGCGATATCCAAACACCACAATTTGGGGCGCCCTCTAATTCTGCCTCCCCCTATTTGTGAAACAAGCACTTAGATCCTGAAATGAATTGTGTAATATTCCATTGCTATAATTTTAAGAATTCTTAGACCCTAAAATACGATATTTAGTAAAAAAATGGATCTAAAAAAGTTTAATTGAGAAAAAGCGGTACTTTTAAATTTTGCACTTCCAGGTCGACGACCATTTTGAATTTCGTTCTGAGGGAAGGACATGCAAGCCAATCAAATTTCGTCGTTTTAGGCGGCTATATGCCAACGTTATACTAGGTCCTAGGATTTTAAATTGGTAGGGCTGATGGGGGCGAACTAGTTAAAGCCCTAAAATAATAAAAAAAAAATATTTCTCAATTATATTTTGGGGTGCTTTCGGTAATTCTTGGGAGACGTGTCGTCTCTTCCGTGCATGGCTTCATCTAAATTCGAGTAACCAAAACATTTATAAGATAACCCAAAGTAAAATCTGATTGGCTGGCTTGCCCAATTACTATTATGTGTTTTTAAATATTTTATTATAAATGGATGAAAACCGCATCACGACGCGCGAAGAAACATTAAATTATGATGTATATATATAAAATATCATTGAATCCTAAAATAAATAATAAATTAGGATGCTCTGATTTCACGATTACCATTCGACTTCAGTTTATACGCTATCAAATAATTTTAGCAATTTATTTCATTACTTGATGCTCCCTTCAAATGATAAGCATATTATTATTAGTTATTTAAGAGGAGTAATTAACGTAATTGTTTTAATATAGTCGTTAATTAAATCTAATAATTAAACGGAAGTTAAACTCGTGAACTTTCGGATATATCTGGGAAATTCAAACCCATATATCGTTTCAACTTTTAATCTTATATAAAAGTCCAAAAATAGTTTTGAAATATTTTATTTCCGAAAAAAGATATAGGAAAGATCTTCTTAATGAAAGTTTCTCTTATTTTTGAACTTATTATAATCAGATCTCCGCTAAAAGTATAAGACCGCTTCAAAGCTGTTCGCATTCCGATAAGAAACCAGATTTAATATAGAAGTTGAAGAAAGAATATCTCTTAATTAAATTCCAGTTTCATGATTAAAAAAAATTGTTCACTTCTGAACTGTAAATTTATAATTTTCGACAAATTTCGTATATTTATCTTAGTTTATATTAAATTAAAAACATCTCACCTGTGATATGTGGAAAAACTAAATTTTCCACCCTGATGATAATCTTCTTGAAAACCGTTTGAGAAAAGATTAAACAATGTTTGGGATTACACTTAATGCTTGGAATAAACAACGTCTAAACGTAAAACGTTTGAGAAAGAGCACTCGAAGCGAAATTTTAATCAAAAACTCGCAATATTAGATTTATTAAAAGATTAGTCGAGATTAGCGAATTACTTTTCGAAGGAATGCGGCCGTTTAAGAGTAAAATTTAATTATCTTAATTGTGTTTTTCGCTTTTTTTCTCGATAATATTTTGGCTTTATCCTTGTAATGACAGCGCGTCGACGAGACTCGGGGGTAACAGGTTGCGAGTGAAATGTTCTCTCTATTTCGCGCTCTCTGGACTTTTAAACGAGAATATCGTCTGTAAGGTCCTATTGGTGGAAACTTGAGCGTGGGTTGGTGAAAGCGGAGAGAGAGAGAGAACACCGAGAGGGACTCTTCTAGAAACAGAGAGAGAGAGAAAGATGAAGGTTGTTTATTATCCCGATTGTCGGAAAGAGGATGGCCTGAAAATATATCAACCTTCACTGCAATGTTCTATGCATGTATAAAAATCATCGGGAAAGGGGGGAGGATAAAGGAATCTTACCTTGTAACATAGCGACTTTCATGTTCGGATTATGACGCGATATTGTCCTGTATTCCTCCGAAGAGAAAGGGAGGCTGAAGCAGAAAATCAAGGGATTTTTTTAATTGATTCTACACTCTTATAAATTGTGCAAAAAATCTAAAAGATTCAAAGTTTTACATTAATGAACAGGAGAACATTCGACTAATCGAAACCTTTTGTTTCATAAAATATCCTCGACACGCGTGATCTTCGTGGTTTTAAATTTTAGAACTAGATTTTAAGCTAGATTACGTGATTGGATACGCCATCCGATGGTAAAAGGCTAAGATCTATTTTCTTAGGGAGGATTTTTACATGTCGCTTGCTCTAATTAATGACTCTTTAAATATTACATTTAAAGAATGTTGATTTTAAAATGTGAGATTTAGCGTTTTAATTTCAACATCTCTTTGATAAAATCCTGGCACGAACTTGGTATTTGAGGGACATCGCTCCTAGAATATCAAGTCAAATTTTGAGTAAACAACATGGTTATTTCAAATTTTAAATCTATTGTTATAGGGTCCCAAACATTGTTTTCACATTAAATTTACACATATTTTAAGGATTTCAAAACATTGTTTGGAAATCAGCTATCGATATAACCCGGAATAAATGAATAAATAAACAAGTATACTATATTTTCCATAAAAGAAAATTAATTTTAAGATATTTTTGACATTTACCTTTGAAGTTATATAGGTTGGGTTTACACGTTGTTTTCGTGAGTTTTAATTTGTAAACGAGTTGCGGACGGGTTTAATTTATTCTTTCTTTCCACTTTCCCTTTAAAGAGAGGATGAAGAAGAAAATTAAGTGACTTTTTATCGATTCCATTATTGATTAAAACCTGTTTTGTGTATTAAAACAAGCTACAAAATGCTCTGAATTATGCAGAAAATCGGAAAAGAACCTCATGCTCAAATCAAACCACTCCCCTGTACCCATGGCTTCGTAAAATATCCGCGACACGAGCTGTTGTACGCACGATTCAAAGAGTGTTCCGCAGCACGTGTCGAGATGATTTTATTTATACAAAGGTGCGACGTCTTTTGATTAGTCCGATGTTCTACTTTATATTGAATGCCAAATAGATTTCCAATTTTTGTACAATTCATAGATACTTCCTGTATGATTTACTACCCAAACATGTCTTATTTTTAGAAAAAATAATCAGTAAAAAAATCACTTCACCATCCCTTTAATAAACTGTTCTGATAAAAAATATTTAGGTTTACTCATTTTTCAAGAGGAGTTAGCGCCGTCTTCTTTTCCTCTATGTGGATTTAATATTATGTAAAAAGCCCTCAACTTTTGTCATTACGGTAACTGCTCCTGTTACCACGGTGATCAATATAAATTAAATTTTTTAAAGAAGAAAATCGGGAGTGGTTATACTATACTATAGAGAGAGTGCAGTATCAGACAAGTTGTAAGAAAACGTAACAACAATAATGATATTTATTTTGCAACTACGCTGCAGACAACCACGCAGGCGTAACCTATAGTAATACGTGGTTGTCGGTATAATATACAAAATTAAATATATATTGTAACATGATCGTATTGATTCAAAATATAGAACATATATTAGTTAAATTATGAAAGAATATTTTTATCGTGTAATAGTAGTCGAGACAATAAGAACCTGGACCTACGAAGAATTCTGGTTGGGTCCTTTAAGTCGAAGTAATTGGGCTTCGAATCCTTTTGAATGGTCTCGCGAATTCTTCAGAATCGTTTCGTATACTTCTGGTCAAAGAACTAATTGGTAATTTTCAAGTTGAAGACTGAATTAAGGACCCCTAAAATTTATAAGATAGGTTAGAATATGTAGATGTTTCGACGGTAATTATTGGCATTCCCCTTTAGGCAACCGGTTGTAAATGTTCGAGGGCTAGCCCGTATATTTTTCCCGCTAAGATAGATGATAATATAAAATTACTTGGATGCAATCTTGAAAAAGTGGTACATTCCCACATAAATAGGTTATACTTAACGGCAGTTTTTGTTGGTTCCAAGGTTGAGAGAAATCCTATACTTTGTCCCAACCTTGAGAAAAATGGTACATTACCCCGGAAACAAGTTCTATTTTACAGTAATTTTTGTTGTTTCCAAGGTGGAGTAAAAGTATGGGATTTCCCGTTTCATAGTAATATCTATTGGGGGATATTCACTGCAGTCGAAGGTGAAAAGCAGCGTGCACCTTCACAGAGAACCCAAGATCTACTGTGGCTCAATTCATTAAATCTTCATAATGATCCGCAATATTTTGTGACGTCACTAGACTTTGATCAATCTTTTTTCAGAAGGATTTCAATATAATCCGATATAAAGCTAGGTACCTCTCGAAACTGTAGATTATTAGCAAATATTAGCATTTTAATTTATGCAAATATTCATCCGTTAATGTTCAAAAACAACGTATGTCGTTGCGTAAAACAATCCCGAAGATACTTGGTTTTGTATAATAATTTAGGAATAGATTTATGCTACTAAAATTCTTACCTAATCGGATCAATGCCAGTTAGCTCCTTTTATAAATACAGGGTGTCTCTTCTCGGTGAAAGTATATTTTCACTCTCACATACATAAAATCTAATCATCCTTCTTCTACAAATTTAAGACTACCTATGAACATGGTATGACTGTTATACTAAAGACCGTTGGTAGTACATTCAATTCTGCTTCTTTCTCCGAATATGTAGGCTCCCCTATTTCGTAAAGAGATCTCGATCGCAAGGTGAAATGAGAAAGAAATTTTGTAGCGCGAGAATGACGAGTGTTGACGTCACTCAGGTGAGATTTTTAACTCCTGTTCTTGGCTCGAGTGACTTCACCAAGATGAAATTGAAAACGTCTCGCGATTCACACGCTTGAAAAAACTGAAAACAATAAAGAATACCCCCTGTCGAGAGAATTAATTATACCCATATCGTTTTATGAACCTTGCCTATTTTGTAGTAGGTTAACTATGGAATTAGGCTTAGCTAGTAACCCATTACCCGGTACTTCATACGTCGAAATATCCCAAAGTTTTATCACGATACTTGTTTTAATCACCTTACAGTACTAGTGTGGTTTTAAATTTTAGTAACGAGACCCTTAAATAATTGGCAGAACATTTTGTAGTTTATCCTTAGCCTGGTCGTCTCTGGAGGTTCGTATTTTTTTGTTCCAGTTTTTTGAAAGCGGTTTCTTGTTCATGCAAAATTCTGATCGAGTAAAATTAATGTTATATTAAAAACTCCAAACTTAGACGGTTAAGATTAATGTCAATTAGCTTTATAGTATATCTCATTGTGAATTAGCAAAGGCAAAGCCAATTCGTGATCGAATAAAGTATAACCAAGAGTCTATAGATTGAAAGAGTATTTACCTTGAAGCAGTCCTCGTGCTCCGTGAAAAATTCAACTCTTTCGTTCTCTCTCTTATGCTCAAAGCTGATAACCACCTGGGCTAGATTACCTTATTCAAGAATGCGTAATTACCCCTTCAGAGTATGCGTAATTAACCGGTTTAATCAGATTTAACCGAGGTTTTCTCAGATTTCGCCCTTTTTTTTCCTTGTTTTTTAAATATGTCAGTTATGTGAGTTTCTCTAACGTGAGTGGTAAGTGGTGATAGAGGGTCAGTGAGCGCTAAAGTTTCCAGGGATGTTATGGAAGGGATTACTTCTTAATCTATAGACTCTTGGTACCGCGTAGTTTTTAAAATATGAGGTTTGATCTCGCACGAAGCGGTCTAGTTTCATAAGTGTCTTTCGTCAAAAATTAATATAAAACTCTTATTTTATTAGCCAGTGACTTAAAACTTTAATGACCATATTTAATAATAACCCTTTTGTTTGATTTTCCATTGCTATATATATACAATTAAGATAAAAAATACCCAATTGATAAGATAAAAGGGCTAAAAAAATAACACAACATATTTTTGGTCGAATAATTCTTTCTTTATGTGTCGGAAACAGATCTAGAGAAAGAAGTTATGAAATAATTTCCCCTCTTACGATTTTTTTTCCACGTAATCGAAATGTCGATTCGGAAGAGAAGCTGCGAGGCATATGCTAATTCAAACTTCAAGAAAATGTTTGTTTTTCTCAATCCCTCTGTCGGCGAACATCACGTATATATCAATTTGAGAGAACGATCAAGATACCTGGTTATTAACTAAACTATTAAGATGAAAATTTCTAGAAGAGCTTTCAATATATCCCTTGTGGATATGTTCAAGCCATCCCGCGTTCACTGAGCAGCCAATTAACGCGAAAGTAATATTTTCAAAGGAACGCCTCCCTTCCAAAGTATTGAAGTATAAACGAGTCAAAGGATATTTTATTCGCGTAAATAAAATTTACTTTGAGTAGGCTGTTTTGATTGAAAAGAAATCTTTTTTGTTTGCTCAAAACTTTCCGAAATATTTTCAATTGAGGTCCGCCTCCAACTTTATCTAAACATGAAAATTATTGAAAGTTTTATGTAGATAAAAACCAATATAAAGACCTCCATTTCTATAATAAGGCTTTCAAAGTGTAATCTTGGGTTATTCTTTATATATATCTGCCCCCCCCCCCCCTCGGGCATAGATGTCTCATTTCCGATATCGAAAACGCATTTTCAGAATTGGAAAATATTATCTTAAATAAAATAATAATGTAATGGTATTCCGCTAAAACCAAGAAAAAGGTCAAAGCTGGTAAGAAATGTATGTCACGAATTGAATATAGATGGTACTATACTAATGGTCTTACGGCAAACATTGAACCTAAAAAAGTATACATATAAAATCAATTGTTTATTTAAACTCGTGTAAAGAATAATTTCGCAATGGATGTATACGTGAGATTCCAGTATGTGCATAAGTTAATGTTGACACATCTTCGAAAAGGTCAAGGAAAAATAAATAAAATTTTAAGGCACGAGATTGAGAAAGTCTGAAAAATATACTCGTGATCGAGGCAACATTTTAATATCGATATATAGTTTTGCAAATTTAGTCCCATAACTTTTAATTTTCTAGAGGGTTACTGGACATTTGTCCGATAAGAAAAATTACTTACTGGTACAAGAACTCTGACAATAATATTTTTTTAAAATTTCCGTTAACTTTGTTTGTGAAAAGGGGTTACTGGACGATTGTCCAAAATAAGAAAATATTCTCATTACTGGTTGGGACAGTTTGTAGGCGAAAAACTCTCGCAACGTGAACTTGTATTAAAATTTAAATTCGGCTTAATTGCATATACTCAAGGTGGTACTCTTTAATTTAGAGCAGCTTCGTCCAAATTACTTCTCCGTTGTTCATCAACCACTCATAATTTCGTCGATACACACGTACCGACACGCTGCAGTTATAGCCAGCCAATCTTCTAGTTATTTCCCAGCATAATGAAAAGCTATTTCGCATACGTGTTATTTTTTTGCCTGTCTTTTCACCGCATGCTTATGGGATGACTTCAATAGCTTTCCCCCAAAAAGTCAAAAGTCTAGCTCGTTAAGGAGACTGGTTGCCGACAAAACGGAACGTGGATCCTGCGGTTGGCAGCTTTGCCCTTGACGTATACCTGTCCACCCTGAGAACGCAATAGGCGATTAGTTATTTTATCTTTATTGTGACTGAAAGCTATACCGGAGGATTCCCCGAGGTGACTTTACAAGCGCCGAAATCTTGACACTATAAATGAACAACAAACCTCGATCGCAAACCTTCTTGAGTTGTTTTTTTTTCACGAAAGCTTTTCTCTGCTCTGGAACCCTCTTTCATTTAGCCTCTTCGTTAAAATGTCAAGAATGGCTTGATAAAAATCCCAACCGCTAAGGGTTCCGAAAACGAAGAGGACGTAAAATGGTTCTGTTAATCCACAATAATTCGTCAGTATAAATCTAAATGCAATACAACAATATCAGTTTCATAATGCGCACGAAGGCTCTATTATTTCACAACCCTTCATATTGCTCTTTCTTTTTTAGTTAGACCAAGTTAGTGGCTTGTTTTGATCTCTTCACAAAATGTGTATATGGGTTTTACTGGCTCTAAAGATCGCCATGACCGAGGTATCCATATTTCTAAACAATGACCTTTTTACAAATTTGCAATCCTTTTGCAAAAAGAAAAACCGTTTCGTCCAAAATATTTAGGGCATTTCTCGTCCATCTACTCTTTGCAAGCTTGAGTGTGCATTTCGAAGAAGTGGTTTTCTACACCAATCAACAGTTAGCCTATATATCCTAGTGCTGCTAGTGTCCGCGCTTCATCTCTCATCATCAATCGGGTCAACCAAGAAAAACATCCGCTGGTTTTTTTTTTTTTTTTTTTTTTTTTTGTCGTTAGTATTTTATAAACGCTATCACGGAAACGTATCTCCCTATATACATACCCGTCTTGGGTCAAAATAATTAACTCCAACTAGAATATAAGAAACCATGTAATTTGGAGAAGCTCCGAGTGTCAAAATCAGGCAAAAGTTACAAGAACTAGGCCTACCACGCCCATTCTCGGTGTCTATTATGATTGTTCGATATTATCCTTATAGCAAGATATACTGAATTTATGTTTCTAATATAATAAAATTAGCAGCTAGATTATCACAGTATCCAGCTTAGATTTAAGTAATTTCTAAGTTCTCAAATTATTTCGGCTCTTGGCCAAAAGGGAATTTTACCTTAATTATATATTAAAAGGATCAGGATAAAACTAAGTTAATTTAGTAAGAAAGGCCACTAGAAAACTGTCGAGATTTAATTATAATTGCAATAATTATATTTCGCAAATTAAATTGCGAAATTAAAGTGGTGGTCACTAGACAACACATAAATTATAATAACATTAAAATACACGTACAATTAATTATTAAACTTAATTGATAATTAATGAATTAAATAATCAATTTATCAACTAGACGAATCCAATCATCTAAGAAATATTTTGATTCGGAGGACCAGGATGTTACGTAACTTTTTAGGGTGTTTTTAATATGCTTTTTTCGAGCTAAAGTTTGTTACCACGAAAATGCCGCAATTTTATAACCGAAAAAGCCTCAACTAATACACTTAAGTACGGGGTAAGAAGCCAGTACTAATAAAAAATACAAACTCATATTTTACGACGAGTTTCTTAAAAAAAAAAAAAAAAAAAAAAAGCCAAGAAATAATAGAATACGAAGTTATTCTATAAACAAAGGCATGTGGCTATAAAAAATTTCCTTTTTTTTTCTTTGAAAGTTTTCCGGAACTTTTGAGTATATTCAATCTGAGTGAAACTAAATTTTTTAGTATAGCAATCAGCTCGGAATAGGAAATATATAGCTGGAAGGAGGACTAAGTAAGCAAAGAATACAATAACAAGAAATTTATAACAAGCTAGTTGGATAGCCTCTGCTTAAAGCGGCCTAAACCCATAAAATAAACGTCAAAACCCGATTTCGTCATTCTTCCCCAACCTGTTACCCCGATTTCGTCATTCTTCCCTAACAAGTTAACCCCGATTTCGTCATTCTTCCCTAACAAGTTAACCCCGATTTCGTCATTCTTCCCTAACAAGTTAACCCCGATTTCGTCATTCTTCCCTAACAAGTTAACCCCGATTTCGTCATTCTTCCCTAACAAGTTAACCCCGATTTCGTCATTCTTCCCTAACAAGTTAACCCCGATTTCGTCATTCTTCCCTAACAAGTTAACCCCGATTTCGTCATTCTTCCCTAACAAGTTAACCCCGATTTCGTCATTCTTCCCTAACAAGTTAACCCCGATTTCGTCATTCTTCCCTAACAAGTTAACCCCGATTTCGTCATTCTTCCCTAACAAGTTAACCCCGATTTCGTCATTCTTCCCTAACAAGTTAACCCCGATTTCGTCATTCTTCCCTAACAAGTTAACCCCGATTTCGTCATTCTTCCCTAACAAGTTAACCCCGATTTCGTCATTCTTCCCTAACAAGTTAACCCCGATTTCGTCATTCTTCCCTAACAAGTTAACCCCGATTTCGTCATTCTTCCCTAACAAGTTAACCCCGATTTCGTCATTCTTCCCTAACAAGTTAACCCCGATTTCGTCATTCTTCCCTAACAAGTTAACCCCCATTTCGTCATTCTTCCCTAACAAGTTAACCCCCATTTCGTCATTCTTCCCTAACAAGTTAACCCCCATTTCGTCATTCTTCCCTAACAAGTTAACCCCGATTTCGTCATTCTTCCCTAACAAGTTAACCCCGATTTCGTCATTCTTCCCTAACAAGTTAACCCCGATTTCGTCATTCTTCCCTAACAAGTTAACCCCGATTTCGTCATTCTTCCCTAACAAGTTAACCCCGATTTCGTCATTCTTCCCTAACAAGTTAACCCCGATTTCGTCATTCTTCCCTAACAAGTTAACCCCGATTTCGTCATTCTTCCCTAACAAGTTAACCCCGATTTCGTCATTCTTCCCTAACAAGTTAACCCCGATTTCGTCATTCTTCCCTAACAAGTTAACCCCGATTTCGTCATTCTTCCCTAACAAGTTAACCCCGATTTCGTCATTCTTCCCTAACAAGTTAACCCCGATTTCGTCATTCTTCCCTAACAAGTTAACCCCGATTTCGTCATTCTTCCCTAACAAGTTAACCCCGATTTCGTCATTCTTCCCTAACAAGTTAACCCCGATTTCGTCATTCTTCCCTAACAAGTTAACCCCGATTTCGTCATTCTTCCCTAACAAGTTAACCCCGATTTCGTCATTCTTCCCTAACAAGTTAACCCCGATTTCGTCATTCTTCCCTAACAAGTTAACCCCGATTTCGTCATTCTTCCCTAACAAGTTAACCCCGATTTCGTCATTCTTCCCTAACAAGTTAACCCCGCTTTCGTCATTCTTCCCTAACCTGTTAACCCCGCTTTCGTCATTCTTCCCTAACCTGTTAACCCCGCTTTCGCCATTCTTCCCTAACCTGTTAACCCCGCTTTCGTCATTCTTCCCTAACCTGTTAACCCCGCTTTCGTCATTCTTCCCTAACCTGTTAACCCCGCTTTCGTCATTCTTTCCTAACCTGTTAACCCCGCTTTCGCCATTCTTTCCTAACCTGTTAACCCCGCTTTCGCCATTCTTTCCTAACCTGTTAACCCCGCTTTCGCCATTCTTTCCTAACCTGTTAACCCCGCTTTCGCCATTCTTTCCTAACCTGTTAACCCCGCTTTCGCCATTCTTTCCTAACCTGTTAACCCCGCTTTCGCCATTCTTTCCTAACCTGTTAACCCCGCTTTCGCCATTCTTTCCTAACCTGTTAACCCCGCTTTCGCCATTCTTTCCTAACCTGTTAACCCCGCTTTCGCCATTCTTTCCTAACCTGTTAACCCCGCTTTCGCCATTCTTTCCTAACCTGTTAACCCCGCTTTCGCCATTCTTTCCTAACCTGTTAACCCCGCTTTCGCCATTCTTTCCTAACCTGTTAACCCCGCTTTCGCCATTCTTTCCTAACCTGTTAACCCCGCTTTCGCCATTCTTTCCTAACCTGTTAACCCCGCTTTCGCCATTCTTTCCTAACCTGTTAACCCCGCTTTCGCCATTCTTTCCTAACCTGTTAACCCCGCTTTCGCCATTCTTTCCTAACCTGTTAACCCCGCTTTCGCCATTCTTTCCTAACCTGTTAACCCCGCTTTCGCCATTCTTTCCTAACCTGTTAACCCCGCTTTCGCCATTCTTTCCTAACCTGTTAACCCCGCTTTCGCCATTCTTTCCTAACCTGTTAACCCCGCTTTCGCCATTCTTTCCTAACCTGTTAACCCCGCTTTCGCCATTCTTTCCTAACCTGTTAACCCCGCTTTCGCCATTCTTTCCTAACCTGTTAACCCCGCTTTCGCCATTCTTTCCTAACCTGTTAACCCCGCTTTCGCCATTCTTTCCTAACCTGTTAACCCCGCTTTCGCCATTCTTTCCTAACCTGTTAACCCCGCTTTCGCCATTCTTTCCTAACCTGTTAACCCCGCTTTCGCCATTCTTTCCTAACCTGTTAACCCCGCTTTCGCCATTCTTTCCTAACCTGTTAACCCCGCTTTCGCCATTCTTTCCTAACCTGTTAACCCCGCTTTCGCCATTCTTTCCTAACCTGTTAACCCCGCTTTCGCCATTCTTTCCTAACCTGTTAACCCCGCTTTCGCCATTCTTTCCTAACCTGTTAACCCCGCTTTCGCCATTCTTCCCTATCCTGCTAAGCCCGAAAATGATACGACGTAAACCCGAGTTAAGTTGTCGTAGAATTGCTTTGATTAAGCAAAATGTTGATCAGATCTGAACCTTAAAAAATATTCTGTCGTATCTCTGGCAAAATATACATGTATATGGAAATAGGTTTTATACCCGTTAATATTATGAAAATAGTTTTTATGGAAATAGTTTTTCCGCAACATAAATAAGTAAGTGCCAAGCACCCTGCCCTGGTTTAAACCAAAATAGGAGTCCGAAAACTAAAGGTATCAGTTAAATGATAAAATAGTAACAATTACAAGGATAAAAAATTTAAAAAATAATCTCGAACTTTCAAAATGAATTCAAATTGGCACGGGAATCGTTTTAACATTAAAACAGGTAGTCTATATATGCTCATAATGCTTTTTATTATGTATCTTTCATATTCTGAGGTACTTTTACCTGGAAGAAATTTTCTCCAAGCAGAATGTTACTTTTTCTTTCAAACAAACCTTATTATGTTATCCAAAAGCCTTTACAAAGTCGTGTTCGCATCCATGATGATTAAAAATACTGCTGGTACCTCGGTAATCTTTAAAATTTCAAGGTTTTTAAAGTTGAATTGTGTAACATTTATGAACAATATTAATCCAAATGACTACCGTATCATGAATTTATTAGTATTTAATTTAATTTGATGATCTATTTTAAACGAATTTTCCAGAAAATGCAGCCTTTACTTGTGCGTTTCCTGTACTGTTGGTGCTCGTACTGCGCAGATGCGCTTTGCACTCTGATCTGAAGCAAGATGTTCCTTAATTATTTCAAAGGCGCTATGAGCTAGATTAAAGATTTATGGTCTCCAGAAGCCAAAAGTTGAAATATCAAAGTGCATAAAAATACAATACAAACTTATTTCTAATGAAATTTTAATATCATATTATTTCTCTAAGAAATTATAATGGCCTCTTCTGTACGTATTTATTTATGAAGTAATTTGTTTTTCCTGATATATCTAAAGTCTTAGTGGATGCGAACGCGACTGTCGCGATCAGCAATTCAGATTCGTTTTTGTACGAAAGGGATTTTATTATAAGATCGGCAATATTATTTTATATTTCTACTTTACTTTCATATATTATAAGCCCAATATCTAATAAAAATCTAAATAATTCGTCCAACCTTCGAGAAAAGCGCGTGTGGGTGTGTGTGTTTTGGGGGTTGAATCTAATATCGAGTCGACGTGCGGTATATTTTAAGATCGAGACAAAAGGAAAACCTTAAAATTCAAGTCAAGCACCCTATCTACATTAATAAATTCGGATTTCGTTCGCCAATAATTTTAGTTTCCAAGACCATATAATAGTATCCACCCTTAGAAACAGCAACATTTCCTCGGAAAAAACTGGTTTTGTTTGTCTTAAATTCTTTCGTTTCCGAGGTTGGTTTCTCGCATAGCTTTCACCGAACCCCGAGGCTAAATCGGGAACTCGAAAACCTACACGGATGTGGAATAGTACGGTTTGAATTGTATATTCGAATCTCCAGAGTCCTTCTGATCCAACGACATCTTCTCGCAGCCTATTTACGGTGCGACAACTGACGTATTTACGTTGCTTTTCCTATTGTTAGCGTCCTTTTATCAGAATTCGGACCAAGGTGACGCCCCCTGATTGCGCTAGGGAAAGGTTTTGTTTACGAGCCTATGGCTAAGAACACTTCTAGGGTGATAGCTATAGATACTCGTAGATTAATCTAAATGGCTCTCGTAGGTGTCACGAACGAAAAACGTTCGCTTTTAGCACTCTAGGAACGGGAAACCCTCGAGAAAACCTTGTTTTATACGAAGACAAGTACTTCACGGGTCTCCCGTGCCCGTTCCATTGGGAATTCATGCAAATATAACATAGGTAATAATTTGGAAATTTACGTAATATATATACTGGTAAATGACAAAGATGTATATATGTTACGTAGCTTTGAAAAATAAAAATCCAATTTAATTTGAGCATTTAAAAGCCCTATCTGCTCTGAAATTTGCCCCTTTAAAATGGTCTTCCCTCATATCCTCACAGCTTAGCTTTGACTGTACAATTTGCTATGGTCAACGTCGTCTGCTAAGCTAGAAAAGAAGGCGACTTTAAAGGGAATTTTAAAAATTCAAACCTTCAGATATGTAAAAAAATTAAATTTAAATAGTCCTTTGCCAGAATTTTTTTAATGTGGCAGCAAATCTAAATTTAATTTGAGGGGGCTTTGCCCCCTGGTGTCCTCCCAAATGATGACCCCCCCAGTGACTATGGATCTGAATAACTCTGTATATGTAATAGATTAATTTGGCGACCACTTGTAGGGGTGTTCAGGGCGAAGCGCTGATTAAAATTAGTAGCGTTCAAAGAGTGTTGGAAATTCCAACTGTTTATAGGCTCTTAACCTAAATGCAGTAGCGCACAGGGACCTTTTTCATGCACTAAATCAATGTATGAGGTTTCGATTACTTCCTGGGATAAAGATAATAGTAGTATGCGGCCAGGTTTATATATTTTTAGAAAATTCAAGTTCAAGAAGATAGCGTAAGGGGAATAAAAATAATTTTTCTGTGTTTCTCTTCAATATCTTTATAGACTTGAAGTATACATTTCCTTTCTACCAGGTGAAATCAAAATATAGCTGGGGAAACGAAGTTAAGAGACTCGATCAAAATCCATTTTTAGACTCCACTTAATCCGATTAATTTCTTTCAAAGTAATTCGATGAAAGCTTTAAACCCAGGCTAAGTCAATAATAAGAGAGACCAATTTTGTGGACTCGGTTCCTCTGGAGCTTCGATTTGGAAATTCTATTGTATCCGCAAAATATTTTAGATATGTCGGTTCGTAATTAAGCCATTGATATCTCACTTATAATTTTTCATTTTCTCGATGTATGATTAAAAAAACAGATAAGATCAACGGACAACGATGTAGAGGGAAGAGCGTTACTTCCACCTATTGTCTGAGGGGATATAAAAAAAGATGAGCATTTGATACGTTAACCAAATCACGGAATTATAATAAATAAATGAATAAATTCGTGGTACAATCTTTCAGCTATAGTAATTAATGATCCTCTCTTCTCTAGTAAATAAATTGAATTACGGAATTTGACGCTACATTTTTACCTATTGGCCCTACTCTCTCTTCAGATCATATTCTTCTATTATATGTGTAATATCTCGGCTAGTCTTGCCTATTTATAGCTATATACGTTTTTTTTAATCATATTTTTAAAAATATCATATTCTTAGAACCCGGTAGGGTTCTATGTTATGGGCCCATCATCATCTGTAATGCTATTTTGATTTCCTAAAAAATTCAGTCTCTAGCCAATCAAAACGCTCCATTCTCCCATAGAATAACATTAAAATCGACTCTTTCGAGGACAAGTCCAGTGATTGACAGAACTAAAAGAGGAATTATTTGTTACAGTTATAATCACTTTTAAATGGTAGAGCAAGGTTCGAATGTTGAACTTTTCAAGTTTCATTTAAAAATATTAAGTCTAAGTATTTTAAAATTAATTCTGAAGTTGACCCTTTTTTTGGTACTTAGCTGGTTTCGCGCATGGCCAAATTCGTAATGTTATTCTATGGGATTTGGTTTTTTGAAAGTGGCTTACCTTTCAGATTTATTTTCTAATACTTCCGGATATTTTTCAGACTTGGATTTTCCGTGTGGTATGAATTAAGTTTCAAGCTTTATTTTAAGACTAATTTCATAATTTTACACCGATTTGTTGGCCCACAATCTATTTATGAAAACGGACGAAAAAGTAAGGCGGAGAAATAGATTCGCAAAAACCTAAGCCTAATTTGACAAATTAGGCTTAGGTTTTATATGGCTTTTTAAAATCACGTGCAGGAGGACTCGTGGAGGAGCGCGCTTGATTTGGAGGCTATGGGTATTGAACTCTGACTTAATTTCTCCTTCTTCATATTTTTGCCGTTTATGAAATTAGTCTAAAACTAAAGCCCGTAAAAGATCTGGAATCATTAGAAAATAAATCTGAAAGGTAAGTCTCTTACAAAAAATCTAAATCCCATAGAATTACATTAATTTTCAATTTTTCCGCCTTTTTTTTTTTTTTTGCCGTTTTTATAAATAGACTGTGGCCAAACTAATCGGTGTAAAATTATGAAATTAGTCTTAAAATAAAGCCCGAAAAATATCTGGAATCATTAGAAAATAAATCTGAAAGGTAAGTCTCGTACAAAAAATCTAAATCCCATAGAATAACATTAAGTTTCAATTTCTCCGCCTTAAAACTTAAAAGTACTCTACTTTTTAAAAATGTGAAAGTCCGAACGACTTGGCATTTCGAACGGCAATAAGGAAGGTATTAACATCCAAAATAATGAAAAAAATAATTTAAATTTAGTTTAAAGGGTAATGGGAAAAATATGAAGATTTCGCTGCGGCTGTCGGAGGTATTAACATAAAAAATGATGAAAAAATTATTTTAAATCTGGTTTAAGGGCAATGGGGAAAATATAAAGATTTCGCTGCGGTTGACGGAGGTATTAACATCAAAAATGATGAAAAAATAAATTTTAATTGGGATTAAAGGGCACTGGTAAAAATGTAGAGATTTGACTGAATCAAGTGCAGCTGCCGCAGCTATTAACATCAAAAATTATGAAAAAATTAATTTTAATTGGGATTAAAGGGCACTGGTAAAAATGTAGAGATTTGACTGGAATCAAGTGCGGCTGCCGGAGGTATTAACATAAAAAATTATGAAAAAATTAATTTTAATTGGGATTAAAGGGCACTGGTAAAAATGTAGAGATTTGACTTTAATCAAGTGCGGCTGCCGGAGGTATTAACATAAAAAATTATGAAAAAATTAATTTTAATTGGGATTAAACGGCACTGGTAAAAATGTAGAGATTTGACTGGAATCAAGTGCGGCTGCCGGAGGTATTAACATCAAAAATTATGAAAAAATAAATTTTAATTGGGATTAAAGGGCACTGGTAAAAATGTAGAGATTTGACTGGAATCAAGTGCGGCTGCCGGAGGTATTAACATAAAAAATTATGAAAAAATTAATTTTAATTGGGATTAAAGGGCACTGGTAAAAATGTAGAGATTTGACTGAATCAAGTGTGGCTGCCGCAGCTATTAACATCAAAAATTATGAAAAAATTAATTTTAATTGGGATTAAACGGCACTGGTAAAAATGTAGAGATTTGACTGGAATCAAGTGCGGCTGCCGGAGGTATTAACATCAAAAATTATGAAAAAATAAATTTTAATTGGGATTAAAGTGCACTGGTAAAAATGTAGAGATTTGACTGGAATCAAGTGCGGCTGCCCCAGCTATTAACATCAAAAATTATGAAAAAATAAATTTTAATTGGGATTAAAGGGCACTGGTAAAAATGTAGAGATTTGACTGGAATCAAGTGCGGCTGCCGGAGGTATTAACATCAAAAATTATGAAAAAATTAATTTTAATTGGGATTAAAGGGCACTGGTAAAAATGTAGAAATTTGACTGGAATCAAGTGCGGCTGCCGCAGCTATTAACATCAAAAATTATGAAAAAAATTAATTTTAATTGGGATTAAAGGGCACTGGTAAAAATGTAGAGATTTGACTGGAATCAAGTGCGGCTGCCGGAGGTATTAACATCTAAAATTATGAAAAAATTAATTTTAATTGGGATTAAAGGGCACTGGTAAAAATGTAGAGATTTGACTGAATCAAGTGTGGCTGCCGCAGCTATTAACATAAAAATTATGAAAAAATTAATTTTAATTGGGATTAAAGGGCACTGGTAAAAATGTAGAAATTTGACTGGAATCAAGTGCGGCTGCCGCAGCTATTAACATCAAAAATTATGAAAAAAATTAATTTTAATTGGGATTAAAGGGCACTGGTAAAAATGTAGAGATTTGACTGGAATCAAGTGCGGCTGCCGGAGGTATTAACATCTAAAATTATGAAAAAATTAATTTTAATTGGGATTAAAGGGCACTGGTAAAAATGTAGAGATTTGACTGAATCAAGTGTGGCTGCCGCAGCTATTAACATAAAAATTATGAAAAAATTAATTTTAATTGGGATTAAAGGGCACTGGTAAAAATGTAGAGATTTGACTGGAATCAAGTGCGGCTGCCAGAGGTATTAACATCAAAAATTATGAAAAAATAAATTTTAATTGGGATTAAAGGGCACTGGTAAAAATGTAGAGATTTGACTGGAATCAAGTGCGGCTGCCGGAGGTATTAACATCAAAAATTATAAAATTAATTTTAATTGGGATTAAAGGGCACTGGTAAAAATGTAGAGATTTGACTGAATCAAGTGTGGCTGCCGCAGCTATTAACATAAAAAATTATGAAAAAATTAATTTTAATTGGGTTTTAAGGGCAATGGTAAAAATGTAGAGATCCGACTGAATCAAGTGCGGCTGCCCCAGCTATTAACATCAAAAATAATGAAAATTTTTATTTTAATTGGGTTTAAAGGGCAATGTTAAAAATGTAGAGATTTGACTGAATCACTTTTTAAAGGGCTAGTCTTTTAATATAGAAGTTAACACTTTCGTGCTAGACTGAAGTGACAGATATTATATCAAAAATGTCTTTGCGAACAAAGACCCAGAAGGACATGTTATGGCCTTGAATGTCTGAAGTGACAGATATTTAATTTTCTTTTAAAACATTAAATTTAAATACAATTAAATTTTCTTTTAAAACATGAAATTTAAATATAATTAGATTTTCTTTTAAAACGAAATTTAAATATAATCACAATCTGGCACGATTTAGAGTTTCAAATTTCAAAACAACTGATTTTATTCACTCGGAAATATTTAAGAAAAAACATAACAGATGATTTTCTCCCATTGACGCTTAACATTAAATTTCGCTTAATTATTTTTCAGGGATTACGTGTCAAACGAAACGAAACTTTTCGTTCGATAGAAAAATTTACTTAATTTAGCTTTGGCTTTAGGCGTAGAATCAAAGTTCTATGATCTGATCTCATACCTTAATTGGATAATGTTTTCTATGGACTTTAGTCGAGGCAATTCATTCATGTTAGCTTATGAATGCTTATACAAGGAATTTAAAGGGAATAAAAATTCCCCATATTTTAATTTTTAATCTAGGTTGCAAACGAACAAACCTAATCCATGGATAATGTTTTATTACAACTCCTCGACTTTAGTCGAGGCAATTCGTTCATGTTAGCTTATGAATGCTTATACAAGGAATTTAAAGGGAAAAAAATTCCCCATATTTTAATTTTTAATTTAGGTTGTAAACGAACAAACCTAATCCATGGATAATGTTTTGTTATAACTCCTCGACTTTAGTCGAGGCAATACGTTCATGTTAGCTTATGAATGCTTATACAAGTAATTTAAAGGGAATAAAAATTCCCCATATTTAAATTTTTAATCTAGGTTGCAAACGAACAAACCTAATCCATGGATAATGTTTTGTTATAACTCCTCGACTTTAGTCGAGGCAATACGTTCATGTTATCTTATGAATGCTTATACAAGGAATTTAAAGGGAATAAAAATTCCCCATATTTTAATTTAGGTTGCAAACGAACAAACCTAATCCATGGATAATGTTTTATTATAACTCCTAATAACTAATTAGTGGTCCCTTATGGAAATCATCATTTTAATTGTACGGTTTTAATGAAAAGAAAAATGAAGGTATTACAATTTATTTAAAAACCTTATCCGCTCTAAAATTCGTCGCTTTGAAGTTCTCTTCCCTCGCGCGCGCAATATAGCTTTGAAAGTACAAATTGTTATGGTTTGCGTCGTCTGCTAAGTTAGAAAAGAAGGTGACTTTAAACGGGCTTTAAAAAACACATTTCCCTTTATCATATAACCATTCAAATAAACCGGCGAGTATTTTTAACGATCCGTTCAATCGCGAGTCGTGGAAATTCGGGTTAAATTAAGAAAACAAAAAGTGGACTCGCGTTATACTGAAAAATAACAGTTCAATACACGTTTTCCCTGAAAAATAATTAAGCGAAATTTAATGTTAAGCGTCAATGGGAGAAAATCGTCTGTTATGTTTTTTCTTAAATATTTCCGAGTGAATAAAATCAGTTGTTTTGAAATTTGAAACTCTAAATCGTGCCAGATTGTGATTATATTTAAATTTCGTTTTAAAAGAAAATCTAATTATATTTAAATTTCATGTTTTAAAAGAAAATTTAATTGTATTTAAATTTAATGTTTTAAAAGAAAATTAAATATCTGTCACTTCAGACATTCAAGGCCATAACATGTCCTTCTGGGTCTTTGTTCGCAAAGACATTTTTGATATAATACTTAATTGTTTCGACCCTAATATTATTTATCGCGCCTGTAAAAGTGTTACAACTGTACCGCTTCTGTGTGTCGGGCGGAGCCGACAACTAGGGTGAATTCGCACAATGTGCATGACCATTAGACATTTTTTATAAAACCTCGGAAACGGATAAAAGAGCCGTTAAAATGCGACCCTTTACATTGAAGATGTTGCCTTTTTTCAAGTTTGGTTCAAAGTATAGGATTTTCTATATTTTTGCTAGCCTTGAAAATAACAAAAAGAGCCTTTTAATATAACCCTTTGATGTTGCCTTTTTTCAAGGTTGCGACGAAGTCAAACTTTACATAATCGTCTATCCAAAGTTGTCTTGCCCCTCGCAGTATTCACGCGCGGGTTAACAACCTTTTAGTCTTTCTTATCAAGATTCTCGCATTTTTTACGACATTTGGTTTGTCCATGACTTAAAGGCACTATCTGCTCTACAATTTGCTCCTTTAAAATGCTCTTCCCTTATGCACATAGCCTGTACAATTTGTTTTGCTCCAGGTCGTCTGATAAACTAGAAAAAAGGCGACTTCAAAGGTGATTTAAAAATCGCAGATAGTCCTTTTAAAGGGTCTATCTGCCATTTTTAAAGCCCCTTTAAAGTCGTCTTCTTTCCACGCTTAGCAGACGGCTTTGTTCCTTTTTGGTGATTATTATGGGCTAGTTTGGGTTTAGTTGGATTATTAAATCTTTATCAGGGCATATTTATATTCGAAAGGGTTTTTTCAAATTTTTTATGTATATATTAGATTTGAATATGTAGAAAGTTCAAAGGACGTACTTTTTTTTTTTTATCAAAAAACAAACAAAAAGATAAAAACCACAAGATCTATTGTCTGCATTTATGGTAAACTGTTTTAATGGTTTCACTTTCTGACTATTGTTTAGCGAGTTTTAATCGTATTGACAATAATTTTTCACGGAAGCGGCTAATCGCGATGTTACGTTGAAAGCGCGATATATACAGATTAAAAAAAAAATGGGAACCCGACGTCGAACCAGATTTTATAGGCATCAGAATTTTCATCTGTACGGTAATTCACGATCAATCATAATCTTATAATCTGTATAAATTTTAAGTGGGATGTGGTTTTCTTCTGACATATGGCGCTATTCTTGTAAGTACTGAGAGTCTAAAAAAATTAAAGCGAGAAGCTACTAGCTTTATAGGCTTTTTTCGTTACTTTTTAGCAAAGGAAACCAGTTCCCGACCCATATTGTACCATATAGCGAATAGAATAACTAGTTTGGGTCCTTGCTCTCCAAATTTTAGAGAGATCATTGTTTTTCTATAATGTTATACTATAGTATTATGTGTGTTTTAAGTCATTTTCTTTTATATTCGAAAAATTAAGAATGAGTCATTTCTCTATGAGCCAACGCTAACGACATCGAAATTTTATACACCCAGAATTTTACTTTACTCATTCCTTCCTGGGAATAAATTTTGAATTTTTTTTCTTTTATTGCCCACCTTGACGTTTGTTACCCCTCCTTGGCGCCCCCATTTTCTCCGCGGGAAATCGCGACCAAAGAGGACTAGGAAAGGGTTACGAAAATATGTCTGCACTCCGACCTGTTAAGGAGAGTGATCCAACTTCTTTTATCTCCAATGAGATTTAACGTTGTGTATCAATACACCTCTGATTTTGACTATTGATATAATTTTTCTTGAACAGAAGTATCCCAGTATTTTGTCCTAAGTTTTAAACGCGGGTGAATTATTAGTGGAAATCTTGAATGGTGTTTCTTCACAGTTTTTTTCTCCAATCTGTTTAGCTTTCTAAATTCTGGGTATAGGCCTACGTGTTTACACCTTGTTTTTACTCAACAACCAGTTTCGTGCGCACCGAAGCTTGTAAAGGCTGATTTTCGGATGATTACTAAATATTCCACATAAATTCGTCTCCCGTTCTTAACCTTCCTTGTCGGAAGCCAGAGCGTCAGATTTTCTGCGCCATTTTGCAGATTTCGGAGTGTTTTCTTTCATTAGGGCTAAATCAGGGTGAACGCGCTGTGTTTCGCGTTTGGCAAATTCACACGCGCTTCCATCGGAAGAGCGGAATTAGATGTTTCCAGTTGGGCAGCGTATGTAAAAATTTGTTCATTATGCTTTTGAACCCTTAATTAGTCCATTGAAACATATAAATATTCCGAAGTTTAAATTTACAAGCTTAACTTCAAATTTATCGTTAAGCCTAACACCCACTTTTTTTGGCGCCAAGGCTCTGCATACCAACTTTTTACTTTTGTCACTCATGAAATATGAAAATAGCTTAAGAGTAATTTTGGGTGTGTTATGTTCTACGAAATCGCATTTATATATCTTACATTATTAAAGGTTATTTTGGCCAAAGTTATACCAAAGGCATACTTTTCTAGTTTCTTAACCCTAGAAAAGGGGTGTTGAACTAGGTTATCTTGTGTTGTTTCTTTGAGCTTCCTAAGAAATTAGCTTCCATTTTGAATTCCACCTACTTATAACGTCTTGGTGATAAAACGTATTATTGTATTTTATTTTTCTAACTCATTTTTGAAAAATTAAGAACGAATTTTTCTTTTAGCTCCCGGCCCTCCGGGTCCACCTGGACCTCCGGGGCCCCCGAGAGGAATCCCTGGTCCTCCAGGAGTGCCGGGTCCAGTAACTCCCAGTACACCCGGTACTCCTGCGGGTACACCGGGCACTTCCATGGCTGCGGTAACACCGGGTCCATCAACCGAACTCCCAACTTTCATCTGCCCAAGACGTCCTAATATTGGAACCGAAGGCAGGCCAATTGTCTTAAGAGCCAATCATTTTCAGATCTCGATGCCTCGCGGTTACTTGCATCACTATGATGTAACTATTACTCCTGACAAGTGCCCTCGTAAAGTTAATAGGTTCGTAAATAACCTTTTTTTTCTCTACAAAATTTTCACGTAACCTTAAAAATTTGATAAACAATTCAATACCAAAATTATTTTAATAGAGAAATTATTGAAACTATGGTCCAGTCATACTCTAAAGTCTTTGGTAGCCAGAAACCCGTTTTTGACGGAAGGAAAAACATATATACCAGAGATGATTTGCCTATTGGAAAGGACAAAGTAAAATATTTCTACAAATCTGCTTTAATACGTAATTGGTTTTTACCAATAACTTTAACGTTCTTTTAGGTTGAGTTGGAAGTAACGTTACCTGGTGAAGGAAAAGATAGGGTATTTCGCGTAGCTATTAAATGGGTGGCCCAAGTTAGCCTGTACGCCTTAGAGGAAGCTTTAGAGGGACGTTCTAGAACCATTCCTATGGATACGATTCAAGCGTTAGATGTGGTTATGAGGCATCTGCCAAGCATGACGTAAGTCAAAAAATTAAGCCCTTGCAAGTATTTTAATCTCTAATTTTTTAAACCAAGTTTGCAAATTGATTTTTAATTGCATGAAACATTAAAACTTTAAAAATTAACATTTAGGCACGTCATAACTTATTTTATTGCAATTAGTGTTTTTAATTGTAACCTTTAGGTATACGCCTGTTGGCCGATCATTTTTTTCATCCCCCGATGGCTACTACCATCCCTTGGGAGGTGGAAGAGAAGTTTGGTTTGGGTTTCATCAAAGCGTGAGACCGAGTCAGTGGAAAATGATGTTAAATATTGATGGTACCAACTTTGAACTTCAATAGAGTTTGTTTCCCCTCTCTTCTAAGTTTTTTTTTTCTTCTAAGTCTCCGCAACTGCATTTTACAAGGCTCAGCCCGTTATCGATTTCATGTGCGAAGTCTTAGATATTAGAGAAATTAACGAGCAAAGAAAACCATTAACGGATTCGCAACGCGTCAAGTTCACGAAAGAAATCAAAGGATTAAAAATTGAAATCACTCACTGTGGATCGATGCGCAGGAAGTATCGAGTTTGCAACGTCACCCGGCGGCCTGCCCAACTACAATCGTAATTATTATGTCAAGCTGTCTTAAAGGGAGAGTGAAGAGGAAAAGTGATAAGATTTGTTTGCTATTAAAGCAATTTAAAAATTTCTATGAATGGTGCATATATCGGAAAAGATATTATTTTGGAGTTCAGTTGAAAGGAGAAACTCCGACTAATAAATAGACCTCCCACATTTGGCTTCGTAAAATATCCTAATGTGAGATTTAGCACGGGGATTTTTTTTTTACCAAGCCGAAAGTAGTGTGTTTTATTAGTTGTAGGTTCTCATTTTAATATTATGCCAAAATCTAAAGGTTACCATTTTTTTTTTTACAATTCAGACTTTTCCCGAAGTTTTATTAGGCAAACATGTCAGAATCAATAAATCACTTCATTTTTCTCTTTACCATCCCTTTTAGTGGAAAATAATACTATGTTTTTCTTTTTTTTGTCAAAAGATTTCCTTTACAATTAGAAAATGGGCAAACTGTCGAATGTACCGTAGCTAAATACTTTTTAGACAAGTACAAAATGAAATTAAGGTAAAGTTTTCAAAATCAAGTCTATTTCATTGTGGGTAATCTATTTCTTGGTTACCATTGGTAGGTATTCTCATTTACCTTGTTTGCAAGTTGGCCAAGAACACAAGCATACGTATTTACCATTAGAAGTATGTAATATAGTTGCAGGTCAACGGTGTATAAAGAAATTGACAGATATGCAAACATCCACCATGATCAAGGTATTTATATTTTTGGAAGTCAAAATGAATGAATGAAAGTGATCTAATGGGATAATTTTTCCAAACGAATGTTTAGGCTACCGCAAGATCTGCTCCGGATCGAGAGAGGGAAATTAATACTCTGGTAGGCTATCAGCAACCCGGCATGGTATCCTTTATGCGCATATTAATATTTATATTGTTTCTTACATTGGCTCGCTGACTAATGATTATTTTGTTTCGAGGTTCAAAAGGCTGATTTCAACAATGATCCGTACGTGAGAGAGTTTGGTCTCTCAATCAGCAACACGATGATGGAAGTTCGGGGACGAATTTTGCCGCCTCCCAAGCTACAGTACGGCGGAAGGACGAAGCAACAAGCCATTCCTAATCAAGGGGTATGGGATATGAGGGGAAAACAGTTTCACACGGGAGTGGAAATTCGGGTTTGGGCCATCGCTTGTTTCGCTCCTCAGCGTACTTGCAGGGAAGACGCCCTGCGAAATTTCACCCAGCAGCTGCAAAAAATTAGTAACGACGCTGGAATGCCCATCGTGGGACAACCTTGCTTTTGCAAGTACGCCACTGGGCCCGATCAGGTGGAACCCATGTTTCGCTACCTCAAGTCCACATTCCAAGGGCTGCAGCTAGTTGTCGTTGTTTTGCCAGGGAAAACTCCAGTCTATGGTCAGTTTATAAATCTTCTATCAGGGTTGCCTCTGGTCAGGAAAAAGTTTTGAAAATTAGGGACTAAAAAGATTAAAGAATTGAAAAAAAATTTTAAGGCGAATAAAGTCAGTGAATTCATTCCAGGGAATCTGAAAAATTGGGCGAAAAGATCAAAGATTGTCTGGGAAAATACTAAAAGATGATCAACGAATTTGAAATAAAAAATTTTGTGGCAACCCTGATTATCCTCAACTTTGCTTAGCCAAATTATATAATCATTGAATCTTTAATTGCCATTTAGCGGAAGTAAAAAGAGTTGGCGATACCGTCTTGGGTATGGCCACTCAATGTGTTCAAGCCAAAAATGTAAATAAGACGTCTCCGCAGACATTATCTAACCTTTGTCTAAAGATCAACGTGAAACTGGGTGGCATCAACAGTATACTTGTCCCCAGTATTAGGCCCAGAGTGTTCAGCGAACCTGTGATATTTTTGGGAGCCGACGTTACACACCCACCAGCCGGAGATAATAAGAAGCCTTCGATCGCTGCCGTACGTTACTGCACTTGTCATTGGGATCCTTTTTTGATTCTAATTATTAATAAATTTTCCACACAGGTTGTAGGCAGCATGGATGCCCATCCTAGTCGCTATGCGGCCACGGTTAGAGTTCAACAACATCGACAAGAAATCATTCAAGATTTAGCCTCCATGGTTAAAGAGCTTTTAATTCAATTTTACAAGTCGACGAGATTCAAACCAAATCGAATTATATTTTATCGCGACGGTGTCTCGGAAGGACAGTTCCATCAGGTAAGAAGAAAACATCTTTTCATATTACTTGTACCTTTCCAAAAGATCCTATGAATTAAAATTAGTATTGGGATGAGTACTCGATTCAGTTTAGTAACTCATTGAGTACTCGATTCACTTTTTTTTACTAATGACATGTATCTGGTTTGATACTGTCAGAACTCTAGAGTGGCGGGAAAACATTTCCTGGAGTATTAGACCTAAATATTAAATTGTATTTGAAAAATGACAAGGCCCAAGTAACTTGTTAAAGGGTATTTTAAAATTAACTAAGGCTCAACTACTTGATTAGGAGAAATTTTGGTTTGTGAAGGGTTTTATTGCAACCTAGCCTGATCACTCTTGGAAATATTTGCAAATTTGCCTACCTCTGTTGAAGAGTATTTGAAAATTGATGAAGGCCTAACTACTTGGTAAAGTGCAGAAGTGGGCAAGTGCTTTATAACTCAAGTGTTCAGCTTGTGTGCAAAAATAATACGCCAATTTCTCAGCATTTGAAAATTGGCCAAGGCTCAATTATTGAAACTTTGGTTCAAATACCGAACTTGGTAATAGATAAGGAAGTATTTGTTTTCGATGCCCTGAAATTGTACTCGCCCACCTAAAGTATAAATCCTACAAAATCATAATTGCAGTTAAGACTTAATCGCCATAAAATCATATATTTTTTTTAAAGATTTGTTCTCGCATATTTCCCACTTATATAAGCGTGTGTTTTCAGGTGCTAGCTCACGAACTTTTGGCAGTGAGGGAAGCCTGCATGAAACTAGAAGTGGATTACAAACCAGGCATCACGTTTATAGTGGTTCAGAAACGTCATCACACTCGTTTGTTTTGCGCCGATAAGAAAGAACAAATCGGAAAGAGTGGAAATATACCTGCTGGAACAACTGTAGATGTGGGAATCACCCATCCAACTGAGTTTGACTTCTACCTCTGTAGTCACGCTGGAATCCAAGTTAGTTTGACTTTTTTTAATAATAATTATAATAATAGTAATGAGGGATTGAGCAAACATCCTCTACGTTTAACCATTTCGCTGAGTGATGTAGCCAAAAATCCTAAAATGACACAATAGGGGGAATTTCACCTTTATTTGAGGGGTCGAAACTGAACTTTAGGACACTTTATTCTATGGAGTCTTTATTTTAAAAGGACCTTATTACAAAGTTAAAATAGAAGTAGGCTTAACAAGAATCCATATGGGATTTTCATGTCTACCAGAAGCACGCTAATTCTCTAATATAAAATACCCCTTCTTCTCTGATCTTGTTAAGCTTACTTTTCAAGTAAGGAATTTCTAAAATCATTTGCTGCTTTTTAAAGCTGCTATTCTTTTATTTCGAACAAATTACAGAAATAATGACTAGGCTAGTTTTGTACTCTCAATATTAGCTTTTAGAATTTTGGTTAGCAGTGTGTAATTCTTGAATCCTATAGAAATCTATCCTTAACTTCCTTAATGGATTTTCTTGGCTTAGAACCATAGCAGCGTTCATACAAACCGTTTAAAACCCGTGAAAAAAGTCGATTTTTACTACCCAAAATTCGGAATAAAATGGGAAAAGTCTTCAGAGTAGATTTAATTTACATTTATAAGTAGTAGAGAATTATAAAATGCTTAGAATTTTGCTAGCATTTGTTAAAAAACAGTACCTTTAAAAATATTTGGTGCTTTTGCACCAATCAGGGAAATTGGTTTTCAGTTTTCTACATGTATAGACTTGGCATTAAGCTGTTAATTGCATTACAACATTAATAATACATTATCTCATTAAGAATATTACAATTATTATATGTAGATTAACAGCGACATTTAATGATTTCAAATACAGCTCTTTATATTCAACATGTGATCAGTTTTGATAACAAATAAGAGCTAAGTAATGGCCTGACCACATCTCCACTACCTCTTTTTATCAAGTGGTCTTTTTTTTTTTTTTTTTTTTTCTTACATCTTGAGATTGTAGTTTATTCAAGAGTAAAGTACAACTGATAAAGAAATCGGTGTTTGAATGAATGTATTACGTAACGAGTGTTAAAGAGAGTTCTGTGGTTCTTTTTCCTACCTTCCCCCTATTTGGATGATGAAAATTGGGTTGCTCAATGTCTTTATACAGGGAAATGGCATACTCAAATTGGATGGCAATCCTTATTGGTTTGCTTTCTACTTAACGTGAAAAGTTTCGCCATTTCCCTGTTAGTAGTGTTAAGAGTGTTTGTGTATTGAAAGCCTCTTCTCTCCGTACCCAGGGCACAAGCCGTCCCTCGCATTACCACGTTCTTTGGGATGATAATCAATTTACGGCCGATGAATTGCAGTGTTTAACCTATCAACTGTGTCACACGTACGTTCGTTGCACTAGATCTGTTTCAATTCCCGCTCCAGCCTATTACGCTCATCTCGTGGCATTTAGAGCCAGATATCATCTCGTAGAGAAAGAACACGATAGGTACGGCGGCGACTCTTCTTCCCCCCAACCCAATGTTCCCGAACAATATCTAAAACAATCCGAATTCGAATTTCTCAGTGGCGAGGGCAGTCACCAATCGAGCAACGGCGATGACCGTACGGTTAGTGCCATGATCACGGCTGTGACAGTACATTCGGAAACCAACAAGGTCATGTATTTTGCGTAAGGAAGATGGATTTTAGTCTCTCCAATCAAAGAAACAAAAAAAAACAAAAAAAAACAATGCTACTATTAAAAAAAAAGGCCCGAAAGTCCCTTAAGTCTCGGTAAATACAATTTTTCTCTCTATCTATTACTTCTATATTATCTCTGTTACGCAAAGTTATACGCAAAATGTTTTTGGCCAACATTTTTTAATTTTCCGAGAGTGGGGGGAATTTTGTTGAGAGACGAATGAAATTTTTCATCCTCGCAGCCATAAAATATTTAGGAAATTTTATATTTAAAAAGGATATCCAGAATTGAGTGACACTTGATAATTAAGAATCAAAAAAGCGATAGAAATTTCAATATTCACGCTTTTTTGCGTTCCTAAAACTTTTTAAAATCATTTCTCCGATATAAAACTGGATAATTTTGGGATGTGGTCTTAAAAAAAAAAAATGAACTATCAAACAAATTCTCCCATTACAAATATGGAAGAAATGTTAAAGAAAACAAACTCTGGTACTTTTTTAAAAAATAATGAACTTTAGTGGACGCGTTAAATTCATCGTTAAAAAAAAGGATTTTTAAACTTGCAACTTAAAATGCCGGGAATAAATATTTAAAGCGTCTTAAAATCATTATGCCTAATTATACAAGGAAGAAAAAAATCGAAAACGAAAAAAAAAATTGACCAATGGTGGGGCATAATTATTTGAAAGCTCGTACACAATGTCATTTCTAGGAAACGAAAAGTTTTAAAAAAAACTATTTTCATCATTAAGACTCCTTTTAAGTTATTCACTTTTACGCATTCTAGCACCACAATACTCTTTAGGAGATCTCTATTAAATTAGTTATAAAAAATTGGGTTTTAAAAAATTAAAAGGGAGAAACAAGAAGCTTTGAAACTATGGGAAATTTTGGCTCCTTTTACGTAGATTCAATTTTTTTTGGGGGGTTTTGTGATTAGTCCGTTAAAACCGCAAAAAAAAAAAAAGGTGTTTAAGGAGAAAATCTCTAACATAATAAAGGGTTTTTAAACAATGGCTATATTTAAAAGTGAAAAAGAAAAAAAATATCGCATTTGGGTCTTTGGTGGAAAATACTTGAAATTAATTATTCGCTAGTTTTTAGTTTATTAAATTATCACAAATAAGTTTTAGGAAAAACTAAAAGACAGTGAATTAAATAAGCAAAGTAAAAGAAATGGTTAAGAAAATACAGAATAGGAAACAAATTTAATAATCAAGTATATAAAAACAAGTCTTCCTGTGATCTTAAAAACAAAATTATGCCGAAAAAACGCTGAAATTGTATTTAAAAGTGCCGTAAAATCAATGCCCATGAATTATAAATCATCTCCTTTCTAATTTGTATTAATAACAACTGATCCGTGTCACTCGCCCTCCCCTGCAAATTTTAAAAAAGAATTTGGAAGTCCATTTGGATTTGTAAGTGTTGGTAATTATAAGCAATATACCAACAAACCACCGAATTTTTATTTTGAAGCCTTAGGAAATAAATTTTTTTATTTCAAATTTCTATCTTTTAGCCCCTTTTATAATTAAAAAAACAAAAAAACAATCCATATCTCAAACGTATTCTCTTTCTATCACGTTTGACCGGTTTATATATCCTGATAGATATTTTTTAGTCAAGAATAATTTTTAAAAACATTATTCCTTCTTCGGGGATAAAATACTTATATACCAAATGAACTTAGACGTATTTACGCAAAACAAAATACAAAAAAATGCTCAAAGACGTACCTGCGGAGGAAACTGTCTTAACTTTGGGTTTTTAAGTTTTTGTCTCTCGAATTTGGAGTTATTTAAAATAAAAAAAGAAATGATTTCTACTGAAGATTTTGAAATCGCGGAGTCAAAAGACAAACCGGTGGCCAGATAATTACCAAATTTTTGTCTAAATTGAATATTGCGCCCATTTTTACGGAATCAAGGATTAGTTTTTAGGTCAATTAAAAAAAAAACTAACAATTTTGAAAAAATGAAAATATAATCGCAAGCTTATTTATGTTTTAATTCAAATTAGAATAATTTAGTCAGTTTTTAGTGAGTTCTCTTTCCATTATCATGTGGAAACTAATTACCCATTAAATCAAGATTGGAACTACTCGGAACAAAAAACTGATTATTTTGAGTTCATGCGTGAATGACTCTTAAATGTTCCGGTTTTTATACCTTCCCATACTTTTAGTTTAATTTATACGATACTAAGAAATGAATCCTGTGAAAGCAGCTCCCAGTTATTATTTTATTTATTAAATTAAGTACGCTCGCGCCTAGTTTTTAAATTCTAGCGATAAATTAAAGCCCTCGTTACGTCATTCTCTCACTTTTGCGATATAAATAGGATTTAAATTCCGGGGTTCGTGCGAGCTAGTTCGCATACCTTTTGAGAGATTGACGTAATAAATATGAAAATAGGGCTTATTTTTAATCGCGAGAAGTATTTTATCGTTTTAAAATACCACTAAACTAGGCTATATTAGTTAAAAGATTATTTTTAAATGAAGTCTCGTTAAAATTTTAATCAATTACGCCAATGATCATCTCGAAAATTAGATCCATAATACGCATAAACTTCTCTCCAAAATGGCACAGTGAGAATTCTTAATTTAGAAAAAATACAAAGCTAGTCAAATGAACAAACAAAAACCTTCAAGGAAAAGCTATTTTCAGTGTAAAAATGAAGGATACTAAACTTTGAGAGTCCCAGTTAAATGTTACGAGACGTATGTGAAAAACAGCATTGGCAAAAATAATGATATTGAAGTAGTAAAAAAAAAAAAAAAAAAAGCCGTTGAATGGTTTTCTGGTTTGACGGCTGGATGTACCTATGATACATCTTCAAGAAGAATGTAATTGGCTTTCTAAATCCAAAATCCTTTTAAAAATCTTGTATACAGTAACAATCCTGTATTTTTTGTTCGAATATTAATAATTCATTTGGGTTAATGAGCCAGTGTTTTTAATTTTTTTTTAACGCTTTTTGCATTAATGGTAAAAACAACAAAAAGCTTATTGTATGTGTGGTTACGCGTGCCTGTGGTGCTTTCAGTTTTATAATAATAATAATAATAATAATAATAAAAATTAAATAATGAAGAAAAGTGTAAAATTTAGCCGTCCATAAAATTTTTTAAAAAATCTACCCTCAAAAATGTGACAAAAAATCATCCTTTTAAGAAAAAAACTTTAGTTAATACGCAAAATTTTAATGATCGATTATCATATCTAGTAATTACACGGAAACTATGTACCAACGAAAAAAATCAGCTTTAGGAATTATTTTGAAAATACACACTCTCAAAAATTAACATATTTTGATTAGTACTCAGTTATATTTTACATTTCAAAGAGACAAAAAAACTGGCTAATCAGATAAGCAGCTTTAAAAGCTAGTATTAGCTCTTATAGATATTTTAGTGCAAACATGTTGAAATGGGTGGGAATTTACGGTCCAGTTAACTCCTCCCGCAGCCTTGGCAAGACATTTGGTTAAGCTTAACAGGAAAAATAACCACATATCCTGAAGAGGTCTACGAAAAGTTCCCAGGAACCCAGTTTAAAAAATTATGCCATTGAATGTTTATCATCCTGGCTCAATACATGCCCTTAAAGGGAGGTTGAAGAGAAAACCCAAGTGATTTTTCATCGGTTCTGCTATTAAAAAGAAGACTATTTCACATAAAAACTCAAAAAATGCCTTTGAATTGTGTAATTAATGGGAAAAACTTTCATATTTTGGCATTCAGTTAAAAAAGAACCTCCGACTAACCACCCCCCTATTTGACTTCATAAAATATCTGTGACAAATGCTGCTGTGCTCATGATTATGCTGGTGAAAATAAGATTTAACAGAATTTAAAGAGTGTGCCGCAGCACGTGTTGTGGGGATTTTACTAAACCAAATTTTAGGTGTCTTTTTGTTGGAGGTTATCCTTTTAATTGAAAACCGAACTCTGAAAGTTTTAAGTTTTTTGTACAATTAGAGACACTTCCTGAATGTTTTGTTACGCAAACATTTATTATTGTTTGAAGCGGAATATAAAAAAAAATCACTTAATTTTCCTCTTCACTCACTCTTAAAGAAATTTTTAACATGGCAAGCAGACTCTTGGTCATCCACCAGCGCTGGTGACATCTAGTCACATGCTAGAGAGGACTTCTTTAACTGTGGTTTCCTGTAAAATATACTTAGACATTTTTAGGATATTTTTTCACCCCTCACCCCCTGGTAGATACTCGAACGAATATTGCCTTTAATAAGCTGTTAGTTGTAGTTTAATTTTAAACTAAAAACCAAGAATACTGCGGTGCATAGTTTCCTTTTTAATTTGTGAAAATATTTTTAAGAAGTTTGATAAATTTGTTTAGAGCCAAAAGTAAAAAATAATTTAACCTTCTATCCTGAAAGCTGTTGTATTTTGGTATGGTGGACCATTATGTAGTTTTCCGTGAAAGTGATAACAAAAAGATATAATGCAGTTCGTACAATTTTCGTGTTTGTCGGAATTATAAAATAGGGAAAAAAAAATTAACATAAATTTTAAAATGCGCTACTTAAGCCATATTTAAATAAGTTCTAAAACGTATTCTTTTTTCTCTTTAAAATTTTATTTGGGTTTATATAGTTAAGAACTAAAAATAATCAGACATTTTGTAAAAATCCAAAATTGTCTAAACTTTCCTCACTGCCAGAACTTAAATAATATGAAGCGAGTATATGAAAAAGGTATATAATAACCACATTCCAATTTCCAAGATGAAAAAAGACCTAAAAGATTAATTACCAAGCCTATAAATTTATAAATCTATAATTTTCCAATTAATTTTTGTTTAAATGCGCCAAAACAATTAAATGGAAACTTGGTCTCGGAGTTGTAGGTAATACGAGAAAGCAAATAGCTACCGTAAAAAGTAATCCCTTTGTTTCTATGTGTTTGGTGTTAAATTTTTAAATATACGTGTTGTATATTTATATTTTGGACTTAAACAATATATTATCAGACGTTACTGATAAATTTAATGTGTTTTTTTTTTTTTTTGTTACCTAGCGCCAATTTTAATATTTAATCTTGATAATCATGAAATACAATTCATTACGATGAAATATTGAAAGATAAAAAAGAAGTATATTATATCTAATATTCAAATTTAAGTTGATTATGAAATAGAAACGCTACAAAAAAAAAAAAAAAACGATTAAAATTATCTGCGAATGTCTGACTGTGTCCCAAAATGCAAAAGGATTAATGAACCTAGAAAGGTTTTAATCTTAGTTTTAATCTAGGAAAAGAAAAATAATACTGAAAATAAATGTTTTTATTTGTAATCAATTATAATGAAAAATATCTAAACGAGGTTTTTGGTATAAAAATTCAAATTAATAGTGAAAAACAAACAAGAACGATAACAGAAGTACAAAAGGTTACATAAATTTTCTATAGATATCATAAATACCGCAAAAATTGTAAATTAAAAAATTCCCCGTTATTATTGTGTTGTGATAGTAAATATCCCTCTGATTTTTAATCGCACCATGAAAGCTAAAAAAATGTATTCACACAGTGGTAATATCGTAAACAAAATATTATGGAGCTTTTAGTGTTAAATTTTGGGGGAATATTTCAATTATTGGGTAAATTTATTTGAGGAAAAAAATTATTGGACATTATAAAAAAAATAAGGGCATTGAAATATTTACCATTTTTGTTTGTTTAATGTTTACAAGCGGTGATATTCTTAAATACTGAGGAAAACACTGAAATCATGCACATTTATAGGGTAGGAATGGAATATAGGAAAAAAAAAAATATTTAATTAGTTATTTTATAGTACGGCATGAATTTTTTTTATATATATATAATATTGTTTCCAAATTGAGAGTGGAATACAAAATATTCTGGTTTTATTCAATTCCTTGCTCTATATTTTACATTATAGTCCCCAAAATTGAATACGTTCAATTTTCTATGAAGTATTTTATTTGCTGTATCTGAAGATTACGTTACCAATTTAAAATTCGACCCCAAATGTTAGTACTAAGACCATTAAATCCCTTGGATAAGAAAGTAGATAGACGAAGATGCAAAAAGAGGGAATTCCTAAACCCAAATACCTCCCCTTATAGAAAAAAGTTAGTCTGATCTGAAGAGGTCTTCAAGAACACTACAAAAGTCTTGGAAGACTTCCCCAAGACCTCTTAAGACTAACTTTTTTTGGTAAGGGTCTCTGGAGTTTTTTCTCGCAAGTGGGCGAGACTCTTGCAATACTGATAGGGCTGAAAATGATCTTAGCTGAAATTACCTGAAAAACGAGATAGAGGGGCAAGAATTGCGGATTTTCTCCACTTGTCCAGGGGTTTAATGGTCTTAGGTTAATATTAGTTGTTTGAAAATGATTGGAAAGGCTATTTTAGTAAATTTTTTAACCTAATGATTTTATCTCGATTAACTTAGAAATGGTACACTCCCCATCCTCGACCGAATTTTAATGCAAAATATCATTAAATTTAATTATTTTATCCTAATTTCAGTGTTAATGAGAATGATTTACATTGTAATGAAAAGACAGTACCATGTGTTAACAAATTTTTCTTTACAATTCCCTAATATGCCAGATTGTCAGGCTTCAATCCATCAACTCCTCGAAATTGTTCAATCTAATTAAAGAGACTGATATTTATGGTTTAAACCATAAAAAAAAAAAAAAAAGTTTTTGGGGAGCTTTTCTGACACGCAAGTTCCTGTCAATAAGGAGCATATGTGCTTAAAAGGTTTCCCAAAAAGATAATGTTTTTGAGGTTTAAATCATGAAGTTTCAGTCTCTTTAATTAAAATAATTTAAACCACCGTGTTTAATAAATTTAAAGAGACGCAAGATAAGGTGGTGAAACCCGGTTTGAGAAACTTCACATCTGGGAGCTTGATTGAGGAACTTTCGTTTTTCTTGTTGGGTGTACGTTACTTAGTACCCCACATCATCATACGTAATATCACATTCACTTGGGTCTGAAGTTTTCCAAACTGGGTCTATCACCTAAACTTGCGGTCCTTTAACATAAAAGATTGATCGACTTAAGTGTACTGACTAGCTAAAAGGGGAATTCATATTTAAAAACACCGTACATATAAAAATTGATTTTAAGTAACTATAGCGAGGACTTGAATAAATATAATTTTGGATTTCACTACCCATTTATTATGGATTGTTTGTTTTTATGGAAAATAATATGTTGAAGAATAATTCATTCCGTCTTTTAGTGGTGGCAAATATATTACAAGGGTCTAATAATTAAAGAAAAAAATATATATGATCATGGCTGATTGTATCAGAATTTATATAACAATTATTTAATAATAATCGCGTCATGAATTGCTGAAACGCGGCGAATATATCTGAAATTGTTTTGAGCCAGAGCTTCCATTACGCATTATATATAGTTGAATAACCATTTTTGACATATCATTTTTTGGTCATTTTGATTTTTTTGTTTTTTTTTTTTCTATTTATGCACATTCAGTCGGGAGTTAAAAGTATAATCCTAGTCATTAATGGCAAAAACTTCTACCCTCCTTTAAGTTTAAAAAATCATTAAAAATTTCGCGATTAAAATGACGTTTAAACTCTACTACACCAAAACCAACTCTCTGTTGGAAAAAATTGAGCTTTCCCATCTTCGCCAATGACAGTACGCAACTTTGAGCAAATGCGCTGTCCAAGATCCCACTGGGTAACTCAATAATCAAACTTCTAGGTTTTGAAACACCGAATGCAAAACTTTAGCCTTTCATAATTTTTTGGTGAAAACCCGGAGGTCTAATACTAGAATTATTTTTGGCACATTTTTCCATCTTTCGTATCATTTTTAACGGGATGGAAAGATATTCATGTCACATTTTTAATTTATTTCTTTTATCGCCACTTATTAATGTTTAATTCTTATTTTACATATATTCATTGTAATATTTTTTTTCTTCTCGAGTTTGTTTTTGTAAACTTTAATTTCGCAAATGATTTATCTCTATAGCTTTTAGTAATTGTCTTTTTTTTTTCTTCCGTAAATGCGTATGGAATATAAGCTAAAAATTGTAGCAAGCTTTAAAAAATAGTTTTAAGTGCATTTATGTGGCAGTGAAAACAAAACTTTACAATGCAGTAATAAATAAGATGTTTTTCTTTTAATTTTTGAGGTACAAAGTGTAAAACAAATAAATTAATATCAACTTTTTTAAAATTTCAAAAATCATAAAATATTAGCGGGAATTAAAAGGCAAACTTCTTTGCACTGTGGGAATGATTTGTCGTGACTAGAGAGCATCATAACCTAGGGAAATGTTTAAAAGCAACAAATTTATTAATTTGGCCTACAATCTTATTTTCAGATTTATCACTCAACCTGACTCGATTTGGGCCTAGTCAAATTAATCACGCGACAGAGCCAAGCTCACAAATTTCATCTTGAGAAATTGAAAAATTCTGAGACTATTTTTAGTTTTTAATCAAAAAAGAGTCCAAATTAGAAAATTTTAACAGAATTTGAACAAATAGACCAAAAGAAATCTGAATTGAACAAAAGGGGGTCAAAAGCATTTTAAAACTTTTGTCCACTTTTTTCAATTTCTAAAGATTTGATTTGAGAGCTTGAAGCCAGATCAATTGGACAAGACCCAAATTGAGTCAAATTGTGTCTACTTTAAGCTGTGTATGCACACTGACCAATTTTCGTGTTTCATGAGTGAAAACAAGCTTGAAAATTGTTCAGTGTGATTTTTGCCTTTAGGCTTACTGCATGTATAGAGCAGGATCTATTTTACCCTGGTTGTGACACAGAAGCTTAGAATAATATCCCCACTTCTTCAGTGCTAAACTGGTGAGTTTAACATCACCATAATACCATTCAAAGGGCCCAAATTCAACTGCTGGGGACTTTGGCCACACCATTTTTGCAGAGTTGTCCCCAAAATGGTGTTTTGGCCTAAAACAATTTGCCAAATTTTCATATTGAAGTAATGAGGATATTTAACAAGTCCCAACACATGTAAACTAAAATTTAATAAACCATTTACCAGTCTTCTACTGAAAAATAATTCCCAACTTGAAATAATGAAATGATAGCTTTTATTTCAAAACTAGACCCTTTCTAATCCCTTATTCCTCATTGGTTTAAATAATCTACCAAAGGGAAGTCACTCATGAAGGCCAATTGTGTCAGTTTAATATAGTGACTTCACTCAGAAAACACATAGTCTCCCTCTTAAGAATTTCATTGGTGCAGCTTCACTCGTTTTTTTTTTATTATAATTTAAAGTTCTATTCCTCCAATTTTAATCTAACTAAAAATACTTAAAATTCCAAGAAAAATGAACTTTTAACTCTTACATCATCAAAGAACAAGTTAACAGCCTTGTAGTAGCCATTGCATATCCAAGTTTCATTGTGAGTACCAGATTCAAATAAGATGAGTCTTTTCATACTACTTCCAGCAGCCTGTTTAAAAATTACAATAACGATATAAGAGAGGGGTCATGGGGTTTAATTTTGCTAAAACAATACCCACATTATAAAGATCCTTCATCATGTATGGGGGTATGAGTGCGTCGGCTAAGCCGGAGAGAAACAGGGTGGGTGCTTTTACTTTCTTGATTTTATTGATTGATTTGAACTGTTGAGTACCGTAATGATTAAATATTTTTAACAATTTTAAAAAGTATATTTTTTAAAATAAAGTGTAGTAACCTGGTTTTTGTAACACCACGTTGGTAGATAATGAATAATTTTCCAACTGAAGAGAACTTTAGCTATGTCTGGAATAGCAGTGAAGGTGTTTTCAACCACCAGGAGCATGATATTTGGGGAACATTCGGGGTGGCTGGCCAGATCAATTGCCACCGCGCCTCCCAATGATTGACCATAAACAATTATTTTGCGATGGTCAATCATTGGGTGTTGAACCAAATATTGCAAAGAGGCTTGGGCGTCATAATAAAGGCCTAAAGTAATTTAGTTTTGGTTATTAAAGGGATTTTTTTTTTTTTTTTTTTTAATCTATAGAAACTAACCCTCTTCGCTTGGGGTGCCTTCACTGTGTCCGTACCCTCTGTATTCAACCTTTAAGAGGGAAAAATGTTAATATATTCTATGGTTAAATTTTAATAACAAAACTGCTACTCAGAATAATTTTCATAGAAATGTTTTCCCTTTGTGCCTTTGTGTACAATATAAGTTCTTGGGGGGATCTGATTGATTTACAGTTGCTTTATTCAAGCAGAATATGTCAAAATTATTCCAAGTGTCGTTATATAAATTTCTGATTAAATTTACTAGAAGGATGTTGCATCCGCAGGAGTTGAAAAATCCTTGGGCAATTGGAAGTCTATAGATTATACGTTTTTAGATTATATATTTAATTTAATTGAGTTTGTTTTTGACACAAGGATTCTGGCTAACCTGTGACCTATGTTCCCGGCATTGCCGTGCAATAATAGTAAGGTTGGAGCTATTGAAAATGCGGAAGCCTCTTGCTTAACGAGGATGGCGCTTATAATGACACCATCTTTTGTTTTTATTTGTACATTTTCTCCATTAAGCCCAAACATAGAAGCTGCAGGCACATAAATCCTGGAATGAGGTGGTTGGTCCGGGTGATATAGAAGCCAATCACTAACTTGATAGAGCAAGGCTAAGTAGTAAAATTTAATTTTAATTTAAAGACTTAAATTTTCACGGAGGACCACCTAAGTTTACCAGAGAGTGCGAAAAGCAATAAGCAAAAGGCGCTGAAGCCTCCGAAATACCAATGGATCACAAAAATGACTAATATCGAAGCGCCGCAAACCATCCAACATTTTTTAAGAATAAAAACCACGATTCTGCTAACTATTTTGATGGTTTGAAAATCTGGATTAGACTCTGGTGGTTTTTCTTGATGATTGTGGTTGCCACATTTTGTGCAAAGGTGTTTGTTTTCGATAGTGCAAGAGTTAATATCATTTTTTGACGAAGAACCGTGTGATGATTCAGGCGGGGTCATTTGTATTTTTACCATTTTACATATAGTTTTACAAATGTTTTTAACTATTCCTACTTTAATATGGAACTTTGTTTACTCTAAAAGGTTAGCATTTCCGGGTAGGGTAGGCCCGGTAGGGCTAAGGGGCAAACGAGGTGTGGGAACGGCTTGGGAAGAATCAAGATAATTTTGCTCGGGTTACCCCAGTGGGCGTTGCAAGATGACGTCTCATCTGATTATGCGCCGGAAAAATTTCAGTTTTCCACTAAAATCCTCAAGCAAATGTCATTTATGCACCGCCCACTAACACAAACTATGATATAAACTAACCTTGGTGAACAGTTAAGCAGAAGACTTTGGTTGACCTTGCATTGTAAGTTTCATTGGTTAGAGTCTCGTTACTCCTCTCTTCCCCTTTTCGGTCAAATTGTCAAACGTCACGTGTTGCTTCCGGAGGATTAATTTGTTTTTAATAATCCTTTGCTGGCGGGGAAAACCTGTTTATCAAAGCGATAAAGAACAAACAGCTACAGCTTTCAGCTTACAAATCTTTTTTATGACTTCTACGCAAAAGTGGTAAGTAAAAGAGGGTGAATATTTATAATTCCCCAGAGCCATTTCTCAAAATTTCTCATTTGCATGCTCGCTCCAACTGCACCATGACTATCTCATCGTCGTCAACAGCGCTGCCAGTTGGGCTGTTTTCCAGCCCAATTGGGCTTCTTTCAATGCTCATTCACGAGAAAAAATTGGTTGGGCTGTTGGGCTATTTTTTGGGCTAGAACAATTAATGGTCCAAAGGTCTCTCGTTTTGAAATTTTTAGTAGGAAAATAAATAATTTTCAAATGCCAGTTTGTACATAGGTTCTCTTTTGTCAGATATAATTTGGTTACTAAAAGATAGCGGGAAATGTAACTTGCACGTGCACCAAAATCCAGTCTTATTCTAACCCTCTTCATGCCTCTTATTTTTGTGTTTGTAAGATCTACTTTCATTCCTACGAGGCTTAACATTCGGAATTAATTCGCCTTAGTTTTCTATTTATCCGCTTTTACAGAAGTATGCTTAGAAACAATTTGAGGTTTCAGTGAACGCGAGGCTAGCTATATGGCGTCCTTGTCTATTAGAGTAATCGTTGAAATGCAATAGTGATCTTGATTGCAAATAATGCCCCTCCTCTAACAAAACGGTTCATTGTGCTCCTCAAAGATTAGATTTTCCCTTTTTGAAAACTTTCGTTTTTCTTTTGTGAGTCCATCCATCCCTGGGGTCCCAATGAGTGGTCAAGTTTTTCTTGTCTATAACACAATATATTCTTCCACGTAGCAACAAAGTGTTTTGTCCTATTTCTTTCACTTGTCACTCATGATGCCTATAGGCACCTGTTCGAAAAGCTTGACTGCTGAGCTCAGAACCTTGGATGTTATAAGATCTATTTATTTTTCTGATTGAAAGTTTTTTTATTATTTTTTGAAATGTTTTTTCCAAGTATCACAGTGTTTCGTTTTTTTTTTTTTTTTTCTTCTTCTTTAGAACTTTAGAATATACACCTGTCTTATGCCTAGTAAATATTAAATGTAAAGGTAATTTCCGTGTTTGGAGATATGTTTTCCATAATTTAAATGTTTCCGGGCTACTTTTCAATTTTTATTGGGCTACATTTTGGGCTATTTTAAAACTCGTGATTTTTTTGTTGGGCTGGAAATTGGGCTAGATTTTTAACCGTTTGGGCGCGATACCCTGAAGTTTTTCTGGCAGCGCTGGTCGTCAATTTATATTCATAATAGAATTATCAAAATAAGTATTGAATCGAAATACGACGTGTCGTGTACAAACTACACATTTGCCCCATGAAAAGTAAGGTGGGAACCAGGAAAAACCTCAAAAGATTAGAAAATTCAAGGCCTAATTTTGTCTAATTTAATTTTGGGAAAGTTTTCCTTGTATCGTGTGCATGTATACACCTATTTTAAATCAGTAAATCAGTAACGTGGCCCTTGTTTAACAGGAAAATCATTTGTAAATTCAATAGTTTTTATCCAGCCAAGTTGTTATTACACCTGTCAATAAGTTCTTTAAATAAAATTTTTTAGAAAAAAATTAACTTGCATTTTCAACTTACCTCTGTAGAAGATGAGTCGCAAAACATTAAATGAAGATTTGGCTCGGGAAAGATCACGATCCAGTTTCAATGTAGTTGAATTAACTCAGTTACTTGATGGATCTGAAGAAAAAACCATTCGTAGAAAAGAATTAGGTTTGTTTTTTTACTATATAATTTTAAATTAAGCTGTGTCCAGAGTTAATGGACTCTTAATATTTCTAGAAAAGGAATATTACGATGATCCAGAATTAAATGATATGGCTAAACTACCCATAGACTATCTGAGTAATTCAGAAATATATGATGTTTCATTGAAGAAATCATTGCATATTTTCCATAAGGCCATCAACATGGCCGATCCTCAGGAAATATTGTAAGATAATTTCAATTTGCCCAATAAGGAATTTAACCCCAACACATATATTTTCTAAAATTTTAGAACCGTGGCTGATGCAGTTTTGCACGAAGCTTCTCCCGTTACTGTTCATTTTGTGATGTTCATTCCAGCATTGATGGGTATGGCGTCGGAAGATCAGCAGTCCAAATGGTTACCTTTAGCGCTTGAAATGAAAATCATTGGGTCCTACGCTCAAACTGAATTAGGCCATGGAACATTTTTAAGGGGTCTTCAAACAACGGCTACATATGACCCCAAAACTGAAGAGTTTGTTATCAATTCTCCTACTTTGTCTTCGATCAAATGGTGGCCTGGAAGTTGTAAGTTCTGTGAAAACTACGATTTAGACACTTTCTTAACTCTCTTAAATTTATGACAACTTTCAGTGGGCAAAACTGCCAATCACGCTGTCGTTTTGGCTCAGCTTTGGACTGAGGGAAAATGCCACGGAATACATCCATTTATGGTGCAACTAAGAAGTATGGAGGATCATCAACCATTGCCAGGAATCACTGTTGGTGAAATTGGGCCTAAAATGGGAATGAGGGCGTCCGATAATGGTTTCCTGAAGATGGATCATATTAGGATTCCAAGGGAAAATATGTTTATGAGAAATGCTCAAGTAAGCGTTAGCAACCTTTGCTCAAAAACTGATGATTCTTATTTGTATTTAATATGAATTTTTTTACAGGTGACTAAAGAAGGAAAGTACATAAAACCAAAGAGTGACAAATTAAACTATGGCACCATGGTTTTTGTCAGAGTTCTAGTTATTGATTATGTGGCGTTTAATTTAGCCAGAGCTGTAACGATTGCTACTAGATATAGCGCGATTCGACGCCAATCTGAGATAATCCCAGGAAGCGGGAAAGAAGATCAAATTTTGGATTATCAAGCACAGCAATATAAAATCCTGCCAGCTCTCGCGTTATGTCACGCTTTAAAAGCTTCGTTCTTACATTTAATGAGTACATATAAGAATTTTACTCATGACATGGATAAAGGAGATCTAACGACGCTTCCAGAAGTAATTAAAACTGAGTAAAAAATGTATTTATTTTGACTAATATTAAATTTCATTTAGCTACACGCTATGTCTTCGGGTATTAAGGGTCTGGCAACCGATTTGGGTAGTCGAGCTATTGAAGTTTGTCGATTAGCTTGCGGAGGTCACGGTTACCTGCTTATTAGTGGTCTACCTCGACTCTACGCATCAACAGTAGCGGCCTGTACTTACGAAGGAGAAAATACTGTCTTATATATGCAAACAGCTAGGTATACAATCTTAAACGAGAATTCAAAGAGAAATTATCATTTGAAATTATTATTTTTTTTATTCAAAGGTATTTAATGAAAATTTTGAGAGGAGAAGTTCGAACGAGTTCCAGTTCCATTATGTCTTACATTCTCGCTGACCAACCCACTGTTTTAACATCCATCAACCCTTCCAATTTTGCTCATTTGTTAACCATCTATCAAGCCGCTGCCTTCAAGTTAATAGGAATTTTACTATAACCACTTTATCAATTTGGTATTAATGTAATAAAGTTAAGGCTTCTACCTAATTTTTAATTTTAGATTGATTCAAGATGCGAAAAAGCATCTTCAAGCTACCATCTCTTCGGGTGTTAATAGCGATTTAGCTTGGAACATGAATCAAGTTCATCTTATTCGAGCTGCTAAGGCCCATATCCTATACTCGTTATCTAGAAGATACTGTGAATGGCTAAATGATATCCAAGTTTCACCACCATTAAGAGTCGTTTTAAACCGACTGTGCAATCTTTTCTTGTGTTATAACATTGGAGAAATGCCAGGTCCTTATCTGTTGGTGAGTTGCTTTGTCATTTTAGTCTTTATATTTATTTTAAGCAAGTACTCGATACTCTTATCCAGTTTTGGTTTAGCATAGAGTTTTCCATATTCATTTTTTTGCCATAGAAGATTATGATACTCATTTTTGAGTTGGTTAGGACAGAATTTTCGTTACTCATTTTTGAGTTGGTTAGGACAGTATTTTCGTTACTCATTTTTGATTTGGGGCGAGTATTCAATACTCATTTTTGATTAAGGGCGAGTATTCGCGTCTCATTTTTGATTAGGGGCGAGTATTTGCTTCTCATTTTTGATTAGGGACGAGTATTCGCTTCTCATTTTTGATTAGGGGCGAGTATTCGCTTCTCATTTTTGATTAGGGGGCGAGTATTCGCTTCTCATTTTTGATTAGGGGGCGAGTATTCTCTTATTTTTGATTAGGGGTGAGTATTCTCTTATTTTTGATTAGGGGCGAGTATTCTCTTATTTTTGATTAGGGGCGAGTATTCTCTTATTTTTGATTAGGGGCGAGTATTCTCTTATTTTTGATTAGGGGCGAGTATTCGCTACTCATTTTTGATTAGGGGCGAGTATTCGCTACTCATTTTTGATTAGGGGCGAGTATTCGCTACTCATTTTTGATTAGGGGCGAGTATTCGCTACTCATTCTTGGTTTGGAATAGCAAAAGTTACACCAGAAAGGTTAATAAAATCTGAATTTTAATACAGGATTACAATTATGCGTTTGAATTTAATAGGTTGGCTTGTCGGAAAACAATTTATCTAGAATCAGTGATCACGTCATCAAGATGCTTTCCGAATTGAGACCCGACGCCGTTAGTTTGGTTGACGCCTTTGACTTCCACGACTTAGTTTTAAACAGCGCCTTAGGTTGTTACGATGGGAATGTTTACGAACGAATGTTTCAATGGGCACAAAAGAATCCACTAAATCGAACTCAAGTAAGAAAATTATGGTAGCCTCCCATCCAAAATGTGAAATAATAAAAAAAATTTAAATTTTTTTTTTTTTAAGGTTCACGAATCTTACTACAAATATCTTCAGCCAGTAATGAAATCAAATATGTAAAATGGGTAATTATTTTTAAGTATAGGGTCTTTTAAAGAACTATATATATATTTTTTTTGTGAAAACGTTAAATTTTAGGGGATAAAAATAGTCCCAAGGGATTGACAAGGTGATTACGAAAGTGTTCTCACATTTATGGGTGTTGTAAACATCTCGTATCTAGTGTGAGAGATGGAACAAATAAACGGTTTCGTTCAATATTGTCAATCCCTTTAAAGATCAAAATGGCAAATTGTTAAAGTGGGAACAAAATTTTCCCCTTCAATTAGATTTTAAAACTTTCTGGGCAAATGTTTACTGTTAGAATTTAAATTTATGGTTACAAAATGGGTTGAGCAATATCGTAAAATACTATTTAGTTAAATCTCTTAAAATTATATAATATTATTGTAAGAAAAACAAAAAGGAAATGCCTATTTAGAGGGAGAATTAGGGAACTATATAGACTATTAAGCAGCCTTGTATTTTATTAAGAATACATTATATATATATTTTTTAATAATAAATACTTAAGTATATTTTTCTATTACAAATTGTGAAATGCATTAAATTTTTTCCTAAATTCCAAAAAAATCTTCACGAATAGTTATTGAATTGTACGTCAATCTAGCTACGAATAGGTTGAAACGATGGAGTTAAAAATATTCTTAATGATTTAATCACTCAGCAATGAGAGGCGCGTGACAACCTGAATTACACTAAAGTCACGTTCACACTGAAGTCTTTGAAATAGTTTTTAAAATGGTCAAAATGGAAAATTTTGGGTTCAGCTACAGAGATTTTTTTCAAAAAATGAAAAGTCGATTTGAATATTTGCAACGGTTACAAAGTCTAGTGATAAAGATGTACCAGGGGCTTGTACAACATTTGGAAAACCAATTTCCCTGATTTTTCCACGAAATATTTAAAAACAAAACACCGAATATTAGCAGATTAAGGTAGTAACAGCTTAGTGTCATTGAAGTTTACCTCTGACCCCTGTACTACTTCTGATCCTAGCTCCTACATACAGGATCATTAATTTAATTCATCAATCAGTCAATCTTGCTGCAAATGGCTATGTTTTGAACACAACTTGGTCGAAAACAATTTATTTCAAACGTTGAAAATTTATTGAATACATATACAAGTTAAAATCTGAAATTAGTTGAGTTTTTTTTCATCAAATATAAGTATCTTTAGCACCAGCAATTTTGTTCATAAACGACTAGTAAAGTAGTAAGGCACGGTAAACAAGAGTATATCTGGCACTTCATCACTTGAAATTTCAACAAACTTTCTAAATTAACATATTTGTAAGTAGTGTATAGCATTTAGACATTTTTTTAGATAGGAGTTAAGGTTTTAATAATGTTTTCCGTTAATTCAGGATGCCAGAAATCAATGATTAAAACAAGACGTTGAGCATCACCTTCGTGCCACACTTCGTGCTCAAAGGAATCATCAAAAATAATAACTTTTCCTTCAGACCATTCTCTGGAAGGAGAATTAGAAATTTTAACTATGCAACTACAGTACAGAAAATTTCAATGAAAAGTTACTTTGTATCATTTCCAACTCTAATTCGAGGACCTTTGGGTACTACCAATCCTAAATGGGCTCTTAATCGACAATTTGTTGGCCCAGTGTGAGCAAAAACGTGAGTTCCTGGTTGCATAATTGAAAATTTTACCTAAAAAAGTTTAAATATTAGTTTTTTTTCTCTTTTTTTAGACAACTTTCACTCACTTGTCCTCTTTTACACGTAGCCGCTTTAGGAATACTTTCAATCAGTTCGCAAGTTCGAGGAGCTCTTTGACAATTTTTTACTACCTTTTGGCCCCTTAAAAAGAGGTTAAACTGTTGCCAATCTCCGGTATCTTTTAGACCCTCTCCCTCGGGTTCGAATCCTTTCAGAGTATCGGACAGAAGCAATAGCGCTTCGTTACGAATAGTTACCCAATTTTTCTCCAATATCTAAAAATAAAGGTAATTTATGACTTTAATTAAAGCCAATTTTTAAATTATTAAAATAATTAACTTGAATATCTTTAAAATAAGGAGTTTCATCAGGTTTCCACCACGGCTTTCCAGTCAAGCCATCGACGTTATATAAAGATCTTTGCATAGCTGATGAAAACACTCCTTTCTTGACACCATCTTTGTAAACCTTCGTTGCCTGTAAGTATAATTATAATTTTAAATTTCTTGAATTAAATAATTGACAGTCATTGACCTTGTCGGGAAATCCAGAGCGCTGAAGCGCATCTCCCAAATGATAGAAAAATCGCCCATCTATGACCCCTTCTTCTTCAGAGGCAATACCTTCAGATAGAAGTTCAATTGCCTCTTTAAAGTTTTGATCGCTGGTTTTTAGTATGAAACCCAAGTGAACCTTGGCAAAACCACTATTTGGATCCTTTTTTAAAATCTGTTTAATTATTTAATGAAATAATTAAAAAAAATTAAGATATATGCATATTTTAGTTAACCCAAGATTTTGGCCATATGCTAAAAATTAGACAATAAAACCTCATTATAACGAAATTAATTCCCCGCTGTATAGACTGAAAAGAAAAGGCCTAGAAGCTATAAGCTTAATTTCTCACAGTTAAAAAGCGACTATTAAACCTAGTAGGAAACATTTTTCTGTCAGAATAATGCACACTTGTCGCATTATTGGCCAAAGTACTCTTTAAAAATGAGATAAATCACCATTGATCCTTGTCAAGAAGGATCAGATAAGGAGAGGAAAAGTGGGGACTGCGCGGTTCCTACTGCGTCGGCCTAAACTCCCACTCTGGGAGAACGGGGGTAGAGACGTTTCGTGGTAAAATGTTGTCACGTGGGTAAAACGGATCCTTTATCAGCTTCATAGTAGCCAACGACGCTAGTGACCACGTGACAACAGTTTACCTCGAGAATTTCCTATCCACCCGAGTGGGAGGTTGGCTCTTCTCTCTCTAACTCAACGCAGCCCCACTTTTCCTCTCCTTATCTGATCCTTCTTGTCCTTGTTAAGCCTGCTTTTCTAGTAAGAAAAAATTGAATTCTAGCTAAATATTGGGCTGTAATGTTTTACTAGTGGAGTAAGTTTCCCTAAGACAACTTATACGAAAGGCCATTATCTTGGGGTAAAGCTAGCCATAGTCTTCTTTTACCTCTCTCAAGATTTTCTTTGCTTCATTATTTTCACCCATCCACATAAATGACACTGCTAACTGATTTTGCGTTGGTATATCATCGGGAAACTTTTCTGCCATTTTCGATTGAAGCGTTAGAGCTTTTCCAACCATCCCTATTTTAGTTAGACACTGTAATTATATCGTTAACTGTTTTTTCAAGAACATGACCTGATTTCAGTCTCACACATATCGTACCCCGAAATCTTAGTCTGTCCACGGCTCGATTTCCGGCCAATAAGTATAGTTTTTGGGGTACATTCGGTTGTGACATAGTTTTCTTATAAAATTCGATGGAAGTCTCCAACATGATGTTACTTTTTTTTGTTTCCGCCAATTTATCCAAGACTCTGGCTTTCCCGTAAGATAATCTGGGGCTTTTAGGGTTCTTTTCCAACAAACTTTCAAACTGTTTCAGAGCATTCTCTAAAGACTGGGTTGTGGGGTTGAGGTTAATAGCCAACACACAATGTTAGTATTTTTGTTTTTCAATCCGCAAAAAAGTCTAGCTGCAAAAAATACGTAATTAATTTCAGATTTCACACTATTATTCGCAATTATTATCTACTTAACAAACCATGCTAAAAATGAGGACAATGTGTACTAATATAAAATAATAATCAGGTACGAATAAAAAGTGGGAGAGATTAGTTGGATATTGTGTTAGTAAGTCTGAATGTAGGAGAATTAATGATAAATAAATATGTTAAATAATAAATTGATGGCGTTAAATAAAGAGGAAGGGATGATTAGAAATTCCAGAAATAAAAGTCCCCATTTTCAGGTTCCTGAAATTCAAGAATTTTAAATCTCTTGATGGTCAAACTAATTCTTTTAAAGTAGTGTTACTCAAGTATCAATTTGAATATGTTCAAGAAGTCTTAAAGGGACTATCTGCGATTTTCAAATCCCCTTTAAAGTCTCCTTTTCTAGCTTAGCAGACGACGTTGTACAAAACAAATTGTACATTCAAAGCTAGGCTGCGTGTGTAAGGGAAGAGCATTTTAAAGGGGTAAGTTTCAGAGCAGATAGGGCCTTTAAAGGGAGAATGCAGCACACCAGAGGGCGATTTTCTATCTACCTTATCCTTAATAGGGTTAATTCACTAGTAATCAAAATTAAAATGGCCAAAGAGCAATAGTCTAGTTAGAACCGTTTAACTAGAGACATATATATAGGATGAGATTTTCAACTCTCTGTGTATACTACTTTCCAAGTTAATATTTCTAGCTTAATATTGTTTTATTTATTATTTATGAATTAGGTATATTTTAAGGATAAGGCAACTAAAATCATTCGTTGCCATGCTTCATTCTTCCTTTAGGGATAAGGGCTAGTCCTACTCTATTCCTTGAAAACTAATAATTTACATGTTATTTATACCTTTTCTACTAGTTTATCAGCTTCATCCAAATCTTCCTTGAAGAGAAAATCGTAATCATTCGTAATATCATCATTTTCATACACTTCGGGGTGAGGTTCTTCAACATTCTCATTAGTGTCCAAAGGTTCCAGATGCTCTAAATTTTCATTAGTGCGAGATTCTTCAGAGTTTTTCGTGACCTCACTAGGTTGAATTTTTACTTCCTCCATTTCAGCTGAAATGATTGGTTCGACCTCAACTGTAACATCACTTCTTTCAACTCTATTTTCACCTTCATTATCCAACTCGTTAAAATCTTCTGGTTCCTGAAAAGATGGAACTTCACCTGGTTCGTTACTTTGAGGAACTGTATTCAAATTAGGATGTTTGGAAGAGATTGTTTCAGAGGGAAATTCATCTAATAATTCTTTTGAAGCAAGATCAGCGTTAGTATCAGCTTGATTGTCTTTTATAGGCTCTTCGTGAGGTTTATTGTCAGAGCTATACAAATATAATTCTTCTTGACTCACTGTAGATGATTCACTTGGATCTATAACATCAATACTGTCTGATTGAGGTGTTCTTTCACTTTCTGACGAAGGATTAGCTAATTCCTAAGTGAACAAATAATTTGGAAAAATAATTGAAACAAAGAGTCAAAAACACAATCATTTGCGTAAGTTAGCTAGACATTCCATTACTGATATTACTATTTCTGGTAATACAGAAGTCATACGTTTAATTACCTCCAGCTCGTCATCCTCATTATTTAATGAGTCCAATTTAATTTCTTGGTTGTTTGTATCTTGCCCATCAACATCGTAAGTAATAGTTTCTTCTATGCTATTTAAGATTTCTTCTATCGAATTTTCTGAGTGACTAATATCTTCTTCGTGTTCCCCAGACTCTTCATCCGAATGAGCATCATCTTCTTTATCACCAAACTGAAGATCTTCATCTACCATGGGTAATGCCTCACTATCATGCGCATGATCAATATCTCCTTCCGTAACATCACTATACTCTAATTAGAAGTAAATACTTTTAATCAATTCCTACAAAAAATCATGAAATGTTTATTACTTGTGGCTTCATTAAGAGCATAAAATATAAGTCCGACTGCGCTGACCAACAAAATGAAAAGTATACAAAAAATGAGTTTGGCTAATATGCTTGGCTGATTGAGACTATGGGAAGTGTGATCAGAATCTTTCTTTTTATTAGATTGTTCTTGAGGAGCTTCTCTGGGTGGCGAAGAATCGTCAGTTTCTTCTATAAATGAAACTAATATTAAATGAAAACATCGTAAAGAAAAGTTCTATTAAAAAAACCTCAGCTTCAAATTAACAGAAACCTTGGTTAGTTCGTTTAGCTTTATATTTTTACCCTTTTTTGCAGATTCTCTACGTTGTTTCTTTCTTTTCCTAGTTTCTTTGTCACCCATTTCTTAATTATAACTATATTTATTATTATTAATAATTATTTTAGGTCAATGAACTCTTTCCAACAGCAACTTCGAACCGTAAATGCTTAATTAATGCTGAGCACGTGCTGAGCTAAGGCTTATTTCAAGGTCAAAATGTCAAATTTGCCGGAAGTGATGTAACAAATAACCTAGCGGATGTTTATATTTTATAGGATTATCGTCCTTGGTTCCCGGAGCGGCTTTTAGTTTTTGAAAAACACGCGAGAATAAAAACTAAGATGTTGTCGGCGTCAGAACTCAGTCAGAAGGCAGATGATGTGGAATAATCTACATTTTATCAAAAGATAATCTCTAAGTAGGTGTTTTTTAATATGTTTTTGTGTAGGCTACAATACCAACGTTTAGTTGCATTAAAAGAGATAACATATAATTATGAAACTGATATCTTTACTTTAAGCCTTGGTTGTTTCAGTTTTTTAAAACCATGATAATACTGCCAAGATGCCCAATGGCAATCTACTTTAGTTTTTATTAACTTTTTGTTTTAGTCTTGTTTCATAATGGTTTTCCGATAACAGCCCAGTTCATTGTTATATATCTCATTAATATTATCATAATACTATTATCAGTAACGCTATTTAACCTAAGAGCTGCTCGGTGTCATTGTTGGCTTCAGACTTCTAGTGTCATTGTGAACTTAAGCTTGTGATATGACATAGTGAAACCGTGAATGAGGGCGCATAGTAACAAACAACAATTTAACGCAAGGTTATATTAGATACGCAATCACAATAAAAAAAATCAAATCAATGATTAGATAATTTTGTATTGAAACTGGCTGTGCACAAAACACTATTGAAACTATATTGAAAATAGATAGTGATTATAGAAGAAGATATTTGAATACAGGGTATTACTTTTAGAAAGGACAGCGACTAAAAGCCAGTCACCATGACCTTTTTGAAAATAAGTTTTGTGGTGCTTGTATCTTGGTTAACTGTGGTCTTTGGAGAGGTTCGGACTCAACCCGAGCAGGTTCATTTATCCCTAGGAGGTGAATAATATCTTATTTAAAAGTCAATAAGAGTGATTAACTGGTTTATTCATCATATTAGCTGATGAAACTCAGATGGTTGTAACATGGGTTACTTTTGACAAAACCAATACTTCTGTTGAATATGGAAAAAGAAGCCTGGACTCCTTAACAACAGGCTCAAGTAGCTTGTTTGTAGATGGGGGAAGTGAAAAGCGCTCTATGTTCATTCATAGAGTTACCCTGAAAAACTTGATTCCTGGTGTTTCTTACGTATACCACTGCGGCAGCTTAGATGGCTGGAGTCCCTTATTTTGGTTCACTGCCACTAAAAATGGAACAGATTGGAGCCCGAGATTAGCTATATTTGGTGATTTAGGTAATGTGAATGCTCAGTCATTACCCAGACTTCAAGAAGAGGTTCAAAGAGGCATGTACGATGCTATTTTACATGTTGGGGATTTTGCTTATGATATGGATACGGTATGAGTTAGTTTAATAACGTTTGTGGGAAATAAAATTCAAATGTTCAATTGTATATTTCATCATCTTCAGGACAATGCGCGAGTAGGTGATGAATTTATGAAGCAATTGGAACCAATTGCAGCCTATCTTCCGTATATGACTTGTGTTGGAAACCATGAAAATGCTTAGTAAGAAAACAACTTTAGAAGAAATGATAATCATGCAAGAAAATATACTTATACAATTATTTATTTCAGTAATTTTTCCAATTACGCTAATCGATTTTCAATGGTTGACCAACAATCTGGCTCAATCAATAACCATTTTTATAGGTAATTTGATAAAAAAAAATGAAAGGGTGACACGCAGCTAAATCTCTGATATTCTGCTCAAAAAAATATCAGAGATTTTTTTTTTATTGAACTATAATATAGTTTAAGTACATTTAAAACACATTTTCCACCCTTAAAATGCCCAAACAAAATTATTGCAAATCAAAAGCTCCATGAAATTGTGTGAAGGCTCCCCCATGGAAAAAATCAAAAATATCACTAGATTTCTTGCGGTTTTTTGTGGAATTAGTATATTTGAGATTGGCTTGCGCTTTGTATGAAAGATAGCCAAAATTTTGGGGGAAGCTAGATATCGCGCGAGAATTAGCCACTTAAAATTTAAATTAGACCATACTATACCCATTTCAATAGCTTTGGGCAAAATTTATTTTGCTGCGCGTCACCCTTAATTAATAATGGATTATAACGGATATAGTCTGGAATCTAGATAAGTTTTATATTTCAGCTTCAATTTGGGGCCGGCTCATATCATTGCTTTCTCTACGGAATTCTACTACTTTCTTAACTTTGGTTGGTCACAAATTTTGAGGCAATATATATGGCTGGAAAATGATTTAAAAGAAGCCGCGAAGCCCGAAAATAGAGCCATAAGACCGTGGATAATCACTATGGGTCATCGACCAATGTATTGTACCACTGATGATGGAGATGATTGCACCCATAAAGAGAGTATCGTAAGTTGAAAACATAGATAGATTGCGGACTTATTTCCGGTAATAATCCAATAATATATTTCAACTTTTGAGCGCGTTTAATATTATGTACCAAACATACCGTCAATATATTTCTATAATACTTGAATTCTTAAGCCCACAGACCTGAACGCCAGGAAAGAGTTCCCAATAAAGGAAATGTTCGATTGCCCCTGCAAATTTTGCCCCTGCAAATTTTGCCCTTGCAAATTTTGCTGATCATATTAGTTTCGTGTCTTAATAACCCAATACCCATATTCTAAGATAAAACCCTGTAACTTAGGGTTTCAGCAGCCATAAGGAAGAACCAGGTCGGTTGAGTGGTGTTATGTTTTCTTGTTATAAGTTTATTAATAGACACAGTTAAAACATTATTACTTTATTATTTGAGGAGCTGTTGAAATGGCTGACCCTCTACCTTGTAACCGCCTAGCCAGAATGGCTAGTATACCTAATGGCCCCACTATATCTCTATACATTATACAGTGGCGCCCCCTATACATTGGTCAGCCTATTATAAACATTGTATACATAAGTACATAACAATACCTTCTCCTTAAAGATTAGTGAATCACTATTTGATATAGGTATCGATATTCTTTTTTATCAATGTTCATTTAACGTAATCATTTAATTTCTTTGGTGCCTTCTTTGATCGGCTCGGTCTGGAATACTCCGGAGATACTTCCTGAAGAGTTGTTTCGTCTATACCCGGTCTGGGTGTCGCTGGAACTACTTCCTCTAGAGCTGATATCGCTGTCTCTGATCTGGGTGCTGCTGGATCTACTTCTCGGAGAGCTCCCGATTCTGGAATCATGGGTGACGTGAAATCCAAATGTATCTGTATCGTGCGATCATTGGTTTTCTTTGCTCTAGGCGATTTATTATGGCTCTGTTGGTTCGACTGATGCGTAGGTTCTTGATTGACTTGTTTAGGAACTTCTTGTTGAACCTGTCGAGGAACTTCTTGTCGAGCTTGTTGAGGAACTTCTTGACGAGCTTGTTGAGGAACTACTATTGGTATTGGTTGAGACATTGCTGGTCGTTGAGTTACTGGTTGACTATTTGCTAAGGAATATCCAACTTTTGGGGTTGGTTGTCTTTCGGATTGTGTAATTTCTAGCCTAGGCCGTATTTGGTTCTCATGCCTACGTAGTGATCCTTTTTGCGTGTTCACTTGGAACAACATGTTTCCTATTCGTGAAACGATTGTCCCATCTATCCATTTGAGACCTGTCCCAAAGTTTCTTATGGATACTGTATCATCCTTCTGGTAAGATTTGCGTGAAAGTAGTTTTCTTTCGTCATCTTCGGCTGATGATATCTTTCTATCCCCCTTTTCTTCTACGGAAGAAAAAGATGTCTTTGGATGACATAAGTCTAAGCGTGTCGTGATATTTCTGCCTAACATAACTTCTGCTGGAGACTTTCCTGACTTGTTTGGAGTTCTACGGTGGTTCATCAGAATCCTATTTATCCTTTCTTCTAGAGTTCCTTTTTTGAAAGTGGATAATCCATCATTGATGGTGACGATTTCATCTGTGAATCCTCCGTTAATCTTCTTCAAACTTGTTTTTACAGTTCGCACCGTTCTCTCAGCCTGCCCATTTGATGCTGGATGATATGGGGCTGTCGTAATGTGATTTATACCATTATTCGAGGTAAACTCCTTGAATTCCTTGCTTGAAAAACACGTACCGTTGTCTGTCACTAATGTGGACATTATGCCATATCTGGCTATATGGGATCGAAGAGACTGAGTAACTGCTGCTGTCGTCGTTGAGTGCGTAACGTCGACTTCCATCCATTTGGAGTGAGAATCCACTGTGATTAGTAGATACTTTTTTTCAATCGGTCCTGCGAAATCGCAGTGGACTCTTTGCCATGGCTGTTCTGTTTCTGGCCATGTTTTGTATTTTGCCGCTGGCATTGACGCATGTTCCTGACAGCTCTTACAAGCCTTAGCGGTGATCGTTAAATCTGAATCGATGTTTGGCCACCATACTTTCGAACGGGCTACAGCCTTCATGGCCACAATTCCCTGATGGGAACTATGTAACTCCTGAATTATTGCTCTTCTGTGCTTTGATGGAATGATTACTCTGTTTCCAATTAATAGTATGTCCATGACATTCGATAATTCGTCGCGTCTCTTGTAGTACGTGGCTAATTCATCATTGAGTTTGTGTTTTCTTGGCCATCCATCGGTCATAAACTGCCGAACTTGCTGCAGCGTGGTATCCAATTTCGTGGCTTCGGCCAAAGCTTGGCTTGATATTGGAGAGTTTTCCACTGATTGTATCAGGAAAACGAATTCCGCTGGTAACGGCGCTACTGCATCTTTCTTGATCGGAAGAGGGAGTCTGCTTAATGCGTCTGCGTTGCCATTTTGTTTACCAGGTCGGTAGCTAATTTCGTATTGATAAGCTGACAAAATGATTGCCCATCTCTGTAGCCTGGCTGCTGCCATGGCTGGAATCGGCTTGTCGGCTGCTAACAGACTAACAAGTGGTTGGTGATCAGTGTATAAGTAAAATTTTCTTCCGTATACGTAGTCCTTGAACTTAGTGACACCAAAAATTATGGCTAATGCCTCCTTTTCCAGCTGAGAGTACTTCTTTTCGGCTTTTGTTAGAGTTCGGGATGCGAAATAAATTGGTCGCTCGTTTCCATCTTCCAAGTGAGATATTACCGATCCTACACCCCATGGCGAAGCGTCGCATGCCATGTAAACATCTTTATTAAGATCGTAGTGGGCGAGAATATTGCCATTGTTATGTTTTCTTGTTATAAGTTTATTAATAGACACAGTTAAAACATTATTACTTTATTATTTGAGGAGCTGTTGAAAGGGCTGACCCTCTACCTTGTAACCGCCTAGCCAGAATGGCTAGTATACCTAATGGCCCCACTATATCTCTATACATTATACAGTGGCGCCCCCTATACATTGGTCAGCCTATTATAAACATTGTATACATAAGTACATAACAAGTGGGAAAAAAATCGCGAATTAAGATAAATTTCTTTATAACCAAAGTTCTGCTAAAACCAGGCCTGTAATTAAATGAATATATAACCAAATACTTTTCAATGTTACATTATTAGCAATATTTTATTCGTTATAACGTTTTTTTCAAGTAGAACTTTTGTATTTTTGGTGGCAATTAAATTTTTTTTTGTTATAACGATAGTTAAATTAAATCTCTTAATTATTTCTCGAATAGATAAGAAAAGGCATTCCAATTATCAAAGCATTTGGTTTGGAGGATCTTTTTTACAAATACGGAGTGGATTTGGAAATTTGGGCTCATGAACACATTTATGAAAGAATGTACCCAGTTTATGATCGAAAAGTTTGTATTGTGAACTGATTTGTAATTTTTTTGGTTCATTTTCTAATTTGTAAGTTTAATTCTAGGTATACAACGGCAGTACCAGGGCTCCTTATACAAACCCCAAAGCACCCGTTCACATTATAACTGGTTCTGCGGTAAAAAAATAATAAATGAAATTTTTAAATTTTTATTTATTTTCAATTTTGGGTTTGACACAGGGATGTCAAGAAAAGCACGATCCTTTTCAGAAAGACATACCTGAATGGAGCGCCTTTAGAAGTTCAGATTACGGTTATACTCGTCTCGAAATACTGAATAATTCTCATTTGCATTTGACTCAAGTTTCCGATGATCAGGTTTGTTGCTTTTGTGTATCTTGCTAGATGGCGGCACTTATGTTGAGTAGGAGATACTAGAGGTCTACAGGTAAAGGAGAGTGGCGCCATCTAGCAAGAAACAAGTGTGGAAAGTTAGTTGCAGTCATTTTTTTTTAATGGAAGGATGAAATTAGAATCAATTAAAAAGCTAACTTCCTACCATTACCTAAATTGTAAGGTAGTTTGTGGCCTATTTAAAGGATTATGCAACCTAACAAGTGATTTTTTTTATTGATTTTTCTTATCTTATCGTTTAAATAGGCCTAATCCACCAGTAAAAAAAAAAAAAAAAAATTACCCAATAATATTAAACTAGAAATAAAATTAAAACTTACCTGGAAAATTGGCTTAGCTGGGTTCATTGAGATCCTGAACTCTCCTTATAAGGGCTAGCGATCAATTTCATTGGTTGAAAGCCCTTTTTATTAAAATATCATTTTTTAATAGTTATTTCTGCTGAAATTTACCCGATAGAATGCTTGTAGTCCTATATTATCCTATAAAACCTAATTTTTGTCCTGTATAATCACGTATTTTAGAAAAAATAATCATATAGTTCCTATATGGATCAAAGAAAATTATGGCAGGGCTCCTTGGGTTTTTATCAGATTTACTTATTCAAAAAATGTTGGGGATCAGTTTGTCTAAAGGAATATGTTAGGGAATTGTTTTCTGGTTTATCAATGGGAAAGTTAAAATTAAATGGTTTTACTTTATGGGGATGTATGTCGTATTCTTGTTAGTATGAATGTCAGTAAATTAGGCAGTTTATCAGAATGACAAGATTTTTTTTATTTATCTAAACTTTCAATAAGAATGTCTGGAAATTATTTCCAGTTCATCTTAAATATTTTGCGGAGTTATTTACTGTTTATCTAAAGGATTGCAGAGGAATTATTTCCTTTTTAACTAAAGGATTGCCAAGGAATTATTTCCTTTTTAACTAAAGGATTGCCAAGGAATTATTTCCTTTTTAACTAAAGGATTGCCAAGGAATTATTTCCTTTTTAACTAAAGGATTGCCAAGGAATTATTTCCTTTTTAACTAAAGGATTGGCGAGGAATTATTTCCTTTTTAACTAAAGGATTGCCAAGGAATTATTTCCTTTTTAACTAAAGGATTGCCAAGGAATTATTTCCTTTTTAACTAAAGGATTGCCAAGGAATTATTTCCTTTTTAACTAAAGGATTGCCAAGGAATTATTTCCTTTTTAACTAAAGGATTGCCAAGGAATTATTTCCTTTTTAACTAAAGGATTGCCAAGGAATTATTTCCTTTTTAACTTAAATATTGCCGAGGAATTATTTCCTTTTTAACTTAAGGATTGCCGAAGAATTATTTCCTTTTTAACTTCAGGATTGCAGAGGAATTATTTCCTTTTTAGCTAAATTTCTGGCGGGGAATTATTTCCTTTTTTAACTTAAGGATTGCCAGGGAATTATTTCCTTTTTAACTAAAGGATTGCTGAGGAATTATTTCCTTTATAACTTAAGGATTGCTGAGGAATTATTTTATTTTTAGCTAAATAATTGGCGGGGAATTATTTCATTTTTACTAAAGAATTGGCGGGGAATATCATCTAAAGGGATGGAGGGGAATTGGAAAGTTTGCACTAAAAAGTCATTCAACCCTGCAGATTAAATCTTTGCCAATTGTCATTCTTGTTTTAAAGGGTGGAGCTATAATTGATGAAATTTGGCTGGAAAAGGTTAAACACGGTTATGAAGCCTGGTTTTAGCTACCTGATATGGCAAAATTGGATTGTAGGCCAGATATATGCTTAATAATTATGTTATATTATTAAATATTCAATTAAAACAACAATACTAATTGTTCGAATGTTTTATGAATTTAAATTGTTAAAGTAATAACAAGTATTATAAATACTTTTATTATTGATGCAAAACGCATTGTAACGGATTATCCAAGGTTTATTTTAAATGTTTTTAATTTTTTGTTATAGTACATTAATTTTAAATTAAATTAAATTCAATTTTTAATCTTTAACTCTTGCATTTTATTTCCGCTATAAATAAGTAAATTGGGTAAAGTTAACAACTTATAGTTTTAATACAAAAATGTTTATGTTTAAGGTTATCAAATTAATTTATAACTTTAATTCCAAAATCCTGATACTAGCTACGCGAAACTTGCCACGTAAAGAAATGATATATAGAAGCCTCAGAGCAGGTTTGATGAGGTGGGCTCTGGTCTAATAATGCCAGTATTTTAATTTCTTAAACATTCTCTTTCAAGCTGTCATTTTCGGAGTATCATATCATTGTCAAGTATGGAACCTTTCTTTAATACTCTCGGCTATGAAGTTGTATTCCCGATGTTAAAACTCGACTGCAGGATCAAATAATTTGCATTGTTTGGTATGTTCATCTTTAAAAACTTTCTTTTTGAAATATTGACAGGTTTTCATATGATTAGACATATTCATTCCATCGAGGTACATCCATTGAGTTATTGGGGACATTCCGTTGCTGAAACACCAACGATAGCCAGTTATTTTCCAATGCGTTACATCACTGTCAATATTTTCCTTTGTCCAATTAACGTGAACCATTCCCTTTTTCTCTAACATGGTTTTGCATATATTGCGAATATGTCGAGAAGTTAGTGACAAATTTGACAAACTAAAGCTGTCCAGGTACCAAGCAATTTTTTGCAAAATTTCAAAGGGCATATTTGAGAAAAAGTCATACTCTAGGTACTCTTCTTTAATGGCCATTGCGTACTCGCCATTGCGGTACGTTCGTTTCGGACCATTATTTGTCAGGATAATGCCATTATCTTTAGAAGTTTGAGGCGATGGTATAACGCCAAAACTCCCTACAATATTATTATAGGAGATAAGCGACCCACGAGGAGCTGGATAAAGTCTTTTACGCGAAAAATTGCATCCGTACTGGGCTAAAGGACAAAATTGAATTATTATACCATTTAAACTGCAATGAATTTCGTTATGAATATTTTTATAGTGGCAGTTGTATTCTTCCCTTCGAAAAGACTGGTTGCACGAAAAAGTGTATGGTTTAATAGGATTTATAGCAAATACATCGACACTATCTGCTCTTTTGCACGAAGGTCCGTAAGGATACGGCATAGTTACTGAAGTAGCGATGTCACTAGGAATATCTATACCCAAAAATGAGCTTGGTAGGCCATTTTCAGTGGCCATAGTGTCTTTTAAGCTTATGCTTTTGTCACCCAGTTCGGGATATAGAGGCCAGTGGTCAAGGAGTAAGGTACAGACTACGATAGATGCTGGGCAATTTGGAAGATGCGATGCTATACGATATCTCTGCATTTTAATTGGGCAGCCGTAGCCAACGTTGACGCAATCAACAATCTCATTAGTACACAAGATTTTATGTTCTTCAGCTTTGCAATCGTGAAAGTTACGACCACATGATAAATGACAGCTTATCACGGGGCAATTTTGGTTCTTAATTTTTAAGCATATTTTGGTATTGAAACAAGATTCACAGTGTGGATGCATTTTCGATTATAAAATTCCTTTTGATTCCTTGAACAAAAAAAAACCCTTCAATTAAAACTTTTGTTCATTTAACTTCATAGGGCACAATCATATCTTTTGATAGTTTTTGTACTAGAAAATTTGGCCCAATCAATCTTTCATTTTTATTATTCATTTAATAAAAATTATACTTCCAAATAATTTAAGTTTGAAAGCTTCATAGAGCCTGCGACTTTCATTGATTAGATAAATTTCCTCCTTTAATGATTTGATTCTTACTTGATAGATAGATTTTATAATATTGGCCCCGGAGTACCACAATATAGAATGATAATATCACCACCGTCAATCTGCCAGAATATGACCACCGTCAATCTGCCAGAATACGCCCTAATAAAGCGTATCGTCGCTGGGTGGATTATTCCACCAGATCCGCGACGAACGATATAGCTATAACCAATTTCAGACTAAGGTAGAAACGAACGGATTTATTAATTTTAAGCTGAATAACTACACGGTATATGAAAAAAAAATAATTAAAACGAAAAAAATATTAATAATTGCTATACGTGTGTAAATGCGTTTCGTTTTAAATATAACTTTTTAACAGATAATCAATTGTGGCGCCCACGTTCATCAAAACGGAATTTTTACAGGGAAATTAATCAATTTAGAAAGTGAACAATATGGGGTTATGGATTATATCTCCGCTCACACACATAGGAACTTTCTGAAATTAAAACATATTGTAGAGTATTTAATTATCTATCCAATGGTACTAGCGTCATATCTGGGCCCTAAGCCGTTTTGGAGTTATTAATAATAATTCACATGGAAAAAAATCTCTACTCAAAAATTCCTAAAGAAAATTGTTAGGGGGGTTGACATTTTGGTTAATATCTCCGCTCACACACATAGGAACCTTCTGAAATTAAAACATATTGTAGAGTATTTAATTATCTATCCAATGGTACTAGCGTCATATCTGGGCCCTAAGCCGTTTTGGAGTTATTAATAATAATTCACATAGAAAAAAATCTCAACTCAAAAATATACATATAGTAAATTGTTAGGGGGGGGGGTTGGAATTACTGCTAATATCTCCGCTCACACACATAGGAACCTTTTGAAATTAAAACATATTGTAGAGAATTTAATTATCTATCCAATGGTACTAGCGTCATATTTGGGCCCTAAGCCGTTTTGGAGTTATTAATAATAATTCACATAGAAAAAAATCTCTACTCAAAAATATACATATAGTAAATTGTTAGGGAGGGTTGGAATTTCTGCTAATATCTCCGCTCACACACATAGGAACCGTCTGAAATTAAAACATATTGTAGAGTATTTAATTATCTATCCAATGGTACTAGCGTCATATCTGGGCCCTAAGCCGTTTTGGAGTTATTAAATAATTCACATAGAAAAAAATCTCTACTCAAAAATTCCTACAGAAAATTGTTAGGGGGGTTGACATTTTGGTTAATATCTCCGCTCACACACATAGGAACCTTCTGAAATTAAAACATATTGTAGAGTATTTAATTATCTATCCAATGGTACTAGAGTCATATCTGGGCCCTAAGCCGTTTTGGAGTTATTAAATAATTCACATAGAAAAAAATCTCTACTCAAAAATTCCTACAGAAAATTTTTAGGGGGGTTGGCTTTTTGGTTAATATCTCCGCTCACACACATAGGAACCTTTTGAAATTAAAACCAAAAAAAGCCAACCCCCCTAACAATTTTCTGTAGGAATTTTTGAGTAGAGATTTTTTTCTATGTGAATTATTTAATAACTCCAAAACGGCTTAGGGCCCAGATATGACGCTAGTACCATTGGATAGATAATTAAATACTCTACAATATGTTTTAATTTCAGACGGTTCCTATGTGTGTGAGCGGAGATATTAGCAGAAATTCCAACCCCCCCCTAACAATTTACTATATGTATATTTTTGAGTAGAGATTTTTTTCTATGTGAATTATTATTAATAACTCCAAAACGGCTTAGGGCCCAGATATGACGCTAGTACCATTGGATAGATAATTAAATACTCTACAATATGTTTTAATTTCAGAAGGTTCCTATGTGTGTGAGCGGAGATATTAACCAAAATGTCAACCCCCCTAACAATTTTCTTTAGGAATTTTTGAGTAGAGATTTTTTTCCATGTGAATTATTATTAATAACTCCAAAACGGCTTAGGGCCCAGATATGACGCTAGTACCATTGGATAGATAATTAAATACTCTACAATATGTTTTAATTTCAGAAAGTTCCTATGTGTGTGAGCGGAGATATAATCCATAACCCCATATTGTTCACTTTCTAAATTGATTAATTTCCCTGTAAAAATTCCGTTTTGATGAACGTGGGCGCCACAATTGATTATCTGTTAAAAAGTTATATTTAAAACGAAACGCATTTACACACGTATAGCAATTATTAATATTTTTTTCGTTTTAATTATTTTTTTTTCATATACCGTGTAGTTATTCAGCTTAAAATTAATAAATCCGTTCGTTTCTACCTTAGTCTGAAATTGGTTATAGCTATATCGTTCGTCGCGGATCTGGTGGAATAATCCACCCAGCGACGATACGCTTTATTAGGGCGTATTCTGGCAGATTGACGGTGGTGCTACGATGGCGGCCATCTTTAAAATGTTTAAAAAAATAAGGATGATTTTCGGTCCTTAGACCTCTAAGGTGAGGTCTAACCCTCACCTTATCATAAGGACTTTATTTTGTCCTTAGTCAGGATAATTTTTGCTAAGGACGCTCCTAGAATACCGACATTGAGGTCTAAGGACTAATCCGTGTTTTAAGGATAAAAAATTATCCATACACCTCGTAAGGACAGTTGTAGAATCGAACCCCTGATTCATCCACCAATTTTAAGAAATGCAAATTTCTCCTATTTAATGCCATCGTCGTCAATTGAGGAAAATAAAGTTACGAAGGAATTTGATCATGCCGAAAATAATTTATCACATGTGGTTAATATAGATTGTGACTTAGTAACCTTCGAGAATCGCTTTGACAATTACCGAACGCACAACACTTTACTTTCCCCATATTATTGCATTAAGTAAAATGTAGAAATTGACTCTCCAGTCTTCACACACAGTTTTTACCTGCCGCCAATAGCTGCCAAAAAGCAAAGGCTTAGTAAATTTGGCAAACCACTGAAGCGGCCATTTTATTTGTTTACACTGTACCCCTCGACCTGCCTCGACGAACACTCCCCTGTCGTCTGCTAACTTTTTTTTTTTTTATTTTATTTGGACGTTTCAGGTCAAAAACGTTAACATGGGAGACGCCATTTACTTTCTGGTCCCTTAGAGATAGAGTGTTCCTGGCGGCTATGTGGTTTCCCCCGACTGCTATGCGGCCAACTTCGCGTTGGTTCCGCGCGATGGCAGTTTGTGTCCCAGAGTCCAGGGTAACGACATCAATGCGCCATCTATTGTGAAGTGATTACGTAAAATTTTGTTAATTTTAGTTTAAATGCTTTTTTTACAAAGCATTTATAGTTAAAATATTAAAAATAATGAATATTATGATAAATGATTTCAGTTACCCCCAATTTTAACGTTTTTACCGTAAAATTCGTCGAAAACTAAACCTTGATAGGTAGGTCTTAAAATGGTTTTAGGCAATATCTCGAGTCGCGAGTCTAGCAGAATCTGGGAAATGTTTTGGGCCGATTGTTCTGGCCGAATGAACGACCGATTCTGCCAAATTGACGACGATGTACATGTAACCCATATATCTCGGCTCAAAAACGGTCAAAGTTTTTTAAATAATTCTCAATTATTCTAATTAAACTCCTCTTTCGAATAAGATACGTCTCGTTAAAAACGTGTCTTTCTCAATTTTCCAAAGCTCAATTTTCCAAATCTCAATTTTCCAAATCTCAATTTTCCAAATCTCAATTTTCCAAAGCTCAATTTTCCAAAGCTCAATTTTCCAAAACTGAATTTTCCAAAGCTCAATTTTCCAAAGCTCAATTTTCCAAAGCTCAATTTTCCAAAGCTCAATTTTCAGAATCTCAATTTTTTAAATCTCAATTTTTTAAATCTCAATTTTTTAAATCTCAATTTTTCAAATCTCAATTTTCCAAATCTCAATTTTCCAAATTGAGATTTCCAGGGGGTATTTTTATTATTTTTATTTTTTACAGGGGGTGTATTTATTACTTTTATTTTTTACAGGGGATGTATTTATTATTATTTTTTACAGGGGGTGTATTTATTATTATTTTTTACAGGGGGTGTATTTATAATTTTTATTTTTTACAGGGGGTGTATTTATAATTTTTATTTTTTACAGGGGGTGTCTTTATTATTTTTATTTTTTTACAGGGGGTGTCTTTATTATTTTTATTTTTTACAGGGGGTGTATTTATTATTTTTATTTTTTAAAGGGGGTGTATTTATCGATCGGTCGTTTTTACAGGGGGTGTATTTATCGATCGGTCGTTTTTACAGGTTGTGTATTTATCGATCGGTCGTTTTTACAGGGGGTGTATTTATCGATCGGTCGTTTTTACAGGGGGTGTATTTATCGATCGGTCGTTTTTGCAGGGGGTGTATTTATCAATCGGTTGTTTTTACAGGGGGTGTATTTATCGGTCGGTCGTTTTTACAGGGGGTGTATTTATCGATCGGTCGTTTTTACAGGGGTGTATTTATCGATCGGTCGTTTTTACAGGGGTGTATTTATCGATCGGTCGTTTTTACAGGGGGTGTATTTATCGATCGGTCGTTTTTACAGGGGTGTATTTATCGATCGGTCGTTTTTACAGGGGGTGTATTTATCGATCGGTCGTTTTTACTGGGGGTGTATTTATCGATCGGTCGTTTTTGCAGGGGCTGTATTTATCGATCGGTCTTTTTTGCAGGGGGTGTATTTATCGATCGGTCGTTTTTACAGGGGGTGTATTTATCGATCGGTCGTTTTTACAGGGGGTGTATTTATCGATCGGTCGTTTTTACAGGGGGTGTATTTATCGATCGGTCGTTTTTACAGGGGGTGTATTAATCGATCGGTCGTTTTTACAGGGGGTGTATTTATCGATCGGTCGTTTTTACAGGGAGTGTATTTATCGATCGGTCGTTTTTACAGGGGTGTATTTATCGATCGGTCGTTTTTACAGGGGCTGTATTTATCGATCGGTCGTTTTTACAGGGGGTGTATTTATCGATCGGTCGTGTTTACAGGGGGTGTATTTATCGACCGGTCGTGTTTACAGGGGATGTATTTATCGATCAGTCGTTTTTACAGAGGTGTATTTATCGATCGGTAGTTTTTACAGGGGGTGTATTTATCGATCGGTCGTTTTTACAGGGGGTGTATTTATCGATCGGTCGTTTTTACAGGGGGTGTATTTATCGATCGGTCGTTTTTACAGGGGGTGTATTTATCAACCGGTCGTTTACAGGGGGTGTATTTATCGACCGGTCGTTTTTACAGGGGGTGTATTTATCGATCGGTCGTTTTTACAGATGGTGTATTTATCGACCGGTCGTTTTTACAGGGGGTGTATTTATCGACCGGTCGTTTTTACAGGGGGTGTATTTATCGATCGGTCGTTTTTGCAGGGGGTGTATTTATCGACCGGTCGTTTTTACAGGGGGTGTATTTATCGACCGGTCGTTTTTACAGGGGGTGTATTTATCGATCGGTCGTTTTTACAGGGGGTGTATTTATCGATCGGTCGTTTTTACAGGGGGTGTATTTATCGATCGGTCGTTGTTACAGGGGGTGTATTTATCGATCGGTCGTTTTTACAGGGGGTGTATTTATCGATCGATCGTTTTTACAGGGGGTGTGTTTATCGATCGGTCGTTTTTACAGGGGGTGTATTTATCGATCGATCGTTTTACAGTGGGTGTATTTATCGATCGGTCGTTTTTACAGGGGGTGTATTTATCGATCGGTCGTTTTTACAGCGGGTGTATTTATGGATCGGTCGTTTTTACAGGGGGTGTATTTATCGACCGGTCGTTTTTACAGGGGGTGTTTTTATCGATCGGTCGTTTTTACAGGGGGTGTATTTATCGATCGGTCGTTTTTACAGGGGGTGTATTAATCGATCGGTCGTTTTTACAGGGGGTGTATTTATCGACCGGTCGTTTTTACAGGGGGTGTATTTATCGATCGGTCGTTTTTACAGATGGTGTATTTATCGTTCGGTCTTTTTACAGATGGTGTATTAATCGACCGGTCGTTTTTACAGGGGGTGTATTTATCGACCGGTCGATTTTACAAGGGGTGTATTTATCGACCGGTCGTTTTTACAGGGGGTGTATTTATCGATCGGTCGTTTTAACAGGGGGTGTATTTATCGACCGGTCGTTTTTACAGGGGGTGTATTTATCGATCGGTCGTTTTTACAGATGGTGTATTTATCGACCGGTCGTTTTTACAGGGGGTGTATTTATCGACCGGTCGTTTTTACAGGGGGTGTATTTATCGATCGGTCGTTTTTACAGGGGGTGTATTTATCGATCGGTCGTTTTTGCAGGGGGTGTATTTATCAATCGGTTGTTTTTACAGGGGGTGTATTTATCGGTCGGTCGTTTTTACAGGGGGTGTATTTATCGATCGGTCGTTTTTACAGGGGTGTATTTATCGATCGGTCGTTTTTACAGGGGTGTATTTATCGATCGGTCGTTTTTACAGGGGGTGTATTTATCGATCGGTCGTTTTTACAGGGGTGTATTTATCGATCGGTCGTTTTTACAGGGGGTGTATTTATCGATCGGTCGTTTTTACTGGGGGTGTATTTATCGATCGGTCGTTTTTGCAGGGGCTGTATTTATCGATCGGTCTTTTTTGCAGGGGGTGTATTTATCGATCGGTCGTTTTTACAGGGGGTGTATTATCGATCGGTCGTTTTTACAGGGGGTGTATTTATCGATCGGTCGTTTTTACAGGGGGTGTATTTATCGATCGGTCGTTTTTACAGGGGGTGTATTAATCGATCGGTCGTTTTTACAGAGGGTGTATTAATCGATCGGTCGTTTTTACAGGGGGTGTATTTATCGATCGGTCGTTTTTACAGGGAGTGTATTTATCGATCGGTCGTTTTTACAGGGGTGTATTTATCGATCGGTCGTTTTTACAGGGGCTGTATTTATCGATCGGTCGTTTTTACAGGGGGTGTATTTATCGATCGGTCGTGTTTACAGGGGGTGTATTTATCGACCGGTCGTGTTTACAGGGGATGTATTTATCGATCAGTCGTTTTTACAGAGGTGTATTTATCGATCGGTAGTTTTTACAGGGGGTGTATTTATCGATCGGTCGTTTTTACAGGGGGTGTATTAATCGATCGGTCGTTTTTACAGGGGGTGTATTTATCGATCGGTCGTTTTTACAGGGGGTGTATTTATCAACCGGTCGTTTACAGGGGGTGTATTTATCGACCGGTCGTTTTTACAGGGGGTGTATTTATCGATCGGTCGTTTTTACAGATGGTGTATTTATCGACCGGTCGTTTTTACAGGGGGTGTATTTATCGACCGGTCGTTTTTACAGGGGGTGTATTTATCGATCGGTCGTTTTTACAGATGGTGTATTTATCGACCGGTCGTTTTTACAGGGGGTGTATTTATCGACCGGTCGTTTTTACAGGGGGTGTATTTATCGACCGGTCGTTTTTACAGGGGGTGTATTTATCGACCGGTCGTTTTTACAGGGGGTGTATTTATCGATCGGTCGTTTTTACAGGGGGTGTATTTATCGATCGGTCGTTTTTACAGGGGGTGTATTTATCGATCGGTCGTTGTTACAGGGGGTGTATTTATCGATCGGTCGTTTTTACAGGGGGTGTATTTATCGATCGATCGTTTTTACAGGGGGTGTGTTTATCGATCGGTCGTTTTTACAGGGGGTGTATTTATCGATCGATCGTTTTACAGTGGGTGTATTTATCGATCGGTCGTTTTTACAGGGGGTGTATTTATCGACCGGTCGTTTTTACAGGGGGTGTTTTCATCGATCGGTCGTTTTTACAGGGGGTGTATTTATCGATCGGTCGTTTTTACAGGGGGTGTATTAATCGATCGGTCGTTTTTACAGGGGGTGTATTTATCGACCGGTCGTTTTTACAGGGGGTGTATTTATCGATCGGTCGTTTTTACAGATGGTGTATTTATCGTTCGGTCTTTTTACAGATGGTGTATTAATCGACCGGTCGTTTTTACAGGGGGTGTATTTATCGACCGGTCGATTTTACAAGGGGTGTATTTATCGACCGGTCGTTTTTACAGGGGGTGTATTTATCGATCGGTCGTTTTAACAGGGGGTGTATTTATCGACCGGTCGTTTTTACAGGGGGTGTATTTATCGATCGGTCGTTTTTACAGATGGTGTATTTATCGACCGGTCGTTTTTACAGGGGGTGTATTTATCGACCGGTCGTTTTTACAGGGGGTGTATTTATCGATCGGTCGTTTTTACAGGGGGTGTATTTATCGATCGGTCCTTTTTACAGTAGGTGTATTTATCGATCGGTCGTTTTTACAGGGGGTGTATTTATCGATCGGTCGTTTTTGCAGGGGGTGTATTTATCGACCGGTCGTTTTTACAGGGGGTGTATTTATCGACCGGTCGTTTTTACAGGGGGTGTATTTATCGATCGGTCGTTTTTACGGGGGGTGTATTTATCGATCGGTCGTTTTTACAGGGGGTGTATTTATCGATCGGTCGTTGTTACAGGGGGTGTATTTATCGATCGGTCGTTTTTACAGCGGGTGTATTTATGAATCGGTCGTTTTTACAGGGGGTGTATTTATCGACCGGTCGTTTTTACAGGGGGTGTATTTATCGATCGGTCGTTTTTACGGGGGGTGTATTTATCGATCGGTCGTTTTTACGGGGGGTGTATTTATCGATCGGTCGTTGTTACAGGGGGTGTATTTATCGATCGGTCGTTTTTACAGCGGGTGTATTTATGAATCGGTCGTTTTTACAGGGGGTGTATTTATCGACCGGTCGTTTTTACAGGGGGTGTATTTATCGATCGGTCGTTTTTACGGGGGGTGTATTTATCGATCGGTCGTTTTTACGGGGGGTGTATTTATCGATCGGTCGTTGTTACAGGGGGTGTATTTATCGATCGGTCGTTTTTACAGCGGGTGTATTTATGAATCGGTCGTTTTTACAGGGGGTGTATTTATCGATCGGTCGTTTTTACAGGGGGTGTATTTATCGATCGGTTGTTTTTACAGGGGGTGTATTTATCGATCGGTCGTTTTTACAGGGGGTGTATTTATCGATCGATCGTTTTTACAGGGGGTGTATTTATCGATCGGTCGTTTTTACAGGGGGTGTATTTATCGATCGGTCGTTTTTACAGGGGGTGTATTTATCGATCGGTCGTTTTTACAGATGGTGTATTTATCGATCGGTCGTTTTTACAGCGGGTGTATTTATGGATCGGTCGTTTTTACAGGGGGTGTATTTATCGACCGGTCGTTTTTACAGGGGGTGTTTTTATCGATCGGTCGTTTTTACAGGGGGTGTATTTATCGATCGGTCGTTTTTACAGCGGGTGTATTTATGGATCGGTCGTTTTTACAGGGGGTGTATTTATCGACCGGTCGTTTTTACAGGGGGTGTTTTTATCGATCGGTCGTTTTTACAGGGGGTGTATTTATCGATCGGTCGTTTTTACAGGGGTGTATTAATCGATCGGTCGTTTTTACAGGGGGTGTATTTATCGACCGGTCGTTTTTACAGGGGGTGTATTTATCGACCGGTCGTTTTTACAGGGGGTGTATTTATCGACCGGTCGCTTTTACAGGGGTGTATTTATCGACCGGTCGTTTTTACAGGGGGTGTATTTATCGACCGGTCGTTTTTACAGGGGGTGGATTTATCGACCGGTCGTTTTTACAGGGGGTGTATTTATCGATCGGTCGTTTTAACAGGGGGTGTATTTATCGATCGGTCGTTTTTACAGGGGGTGTATTTATCGACCGGTCGTTTTTACAGGGGGTGTATTTATCGATCGGTCGTTTTTACAGATGGTGTATTTATCGTTCGGTCTTTTTACAGATGGTGTATTTATCGACCGGTCGTTTTTACAGGGGGTGTATTTATCGATCGGTCCTTTTTACAGTAGGTGTATTTATCGATCGGTCGTTTCTACAGGGCGTGTATTTATCGATCGGTCGTTTTTACAGGGGGTGTATTTATCGACCGGTCGTTTTTACAGGGGGTGTATTTATCGATCGGTCGTTTTTACAGGGGGTGTATTTATCGATCGGTCGTTTTTACAGGGGGTGTATTTATCGATCGGTCGTTGTTACAGGGGGTGTATTTATCGATCGGTCGTTTTTACAGGGGGTGTATTTATCGATCGGTTGTTTTTACAGGGGGTGTATTTATCGATCGGTCGTTTTTACAGGGGGTGTATTTATCGATCGATCGTTTTTACAGGGGGTGTATTTATCGATCGGTCGTTTTTACAGGGGGTGTATTTATCGATCGATCGTTTTTACAGGGGGTGTATTTATCGATCGGTCGTTTTTACAGGGGGTGTATTTATCGATCGGTCGTTTTTACAGCGGGTGTATTTATGGATCGGTCGTTTTTACAGGGGGTGTATTTATCGACCGGTCGTTTTTACAGGGGGTGTTTTTATCGATCGGTCGTTTTTACAGGGGGTGTATTTATCGATCGGTCGTTTTTACAGCGGGTGTATTTATGGATCGGTCGTTTTTACAGGGGGTGTATTTATCGACCGGTCGTTTTTACAGGGGGTGTTTTTATCGATCGGTCGTTTTTACAGGGGGTGTATTTATCGATCGGTCGTTTTTACAGGGGGTGTATTAATCGATCGGTCGTTTTTACAGGGGGTGTATTTATCGACCGGTCGTTTTTACAGGGGGTGTATTTATCGATCGGTCGTTTTTACAGATGGTGTATTTATCGTTCGGTCTTTTTACAGATGGTGTATTTATCGACCGGTCGTTTTTACAGGGGGTGTATTTATCGACCGGTCGCTTTTACAGGGGTGTATTTATCGACCGGTCGTTTTTACAGGGGGTGTATTTATCGACCGGTCGTTTTTACAGGGGGTGGATTTATCGACCGGTCGTTTTTACAGGGGGTGTATTTATCGATCGGTCGTTTTAACAGGGGGTGTATTAATCGATCGGTCGTTTTTACAGGGGGTGTATTTATCGACCGGTCGTTTTTACAGGGGGTGTATTTATCGATCGGTCGTTTTTACAGATGGTGTATTTATCGTTCGGTCTTTTTACAGATGGTGTATTTATCGACCGGTCGTTTTTACAGGGGGTGTATTTATCGACCGGTCGCTTTTACAGGGGTGTATTTATCGACCGGTCGTTTTTACAGGGGGTGTATTTATCGACCGGTCGTTTTTACAGGGGGTGGATTTATCGACCGGTCGTTTTTACAGGGGGTGTATTTATCGATCGGTCGTTTTAACAGGGGGTGTATTTATCGATCGGTCGTTTTTGCAGGGGGTGTATTTATCGATCGGTCGTTTTTACAGGGGGTGTATTTATCGATCGGTCGTTTTTACAGGGGGTGTATTTATCGATCGATCGTTTTTACAGGGGGTGTATTTATCGACCGGTCGTTTTTACAGGGGGTGTATTTATCGATCGGTCGTTTTTACGGGGGGTGTATTTATCGATCGGTCGTTTTTACAGGGGGTGTATTTATCGATCGGTCGTTGTTACAGGGGGTGTATTTATCGATCGGTCGTTTTTACAGCGGGTGTATTTATGAATCGGTCGTTTTTACAGGGGGTGTATTTATCGACCGGTCGTTTTTACAGGGGGTGTTTTTATCGATCGGTCGTTTTTACAGGGGGTGTATTTATCGATCGGTCGTTTTTACAGGGGGTGTATTAATCGATCGGTCGTTTTTACAGGGGGTGTATTTATCGACCGGTCGTTTTTACAGGGGGTGTATTTATCGATCGCTCGTTTTTACAGATGGTGTATTTATCGTTCGGTCTTTTTACAGATGGTGTATTTATCGACCGGTCGTTTTTACAGGGGGTGTATTTATCGACCGGTCGTTTTTACAGGGGGTGTATTTATCGACTGGTCGTTTTTACAGGGGGTGTATTTATCGATCGGTCGTTTTAACAGGGGGTGTATTTATCGATCGGTCGTTTTTACGGGGGGTGTATTTATCGATCGGTCGTTTTTACGGGGGGTGTATTTATCGATCGGTCGTTGTTACAGGGGGTGTATTTATCGATCGGTCGTTTTTACAGCGGGTGTATTTATGAATCGGTCGTTTTTACAGGGGGTGTATTTATCGACCGGTCGTTTTTACAGGGGGTGTTTTTATCGATCGGTCGTTTTTACAGGGGGTGTATTTATCGATCGGTCGTTTTTACAAGGGGGTGTATTAATCGATCGGTCGTTTTTACAGGGGGTGTATTTATCGACCGGTCGTTTTTACAGGGGGTGTATTTATCGATCAGTCGTTTTTACAGATGGTGTATTTATCGTTCGGTCTTTTTACAGATGGTGTATTTATCGACCGGTCGTTTTTACAGGGGGTGTATTTATCGACCGGTCGTTTTTACAGGGGGTGTATTTATCGACTGGTCGTTTTTACAGGGGGTGTATTTATCGATCGGTCGTTTTAACAGGGGGTGTATTTATCGACCGGTCGTTTTTACAGGGGGTGTATTTATCGACTGGTCGTTTTTACAGGGGGTGTATTTATCGATCGGTCGTTTTAACAGGGGGTGTATTTATCGACCGGTCGTTTTTACAGGGGGTGTATTTATCGATCGGTCGTTTTTACAGATGGTGTATTTATCGACCGGTCGTTTTTACAGGGGGTGTATTTATCGACCGGTCGTTTTTACAGGGGGTGTATTTATCGATCGGTCGTTTTTACGGGGGGTGTATTTATCGATCGGTCGTTTTTACAGGGGGTGTATTTATCGATCGGTCGTTGTTACAGGGGGTGTATTTATCGATCGGTCGTTTTTACAGCGGGTGTATTTATGAATCGGTCGTTTTTACAGGGGGTGTATTTATCGACCGGTCGTTTTTACAGGGGTGTTTTTATCGATCGGTCGTTTTTACAGGGGGTGTATTTATCGATCGGTCGTTTTTACAGGGGGTGTATTAATCGATCGGTCGTTTTTACAGGGGGTGTATTTATCGACCGGTCGTTTTTACAGGGGGTGTATTTATCGATCAGTCGTTTTTACAGATGGTGTATTTATCGTTCGGTCTTTTTACAGATGGTGTATTTATCGACCGGTCGTTTTTACAGGGGGTGTATTTATCGACTGGTCGTTTTTACAGGGGGTGTATTTATCGATCGGTCGTTTTAACAGGGGGTGTATTTATCGACCGGTCGTTTTTACAGGGGGTGTATTTATCGATCGGTCGTTTTACAGATGGTGTATTTATCGACCGGTCGTTTTTACAGGGGGTGTATTTATCGACTGGTCGTTTTTACAGGGGGTGTATTTATCGATCGGTCGTTTTAACAGGGGGTGTATTTATCGACCGGTCGTTTTTACAGGGGGTGTATTTATCGATCGGTCGTTTTTACAGATGGTGTATTTATCGACCGGTCGTTTTTACAGGGGGTGTATTTATCGACCGGTCGTTTTTACAGGGGGTGTATTTATCGATCAGTCGTTTTTACAGATGGTGTATTTATCGACCGGTCGTTTTTACAGGGGGTGTATTTATCGACTGGTCGTTTTTACAGGGGGTGTATTTATCGATCGGTCGTTTTAACAGGGGGTGTATTTATCGACCGGTCGTTGTTACAGGGGGTGTATTTATCGATCGGTCGTTTTTACAGCGGGTGTATTTATGAATCGGTCGTTTTTACAGGGGGTGTATTTATCGACCGGTCGTTTTTACAGGGGGTGTTTTTATCGATCGGTCGTTTTTACAGGGGGTGTATTTATCGATCGGTCGTTTTTACAGGGGGTGTATTAATCGATCGGTCGTTTTTACAGGGGGTGTATTTATCGATCGGTCGTTTTTACAGGGGGTGTATTTATCGACCGGTCGTTTTTACAGGGGGTGTATTTATCGATCGGTTGTTTTTACAGGGGGTGTATTTATCGACCGGTCGTTTTTACAGGGGGTGTATTTATCGTCCGGTCGTTTTTGCAGGGGGTGTATTTATCGACCGGTCGTTTTTACAGGGGGTGTATTTATCGACCGGTCGTTTTTACAGGGGGTGTATTTATCGACCGGTCGTTTTTACAGGGGGTGTATTTATCGATCGGTCGTTTTAACAGGGGGTGTATTTATCGATCGGTCGTTTTTGCAGGGGGTGTATTTATCGATCGGTCGTTTTTACAGGGGGTGTATTTATCGATCGGTCGTTTTTACAGGGGGTGTATTTATCGATCGATCGTTTTTACAGGGGGTGTATTTATCGATCGGTCGTTTTTACAGGGGGTGTATTTATCGATCGATTGTTTTTACAGGGGGTGTATTTATCGATCGGTCTTTTTTACAGGGGGTGTATTTATCGACCGGTCGTTTTTACAGGGGGAGTATTTATCGATCGGTCGTTTTTACAGGTGGTGTATTTATCGATCGGTCCTTTTTACAGTAGGTGTATTTATCGATCGGTCGTTTTTACAGGGGGTGTATTTATCGATCGGTCGTTTTTGCTGGGAGTGTATTTATCGACCGGTCGTTTTTACAGGGGGTGTATTTATCGATCGGTCGTTTTAACAGGGGGTGTATTTATCGATCGGTCGTTTTTACAGCGGGTGTATTTATGAATCGGTCGTTTTTACAGGGGGTGTATTTATCGACCGGTCGTTTTTACAGGGGTGTTTTTATCGATCGGTCGTTTTTACAGGGGGTGTATTTATCGATCGGTCGTTTTTACAGGGGGTGTATTAATCGATCGGTCGTTTTTACAGGGGGTGTATTTATCGACCGGTCGTTTTTACAGGGGGTGTATTTATCGATCAGTCGTTTTTACAGATGGTGTACTTATCGTTCGGTCTTTTTACAGATGGTGTATTTATCGACCGGTCGTTTTTACAGGGGGTGTATTTATCGACTGGTCGTTTTTACAGGGGGTGTATTTATCGATCGGTCGTTTTAACAGGGGGTGTATTTATCGACCGGTCGTTTTTACAGGGGGTGTATTTATCGATCGGTCGTTTTACAGATGGTGTATTTATCGACCGGTCGTTTTTACAGGGGGTGTATTTATCGACTGGTCGTTTTTACAGGGGGTGTATTTATCGATCGGTCGTTTTAACAGGGGGTGTATTTATCGACCGGTCGTTTTTACAGGGGGTGTATTTATCGATCGGTCGTTTTTACAGATGGTGTATTTATCGACCGGTCGTTTTTACAGGGGGTGTATTTATCGACCGGTCGTTTTTACAGGGGGTGTATTTATCGATCAGTCGTTTTTACAGATGGTGTATTTATCGTTCGGTCTTTTTACAGATGGTGTATTTATCGACCGGTCGTTTTTACAGGGGGTGTATTTATCGACTGGTCGTTTTTACAGGGGGTGTATTTATCGATCGGTCGTTTTAACAGGGGGTGTATTTATCGACCGGTCGTTGTTACAGGGGGTGTATTTATCGATCGGTCGTTTTTACAGCGGGTGTATTTATGAATCGGTCGTTTTTACAGGGGGTGTATTTATCGACCGGTCGTTTTTACAGGGGGTGTTTTTATCGATCGGTCGTTTTTACAGGGGGTGTATTTATCGATCGGTCGTTTTTACAGGGGGTGTATTAATCGATCGGTCGTTTTTACAGGGGGTGTATTTATCGATCGGTCGTTTTTACAGGGGGTGTATTTATCGACCGGTCGTTTTTACAGGGGGTGTATTTATCGATCGGTCGTTTTTACAGGGGGTGTATTTATCGACCGGTCGTTTTTACAGGGGGTGTATTTATCGTCCGGTCGTTTTTGCAGGGGGTGTATTTATCGACCGGTCGTTTTTACAGGGGGTGTATTTATCGACCGGTCGTTTTTACAGGGGGTGTATTTATCGACCGGTCGTTTTTACAGGGGGTGTATTTATCGATCGGTCGTTTTAACAGGGGGTGTATTTATCGATCGGTCGTTTTTGCAGGGGGTGTATTTATCGATCGGTCGTTTTTACAGGGGGTGTATTTATCGATCGGTCGTTTTTACAGGGGGTGTATTTATCGATCGGTCGTTTTTACAGGGGGTGTATTTATCGATCGGTCGTTTTTACAGGGGGTGTATTTATCGATCGGTCGTTTTTACAGGTGGTGTATTTATCGATCGGTCCTTTTTACAGTAGGTGTATTTATCGATCGGTCGTTTTTACAGGGGGTGTATTTATCGATCGGTCGTTTTTGCTGGGGGTGTATTTATCGACCGGTCGTTTTTACAGGGGGTGTATTTATCGATCGGTCGTTTTAACAGGGGGTGTATTTATCGATCGGTCGTTTTTGCAGGGGGTGTATTTATCGATCGGTCGTTTTTACAGGGGGTGTATTTATCGATCGGTCGTTTTTACAGGGGGTGTATTTATCGATCGATCGTTTTTACAGGGGGTGTATTTATCGATCGGTCGTTTTTACAGGGGGTGTATTTATCGATCGATCGTTTTTACAGGGGGTGTATTTATCGATCGGTCGTTTTTACAGGGGGTGTATTTATCGACCGGTCGTTTTTACAGGTGGTGTATTTATCGATCGGTCCTTTTTACAGTAGGTGTATTTATCGATCGGTCGTTTTTACAGGGGGTGTATTTATCGATCGGTCGTTTTTGCTGGGGGTGTATTTATCGATCGGTCGTTTTTACAGGGGGTGTATTTATCGATCGGTCGTTTTTACAGGGGGTGTATTTATCGATCGGTCGTTTTTACAGGGGGTGTATTTATCGATCGGTCGTTGTTACAGGGGGTGTATTTATCGATCGGTCGTTTTTACAGGGGGTGTATTTATCGATCGGTCGTTTTTACAGGGGGTGTATTTATCGATCGGTCGTTTTTACAGGGGGTGTATTTATCGATCGATCGTTTTTACAGGGGGTGTATTTATCGATCGGTCGTTTTTACAGGGGGTGTATTTATCGATCGATCGTTTTTACAGGGGGTGTATTTATCGATCGGTCGTTTTTACAGGGGGTGTATTTATCGATCGGTCGTTTTTACAGCGGATGTATTTATGGATCGGTCGTTTTTACAGGGGGTGTATTTATCGACCGGTCGTTTTTACAGGGGGTGTTTTTATCGATCGGTCGTTTTTACAGGGGGTGTATTTATCGATCGGTCGTTTTTACAGGGGGTGTATTAATCGACCGGTCGTTTTTACAGGGGGTGTATTTATCGACCGGTCGTTTTTACAGGGGGTGTATTTATCTATCGGTCGTTTTTACAGATGGTGTATTTATCGTTCGGTCTTTTTACAGATGGTGTATTTATCGACCGGTCGTTTTTACAGGGGGTGTATTTATCGTCCGGTCGTTTTTACAGGGGGTGTATTTAACGACCGGTCGTTTTTACAGGGGGTGTATTTATCGACCGGTCGTTTTTACAGGGGGTGTATTTATCGACCGGTCGTTTTTACAGGGGGTGTATTTATCGATCGGTCGTTTTAACAGGGGTGTATTTATCGATCGGTCGTTTTTGCAGGGGGTGTATTTATCGATCGGTCGTTTTTACAGGGGGTGTATTTATCGATCGGTCGTTTTTACAGGGGATGTATTTATCGATCGATCGTTTTTACAGGGGGTGTATTTATCGATCGATCGTTTTTACAGGGGGTGTATTTATCGATCGGTCGTTTTTACAGGGGGTGTATTTATCGACCGGTCGTTTTTACAGGGGGTGGATTTATCGACCGGTCGTTTTTACAGGGGGTGTATTTATCGATCGGTCGTTTTAACAGGGGGTGTATTTATCGATCGGTCGTTTTTACAGGGGGTGTATTTATCGACCGGTCGTTTTTACAGGGGGTGTATTTATCGATCGGTCGTTTTTACAGATGGTGTATTTATCGTTCGGTCTTTTTACAGATGGTGTATTTATCGACCGGTCGTTTTTACAGGGGGTGTATTTATCGATCGGTCCTTTTTACAGTAGGTGTATTTATCGATCGGTCGTTTCTACAGGGCGTGTATTTATCGATCGGTCGTTTTTACAGGGGGTGTATTTATCGACCGGTCGTTTTTACAGGGGGTGTATTTATCGATCGGTCGTTTTTACAGGGGGTGTATTTATCGATCGGTCGTTTTTACAGGGGGTGTATTTATCGATCGGTCGTTGTTACAGGGGGTGTATTTATCGATCGGTCGTTTTTACAGGGGGTGTATTTATCGATCGGTTGTTTTTACAGGGGGTGTATTTATCGATCGGTCGTTTTTACAGGGGGTGTATTTATCGATCGATCGTTTTTACAGGGGGTGTATTTATCGATCGGTCGTTTTTACAGGGGGTGTATTTATCGATCGATCGTTTTTACAGGGGGTGTATTTATCGATCGGTCGTTTTTACAGGGGGTGTATTTATCGATCGGTCGTTTTTACAGCGGGTGTATTTATGGATCGGTCGTTTTTACAGGGGGTGTATTTATCGACCGGTCGTTTTTACAGGGGGTGTTTTTATCGATCGGTCGTTTTTACAGGGGGTGTATTTATCGATCGGTCGTTTTTACAGCGGGTGTATTTATGGATCGGTCGTTTTTACAGGGGGTGTATTTATCGACCGGTCGTTTTTACAGGGGGTGTTTTTATCGATCGGTCGTTTTTACAGGGGGTGTATTTATCGATCGGTCGTTTTTACAGGGGGTGTATTAATCGATCGGTCGTTTTTACAGGGGGTGTATTTATCGACCGGTCGTTTTTACAGGGGGTGTATTTATCGATCGGTCGTTTTTACAGATGGTGTATTTATCGTTCGGTCTTTTTACAGATGGTGCATTTATCGACCGGTCGTTTTTACAGGGGGTGTATTTATCGACCGGTCGCTTTTACAGGGGTGTATTTATCGACCGGTCGTTTTTACAGGGGGTGTATTTATCGACCGGTCGTTTTTACAGGGGGTGGATTTATCGACCGGTCGATTTTACAGGGGGTGTATTTATCGATCGGTCGTTTTAACAGGGGGTGTATTAATCGATCGGTCGTTTTTACAGGGGGTGTATTTATCGACCGGTCGTTTTTACAGGGGGTGTATTTATCGATCGGTCGTTTTTACAGATGGTGTATTTATCGTTCGGTCTTTTTACAGATGGTGTATTTATCGACCGGTCGTTTTTACAGGGGGTGTATTTATCGACCGGTCGCTTTTACAGGGGTGTATTTATCGACCGGTCGTTTTTACAGGGGGTGTATTTATCGACCGGTCGTTTTTACAGGGGGTGGATTTATCGACCGGTCGTTTTTACAGGGGGTGTATTTATCGATCGGTCGTTTTAACAGGGGGTGTATTTATCGATCGGTCGTTTTTGCAGGGGGTGTATTTATCGATCGGTCGTTTTTACAGGGGGTGTATTTATCGATCGGTCGTTTTTACAGGGGGTGTATTTATCGATCGATCGTTTTTACAGGGGGTGTATTTATCGACCGGTCGTTTTTACAGGGGGTGTATTTATCGATCGGTCGTTTTTACGGGGGGTGTATTTATCGATCGGTCGTTTTTACAGGGGGTGTATTTATCGATCGGTCGTTGTTACAGGGGGTGTATTTATCGATCGGTCGTTTTTACAGCGGGTGTATTTATGAATCGGTCGTTTTTACAGGGGGTGTATTTATCGACCGGTCGTTTTTACAGGGGGTGTTTTTATCGATCGGTCGTTTTTACAGGGGGTGTATTTATCGATCGGTCGTTTTTACAGGGGGTGTATTAATCGATCGGTCGTTTTTACAGGGGGTGTATTTATCGACCGGTCGTTTTTACAGGGGGTGTATTTATCGATCGCTCGTTTTTACAGATGGTGTATTTATCGTTCGGTCTTTTTACAGATGGTGTATTTATCGACCGGTCGTTTTTACAGGGGGTGTATTTATCGACCGGTCGTTTTTACAGGGGGTGTATTTATCGACTGGTCGTTTTTACAGGGGGTGTATTTATCGATCGGTCGTTTTAACAGGGGGTGTATTTATCGATCGGTCGTTTTTACGGGGGGTGTATTTATCGATCGGTCGTTTTTACGGGGGGTGTATTTATCGATCGGTCGTTGTTACAGGGGGTGTATTTATCGATCGGTCGTTTTTACAGCGGGTGTATTTATGAATCGGTCGTTTTTACAGGGGGTGTATTTATCGACCGGTCGTTTTTACAGGGGGTGTTTTTATCGATCGGTCGTTTTTACAGGGGGTGTATTTATCGATCGGTCGTTTTTACAAGGGGGTGTATTAATCGATCGGTCGTTTTTACAGGGGGTGTATTTATCGACCGGTCGTTTTTACAGGGGGTGTATTTATCGATCAGTCGTTTTTACAGATGGTGTATTTATCGTTCGGTCTTTTTACAGATGGTGTATTTATCGACCGGTCGTTTTTACAGGGGGTGTATTTATCGACCGGTCGTTTTTACAGGGGGTGTATTTATCGACTGGTCGTTTTTACAGGGGGTGTATTTATCGATCGGTCGTTTTAACAGGGGGTGTATTTATCGACCGGTCGTTTTTACAGGGGGTGTATTTATCGACTGGTCGTTTTTACAGGGGGTGTATTTATCGATCGGTCGTTTTAACAGGGGGTGTATTTATCGACCGGTCGTTTTTACAGGGGGTGTATTTATCGATCGGTCGTTTTTACAGATGGTGTATTTATCGACCGGTCGTTTTTACAGGGGGTGTATTTATCGACCGGTCGTTTTTACAGGGGGTGTATTTATCGATCGGTCGTTTTTACGGGGGGTGTATTTATCGATCGGTCGTTTTTACAGGGGGTGTATTTATCGATCGGTCGTTGTTACAGGGGGTGTATTTATCGATCGGTCGTTTTTACAGCGGGTGTATTTATGAATCGGTCGTTTTTACAGGGGGTGTATTTATCGACCGGTCGTTTTTACAGGGGTGTTTTTATCGATCGGTCGTTTTTACAGGGGGTGTATTTATCGATCGGTCGTTTTTACAGGGGGTGTATTAATCGATCGGTCGTTTTTACAGGGGGTGTATTTATCGACCGGTCGTTTTTACAGGGGGTGTATTTATCGATCAGTCGTTTTTACAGATGGTGTATTTATCGTTCGGTCTTTTTACAGATGGTGTATTTATCGACCGGTCGTTTTTACAGGGGGTGTATTTATCGACTGGTCGTTTTTACAGGGGGTGTATTTATCGATCGGTCGTTTTAACAGGGGGTGTATTTATCGACCGGTCGTTTTTACAGGGGGTGTATTTATCGATCGGTCGTTTTACAGATGGTGTATTTATCGACCGGTCGTTTTTACAGGGGGTGTATTTATCGACTGGTCGTTTTTACAGGGGGTGTATTTATCGATCGGTCGTTTTAACAGGGGGTGTATTTATCGACCGGTCGTTTTTACAGGGGGTGTATTTATCGATCGGTCGTTTTTACAGATGGTGTATTTATCGACCGGTCGTTTTTACAGGGGGTGTATTTATCGACCGGTCGTTTTTACAGGGGGTGTATTTATCGATCAGTCGTTTTTACAGATGGTGTATTTATCGACCGGTCGTTTTTACAGGGGGTGTATTTATCGACTGGTCGTTTTTACAGGGGGTGTATTTATCGATCGGTCGTTTTAACAGGGGGTGTATTTATCGACCGGTCGTTGTTACAGGGGGTGTATTTATCGATCGGTCGTTTTTACAGCGGGTGTATTTATGAATCGGTCGTTTTTACAGGGGGTGTATTTATCGACCGGTCGTTTTTACAGGGGGTGTTTTTATCGATCGGTCGTTTTTACAGGGGGTGTATTTATCGATCGGTCGTTTTTACAGGGGGTGTATTAATCGATCGGTCGTTTTTACAGGGGGTGTATTTATCGATCGGTCGTTTTTACAGGGGGTGTATTTATCGACCGGTCGTTTTTACAGGGGGTGTATTTATCGATCGGTTGTTTTTACAGGGGGTGTATTTATCGACCGGTCGTTTTTACAGGGGGTGTATTTATCGTCCGGTCGTTTTTGCAGGGGGTGTATTTATCGACCGGTCGTTTTTACAGGGGGTGTATTTATCGACCGGTCGTTTTTACAGGGGGTGTATTTATCGACCGGTCGTTTTTACAGGGGGTGTATTTATCGATCGGTCGTTTTAACAGGGGGTGTATTTATCGATCGGTCGTTTTTGCAGGGGGTGTATTTATCGATCGGTCGTTTTTACAGGGGGTGTATTTATCGATCGGTCGTTTTTACAGGGGGTGTATTTATCGATCGATCGTTTTTACAGGGGGTGTATTTATCGATCGGTCGTTTTTACAGGGGGTGTATTTATCGATCGATTGTTTTTACAGGGGGTGTATTTATCGATCGGTCGTTTTTACAGGGGGTGTATTTATCGACCGGTCGTTTTTACAGGGGGAGTATTTATCGATCGGTCGTTTTTACAGGTGGTGTATTTATCGATCGGTCCTTTTTACAGTAGGTGTATTTATCGATCGGTCGTTTTTACAGGGGGTGTATTTATCGATCGGTCGTTTTTGCTGGGAGTGTATTTATCGACCGGTCGTTTTTACAGGGGGTGTATTTATCGATCGGTCGTTTTAACAGGGGGTGTATTTATCGATCGGTCGTTTTTACAGCGGGTGTATTTATGAATCGGTCGTTTTTACAGGGGGTGTATTTATCGACCGGTCGTTTTTACAGGGGTGTTTTTATCGATCGGTCGTTTTTACAGGGGGTGTATTTATCGATCGGTCGTTTTTACAGGGGGTGTATTAATCGATCGGTCGTTTTTACAGGGGGTGTATTTATCGACCGGTCGTTTTTACAGGGGGTGTATTTATCGATCAGTCGTTTTTACAGATGGTGTACTTATCGTTCGGTCTTTTTACAGATGGTGTATTTATCGACCGGTCGTTTTTACAGGGGGTGTATTTATCGACTGGTCGTTTTTACAGGGGGTGTATTTATCGATCGGTCGTTTTAACAGGGGGTGTATTTATCGACCGGTCGTTTTTACAGGGGGTGTATTTATCGATCGGTCGTTTTACAGATGGTGTATTTATCGACCGGTCGTTTTTACAGGGGGTGTATTTATCGACTGGTCGTTTTTACAGGGGGTGTATTTATCGATCGGTCGTTTTAACAGGGGGTGTATTTATCGACCGGTCGTTTTTACAGGGGGTGTATTTATCGATCGGTCGTTTTTACAGATGGTGTATTTATCGACCGGTCGTTTTTACAGGGGGTGTATTTATCGACCGGTCGTTTTTACAGGGGGTGTATTTATCGATCAGTCGTTTTTACAGATGGTGTATTTATCGTTCGGTCTTTTTACAGATGGTGTATTTATCGACCGGTCGTTTTTACAGGGGGTGTATTTATCGACTGGTCGTTTTTACAGGGGGTGTATTTATCGATCGGTCGTTTTAACAGGGGGTGTATTTATCGACCGGTCGTTGTTACAGGGGGTGTATTTATCGATCGGTCGTTTTTACAGCGGGTGTATTTATGAATCGGTCGTTTTTACAGGGGGTGTATTTATCGACCGGTCGTTTTTACAGGGGGTGTTTTTATCGATCGGTCGTTTTTACAGGGGGTGTATTTATCGATCGGTCGTTTTTACAGGGGGTGTATTAATCGATCGGTCGTTTTTACAGGGGGTGTATTTATCGATCGGTCGTTTTTACAGGGGGTGTATTTATCGACCGGTCGTTTTTACAGGGGGTGTATTTATCGATCGGTCGTTTTTACAGGGGGTGTATTTATCGACCGGTCGTTTTTACAGGGGGTGTATTTATCGTCCGGTCGTTTTTGCAGGGGGTGTATTTATCGACCGGTCGTTTTTACAGGGGGTGTATTTATCGACCGGTCGTTTTTACAGGGGGTGTATTTATCGACCGGTCGTTTTTACAGGGGGTGTATTTATCGATCGGTCGTTTTAACAGGGGGTGTATTTATCGATCGGTCGTTTTTGCAGGGGGTGTATTTATCGATCGGTCGTTTTTACAGGGGGTGTATTTATCGATCGGTCGTTTTTACAGGGGGTGTATTTATCGATCGGTCGTTTTTACAGGGGGTGTATTTATCGATCGGTCGTTTTTACAGGGGGTGTATTTATCGATCGGTCGTTTTTACAGGTGGTGTATTTATCGATCGGTCCTTTTTACAGTAGGTGTATTTATCGATCGGTCGTTTTTACAGGGGGTGTATTTATCGATCGGTCGTTTTTGCTGGGGGTGTATTTATCGACCGGTCGTTTTTACAGGGGGTGTATTTATCGATCGGTCGTTTTAACAGGGGGTGTATTTATCGATCGGTCGTTTTTGCAGGGGGTGTATTTATCGATCGGTCGTTTTTACAGGGGGTGTATTTATCGATCGGTCGTTTTTACAGGGGGTGTATTTATCGATCGATCGTTTTTACAGGGGGTGTATTTATCGATCGGTCGTTTTTACAGGGGGTGTATTTATCGATCGATCGTTTTTACAGGGGGTGTATTTATCGATCGGTCGTTTTTACAGGGGGTGTATTTATCGACCGGTCGTTTTTACAGGTGGTGTATTTATCGATCGGTCCTTTTTACAGTAGGTGTATTTATCGATCGGTCGTTTTTACAGGGGGTGTATTTATCGATCGGTCGTTTTTGCTGGGGGTGTATTTATCGATCGGTCGTTTTTACAGGGGGTGTATTTATCGATCGGTCGTTTTTACAGGGGGTGTATTTATCGATCGGTCGTTTTTACAGGGGGTGTATTTATCGATCGGTCGTTGTTACAGGGGGTGTATTTATCGATCGGTCGTTTTTACAGGGGGTGTATTTATCGATCGGTCGTTTTTACAGGGGGTGTATTTATCGATCGGTCGTTTTTACAGGGGGTGTATTTATCGATCGATCGTTTTTACAGGGGGTGTATTTATCGATCGGTCGTTTTTACAGGGGGTGTATTTATCGATCGATCGTTTTTACAGGGGGTGTATTTATCGATCGGTCGTTTTTACAGGGGGTGTATTTATCGATCGGTCGTTTTTACAGCGGATGTATTTATGGATCGGTCGTTTTTACAGGGGGTGTATTTATCGACCGGTCGTTTTTACAGGGGGTGTTTTTATCGATCGGTCGTTTTTACAGGGGGTGTATTTATCGATCGGTCGTTTTTACAGGGGGTGTATTAATCGACCGGTCGTTTTTACAGGGGGTGTATTTATCGACCGGTCGTTTTTACAGGGGGTGTATTTATCTATCGGTCGTTTTTACAGATGGTGTATTTATCGTTCGGTCTTTTTACAGATGGTGTATTTATCGACCGGTCGTTTTTACAGGGGGTGTATTTATCGTCCGGTCGTTTTTACAGGGGGTGTATTTAACGACCGGTCGTTTTTACAGGGGGTGTATTTATCGACCGGTCGTTTTTACAGGGGGTGTATTTATCGACCGGTCGTTTTTACATTGGGTGTATTTATCGATCGGTCGTTTTAACAGGGGTGTATTTATCGATCGGTCGTTTTTGCAGGGGGTGTATTTATCGATCGGTCGTTTTTACAGGGGGTGTATTTATCGATCGGTCGTTTTTACAGGGGATGTATTTATCGATCGATCGTTTTTACAGGGGGTGTATTTATCGATCGATCGTTTTTACAGGGGGTGTATTTATCGATCGGTCGTTTTTACAGGGGGTGTATTTATCGATCGATCGTTTCTACAGGGGGTGTATTTATCGATCGGTCGTTCTTACAGGGGTTGTATTTATCGACCGGTCGTTTTTACAGGGGGTGTTTTTATCGATCGGTCGTTTTTACAGGGGTTGTATTTATCGATCGGTCGTTTTTACAGGGGGTGTATTAATCGATCGGTCGTTTTTACAGGGGGTGTATTTATCGACCGGTCGTTTTTACAGGGGGTGTATTTATCGATCGGTCGTTTTTACAGGGGGTGTATTTATCGATCGGTCGTTTTTACAGGGGGTGTATTTATCGATCGGTCGTTTTTACAGGGGGTGTATTTATCGATCGGTCGTTTTTACAGGGGGTGTATTTATCGACCGGTCGTTTTTACAGGGGGTGTATTTATCGATCGGTCGTTTTTACAGGGGGTGTATTTATCGATCGGTCGTTTTTACAGGGGGTCGATAAATACACCCCCTGTAAAAACGACCGGTCGATAAATACACCCCCTGTAAAAACGACCGGTCGATAAATACACCCCCTGTAAAAATGACCGATCGATAAATACACCCCCTGTAAAAACGACCGATCGATAAATACACCCCCTGTAAAAACGACCGATCGATAAATACACCCCCTGTAAAAACGACCGATCGATAAATACACCCCCTGTAAAAACGACCGATCGATAAATACACCCCCTGTAAAATCGACCGATAGATAAATACACCCCCTGTAAAAACGACCGATCGATAAATACACCCCCTGTAAAAACGACCGGTCGATATATACACCCCCTGTAAAAACGACCGATCGATAAATACACCCCCTGTAAAAACGACCGATCGATAAATACACCCCCTGTAAAATCGACCGATCGATAAATACACCCCCTGTAAAAACGACCGATCGATAAATACACCCCCTGTAAAAACGACCGGTCGATATATACACCCTCTGTAAAAACGACCGATCGATAAATACACCTCTGAGATTTTTGAGATTTGGAAAATTGAGATTTTTGAGATTTGGAAAATTGAGATTTTTGAGATTTGGAAAATTGAGATTTTTGAGATTTGGAAAATTGAGATTTTTGAGATTTGGAAAATTGAGATTTTTGAGATTTGGAAAATTGAGATTTTTGAGATTTGGAAAATTGAGATTTTTGAGATTTGGAAAATTGAGATTTTTGAGATTTGGAAAATTGAGATTTTTGAGATTTGGAAAATTGAAATTTTTGAGATTTGGAAAATTGAGATTTTTGAGATTTGGAAAATTGAGATTTTTGAGATTTGGAAAATAGAGATTTTTGAGATTTGGAAAATTGAGATTTTTGAGATTTGGAAAATTGAGATTTTTGAGATTTGGAAAATTGAGATTTTTGAGATTTGGAAAATTGAGATTTTTGAGATTTGGAAAATAGAGATTTTTGAGATTTGGAAAATAGAGATTTTTGAGATTTGGAAAATTGAGATTTTTAAGATTTGGAAAATTGAGATTTTTAAGATTTGGAAAATTGAGATTTTTGAGATTTGGAAAATTGAGATTTTTGAGATTTGGAAAATTGAGATTTTTGAGATTGGGAAAATAGAGATTTTTGAGATTTGGAAAATTGAGATTTTTGAGATTTGGAAAATTGAGATTTTTGAGATTTGGAAAATTGAGATTTTTGAGATTTGGAAAATTGATATTTTTGAGATTTGGAAAATTGAGATTTTTGAGATTTGGAAAATTGAGATTTTTGAGATTTGGAAAATTGAGATCTTTGAGATTTGGAAAATTGAGATTTTTGAGATTGGGAAAATTGAGATTGGGAAAATTGAGATTGGGAAAATTGAGATTGGGAAAATTGAGATTGGGAAAATCGAGATTGGGAAAATCGAGATTGGGAAAATCGAGATTGGGAAAATCGAGATTGGGAAAATCGAGATTGGGAAAATCGAGATTGGGAAAATCGAGATTGGGAAAATCGAGATTGGGAAAATCGAGATTGGGAAAATCGAGATTGGGAAAATCGAGAATGGGAAAATCGAGAATGGGAAAATCGAGATTGGGAAATTCGAGATTGGGAAAATCGAGATTGGGAAAATCGAGATTGGGAAAATCGAGATTGGGAAAATCGAGATTGGGAAAATCGAGATTGGGAAAATCGAGATTGGGAAAATCGAGATTGGGAAAATCGAGATTGGGAAAATCGAGATTGGGAAAATCGAGATTGGGAAAATCGAGATTGGGAAAATCGAGATTGGGAAAATCGAGATTGGGAAAATTGAGATTGGGAAAATCGAGATTGGGAAAATCGAGATTGGGAAAATCGAGATTGGGAAAATCGAGATTGGGAAAGTCGAGATTGGGAAAGTCGAGATTGGGAAAGTCGAGATTGGGAAAATCGAGATAAATACACTCTCTGTAAAAAAAATTATAAATACACCCCCTGTAAAAAAAATAAATGATAAATACACCCCCTGTAAAAAAAAAAAAGGATAAATACACCCCCTGTAAAAAAAAATGATAAATACACCCTCTGTAAAAAAAAATAAATGATAAATACCCCCTGTAAAAAAAATAAATGATAAATGCACCCCCTGTAAAAATAAATAAATGATAAATACACCCCCTGTAAAAAAAATAAATGATAAATACACCCCCTGTAAAAAAAAAATAAATGATAAATACACCCCCTGTAAATAAATAAATAAATTGAGCTTTGGAAAATTGAGGTTTGGAAAATTGAGGTTTGGAAAATTAAGGTTTGGAAAATTGAGATTTGGAAAATTGAGATTTGGAAAATTGAGATTTTAAAAATTGAGATTTGGAAAATTGAGATTTGGAAAATTGAGATTTGGAAAATTGAGATTTGGAAAATTGAGATTTGGAAAATTGAGATTTGGAAAATTGAGATTTGGAAAATTGAGATAAATACATCCCCTGTAAAAAAAATAAATGATAAATACAACCCCTGTAAAAACAAAAATTATAAATACACCCCCTGTAAAAAAAAATTAATGATAAAGACACCCCCTGTAAAAAAAAATAAATGATAAATACACCCCCTGTAAAAAAAAAAAAATTATAAATACACCCCCTGTAAAAACAAAAATTATAAATACACCCCCTGTAAAAAAATAAATGATAAATACACCCCCTGTAAAAAAAATAAATGATAAATACACCCCCTGTAAAAAAATGATAAATACACCCCCTGTAAAAAAATAAATGATAAATACCCCCTGTAAAAAAAAATAAATGATAAATACACCCCCTGTAAAAAAAATAAATGATAAATACACCCCCTGTAAAAAAATGATAAATACACCCCCTGTAAAAAAATGATAAATACACCCCCTGTAAAAAAATAAATGATAAATACCCCCTGTAAAAAAATAAATGATAAATACACCCCTGTAAAAAAAGATTAATGATAAAGACACCCCCTGTAAAAAAAATAAATGATAAAGACACCCCCTGTAAAAACAAAAATTATAAATACACCCCCTGTAAAAACAAAAATTATAAATACACCCCCTGTAAAAAAAAAATGATAAATACCCCCTGTAAAAAAATAAATGATAAATACACCCCTGTAAAAAAATAAATGATAAATACACCCCACGTAAAAAAATAAATGATAAATACACCCCCTGTAAAAAAATAAATGATAAATACACCCCCTGTAAAAATAAATAAATGATAAATACACCCCCTGTAAAAAAAAAAATAAATGATAAATACACCCCCTATAAAAAAAATAAATGATAAATACACCCCCTGTAAAAAAATGATAAATACCCCCTGTAAAAAAATGATAAATACCCCCTGTAAAAAAATAAATGATAAATACCCCCTGTAAAAAAAATAAATGATAAATACACCCCCTGTAAAAAAATAAATGATAAATACACCCCCTGTAAAAAAATAAATGATAAATACACCCCCTGTAAAAATAAATAAATGATAAATACACCCCCTGCAAAAAAAAAATAAATGATAAATACACCCCCTGTAAAAAAAAAAAAATGATAAATACATCCCCTGCAAAAAATAAATCATGTAAAAAAAATGATAATTATCCCTCTGTAAAAAAAAATAAATGATAAATACACCCCCTGTAAAAAAAAAATAAATGATAAATACACCCCCTGCTAAAAATGATAAATACACCCCTTGTAAAAAAAATAAATGATAAATACACCCCCTGTAAAAAAAAATAAATGATAAATACACCCCCTGTAAAAAAAATAAATGATAAATACACCCCCTGTAAAAAAAATAAATGATAAATACACCCCCTGTAAAAAAAAAAAAAAATTGAGCTTTGGAAAATTGAGATTTTAAAAATTGAGATTTTAAAAATTGAGATTTTAAAAATTGAGATTTTAAAAATTGAGATTTTAAAAATTGAGATTTTAAAAATTGAGATTTTAAAAATTGAGATTTGGAAAATTGAGATTTGGAAAATTGAGATTTGGAAAATTGAGATAAATACACCCCCTGTAAAAAAAAAATAAATGATAAATACAACCCCTGTAAAAAAAAAATTATAAATACACCCCCTGTAAAAAAAAGTTAATGATAAATACACCCCCTGTAAAAAAAATAAATGATGAATACACCCCCTGTAAAAAAATGATAAATACACCCCCTGTAAAAAAAAAATGATAAATACACCCCCTGTAAAAAAAATAAATGATAAATACCCCCTGTAAAAAAAAATAATGATAAATACACCCCCTGTAAAAAAATAAATGATAAATACACCCCCTGTAAAAAAATAAATGATAAATACACCCCCTGTAAAAAAATAAATGATAAATACACCCCCTGTAAAAATAAATAAATGATAAATACACCCCCTGTAAAAAAAATAAATGATAAATACACCCCCTGTAAAAAAATGATAAATACACCCCCTGTAAAAAAATAAATGATAAATACCCCCTGTAAAAAAATAAATGATAAATACACCCCCTGTAAAAAAAAATTAATGATAAAGACACCCCCTGTAAAAAAAAAATAAATGATAAATACATCCCCTGTAAAGAAATAAATGATAAATACACCCCCTGTAAAAAAAATAAATGATAATTACACCCCCTGTAAAAAAAATGATAAATACACCCCCTGTAAAAAAAATAAATGATAAATACACCCCCTGTAAAAAAAAATAAATGATAAATACACCCCCTGCAAAAAAAATGATAAATACACCCCTGTAAAAAAAATAAATGATAAATACACCCCCTGTAAAAAAAATAAATGATAAATACACCCCCTGTAAAAAAAATAAATGATAAATACACCACCTGTAAAAAAATAAATGATAAATACACCCCCTGTAAAAAAAAAAAAAAAATAAATTGAGCTTTGGAAAATTGAGCTTTTTAAAAATTGAGATTTGGAAAATTGAGATTTTAAAAATTGAGATTTTAAAAATTGAGATTTTAAAAATTGAGATTTTAAAAATTGAGATTTTAAAAATTGAGATTTTAAAAATTGAGATTTTAAAAATTGAGATTTTAAAAATTGAGATTTGGAAAATTGAGATTTGGAAAATTGAGATTTGGAAAATTTAGATAAATACACCCCCTGTAAAAAAAATAAATGATAAATACAACCCCTGTAAAAAAAATTATAAATACACCCCCTGTAAAAAAAGTTAATGATAAATACACCCCCTGTAAAAAAAATAAATGATGAATACACCCCCTGTAAAAAAAAAATGATAAATACACCCCCTGTAAAAAAAATGATAAATACACCCCCTGTAAAAAAAATAAATGATAAATACCCCCTGTAAAAAAAATGATAAATACACCCCCTGTAAAAAAATAAATGATAAATACACCCCCTGTAAAAAAAAAAAATGATAAATACACCCCCTGTAAAAAAAAAAAAATGATAAATACACCCCCTGTAAAAAAAAAAATGATAAATGCACCCCCTGTAAAAATAAATAAATGATAAATACACCCCCTGTAAAAAAAATAAATGATAAATACACCCTCTGTAAAAAAAAAATAAATGATAAATACACTCCCTGTAAATAAATAAATAAATTGAGCTTTGGAAAATTGAGCTTTGGAAAATTGAGATTTTAAAAATTGAGATTTTAAAAATTGTGATTTTAAAAATTGAGATTTTAAAAATTGAGATTTGGAAAATTGAGATTTGGAAAATTGAAATTTGGAAAATTGAGATTTGGAAAATTGAGGTAAATACACCCCCTGTAAAAAAAAATAAATGATAAATACAACCCCTGTAAAAAAAAATTATAAATACACCCCCTGTAAAAAAAATTAATGATAAATACACCCCCTGTAAAAAAAATAAATGATAAATACACCCCCTGTAAAAAAATAAATGATAAATACACCCCCTGTAAAAAAAAATGATAAATACACCCCCTGTAAAAAAATAAATGATAAATATCCCCTGTAAAAAAAATAAATGATAAATACACCCCCTGTAAAAAAAAAATAAATGATAAATACACCCCCTGTAAAAAATAAATGATAAATACACCCCCTGTAAAAATAAATAAATGATAAATACACACCCTGTAAAAAAAATGATAAATACATCCCCTGTAAAAAAAATAAATGATAAATACACCCCCTGCAAAAAAATGATAAATACACCCCCTGTAAAAAAAAATGATAAATACACCCTCTGTAAAAAAAATAAATGATAAATACACCCCCTGTAAAAAAATAAATGATAAATACACCCCCTGTAAAAAAAATAAATGATAATTACACCCCCTGTAAAAAAATAAATGATAAATACACCCCCTGTAAAAAAAAATAATGATAAATACACCCCCTGCAAAAAAAATGATAAATACACCCCCTGTAAAAAAAAAAAAATCATAAATACACCCTCTGTAAAAAAAATAAATGATAAATACACCCCCTGTAAAAAAATAAATGATAAATACACACCCTGTAAAAAAAATAAATGATAATTACACCCCCTGTAAAAAAATAAATGATAAATACACCCCCTGTAAAAAAAATAAATGATAAATACACCCCCTGCAAAAAAAATGATAAATACACCCCCTGTAAAAAAAAAAAAAATGATAAATACACCCTCTGTAAAAAAAAATAAATGATAAATACATCCCCTGTAAAAAAAAAAAAAAAAATTGGGCTTTGGAAAATTGGGCTTTGGAAAATTGGGCTTTGGAAAATTGGGCTTTGGAAAATTGGGCTTTGGAAAATTGGGCTCTGAAAAATTGGGCTTTGGAAAATTGGGTTTTGGAAAATTGGGCTCCGGAAAATTGGGCTCCGGAAAATTGGGCTCCGGAAAACTGGGCTCCGGAAAATTGGGCTCTGGAAAATTGGGCTCTGGAAAATTGGGCTCTGGAAAATTGGGCTTTGGAAAATTGGGCTTTGGAAAATTGGGCTTTGGAAAATTGGGCTTTGGAAAATTGGGCTTTGGAAAATTGGGCTTTGGAAAATTGGGCTTTGGAAAATTGGGCTTTGGAAAATTGGGCTTTGGAAAATTGGGCTTTGGAAAATTGGGCTTTGGAAAATTGAGCTTTGGAAAATTGGGCTTTGGAAAATTGAGCTTTGGAAAATTGAGCTTTGGAAAATTGAGCTTTGGAAAATTGAGCTTTGGAAAATTGAGCTTTGGAAAATTGAGATTTTTGAGATTTGGAAAATTGAGATTTTTGAGATTTGGAAAATTGAGATTTTTGAGATTTGGAAAATTGAGATTTTTGAGATTTGGAAAATTGAGATTTTTGAGATTTGGAAAATTGAGATTTTTGAGATTTGGAAAATTGAGATTTTTGAGATTTGGAAAATTGAGATTTTTGAGATTTGGAAAATTGAGATTTTTGAGATTTGGAAAATTGAGATTTTTGAGATTTGGAAAATTGAGATTTTTGAGATTTGGAAAATTGAGATTTTTGAGATTTGGAAAATTGAGATTTTTGAGATTTGGAAAATTGAGATTTTTGAGATTTGGAAAATTGAGATTTTTGAGATTTGGAAAATTGAGATTTTTGAGATTTGGAAAATTGAGATTTTTGAGATTTGGAAAATTGAGATTTTTGAGATTTGGAAAATTGAGATTTTTGAGATTTGGAAAATTGAGATTTTTGAGATTTGGAAAATTGAGATTTTTGAGATTTGGAAAATTGAGATTTTCGAGATTTGGAAAATTGAGATTTTCGAGATTTGGAAAATTGAGATTTTTGAGATTTGGAAAATTGAGATTTTTGAGATTTGGAAAATTGAGATTTTGGAGATTTAATTTACAGGGGGTAAAAAAATAATAATTGATTTTTTTTACAAGGGGTTAAAATTGAGATGGGTTGAGAGAAATTGAGATGGGTTGAGAAAAATTGAGATGGGTTGAGAAAAATTGAGATGGGTTGAGAAAAATTGAGATGGGTTGAGAAAAATTGAGATGGGTTGAGAAAAATTGAGATGGGTTGAGAAAAATTGAGATGGGTTGAGAAAAATTGAGATGGGTTGAGAAAAATTGAGATGGGTTGAGAAAAATTGAGATGGGTTGAGAAAAATTGAGATGGGTTGAGAAAAATTGAGATGGGTTGAGAAAAATTGAGATGGGTTGAGAAAAATTGAGATGGAGAAAAATTGAGATGGAGAAAAATTGAGATGGAGAAAAATTGAGATGGAGAAAAATTGAGATGGAGAAAAATTGAGATGGAGAAAAATTGAGATGGAGAAAAATTGAGATGGAGAAAAATTGAGATGGAGAAAAATTGAGATGGAGAAAAATTGAGATGGAGAAAAATTGAGATGGAGAAAAATTGAGATGGAGAAAAATTGAGGTGGAGAAAAATTGAGGTGGAGAAAAATTGAGGTGGAGAAAAATTGAGGTGGAGAAAAATTGAGGTAGAGAAAAATTGAGGTAGAGAAAAATTGAGGTGGAAAAAAATTGAGGTGGAAAAAAATTGAGGTGGAAAAAAATTGAGGTGGAAAAAAATTTTGGTGGAGAAAAGTTGAGGTGGAGAAAAATTGAGGTGGAGAAAAATTGAGGTGGAGAAAAATGGAGGTAGAGAAAAATGGAGGTGGAGAAAAATTGAGGTGGAGAAAAATTGAGGTGGAGAAAAATTGAGATGGAGAAAAATTGAGATGGAGAAAAATTGAGATGTAGAAAAATTGAGATGGAGAAAAATTGAGATTGAGAAAAATTGAGATTGAGAAAAATTGAGATTGAGAAAAATTGAGATTGAGAAAAATTGAGATACGTTGCGATTCGTTGAGATTTATTGAGATTGTTTTTAACGAGACGTATCTCATTCGAAATAGGAGTTCAATTAGAATAATTAAGAATTATTTAAAAAACTTTGACCGTTTTTGAGCCGAGATATGTGGGTTTTTATGTACCCCCTGATATATATATATATATATCCCTGATATATATATATATATATCCCTGATATATATATATATATATATCCCTGATATATATATATATATATATCCCTGATATATATATATATATATATCCCTGATATATATATATATATATATCCCTGATATATATATATATATATATATCCCTGATATATATATATATATATATCCCTGATATATATATATATATATATCCCTGATATATATATATATATATATCCCTGATATATATATATATATATATATCCCTGATATATATATATATATATATCCCTGATATATATATATATATATATATCCCTGATATATATATATATATATATCACTGATATATATATATATATATATCCCTGATATATATATATATATATATATCCCTGATATATATATATATATATATATCCCTGATATATATATATATATATCCCTGATATATATATATATATATATCCCTGATATATATATATATATATATCCCTGATATATATATATATCCCTGATATATATATATATATATATATATCCCTGATATATATATATATATATATATATATATATCCCTGATATATATATATATCCCTGATATATATATATATATATATATATATATATATATATATCCCTGATATATATATATATATATATATATATCCCTGATATATATATATATATATATATATATATATATATCCCTGATATATATATATATATATCCCTGATATATATATATATATATCCCTGATATATATATATATATATCCCTGATATATATATATATATATCCCTGATATATATATATATATATCCCTGATATATATATATATATATATCCCTGATATATATATATATATATATCCCTGATATATATATATATATATCCCTGATATATATATATATATATATATATCCCTGATATATATATATATATATATATCCCTGATATATATATATATATATATATCCCTGATATATATATATATATATATCCCTGATATATATATATATATATATATCCCTGATATATATATATATATATCCCTGATATATATATATATATATATATATATATATCCCTGATATATATATATATATATATATATATATCCCTGATATATATATATATATATATATATCCCTGATATATATATATATATATATATATATATCCCTGATATATATATATATATATATATATCCCTGATATATATATATATATATCCCTGATATATATATATATATATATATATATCCCTGATATATATATATATATATCCCTGATATATATATATATATATATATATATCCCTGATATATATATATATATATATATATATCCCTGATATATATATATATATATATATATATATCCCTGATATATATATATATATATATATATCCCTGATATATATATATATATATATATATCCCTGATATATATATATATATATATATATATCCCTGATATATATATATATATATATATATATATCCCTGATATATATATATATATATATATATATCCCTGATATATATATATATATATATATATCCCTGATATATATATATATATATATATATATATATATATATATATATATATATATATATACATATATATATATATATACATATACATATATATATACATATATACATATATATACATATATATATACATATATACATATATATATACATATATACATATGTATATACATATATACATATATATATACATATATACATATATACATATATATACATATATATATATATATATATATATATATATATATATATATATATATATGTCAAATAATTAGTTTATTCTTAATTTTCATAATTTTATTTCCTAATGAAGGAAAGACATGTTTTTAACGAGACGTATCTCTTTCGAAAGAGGAGTTTAATTAGAATAATTAAGAATTATTTAAAAAACTTTGACCGTTTTTGAGCCGAGATATATGGGTTTTTATGTACCCCCATTGGCCAGCCCTAAGTCCTGCAATCTTCATCAGCCAACATTCCAGCCAAAATTCCGTAGGCATTGTTCCAGCAGCAATACGGCAGGCTGGGAAATAAGGATAATTTTTAAACTGGACTTGTGGCCAGTAGAGCCCAAGCAGTTTAATTAAAAAACTGGACATTGGCCAGTTACAAGTTTCACGAGCTTGTCAATCTGTCATTATGACGTAGGACTATGACTAAATTTTGGAATTAATTAACTGGCCTTGTGGCCAGTAGACCCCCAAGCATTTAATTTTTAAACTGGCCCAGCTAATTTTTAAACTGGACTTTTGTCCAGTAAAACCGCCTTATTTCCCAGTCTGCAATACGGTAACGGTACATTAAATATCGTCTGCTAAAGTTGTAGGAGAGATTTAACTAGTCAATTTTGGTCGGTTCGGTTTGTTCTTGAGAAAAACGCCAAAGAAATAAATAAGTAATAATAATATTATTATTCTAAATATAATTAAAATGAGTTCCTTTGATGAAATAGAGCCTGGGCTTTTCCTAGGCGCTCGTTCGGTCGCTGAAGACTTAACAACATTGACAAATCTAAACATTACTCATGTATTGACAATTGATTCTCAGCCTCTTCGTATAAAATCGGAAATGATAAATTATTTATATTTGGAAGCTTTAGACCAGGCTGAAACCGATTTACTTTCTCATTTCGAAGAAACCAGGTTATTTATTGAGGATGGCTTAAATGGAAACAACACCTGTTTAGTACACTGGTATTTTTTTTCTGTCATTCCTTGGTATTCTTGAACCTTGTTACAACATAATAATTTTCTAGCTTTGTAGGTATGTCACGCAGCGCTACAGTAGTAATTGCTTATTTAATGAAAAAAAAACATATTTCGTATGATGAAGCATTGAGGAGTGTAAGAGAAAAGAGGCGCTTAGTTTGGTATGATGTTAAAGATGTCACTAAAAAGGAATACAACCCTGGTTTTCTGAAACACTAAAGAATGTACAAATGTTTGCCACCCCCTTTGCCACTATAAATTTTACATGATTTACGGAGTTCTTTCCACCCTGACATTATGGAAATCTTACCTAAAGAACCCTTGTAGGTTACATTCCTTTTAAAATATTAAGTATTATAATTGACTAGTATCTATACTCCTGTTCAAGGGGCTTTGCCCCAATTAATTCTCTATATAACTTTGAATATTGTCTATCAACCCGCCACAGAATTGACTATTGAGGACACTCCCCTTTGACAGAGTATAGTCAATATTTTACAATAACTACTCACGTGCAATTGTCTTTAGCCCAAATTCAGGTTTCTCTTCCCAATTATATTTGTTTGAAAAAATGGGATGGCAGATAAAACCTGAAAATTTGCAATTTAGATTACTGCAACTAATTAATATGTGCGGAATATTTGTAAAAAGTAGAGACAATGAAATCATTAAAAATTACGTCTCTTGTACCAAAGATTATACGGATATAGAGAACTTTGACTATAAATGCAAACATTGCAGGTAAAACGTTTTTGGGCTGCAACCAACATTTAACACGCCTATAATCCTATAATTTATGTTTTGTAGAATAGTACTTTTCTCTACAAGGAATATACTTCCTCACTTTGAGGGCCAGCCAGTTTATTGGGACGATCCACGTTGGTTAAGATACCCTAATCTCGATTTGACGGATAAAAGGTTATGCAAGCTAGGATTGTATATTGAACCACTCGGTTGGATGATTCATGATTTTAAAGGACCACGAGGAAAGGTAAATTAAGCCCCTCAAAAATTAATAATATACATTTCTGAAAATTTTATTTTACTTCAGATTATGTGCCCAAAATGTAAAGCCAAACTTGGTAGTTTCTGCTTTTCTGGATCAGGCTGTTTATGTGGAAATGAGCTATTTCCCGCCATAAGAATTATTGAAAGCAAAATAGACACTTGCTCGGTTAATATCTAATACTATACTTTACTCATTACTAATGAACATGATTGAAAACTTTGTAGATTTGTTATTTGAATATTCATAATGTTAATCTTTTAAACCAAAGGCTAATGTATTTTATTTAAGTCATCTAACAAAAGCAATATCTATCCTACAAAAATAAATTATTGTAAATGTAATATGATAAAACCATGCAAGTGTACAGGCTCTATTTCTTGAAATTAGAGCGGGAAATCTTAATGATATCATTCAGCCAATAAGAGAGCGAGTTCAACCAAGGAGGATTAGACAAGGAGAAGAAATGTGGGGACGGCGCGGTTCGTACTGCGTCGGCCTAAACTCCCACTCTGGGAGAACGGGGGTAGAGACGTTTCGTGGTAAAATGTTGTCACGTGGGTAAAACGAATCCTTTATGAGACGCGCTAGCTAGCGACCACGTGACAACAGTTTACCTCGAGAATTTCCTATCCCCCCCTTTCCACCCGAGTGGGAGGTTGGCTCTTCTCTCTCTAACTCAACGCAGCCCCACATTTCCTCTCCTTGTCTAATCCTCCTTGGTTCAACTGAAAATCAGACTGGGAAATATTATAGTCATTCAAACCAGAGACCCGTGGCATCTACTAAAATGGTCAGACTAGGAGGCCCACTGATATATTTTTAAAATATTAAAATTATTAAACTAGTCCCTGGGACCACTTACCCTCCTTTTTTTAATTAAAAACCTAGTCCAAGCGATTATTAATCTGGTTCTTTATTTGTAGATTTGTTTTATTTCCAAGCCTGCTCAAAATTACCGATGGAAGAAGTAAACCATAGAGCTGTGCAAGGTTGTGAAACTTGTGATATGATGATATATTTCCTCAACTCAATGTCATAGTTAACTCGTAGAAATCTTGTTCTACGCGAACTAAGTTGTCTAAAACAATTCGATTTAGAACTTACTGTTGTTGATCTCACCACGGACCGTGTATATACCGGACGAGAAAAGCAAGCGTTTTTCTGCCCCGTGCACCGACTCTCAATAGAGCCCAGAAACTAATCGTACAAGGTCATTTATTAAATTCAAATTGGCGCGTGTCTTTAAGTCGCTAGGATAGCCCTTTTGAAATTTCGCTCTCACGTGACACAAGAGTCACGAGAAAAAATAAAAAAATTTACAGTGGAAGGCTGGCGAATTCTCGTCCGGTATATACACGGTCCGTGATCTCACCCCCCCTCCTTTAGAGAAGGTGCTTTACTGCTTTCGTAATACCGGATGCTGGTTTGGCGGAAGTTCGGAACTTACTTGAAGTCAATTATCATTTGAGGCACACGTAATGGCGTCTGTAATTCATTGGGAAGGTAATTAAAGTTTTAAAATTTACTAATTTCAAAGTTGTTGAAACCACATTTAGCTTAATTAAGAAAATTACCTAAATAACCTCCCCCTAAATTAAATGTAATTCGGCTCATTAGTCATTACAGGCTTATCTCACTTATATTTTAAGCCTTGCATAGTTAGACAAGTAAAAAAGTTAATTATGTTAATACATCTTTTACTTAAGTTGTGTCTGTTAATAAGGATCTAGGGAAATGTCATTTCTGTTAGGGGATTTGGACCTCATCTAGAAATGCTACATTTTTAGGTTTAAATATTGTTTCCAAAACATTTTACAGAGGCAAAAAATAAATTACGAATTTGGAGGGAAGAAAATGCACGAAATTCTGAAGAAGTGATCGAAATTTGGCTTAACTCCTTATCAAGCAAAATACAGAAACTAGGAGATGAGAGTAAACTATTTTTGACATCCAAGTCTCTTATATTGGTATTTTAAACTTTTACTCGCTCACCATTTGTGCTATAGAATGGTTAGTTTATGAACAAGTTTGCATCGCCGCTTTTGATTGCCATAATGAAGAAATCATTCAGGTATAAAGTGTGTTAGTCGTAACTCGTAATTAGTCATATTCACGAAATAAATTTGGGTTTTAGACCTGCATTAGTGCCTTGGATCAACAATTCCCTGGTAGTTTAAGAGTTAAAAAGCTTAAAGGAATGCATTCTGAAATGGAGGGAAGGTAATACAGTCTAAAAAAGTGTTGGGAATACAACCAATTTAAAAAACCATACATCCTTAGATACGAAGAAGCTCTTAAAATATACGACCATATATTGCAATATGATGAATCAAATGCAGTTATTCATAAAAGAAAGATAGCACTGTTGAAATCTCAAAATGAAATTCCTGAAGCTATCAAGGAACTAACAGATTATTTGAAAAGATTCATGAGCGACCAAGAAGCTTGGATGGAATTGGCCGATATGTATATACTCGAACAAGATTATAACAAAGCGGCCTTTTGCATTGAAGAGTTGATTTTATCCAGCCCAAATAATCATTTGTATCATCAAAAATACGCTGAGGTATAATATTTCTATGTATATATTATTATTTAACCTCGCGTACCTTCAACTTTTTTATATATTTTTCTTTGAAATTTTAGATTCAATACACAATAGGAGGATTTGAAAACCTTGAATTTGCGAGGGCTTATTTTTCTCAGACCTTGAAGTTAAATCCCCGGAATATGAGAGCATTATACGGTTTATATTTGGTAAATAATATAATCTTAATGCCACTTTAAATTGCAATTACAAATATCATATGATTGTATTTGATCTAAAATAGTCTGCGTCAAGTGTCGCATCTTCCCCTAAATGTCCAGCATTAAAGAAAAAAGAGAATCTTAAGATTGCATCATGGGCTTCTGGTAAAATAATCTCTCAATATCAGGTAATTCTAATTTAAAATTAAACGTAAGAAAAAATCAAAAGCCTGATTTTTTTTTGATAAAAGTCCATGTTCAAATATTTCTTTAGTCTGCTTAAATACGTCAAAATTAAGTTTTAAAAGTCAAGTTTTACCCCCTCCTGGAACTTGCTTATTCTTCCACCATTTTGTTCCATGTAGAATTTGGAAGAGAATTTAGAATACGTGCCAATTTAATCTAGTTTTTCTGATCGAATAAATTTTTAATTTTCATTTCAGGAAAAAGAGTCTACTGAAAATCAACTAAAGATCATCGAGAGTTCATTGAATACGCTTCAGATATCAAACCCAAATTAGTTGTCATTTAAGATAATAAAGAACATTTAAATAGTTGAAAAATACTACTTGACGGTGGTTTTGATTTTCTACGATTGTAAAATATACATACCAAAGCTAGGTTAACCAAACAATCGCTATAGATTCTGGAATCATATGTAATACTGAAATGGTATATTTGATTTTTCGAATTTCTACCCACAAATGACATAAGAGACGCTATAAATATTATTAAAATATTAAATACAATTCTTTTATTTTTTAAGAGTTAAACCTTGAAAATACTTTTCCCTGAAACTTTTAGTTGTATCAGGCACACTGGCTGACAGCGAATTACAACGCTACAAGTAGATGAAAATTATTCTCATATCTATCTTTCCATTCAGATGGGCCAGATATTTTAAAAATCCTATACAATTCTTAATTTACAAAATGCTTGAACAGGGTTACTAGAAAGATTTGGCATTCAGATTCCCTAACCAACTTCCCTGACTAAACGACAACATTATTCCTCCGGGTTGTCTTTTAAGCTTTTACAGGGATTTACCAAACTTTTTGATATAATTCCCTAACCTTAAGCCCAATTTTTTTATTGCAACTTTCATATGATCTTTGGTAAAATATTTGACCATTTTGTCATTATCCCTTACCAAATGAATATACTATCTGATTATAATCCTATTTTTCAAGGATACCAAGTTCCTTGATAAAATTCTCCAACATTTTAGTGACATTTTCCCACAGTTTTTAAATTCCCTGACTTTTTGGACCAATTCTCAATTTCCTTAACTTTCCCGATTTTTCATTAGCTCATAAATTTCTGGCCCTTTGCATTGAACTACATTAAAAAAAAATGATCCACTTACATCCTTAATTTTTTCCATCGTGATTAAAAATCTTGATGAATGCCTTGATAACTTCTGTTCCGAATAACTCAATAGTTTGAAGCAAGGATGGCTCGGAATTTCTTTCTCAGAGAAACTAAATAAGAAAAATGAGATAAATAATTATAAAATAAAATAAATAATTAAATATAAAATACGACAAAACTTAACTCTTCACGAAAAACTGGTAACCAATAAACTAATCGACCTAAGATTCTTAGTTGGTTTGCGGCAAAGTTTAAAAGGTCAACGAATACGTCTTTCAAACTGTAGTCAATTTTCGACGGAATGTGTTTTTCAGCCCTTAAGTGGCAATTAAAATTACTTTTAATTAAAAATAATGTCTAAAAAGAATATAATTTACAAGTGGCCTGGAATTTTGTATTTCTTTTTGGACCCTATTTTTTCAGTGGCTTCCCTTATGCCGTAAGGTGCTAATATTAAAAAAGAAAATAAAATAAAATAAAATATATTTAAAGAGATAATGAAGTGGTCAGATAACAAATTGTTAAAGAGGTTTTGTTTTTACTGACTAAACACATTTTTTTTCTCGAGTAATCAGCTCGAGACTCTAAAGGTGAAGCTTGGGACTCCAGTAGTAATCGAAGAGACCAAGAGAGAGAGAGAGAGAGAGAGAGAATCCTTTAAAAATCACCCAAATAACAAGTCATTTTAAAATAGCCTCGATACTCAAGAAATCCAGTTTTACATTACTCAAACTTGGATTCAAAATCCAAGAATAATGACTCCCACACCCTTATTGATCTAAATCTGTTAAAAATTGGTTGTCTGACCACTTTATTCGCCCTGTAATTTTCAACATACGATCTGTAATAATGGAGTCAAAATTTAAGTTGTTCCTCCATAATGGTAGAGACGCATCAGCGACAATAACATCTAAGAATTGTGATTCTAACTCATATTGTTGCATATTAATTTGAATGCTTTCATCAGGTTCTCTCAGTTTTTGATTACATCTACTCGGCTTAGCTAAAAATTAGGCGTAAAATCTTAAACTATCACCTAATTGAAGGAATTACGCAATTTTTTTACCTTTGCCAAGAAGCATTAAATAATCAAGATCAGTTCCAAGTACTTTTCCACCAAATTTGGCAGCTGCTACTAACAAACTTCCTACATTGAGGAAACTTATCTTAATTGTTACTGTACTTTATTCCGGAAAAACCGTTTTGGTTTATTACCCGAGCCAACAAAAGGATCTAGAACAAGATGATTTGTTTGTACTTGAGCCATGTTAGCCATAATTAAGGACAGTGTCGGGTCCATGCTAGTGTTGCCAATAAATTTTCTTTCACTTAAATTTATTGCATTGATTATTCTACGTTGTCCATCGCAAATCTAGAAAAGGGGTCTAAATTTAGTTGATCAAAATTTTAAGACAGGGTTCAACCTATAATTTGGATAATAATTTCTTCAGTTTATATATGAGCCCTGACAAGAGATAAATGTTATTGTATCTCTTACCCATCGACCAAAAAACAATTTACAAGGTTCATCAGGCGCATTATTAGGATCCATTCCATAGAATTCAAACAGGCCAAAAATATGATTTGGATTATGAAGTTGCACTGGTCCTTCAAAGGGAAGGAAATCTAAATCCTACAAATTTCAAGCTTGTATGACTTGTCACTAACGCAAGAAGTAGCGCTACTGAATAAAGCGAGCATTTGATCAGTGAAAATATTAAAAATTCACCTCCATTTTCTTAACTTTTGTTTCAAGAGATAGTTTCTTGCCAAATGATTCAACTTGAAGTTTAAAACTTTGATCTGCCCCGCAATATGGGTCCTTAAATATATTTTCATCAATAACAATAACCATAAGAAAATAATTTTTAATGAATTTTTACGGATAGCTTTGGCAATGCAGTTTTAAGGTTAGAAATCAACTCATTCTTGTTACTTCCTTGTGCCCACAACTCGTAAACAGACCTAAAAAATCTTAAATCATCAACATTTATAATAATTTAATACACTAGTTAATTTACCTAATTAGAACGGATCTTGATAAGAGTTTGACAGCGTCAAGTTCACTCTCGAAAATTACCAGCATAAATGGCTACAAAATTATGCAAGGTATTTGTGGTACCAGCTTAATCTTACACGCGTAACAACTGAAAAACGGTAAACAGACCTCTTCTGAAGGGGTTTCAATCCACTTCATGTCAATATTTAGCATATCAAGCAAAGATCTTATTTCCTAAGATATTTTATGGCGTTAAACAACGCCTAAATGAGCAAAAATACATAAAACTTACGGGCAATCTAAATTCAAGGTGTTCATGCACGCACCATAAAAGGTATCCCTTACAAGGCTTAGAAACAACACTGTCAGACATACTGTTAAAATATTTTACTTGTTTTTGTATATAAAGGCTAACTGTATAATAACGTAACTTCGCAAGTCATCTTCTATCAATAAATTACATATTTAAACTATTAAAAATACTGTAAATCTGTAATGACTTAACTAGGCAACCTGGCTGCACCACTGAGTGCACTCTTTCGAATTTTTGCTTTTAAAGTTTATGGGTGCTGTTAGCAGACGACACATACAGACCAGCCTAGGAAACAAGCTTTTTTCTATATAAAATGTGTCGCTCCCCTAGTTAAACATGAAAAACGGTTACATCGCCACTTATTTCAGTTATTATAAGAGTGGAGCCGCATATCTATAAGACTGAAGCAAAAATAAAAAAATTAAAACGAGGTTTACTTTGAAGAGCTGTAATAGCCTTATGGCTCAAGCTCTACCCAAAACCGAAAAAAAAAAATAAAAAAAAATAACAATAATAATAAAAGGTTATATGCCCAGCGTTATTACTGCATTATTTCCCGACCTGGTGCAAATTTTATATGTAATTCGGATTATCACCTGACATTTCCCGCCTTAATTCAAATAGTTTTACACCATGGACTACGCGGTTAATTATTCTATTTTATTACTTCTCTTTTGTTTTATTATGTCAAACCAGTCGAACATGGAAAATTAAACAAAATTCCTTAGTTCCATTATGTTCTATCAGAAGTAAAGAGGAGAAGTAGGTATCCTTGCCTAATTCGGGAGGCCAGAGGCGACAACTCAGTTATAGTTTGGGTTAAAACCATGGGGGTGGCGCACCTCAGAAAATCGTAATCAAACAGCTACCTCCATCTAATTGGCTAGATTCAAAATTGTATCTCCCACTAGCTCTGCTAAAATAAAGCTTATCTACTTTTCTTATTTACTTCTGGTTCTATCTATGCCTATGTTCAATGAAAAACAAATATATTGTACTCGAAAAGGAAAGGCATAAGAAAAGATTTCTATTTTTGGATGAGAGTGCAAGATGTTTGGAACTTTAGGTTAAAGGGATCACCTCGTTTATTTTTGGCCAGAGTTCCTGGCAAGGAAACCGAAGGGCGGTAAAGTCTTAAAAAACTCTCGGTTCGATTCATCTAAGACGAAAATTATATAGGATATTTATATATAATTAAAAATAAATCTCCCAAAATAATTAGAGACGTTTTTCTATAATTATCGAGAGTAATTTTTCCGCTTGGTTTAATGCAATTTTGCTGCGGTTGCTGTTGTGGTCATTCGAGCGATGAAAACAACAAATACTCAGTTAATAAACTAGTAGCGGAAGAAATTAATCCGCGTTTACCAGCAGAGTTGACGGACGTTAATCCTTTGGATAGAAAAAGGAAGAAAAAGTTAAATAGCGCGGTAGATTATAATTTTGGAAGTGATTGTCACTACATCGAGGGATTAGGCGAAGTTGAAGTGGGGGAAAATTTGAAGGCGGAAATCGCGAAAGAGCAGAGAAGGCAAGAAAAGTTGCGTCAAGAAAGAGATCTTTTAGAAAAACATCGTAAGAACGTTTTAAATGATTAAGGAGTGAGGAGGAAAATACAGGAAAGGAAACACACCCCGGATTTCTGAGCCATTACGTCATTTTCAGCATTAGCAGATCCGCGTCAACGTATACGGGTGCAGTTTGCCAAAAATCGCGTTATTCAATAATTATTAAAGCGGTAGTAAACTAATAAAAATTTGAGGACCATAAAAAATCTAATCTAGGGGATAGTCAGCAAACCTTTATCTACCCTTTAGACGTTTTAGGTTCCTGTCGGTATTATCCGAAGAGAAGCTATTAAAAAGCTTGAACACCGACCGGTATCGCAGGTAATAATCTAATTATATTTGATTTGGACGATTTTCTCAAATTTCTTAAAAGTGTTTGGTTTGCCTATTTTTAAACAAAAGCGCGGCGGGGGTGTTCGCGCCAAAAGAGGAAGAGGGTGGATGCTTTTTCTGAAGGGGGAATGACATTGTTTTGCGCCCTTTAAAGCGTCAGAGTAATCCCTGGGGTGTTTACCGGTGAACTGAACTCGCTCAAGCGGCGGTCATAAGAGATAGGGTGCCTAATTGAAGTTTATGATTAGTTTAAATTAATAACAACGTAGCAGATTCAAATCTCAATCCTAACTATCACGTTTTCAATCAGTATTTGAATAGAATTTGGGTAAGATATCTATGTGACTTGTGAACTTGTGAAGCCATTTTCTGTGTACTTAGTTCGCAAAGGCTTAGTTGCGTCATTTTATTTTTCTTTGCCTTTAAAGGCTTTAATAGTTGTCACTTAGTGTTGGTGTCATTATTATTTATATAACAATAATTTTTGGTATCGTTTTACCGTGCTCTGCTACATGCTTTTTGTTTTAAAGCTTGGTTGTTACTCATATACGCTTTCAGGGGTAGGGTAGGTCTCTAACATCCTGCATTTTGCTACTAATATAGACCAAAATCCGCCTAGAGCCCTTGATTCCTTGAATAATAAATCCGGGAAAAATATGTCCGTAACTGAACTTGCTAATCTCGTAAATAGACTTGAACGAGTCGCAGTCAGATTAGAAAAATTTGCTGACATAACCACTGGTTCCAAAGAAGAAATGAGTTCAGGTTTGATATACTTTATCCTTTGTCTCATCATGGAATAATTAACTATTAATTAGTCCATGAACTCTGCTTCTACCCATGAATGATAATAAAAAAAGACTACTTGACAGAACCATTAGCAAGATTTGTGGTTGCTTATGATGCTGCTTTGGCTGGGCCAATACATCTGTTTCTTCAGCTTAGTAATCAAATTGGTGGAGAACTAAAAACCCAGGTTGATATGGTACAAAAAGCTTTGAATGCTCAAAGAAACATCTTGATCACTGCTTCAAAGAGTCAGACTCCAAATATGGATACATTACCTGAAATTTTGAAACCTATATCGGACAGTATTCAAGCAATTCAAGTAAAAACACTAACATCGAATAAATATTGAAATCCAAATTAACCTAGTTAAATTCTGTAACAGAGCTTCAGAGAGAAAAATCGAGCTAGTAAATTGATCAACCACTTGTCGGCTATCAGCGAAGCTATACCGGCTTTAGGATGGGTCGCTGTGGTAAGTTAAAAAATCAAGGAAATATAGATAAGATTAAGGTGTTAACCAGACATATTTGTATAGTCATCAACACCAGCTCCTTACGTTAAAGACATGATTGAAGCTGGTCAATTTTACACTAACCGAGTATTAGTCGAATATAAAGAGAAGTAATTGAATGAAGTCACTTTTATGATTGAATACTCGTTAGAACAATGTTTTAATTTATTTCTCAAGGGATAAAACCCATTGTGATTGGGCGAGATCTTGGATTAGTCTATTATCCGAATTGCAAACTTATGTTAAGCAAAACCATACTACCGGTTTAACATGGAATCCTAAAGTAATATTCTTATTCCTTATAGATAAAAATAAATTGGTTTTTTACTCTCCCTTTAATTATTAAGAATATAAATTATAATTCACCTGAAATTAGGGATCCACATCTCCAGTAACTGCTGGACCAGGTGGTCCTCCACCCCCTCCTCCTCCACCACCAATGGAAATTTACGCTTCTTCAAATACAGAAGCTGAAGACGCGAGAGCCGCTCTTTTTCGCGAAATAAACAAGGGTGAGGGTGTCACTCAGGGTCTAAAACGTGTCGATCCTAACCAGCAAACTCATAAGAATCCAAACTTGAGAACGCAAAGCGCAGTTCCTTATAAACCACCTCCAACGACACCAAAACCATTCCAGTCAGTAAAAAGCGCTCCAGCGAGACCACCAAAGTTTGAGCTAGAAGGGAAAAAGTGGCTTGTTGTAAATAATGTTTTCTTTAAGAGCTTAAAGTAGATACCCAACCTGACCCAATTTGGCCTTGACAAATTGATCTCACGCCAAGCTCTCAAATTTAATCTTTAGAAATTGAAATTTGTGAGGCTGTTATTAGATAACCGTGATGTCAGTTTTAATTTTTAATGCACTCCCATAGATTAACCAGAAATCAGCTTCCAAAATAAAGAAAAATCTATTTTTGACCAAAAATAGTCAAAATTGGAAATTTCGAACAGAATTTGACCAAATAGACCTTAATTCAATAAACCAAAGGCATTTTAAAATTAGATCCACTTATGTTGAATTCGGGTTATTTCATTTTCTAATTTTTTGCCCATTTTTGACGAAATTAGATTTTTCTCATTGGGGAAAGCCGATTTCTTTCGTTATTTTACAGTAGCATATTGAAATTAAAACTATCACGTCAGGTTGCTTGTCTACTTTTAGAAAGAATAGATGAAAAGAAATTATTAGACTGATTCGTCAAATTCATTTCTTAGGAATATCACAATGGAAATAAAAACCTGGAAGTTAGTAACGTTGAGATGAATCAGTCAGTACACGTCTACCAATGCATTGATTGCTTGTTGGTCGTCAAAGGAAAACTTAATTCAATCGTATTAGATAACTGTAAGAAGACTGCGGTCGTTTTTGACGATATTGTGGCTTGCGTAGAGTTTATCAATTGTCAAAGTATGCAAGCTCAGGTAAATTCTTAAGAGTTGTAATGAAGTTCAATGCTTCAAAAATTTACATTATTTGTTTTGTTTTAGTCTATGGGTAAAGTGCCAACGATTAACATTGATAAAACAGATGGTGTTCAAATTTATCTAAGTAAGGATTCCTTGAACTGCGAAGTTGTCACTGCTAAAGCTTCAGAAATTAACATTTCGATCCCTCAACCTAATGGGGATTTTGTAAGTATTCAAAAAAAAATTTAACCCAAGATGGTAGGGACCTGTGGTGTAATTAAAAGTGACATAATCTCCGAAGAATTGCCAAGTCCCTATTACAATCGAATTATAAGCCTAAAGAATTAACAACTTTATTCTTGGTCAAGATTTTGTTAAAAAAACAAAAGCGTGACTCCCAGGGATTATTAATACTAAAAAGTTATTTTTAATAAATTTGAACTATTAAAATTTGCGTAAAGACCATACCGAAGCTCAAAGGTTTTGAGGAAGTTAACATTTAATTATCAAAGTTGCGAACTGAACACCAAGACTAAAATAGTTTCAAAGAAATTAAAAATGACGCCCGAATGACTTTAACTAGAGCGCACGCTTTCTTCCTTCAGTTTAAGCGGCATTTTGTAGGACAAACTCTGATTGTCATCAGCAATTGAGTCCTTTTCTTATAGCTTAATAACAACTTTGATAATTAAATCGTGAATCACCAACAAACATTTGTTGGGAATTCAAATAGTGTTTTTATGCATTTTTAAATAGATTAAAAATAACTTTTTTGCTGAGTTTAACAACCACCATTTCCTATGTAGATTAGTATCATTATCTACTATAGTACTATATATATAATTAAATATTCAAGGTTGAACATCCTGTACCGGAGCAATTCAAAACTACTGTTTCGGGGAAGAAGTTAATCACCATCCCTGTTGAACAAGCCTGAACCTTAACAAAAAACTCTTGAAATGTTTTTCGTTGGAAAATTGGAAATTTGCTACAGAAATTAGAATGAATGATTAATGTCGGGTAAATGATCAAAAAATGTTAAAATTGTGATTAAGAGAAAAAAAAAGAAACATTAATTTAAAAACTTGGGTATAAATTTTGTATTGCAGTGAATTTTAAGCAGAAAATAATTAACTTGATGTCTAATTCCACTTTTCGGTACTAAATTTTCCCCTAGTACCCTTTTAATCTAATAAATTAAATATCAATTTAGAATGGTGCATTTAAAGGCAGTGAATAAAATTTATTAAACTCTCTTATGAAATTAGAACTTCATTTCCAAAATGTTATAAAAACGGTTACAAGAATAATTAACTCTGATATTAATATACTTACAAAATCCTGATGGTTTTAATTCATTTTATATTAAGAATACATGATCTTCTGCTACCATCACTTGATTCGCATTGGTCATAACTTCAAGTGCCAGTTGAATTTCTTCGGGAGTAAATGGATCGATAGTTTCCTTTTGGTTGAAATAATCATACACTTGCGTCATCAACAATGATTGGGCATGCTCGGCTTTGAACACGTCTCCCAACAGAGTGCGGAATTTCTTCATTCTGCTTTGAAAATGATAAAATTTAGGATTTAATTCATGAACTTTGTTATTCAGTGTTAATTATTAAAACTGTTAAGGTATCAGAAGTGTAATATTGGGTTTTAAGTAACATTGGAGGCCTATAACACGGCGTTCATTAGCATCCACTAAAAGCAAACGGTGGTCAAAAGCCACATGCGTGGCTGCTATGGATATAGAATCTGTTTCACCATAAGCCTATAAATTCTCCCGTAAGTTACAAAGGAGGGTCGTTTTAGCGTTATGCTAATGACTGGCCAAGCTTGCAACTCCAATCCATGTAGTGGTGGTAGCTTGAAACTTTCCCAATGCATGCTAGGACATCCTGTTTCCTGTCAAGAGGAATGAGGTGCGGTAGGGAGAATTAACTAGGTTTTTCCGCGAGGTGGAGTAGGGCTTTAAATTTCTATCTCTCCTGTATAGTGCTGAAAAGGGCTCTATGGGGAACTCAAACTTACGGGTGAAGAATTAATATGCCTATGGTTTCAATTACTACCAATATTTTAAATACTGATCTTTTGAAAAAGACATTCTGTTTGCAAGGGGCTAAAACTATCCAATGAGTAGAGAAATTAACATGAAAATACATCTATGGCCTTGGATCTCGGTTTTCGTTTAAATTAAAAAAAACACGGTCCAAAGAGAAAGAAAGCTCTGATTTGGAAATTCAACTATAACAAAATTAATAAGGATGATATCTCGTACCTTTCATCGCTAATAACAGGTTCAATCGGTTGCGCAGATTTTTCCTTCGCTAATTTGGCTTTTTTAACAGGCATGTCCTCCACTTCATCTTCAGAAGCTAGGAATGAAAATAAAATACATAGTTACTGATGAGAGTTGAGTGTTAGAACGTAGGATTAATGATAGGCCCTACAACTGATAAATCAAAACTAATATTATTTAACCAATATTTTTGGTAATAATATAATTTTAAATATTTTAACCCATGAAATTAAATTATTTGCAACCAAAAAAATTTAAGAAATTAAAGGCGAAAGTGATAAGACAATAGCCGATCCAATATCAATATCATATTGATTTGGACTTATCACTAATTTGGATTAAAGGGATACTGGATTATGAAAACGGAGTTGCTGATGCCAATGAAATGTAGTATACAAATTGAACTATTTCTCTTTTGGTTCACTCCCCATTTCTAAGTCGAACAATCATTGGCATCAGCAATTCCATCCTTTTGAATATATATGTAACTTTTTCCATGCTAATTAACCATGAAAGCTAGTTGCACCTTTTGTTAGCGATTCTAAGCATATTCTAACAGTCTAAACCCATTGAAAATAGATTCCAATTGTCTAGTATCCCTTTAAAAGGGGAGGGGGGAAAGAAATGGAACACAGTTGGAAAACAAATAAATTGAAATAATATTAATGAAAAATTCATTACGGGAATCTTGAAAATCATATGGATCATAGCCTTCTTCACCGGGTTGTTTTCTCGGCTTTTTAGGTTCATCAACAGCCTTCCTAACACCCAAAATCAACAGTTTCATTTAGTCATCGTACCAAGATAAACATTATTTAATCGCCAACCTTTTCTTTTTGGTTATTATAATTTCATCATCTTCCTCGTCATCTTGACTGGCCTCATCATCATCATCGCGTTTCTTTTTCTTCTTTGGTCTCTCAATGACTTTCTTGAAGTACGCAAACTGTACCAATTCAATGGCTGCTTGAGCATCAATATCTTCCACAGTTCTCGATAGTCTAGCTTTAGCGTGAGCCGTAGCCAATCGAATAAGTGTTTCTAAAGCTCGAGCAGTAACTGGTTGCGTCTAGAAAAGAGAAAAATTAATTTCATTTGCAATTTCTATGAGGCAAAAATCTTACCCTAGCTAGTTCGGTTTGTTCGCTTTCCATGGCTCTTAATCGAGAATATTCCTCAGCGATGGAGGTACAAGCATCTTGAGTAAGAGTGGGTTTAATAGCTTTAGCCATGTGAATGTATTTCCTCATGAATTTAACGCTAAGTATCTTTTCCCTTAAAAAATAATGGCAGAATATGAGTTATGGAAACTATGTTCAATTGAAAACAGTTTGTGTATATTACTTTTTCGTTCGAGGCCCGTGTAATAGTGGATCATGTTTTTCAAATATTGGTGTTTCCGAATCTTCTTCTTCAGCATCTATATCTTTCGTGGCTAGAAATTCTGCAGCACTTTCGAATGGTAGGGCTAAAATTACAATTTAAGTAGTTTAAATTAGAATAACCATATTAGAAATTATATTCTCATCTTCTTACGATCTCCATCTTGTTCATTGGCGTTTCTATAACGATGCATTCTAACAACGTGATCCGCTATTTCACGATCATTATCAGGATCCATCTAAGGAATTGCTTACGTTAACAATTTATACTTAATATCATATAAAAATACTGACTGTATCCAACATGATAAACAAGAGATCAAATCGAGACAGCAGAGAATCTTGTAATCCAATATTTTCCATGGGTGTTTTGTATTGGTCATACTACAAAAAGATTTTAATTCATACTTCATACATTGAACGTTCTTGGGAATTAATTTATAATCTACCCTTCCAAATACGGGATTAGCGGCAGCTAGAACGCTACACCTCGCATTTAACTTGGCATGAATTCCTGCTTTAGAAATAGACACTCTCCCTTGTTCCATTACTTCATGGATAGCGGTTCGATCGATATCAGACATTTTGTCAAACTCATCAATACATACGACTCCTCTATCAGCTAAAACCATAGCCCCGGCTTCTAATCGTCTCTCTCCACTTTCATGATCGGTAGTAACAGCTGCGGTTAAACCAACTCCAGATGATCCTCGTCCAGTCGTAGGGATAGCTCTAGGAGCTGTTTGAAGAACATATCGGAGAAGTTGGGATTTGGCAACAGAAGGATCTCCTATTAAAAGGATGTTGATATCCCCTCTTAGGCGAGTTCCATTAGGAAGGACTTTTTCAACTCCTCCGAGAAGCATACACAGTAAGGCTTTTTTGATAAATTCGTGTCCGTGAATAGATGGGGCTAGTGAGTGGGCAAGGGTTTCGAAAACTGTGTTCTAAATTTAAATAGCGATAATTTAATTTAATTAGCAATAGCTCTAAAATCAAGTAATTTTTATCTAACCCCTTTAGACTTGAGAAACTGCTTGCACTTTTTAACGTCATCAGCAAAAATTTTAGGTGCCAATTCCTTGCTTAGAAGTTTGACATGGTTAGATATCAGAATGGTTCTAAATGCAAATATTAAAAATTAATACAAGACATTTGTCACTAAGGCTTTTCCTTCAGCTCGTGTTACCTAAAAGTTCCAGAGGTAAAACCGCCCTGTTTGCTAGGCAAACACCTAAAAATTCCAATAATCTGAACTCTATCACCAGGTTTCCCAAGATCAACCAAGTCATTATCAACAACAACATCGATAATCCTAGGAAGTTGACCCGGAGGGGCCTTTTCTGGCATCTCTTGAATAGTGAAGGTTTGATGGTCTTTGTAGCAACTGAGGCCAAATTCAGTCTCCAAGAGATTTCCATCCTCATCCTAATGAGAGTAGTTACGTGTTAGGACTTTCTTATTAGTATTTAAAACCTATTATTTCTCAAATACTTTGGTAGGGTAGACAGCTGAAGATGGAAATGCATCTAAGGAGGTTAAATCAGTGTATCTCCTCTCCATTGTTTTTGTAGTTTGGGGGCAGTAATGAACGCTTCGTACAACTTTTGGTCTAACAAGGGAACATTTTGTGACAATTCCTTCCAAGCAAACCAAATTTCCCAAGTATCGGGAAGTTAAGGTTCTAGGAGTAACGTGTTTGCTTCCAAAACTTAAAATATTTTTATATTTAGGAATAAGATATGAAAGTCATTTTTATTCCAACTAAGCCTAATACTAACCTCCCTTCAAATCCAATAAAGAAGTCATCATATTCTTTGGAAAAAGTGGCATCTGCCGCAGATACAAATTCTTTCAATGCTCGCTGGAAAGCTATTATTTCTATGTTTGCTTCTTTAAGAACTCTAAAAGTATAACGTTGGTGTAAGCATTTGACATGAGAAACGTGACACGATTAGAATCTCACGCTGCAGATCGTTGAGGGTTTTTTTTTCTTAAATCATTAATATTAACTATTAACCGACGTCTTTTATTAGTAATCATATCCTTTACAAGATCACTGTAAGTGCCTTGATCGCCCTTAAAAAAACATTTATTTAAACCAATTTATTTATGACAATCAATTTTTTGGGTTTGCTGGACCTGTAGAAGAAGGTGGAAATATATGGAAAGATATATTACTTACATCATCATCAAGAAAATCCAAATATTCTCTTTGTATATTTCTAATTTCATCATCGATATCGTTAGCCATATTAATTTTTATGTAATTAACACCCAAATTTTACTTAAAATAAAAGTGAACTAAGGAACAATCCCTTGGAGCCCACAACACAAACTAGTTACTTCGAATGAAATTTAAAGTTCTTTGTTATCCCATTTCCCGCCAAAATCCGGCAACAACCAATGACATCCTCGCGAATGAACATAAAAAAGCTGACCTTGAGGTCAAACACGTGGTCAGGAGGTGCTGAAGTCGCTGCTGGCATCAGTCATTTAAAAATTAAAGAGCACGTGTAGCCAATTTTCGTTTTAGGCATTTAAAATATTAAATAGACTTTAAAGTATATTTGCAGTTGATATTTTCGATGGAACTTGAGACTGAAAATAATTTGAATAATAAAATTTGCATAAATTATATGCATGGAAACTATTTTATTTGGAAAGCTCGAGGTATTCATTATAAAGTCTGAAATTAACAGACCTCAAATAAAATTTGATGTTTTTAACAGATGTTTATGAATCAAGGAAAACATGCCGCATCATTGGAACACTAATTGGTTGTTTAGCGAGGGTTCCTTTTCAAAACACGCAATTAGGGCTTCCTCTTCGATTAATGCCTGAGGAAGCTCACTTATTACGAGAGAAAGGTGCACCCCTAGTTAAAAGTAACCCATAGAAAGCATCATCAAACTGAAATTAATCTTTACAGGCTTTGCCATAATAACAAGCAGTCCTATTCTACACAAAACCATTTCAAACGAGATTAAAGACAAAGTACAAGAAATTAGAGAGAAATTATTCAAAAATCAGGTATATTTAATTGATAAATGAAATTTAACAGCATTCAAAAATAAATTTAATCTCTTTTAAAACAATTAAAATTAATCATAGAACGAACTTTACAAGGAAGAAAGGAAAAACACAATTCTAGGCAAAGCGGATACAATAGTGGCAGGCAAGAAGCGTAGACTTATTGAAAAATCCTTAGGAACCCTGAGCAAGAAGAAAAGAAAAATTCTACAAAAGCAATTAGAGAAATACTCTAACGACGTTTCAAAAATAAACCTGACAGAGTTTGGGGATGTAAATATTCCCCAAATTGAAGTTAATCGCGAAGAAGTACTTAATGAGGAATTTAGTAAAATTTCTGGCCCTTCCAGAGAGAGCCTATGGGTTCAAATTCATACTGGTAAAATAATTTTGACACTCCAAACTCGAAATTAAAATTGTAACAAAAAACCTTTTTTTAGAATGTCCCTGGTCTGACAACGAAAGAATCGAATTTGAATATCCTACTAACGAATCAGAAAGATTGAGGTATTTGGTGTTCAAAGATTTATGGGAACAAGGACTGTATTTGACTAGTGGTCACAAATTTGGAGGCGATTTTTTAGCTTATCCAGGTAACATTACTAAGCAATTTTAAAATAATTTCCTGAAAATAAACTCCGTTATAAAACTAAGGTTAATTTATTTAGGAAACCCTGCTAAATTTCATGCGTGGTACGTTGTTCACTGCCTCGCAAGTTCGCAATCATTGGAAGCTAGTGACATTTTAATCAAAGGTCGTTTAGGAACTCAAGTTAGAAAAAACGTAATTTTAGCCACGGTTAACTCTGATTCAAATGTCGACTACATTACATTAAACTGGGCGGGCGATTAATTTTTTGTTTTTTTAATTTGACAATTTGTATTAATTTTTTTGCGTTATTCACAATACAATTTATTTTAAATTAAGTATATATCGGGTAATCATTTTGTACATTATGTACAATCATCGTACTTATTTACATTGATTTGAATTTTTTTTTGCAGTTTTAGCTTTTAGGAAGGCACTTATTTGAGTTAAGAGTAAAATGTATATTGAGCATTGCGTAATGCGGATTATTTACAATCCTAGGTTTAAAATTTTTATAAAAATACCTTCTATACTTCTAAATAGACAAATGCGTGCGTAAGCATCAGCTTAAATACTTTTAAGGTTTTAAAAAATAAATGCATTGAGACCTCATGAGGGATTTTGGCAAACCATATGAAACTCAAAATAGTCTATAGATGCCACCACCGTACTCGAAGGTGCGCTACCAACATTGAAAGAGAGCTAAGGCTATCACATCATTTTCATTGGTGGCGCCACATAAGAGAATGGTGGTGCTATCTATAGACTAATTTGAGTTGGATATAGCGACTGAGTAAAATTGATAATTAATACTGTGGGATTTAAAAGACTACAGCTAAAAAATATATACAAAAGTTTAAAAAAGTAGTTTCGAATTTTAAGTTTGAGAGGGAGAAACTAAATTAAGAGATCCCACTCGTTCTTAAGTTTTTGTAATTTCTCCTCATAATCTTCTTAGGTTCTTTTTACTTTTTATGGTCCGTATACTATTGGATGGTTCAATTTCTATATCAAGTGGTACCTGAATTGGGCAACGAGCTTCACCGTGAAAATTTGTAGTGCAAATTGAGCAAAAATCATATTGGCAATTGATTCCGACGCACCGTCCTCGGTTTTCAATAGGAGTTATTCTAGCCGGAGATAAACATCTTGGGCATTTTCGCAAAGATTCGCATGGTAGAAGTTTTTTAGCCGCCTTTTTTCAAACAATTAAGAGGAGCATTATTCAGAAACAATAAGACAATCAATAACTCAGAGACAAGTTCTCTTCAGGACACAAATCCCACATACAAGGCAAAAAATAGATTTCCTTTGGTTTTATCTCTTTTAATACAGAAATGGAAATTGTGTTTACAACTAACGTCTTGAATTAAAATCTGATTTTAAAGTCTATTTATTAATGTTGCGAGATATAAAGATTGATTTGGTTTTGTTAAATTTTTAGAATTTAAACAGGTTTGTGTCCATGGGTAACTCGTCTCTGATTAACAGAAAAACAAAACTTACTTCAACAAATCTTTGATGATTTATTTTTGAGGGTTGAATTTTGGGTTGAACTATTTCTACTGGTTCAGATAAACATACTTTGCCAAGATGGTTCTCTATATCTAGAAGCGGAAGGCGCAAGTCATTTGTAGCATGTGGCTTTCTACGTTTTCTTACATGCTCCTAAATTTTAAAGAAAGAAAATTAATGTGAACCATTTAAAGGGAGCCCAAAGGGGGTGCAAAAGACCAATATGGGGGGAAGACATTTTTAAAAAACGTCACTATCACGTGATAGGGAACTATTTTTCGTGAAGAGCCCTGGCGTAAATAGGCATCATCCTTATCCGGGGTGGAGCCACGAGGCCCACATTGGAGTAGGGAGTGGGAGGACTCGGGGAAACTCGGAATACTACATATCGGGGAACGCGCCCAAACACCTAGCGCCAGGATAGTTCTAGCGGCTATTTTGAGCCCCACAATTGGTTCCCATGATGACGTATTTTAAAAATGTCGACCCCTCTATTTGCACCCCCTTTGGGCTCCCTTTAATAAACAACTATAAGTAAAGCATATATATATATTTTTTTTTTCAATTAATTTCTGAAACGATTGGCTTAATTTGTCTATACTTTTACTAAAAACTGTATTTCCCGCGAAAATCAAGCTCGATTCCTTATTGGGCAAGAAATATTTTGGGGGAGGTTTACATGTTAGGTAAGCCTATAAAATTTTCGCGGGAAAAATCAATTAGGGATATTTTTAAGAGCTCAAAATAGATTAATTAACTTAAATTTTTTAATTCATCTTCAAGATTGATTTATTAAAAATTTTACTTACCGGGGATTTTATGGGAGACATGGGACCTCTTAGATTTTGATGTTCACTGATTATTTTGCACCATTTTAGACTGACTTTTTTTGCATTTGTAATATCCTTATCTTGTAAATAACCGATTATACGGGAAACAACTGGAGAGTATTGTGCCAAATCTTTCATAAAGTCAATTTGTTTAACGCCCACATCAGTACCATATCGTGGCACAACTCTTTTACGTAATTCTTCAGACTCTGATCTTGGAGTAATTGGATAAACTAAACGTAATTTGCAACCCAAAGAGGCAACACCAAGAACTTCTTCATTGGGGGTTGAGAGGGTGAACTTAGGAATTGGTCCTAAGTTAATCGGGCTTCTATACTTCTTTAACCGGTCATTTAACGAATTGTTTGGAGTGTTTGCGGAAAAACTAAGATCTCTACTTAGAAAATGATACGAAGGAGTATTTGGTGCCACACTTTTACCCGTAGAATAGCCACTATCATTAATTCTCGTTGACGCGTTCGAAGACACCGGTGTGCTTGTAGAGTATAAAATTTGAGGGGTTTTATGATCTTCATTCTTTTTATTATAATTATTCAACGAAATAATTTCGTCTCTTTTGGTAGAATCCATTTTGTTCTCGGCCTATTAATAAAAGAGGAAAAGACCCTTTGAGTACATAAATAGAGTACGATTACCGTAATGCAACCACCATACTTTAAATACTAAAAATCTTTGGTAATTTTACAAATTCTAGCCAAAAAATAAATAAAATAACGTTTTAAGTTAGACTCAAATGTGTGTGGGGTCGGTTTAAAGTCATTCCCCAGCAATTAGTTAAAATGGCGCAATTATTTGTCAATATCCCCAGGCTTGGGCCCAAAATTATGATTATCTTATTTAAATATAATGGACAAATTTGACGAAAATAATTCTGAAAATGATTTACCTTTAATGTAGTAGTGCCCCTTGAATCGCAATAAACAATTACGAAGAACTATAAAATCACATAAAATTAAGAGACCCGGACCATTTAAAGGTCCTTTGCGTTTGATTCAACAGCTTTGCATAAACCGTTGCACGAGGATTTCAATTTTTCAAAAATTTAACGGTTATGGATAGCAGCGGCTCACGTGCCTATTTTGGCCAATGAATGAGATCGTTGATGACGAGTTCAACAAACATAAACCATTTACAACTAGGGGACGCTGGGTAGTGGATTGGGAGATAGTGCGTCCGCTTATTTCTCCACGCGTGACGCGCCTAGCCGCCTTCTAATATTGGGGAATTTGGGACGCAGCTCACCGCGAATGTCCAAAGTTCGGCAATTTTCTTCTATCAAAGGTCATAATTTCTTAGATATTTGTTTAATTAAACAAATATATTTTTCATAAATTATCAAAGCTTAAAATTTCAAAAATTGATAAGGATTAAGAAACGTAGTTACTACCAGTTGTCTAAGCCTAACCTACTGGACATTGCCCCTTTGAGGTTAGTCGTGACCATCTGACATGACACATTGAATCCATTTATTGACCATCGGCAGTTTGACAGTTTTTCCAAAACACTAAAAAGAGAGATTATCTAGTTCTGATTTCAATTATGGACGCTTCAACCTCGAAAGAACCAGCGAGACAACCAATGGTTTATATTTGTGGAGGTTATTATTAGTTCATAGGTTAATGCCGATTAAACTTTTGTCTAATGCTTGTTTGTATATTTACAGAATGTCATCAAGAGAATGAGATAAAACCCAGAGATCCCATTCGTTGTAGAGAGTGTGGATACCGAATTATGTACAAAAAACGTACCAAGCGTCGTATCCTTTTATTTAATTTTAATTATATTATAAATATGAACTAGACTACATGCCTTCCTTAACTATTTACTCCAGTTATCGTTTTTGATGCCCGTTGATTTAATTATATAAAAAAAATGGACTTACACAATGTATATACTTTAAACCTTTCAAGCAACATAAATCTCTGAAAATATTGTTCTTATATTCTTGCTATCTGATGATTTGGCTCCTTCTAACATCTCTGACACCAACTACAAAAACATTAAACAATATATACAAAATTAACTAAAAGTAATATTCTTGACCAGAGAATAGCTGTACATTTCTAATCTAAATCGTTTTCAAATGGCACTATCTTTGTAGTGTTTTCAATATGTTTCACACAACTAAGTGTTTCCAAAAGTACTTTCTATCCCCTTTTTGTGTTACCAAGAACTCATTTATGTTAAAAGAGCATTGAAGCCAAAATATTCTAAACTCATTGTTGCATACTTAGTATAGATTTGTCAAAGTTTTAAATAAAAAAACAGTAAAATCCTAATTATGTTTGTTAAAACCACAAGGCAGAGCTTATTGAATTAGCCTCAGAAGGAAAATGAAATGATTTCCTTTATAACTTTTCAGAGGTGAGAGAGCGAATAGCTTTCAAAGTTGTTGCGAACTTGAATGAGTTCTTGATGTAATACCCATTACATATATCCCTCCTAACTCCCTAAGATTATAGATACTAATGAAAGGTATGCCCAAGGATAGTTATTCTTAATCTCTAAAATCAACCAATCATAGCCTTTTATTCTGAAGCTCTTATTATTATTAGAGGTAAAAATAGTTGTGAAAGATCTATTAGATAAGGTGACACTGCATTATAGTAATAAATTCAATATTTTATAAAACAACAACATTTTTAAGTTATTATTTCATCATCAAATACTACTTAGTGCTGGGTGGATCCGATTAAAATTAATCGCCAAGATTCCATTATTGGTACACAAGTCCATTGACTTGTCAAGAAACTTTTCTCTGTACAAATGTCGTGTTACTTAAACCTCTACTTAAAAGTAAGTAGGTAAACAATTACTTAAACCAGTAATTGTAATCGGTAATCACTAATCAAACCTTTCCAAATAATCAGATCCACCAGCACTACTACTAGTTAATGACCTGAAGATGAAGGAATAACTTTGAAATGTTCGGTTAATAAAATCTTAAAATTTAAGTTTATTAATAACATATAACTTTTGCAAAACGGATTTCACTGAAATTTCCAGGTTCAAGAGCAAACTACCCATTTCAGTCAATAAAATCACAACAGTGGGACATCTTGGAGTGGTTTTTAGTCTTATTTCATGAAACAACCCATTTCGACCAAATATATATACCCAAACCTCAAATTTCACTGACTTTCAAAAATATTTTTAAATTTCCCAGAATTTTTAGCCCTTAATAAATGTCCATGGTATTTCCAGGTTTGTATGAGCCCTGCATAATGCAGTATCCCCTTGTTGAATAAATCTTTCAGAAATCATAGCCTACCTTCACGTGTACTACAGACTCAAGGTGGAACAGAGTCAATTGAGTGTAGTAACTTAGTATTTGTATTTGTTGATTAAAACAAAAAGAGAATTAAAGAAACAATTAAACAAACCTGTCTGGCATCAGATTTGCCTAAATCACCCCTCAAGTTGATCAGTTCAATCAATTGATCTTCCGAAATATCAGGATAGCTATGAATTAGGCTCTATAAAATATTATTTAAAGAAGAAAATTAATGAACCAAGTACTTAATTAATACCGTCTAAGTATTAATCTTGCTTACCGAAATTTCCAACGATAACATATTGGTGTCGTAGAGCTTCAAAACCACAGCTAGTTGAGGAAAGGCATCTAACGGTGAAGTGTTTTGCAGATTCTAAATAGTTTCACATTAATAATTAATAACATTTTGACCTCTTAATTTAAAATACCGTACTTTATCTTTTTCTTTAACAACTGATTTTAACTTAATAAAAAGGGCTTTGAGGACTTCTCCTTCCTTTGAAAATTTCTCAGCCACTTCTTTCCTTTCCTCGTAATTGCGGAATGCGGTCTTTCTTTGCAAGAGCGCTCGAATATAACTCTTAGCAATGCGTTTTTCAATTCCTTTCATGATGTCTTCAAAATTGCAGGGCCACAAGTGGGTATAATCATGGCAATAATCTTCGAGAGTCGCGCATATCGTATCAACCATGTTTGTACCCGTTAACTGCCTTTAAATGGAAGAAAAAAATTGTACATGTATTAATTTAATAAATAATAATCTATATCGCATTCTTGGATAAATTTAAATTAAATATTTACCATTTTCTCGTTAAAGCATCAGCAAGTTCCTTATCCAAGTCCAAAAATACTTCATCTTGAAGATATCCTAACCTAAAAGTTTTTGTCATTAATGAAACAAATAAATAAGAATGGGCAAGTAGTAGGTTTAAATTCTCGCCAGTAGTAGGCTTAAATACTTATTTTATTACGTTTCCAATCGTAGGTCTTCATACTCGTATTGAAGCTTCTCATGGGTCTTTTCCGCTTCATTATCGTCTTTACTAGATTTCCAATAACGATTGTAAAGTTGTTTAAACATATCCTTGAACTGTTGGCAATTATTCGCAACAGCAACCTATTTGAAATAATGATAGTTTAAAATTAATTCAACAAGGTTGAGACTTAATATAAAAGCTGAATACCATGTAATGAGTATAATATTTACAGAGGCTTCGATCTTCGAAATGTTTATACGAATAGTCTTTTATCGCGTCTGTAATAAGTCTCAAAATAAATCAAAACATTTTAAAAAGTATATTTTATGACGGAAGAAAAACTAATCAATAGTTACCTCTATACATTTTCCGAAACGAAACCACTTGCCGTAAACTTTCTAACATCACCCTATTCACCACATCTTGATTAACAGTGCGAGCCAAATGTAACTAAAATAAAAAACTATTTTAGTATGATTCATAGGAGTTTTTGTTAAATTTTCGACATCAGAACCATCTATAACGAAATATCGTTTATTTAGACATGAGTCAATATTTGACGCTGATTTGAACCCATCACTAGTAAAGACTAAAAATTGAATTTACATGTTGATCAATCATTTGTATCAAAATAACAGGAAGTGATGTATGAAAATATCCATTTCCATCAGCTTCTGGTTCTCCATCTCGACTCCAATCTTTGACTTCAGTGGCCAAAGTGTTTTTCATCCATTCTTGATAATTTGTTCTCATGTAATCCATAAACCTAAAATAGTTTTGAATTATTAGTATTAGAGTGACCATTGGCCAAGAAACGATGGATCCAGGACATGACTCCAGAGTCCTGTATTTATCCTTCCTTCTCCCATGGTGTGACATGATTAAGCATTAAAACTAGAGGTACTTACTTTTGAATTAACTTTTCAACTAAGCTAGCTTCTAATAAAGGTTCTAGCTTGTTGACATCAATCCCCAAATCAGGATGACCCATGAGTTCTTCACTTCTAGAAATTTTCAATTTTATTAATATTTATATTTTTTAAAGGGAGAATACAGCCCATATCAACAAGTGATTTCCAAATGATCCTTTATCATTTAAAGCAACTGGTGGCCGGCTCTGGAGGAGCCCCTGTGAAGTCTCTTCCCTGATGCATGCCAAATATGCCTTGTCAAAGGCAGGAGCCAATGGGACACACATACACTTATAAATCCCTCCCTCCTGCCTTTGGTAAGGTAAATTTATTGCGTAGAAGAAAAGTGGGCATTTAGGAGATACTCTAGAGCCGCCAGTTGCAATAGAATAGAAAATCACTGCATTCTCCCTTTCATATTTAAGTATATTTTTTGTCCTATTTAAAACGAAAATCTTTACTTATAAGTTTTAAGCCACGCTAAAAGAGTCATGTATTCATTGCCTTCTAAACCATTCAGGACAATATTGTGAAGCTGTCAAAAAATAATCCATCATTATAGTTATACGAATTTCCAGAAAAAAAAAAAAAAAAAAAACTTACGTGTTTTGAAATACAATTGTGATAAATTTTAACATATTGGTTGACTATGTCGTACCAAGGAGGGAAACATGGAACGCAAAATACTTTTAATACTTTAAGATCATCTAATATAATCATTCGGTTGATTTCCAAATGTCTAACTAGCCACATTTTATTTTCTTCTCTGACTTCTAACTGGTTGCCTTCAATCCTAAATTTACCAGTTTTTATCCAATTAATTTAAAAGTGATCATATTTTTTTCATTTACTAGAAATTACTACCTTTCCATCACTGCATCCTTTAAAACTTCAAAGGCTTTTCGCTTCCATTGTTTGGGTCTTCCAGGGGCCAAAAATCCAACGTTCTTTTGACGTTCCAATGCAATTTTATCTGCCCTTTCTTCCCTCTCAATGATACGAAGGGCTGTGACAATTATTTGAGGTTCCTTTCGAACTGTATCCAAAGTACGTCGTAAAACCAACCATAGTTGCTTGCCAAGATTATCAGAAAGTTTTTCAACATCACTGAAGTAATACTTGAGGGTCTGAAGAGTCAAAATATCTTAAAAAATTAAAAACATTCTTTAAAATCCAAATAGCAGATCAAGACTCACATGACTGTCTGTAGGGCTCTGTTGCGGCAATTTCGACATCTCAAATAAGATTTCGTCTCTGGAATTTTCCAAATCCGAGAGTCTTTGATGAGCGTGTAGAAGTTTACCCTCATTAATGAATGCCTGTGTTTTTTGAACACTTCCAGGAACATTGAATATGTGTTTCAAATTTTCTATCGCAGTGACATGCTACAAGAAAGAATAAGATTATAGTTAAAATCTTCATTATCAACCAAATTTATGAAGTAAGATATACTTGGCTATGATTTATGGCTTCTTTTTTAACATCTTGTAGTTTGTCTGATAGTCGAGGTATTAGCTTAAATGAATCCTCAATTTCTTGGAGGCTATATATTTTGAGAAGTTTTTTTTTTAGAAAAAGGTATGCTACTTCCCGTGACAACTGATAGAATACTTCTGTTTAATTGCTTTAATGTCTTGCAACGAAGTTTGAAGATGATTCAAGCTGGTTTTAACACCGTCAAGTTGAGATTGCATGGTTGTCTTTAACATTGCTTCCACCGACGCCTTTTTACGGCTTACTTTTCTTTTATATTGTTCGACTTTTTCTAGTTGATCCGGACGTTGAAGCATGATTGCCTGTCATATGAAATAATAACTATAAACTCTTAATTTTTATCTCAATGTGGCATTAAAGGGAATAGAACAATTGTTTTTTGGACCTCTAAGGCCTTCGTCTTTTCGAATTTTAGCACTGAATAGTGGCTAGTTACAGGGATCTTTCCTAAATTTACGGGATTCTTCAGTAAAGAAAGCCTTGTGAGTTCTATTCCCTTTAAAACTTACACCCTACACTACTCTCACCACATGCTTTGTAGCTGTAGCTTTGGCTTCAGCTTCCATAACATCAACAGCATCCATTTTCATTAAGCCTTTGCTTTAAAATTCCTTTTTGATTTTTTCGTCATAAACGTTCAAGTTTTAAAGGAATTTTAATCGCGCCTACTCAATTATATTTCATACTATGCTATATTAATTAACGCATATTTGATAATAACTTTAAGATTATTAAACGATTATTCAAAAAATAGAGAAATAAAGATTAAAGAGCTGTCATTCCGGAATCCAGCAGGCTTCTGAGTTTGTCGCCCACTTACGTCACTAGGAAACTGGCGGCCAGTGGCATGGCCAGTGGCCGTAATTCCCGCCTAATTCAAAATCTTGATGGCCACGTGTTACAGTTTTATGATAAATTTGCCTTTTTCTTATAGAGAATCAATATAATCTTCCACTATAATCCCTAAAATTTTAGGGATGGCACCCACAGTAATCTGCTGACTGTCAAAATAAATAAAAAACCAAAAAAAAGGGGGGGGGGGACTTATATTTTAATGTAAAATCATTATTTCACCATTTGAATTGTTCGAAATAGTTTGCAAAATAAAAAATTGATTGTAAATGATTAAAACCTTTATTTGGTAATAAGGTAATATAATAACGGTAACATTACATTTGCACGTTGATGACAACAGGAAAAAAAAAAAAATCACAGGATCTTCACAGGGGATTTTAACACTAATATGCATGTATTTTCGTTTCACTGGGACAGGATTATTATATTTATTAATATACAGTATTATGTAAATGTATAAAAAATACAGGTCTTCTAACTTTAGTTAAAAACAAAAAAAAAAAACGTTAATTGTCTCTTAAAAGAGGATCACTCGACTCACGTTTACTTCTCAAGAATGGGAAACAGTTCGTAGTTAAATTTAAAATTACGAAATATATTATAATAATTAAATATAGAGAGAGATTGAAGTTTGAATCTTTGAACACTCAGTTATAACATTTAACTTTGAGTTTTTGACATCTCGGCAAAGATTAATCGCGAAGTAAAAGCCACAAATATGGCAAAGACTACAGTCATAATAGTTCCATAGCTCATAGAAACGCCAAATATCTGATTGGAATTATAGAATCAATCTAGAGAATAATAAATTTAACACTAGAGGCACAACATACCATCATATTCAAAGGGTTTTGACAAAGGAATCTTATAACTTGGAGACGTTCTTCAGTTGGACAAATACACTATAAAAACATTTATGAAGCTGGTACTTGGAAATGGTTGCCAAAAAAAAATTGTATACTAAAAATATTACCTGCACCATTCGATTGCCTTCCATATTAACTTCCGCAAATGCCGAACACAGAAGAGGAAGCAGTAGTAAAGGAACCACAAATAATAGAACGTCTTGGACAGTTGGAGTGTGATCTTGCCAGTGAATTAAATAAATGAAGCACCACACGATAACGAGTGAAATTAAGGACGCCATCCATCTTTGAAGAGCGCATGATGTTACTCGTAGCCGACACTGCCAGAAAATTAATTCTTAAATCTAATTTATAATATTATTTCAAAATTTAAATTCAATCAACCGGGCTCATATACAACATTTGGAAAACCAATTTCCCTGATTTTTATAGGTTTACCGGTGATTTTTCTAGGTGCCAAAATTACTATTTCGCTGATTAAGGTTTTACTGAATTGAAGTTGTCATTGAAGTTTATACATACATTTACCAGATTTATGTCCAATTTTTAAGAGTTTCCCTGATATTTCCCTTATAGTTTTTTGGCAACATTAAAATTCCCTGATATTTCCAGGTATTTCAGGTTTGTATGAACCCTGACCAAACTTACAGAAAGTTTCCAATACTTATGAAGAATTTCCGCAGTTGTCATGTTATGGGGAGGTACGGATATATTGTCTCCTGTATTTTCTTCGCAGTTTCCACTTAGGATTGGAACAAATTTCGATGGCTCGACCTTAAATAATTGAAAAATAATTAACGCGTATCTTTTTTGATATTCGAATTTTAACTTTACCGAAGAATGTCTCGGTTTTCTTCTAATGTACGTTTCTTCTTTAATTTCTTCATTTAAATCGCTTCTCATTTCAATTTCCGAATCACTTTGACTCTTCATTTTTGAAGCGTTTGATAAGGGAGAAGCGATATTTTGATCAGACAATGAACTAGAAGCTGTTGACTGAGCCGAATCTTCCGAAGAATTAAGATTGCTGCTGCTCGTCGGACTTTTAGGTTTGCGATGAACTAACATAAATCGGTTATCCTCTTCGCATATTAAAGAAGAATCCTCTTCAAGCCAAAAGGTTTCTGAATAAAAAAAAAGGGTTTATCTAAATTTTAGTTTTTATTGTTAAATTATTTTGCCTTCGCAAACATCTTCTTTTGTCATCGGATCAACTTTAAACTCCTGGGCATGATAGTGATCATAGGCTAACGCGTCCAACTCCAATTCTCTAACAAATCTTCTGATTCCTGCAAAAAAAATTTAATTAACAAACTACTCTAATTTTTGGACAAGGAAAATATTTCTGTCAATGAATTTAAAGTAGACATGCAAGCTGACTCAATTCAGTTCTCGTTAAATTGATGTCGCACCAAGCACGAAAATATTTTCAATTTCTAAAGGTTAAATTTCGTGACAGGTTTCTTGCCTACTTTAAGAAGGAAAAAATACCTATAGTGTGTGTTCGACAAAGAGAAATAAGGACAATCGCAACGAGAGTATTCCATATAAGAGAAAACACGGAAAAAATGACCTAAAGAGTGTATTTGATACAAATATAAATAAAGACAGTTGCAAAGAGAGTATTCCAAATAAAAATATAAATACTCTTGCAAAGAACTGTATTTGACACACTATAACTTCCAATTCAACTTTCTCGCATGTTTTAGCATTCAATAATGGAAGAGATTCCAAATCTTGTAGTACAATGAAGAATAGTCCTAAAAGAAAAACTAGAAAAGCTGCATTGATCTTGAAAATAGTCCGGGCGTGCATTCGAATATCCTTCAGGAAACGAGGATGTCTAAATAGGCGACCACTCAAAGACTTTGCGTAAATACCCTAACCCACCAGTAATAAAAAATTACAAATAAATATTTAAATAAAAATAAATCTAAAACTTACCAGTGATGTCCACATGAGCGCTATTAATATTGACACAGAGCCGCTTAATATGTCTTGCTTTGATTTTACTGATGCTATATCATAAGCTATAAACCATGTCTGTGAAGTGATGAAGGTTAACGCTGAGCTAGAATCACAATAGCCCAAGTACGTTAGATTTTAACTATAACTTTAATATAGACATGCTGGAGTTACGTTACCCAAATGTCAATGCGTGAAGGATTGTTGCGAAAATTGGCTTATCTCTAGAGTGAAGAGGAATGCCAAGAGCTTTGGCTATGCAAAACCACGCCCAAAAAGGCAACCTTTGGGATTGTTTGGTCGAATACTTTCCTGTATCAAGAGCTTCAACTCCAGCCACATTCGGTATGTCTTCCGAATCTTCCGAAAACTTTGGAATTCGTCTAGGTGACCTGTTAAGAATGATACTTTTTAACCAACTTGATTATATGGTACAGAAGTGTTTAGAAATACCTGCAATGCCGAGCAATTTTGGGCGGTAAATCAAGGACAGTTTCATTTACAAGATTATTTGGAGAAATTGAAGCCATATTATCCATTTGAGCCTCCCTTAGGCCTTGTTCTCTCGCGTTACCATTGGCAGCAAAGCCTAAAAGGTGAAGTATTAATTAATGACAAAAAATTAACTGTTTCAAAAAAATAATTACCTGATAAAATTTTTTTAATCATCTTTTACCTTAAACTTCATTAAAAAATTAGGAACATGAACTGTCAAAAAATTTAAAAAAATCGCACCAAGTTTCAAAACGTAACCATTTTGTGTAGGGTTTTCTGCGCCATCTAGGGAAGTTATTTTTTTGACCCACGTTAACCCTCAAAATCAGTCCAAGAAAGATTTGAGTGTCGTTTCTTAATTCGGAAAAATTAGAATTAAATTTAATTAGAAAAAAAAATGTCTCTTTTTAGAAAGTTAACGTCTTGCATAGTTTCTCCTCTTATTAGGAGATCATTGCAAACATCCCCTCGTTCTTTCGCAGAAGCTCAAATGCCTTTGACTTTCGCTTCTCCTACACACGTATGACCTTTTCACCTTTAAAAATATGTATTTAAATATTAGTTAAATTTGTAATTAAATATTTCAGGTTCATTATAACGGCGTTGGGGTAAAACAAATTGATGTCCCATCTTACAGCGGAAGCTTCGGCATTTTACCAAATCACGTTCCATCATTAGCCGTTATTAAGCCAGGAGTTGTGACTGTTTACGAAGAAGGAGGAGCTACCAAGAAGTTCTTTGGTAAATTTTCGTAAATTATAACTAAGAAATATATTTAATGATTTACAAGAAATTATATTCTCTTACAGTTAGTAGCGGAACCATCAGCGTTAATGACGATTCCTCTGTTCAAGTAATTGCCGAAGAAGCGTATCCAGTTGAGCAACTAGATGCCCAAGCTGCCAGAGAAGGGCTTAATAAAGCCCAACAATCATTATCATCGGCATCATCAGAAAAGGCCAAGGTTGAAGCCCTAATTTCAATTGAAACCTATGAAGCATTAGTCAGGGCTATTGAATAAAAAATAAACCTATTGTAAAATGTTTCGCGTGAAACCTTGCTAGTTAAATAATTTAATTTTGGGAATACGAATATGTATACTCCTGGTAAAGAAGACTTTTACGAAATATTAAAAATCTATAAAACATGTATAGTTCTAAGTTTATTTAATACAAAATTTGAGATGAAATTTTGTTATTTAATTGGATGAATTATTACACGCGTACATTTCATTATTACCTTCATAGTTCCATATACACACGCTTAAAGGCAATAGAATCGGAAGGCTTTGAGATAACACTGAGATTGATCTTTCTATACCTTACTCTCTATGGCTTCTAAACCTGTGGATCATGAATGGACTTTAGCAACCTCGTTAGACTTAAAAATATTTAAAATTCAAAGAATTTACATTATTTACAAATTTGATAGAAAAATATAATTTTGCTCCTTTTTATATCAACAATTTTATACGGCGTATTTATGATGCTTATAAAATTTTACTGATTCTTGGTTAAGAGCAGCGAGGCAAAACACATTTCCAGATTTAAAATTAGCCACGTCTAAAACAGGATAATCAGCCACCAGTTTTTCTTTCTGAATGCCGCTACTCATGTCCCAAACTAAAGCCTAAAGGATAATTATATATATAATTTATTTTATATCAATTGGCGAGTTAAATAGTTTAAATTCAACCAGAAGTAAATAAGGGAAAGTGGGTATCCTTGCCTAATGGGGAAAGTATCACTTTCTTATTTTTTTCGCGGGAAAAATGAAATTGTAAATTTAGCTTTTGGTGGATGAATACACAAAATTACAAGCCAATTAGAAGATTTTTCCTCTTTGGGAAAAGCCTGTTACTTTCGTTATACTATAGGACCATATATTGAAACGAAAAGTAAAACCAACGTCATGTGTAAAAACTGTTTTTCAATATGGAAAGATTAAATTCCAAGAGCTTGGCTTAAGATCAATTTTTGACAAGGTCCGAATGGAGTCAAGTAGCATGTCTACTATAAAAGGGGCATACCTACTTCACCTATTTACTTCTGCCAATACTGAAATCAAGGTTTTAACTGACAATAAATCGATACCGATATTATGACGTCTCTTTTTTTGGTGCAAATTAAGTCAACTCCAAATTTCAATTTTCGCACCAAACAAAAGTATTGAGAAATCATTATTCTCACCTCCATCGATAAAACTTAAATATGATAACTAGAAATAAGTTTTACTCCAACTTTTTCGCCTATACTTACAGCTTTGCTAGCTTCATCCCCGGAACACACTAACGGGGAATTTTGGGTATCAGGATCCAAAAATAATTGTGATCGAGAAATTTGAGTTTGTTTGCAACCTCCATCAACGGAACTCAAAATATCAAATTGGTAATAGTATCCCGAAGGATCTTCTACCACGACGGAATTTTTCGGACTTAAATCACCAAGCTTGAATATTTGAAAGAGTTAAGAGATTACTGCGTATATTTTCGCCACTCTTTTATCCAGTACTCACCATATGCTTCACGTTGCTTTGGTTTAAAGTAGGAGACGGGCGCGAAGATAGAAGAATGTGACCCGTCGATGGTTCTAAACTCATAGAAGTGAAACTTCCCTTCAGTCCCAAAGAGTGAGCGGAAAATTGTCCACCGGTTCTGCACTCGTAAAAGCAACTGGTTGAAAGTTGTAAAGCTAATAAGCCACCGAAACTAAAATGAAAAAAATGTGAGAATAGTTACAGTGGGATTCAAGAAGCGAGTTAGGTACAAAGCTAAATTTATAAAATCTCTTTGAAGTTTAGTTTACAAATTAACAGTAGATTTAACCCCTATTTAATTTTTATTAAATTAAAGTCTAGTTTGGACCTACAATGAAGTATAGTTTACAGCAAAAAACAATTGAATTCCCTGCGAAAAATATATTGACTATAAGACCTACCAGAAGTAAATAAGAGGTAGGAGGTATATCTGCCTATTTGGGGAGAAACAATTTTTTTTTAATTTCCTTGCGCATTACAAATTTTGCAGAATGGTGTGAAATTGCGGATGAATAGAAGAAATCGTGCACTTGGGGCTAGCTTGTGATTTTGTGTATTCATGCACGGTTTCCCACCAACAGGAAGACCAGCCATTAATTTCAATTCCTTATAGGATATATAGGCCTATATTTTATACAGGATTATATAGGACACAAAATTTGATTTTATAGGATAATATAGGACTAAAATGATCTCAAATGAAAGATTTTAAAAGGCAACTTCGGAAAAAAAAACTTTTAAAAAATAAAATTTTACTTCTTCGCAATCACTAAGGATGAATGTTTAGATATTGAACTTCCCCCAAGCCTTAAGAGTTTGGTTGAGCTCCCCCCATCCCTTTCTGATGAGTAAGCTAGTTTTTTATGTGCCAGGGATGTCTCCCACTAGTTAAAAGGAGTTACCTACTACTACATATTTACTTCTGATCCTACTTGACATAAACCTTGTTGCGTAATTTTGGTTATAACTAAATTTACTTTTTTTTTGTGTCTAGTTTTATAAAATGAACTCTGATTATAAATGAAAAATTGCCTCTTTCGTTATAAGTAGTGACTTTGAGTCTTTGACCAAATGTTGTGACATTCTGCAAAGCCAAGACTATAACGAAATGGGTTTTTCCCCTCAGAATTTCATTTATAAAGAGTTTTTACTAATTTCATAATTGAAACGATAGATATCAAAGTTTAATTGTAGTTTTTCTTAGGGCTGCTCCAACCGCTCTCAAACCACTTCAAAATACATTGAGTCAATGACTGTTGGAGTGTTCATAGAGCGGCCAAAAGAAAAACAACATTAATCAAACTAAAAACCAACTAAGAATTTACCCTTTTTGTTGGAAGTATTTTTTCTGCATATACTGAAGTCTAACAGCGGGTGATGGGGAAGCACCAATCAGAGGTGGTTCGATATGCTGAACAATATTCGGTGGCATTCTAATATCTAGTTGCGCAACTCTCCCATTTCTCAAGCCAACGTAAAATGTATTGGATAGGGTTTCTTCGGTATTCCAAGCGCAACTCCAAGCCTCCATCTCCATAGGATATCTAAAAAAAAGTAACGAGATATGAAAAAACTCTCAAGACTGGCAACAATTAAATAAACTTACGTTTGGACCACTGTGTTGCTACAAACGTTAGTCAACTTAACAAATTTATCCATTGAGGCTGACAAAATAAGAGAATCATGATTATGAAAAGTGATATCTTTGATTTCTTTGGAGTGAAGATGCACAAAATCCGTTGGTTTAAAATCTAACAGAGATATCTGACGAAAACAAAAAGTGTTAATTAAAATTCAACTTGAGCATGTTATAAAAGTTACAAACCAACCTTTCTCACACCAAATCCAGGAAATAAATTATTTTTGCTCGGTTGCGAAGCTAAAATGAGGGGTAAAAGGTTTGATACAGCCATGAGCCGACAGCCTCCATCTTTGCTCAGCTCGAGAGTCTTTTCTAATCTAAACACTGATCTTGGATGATACTGAGAGCTGCTGGCCTGAGATAAACCATTTACGCAGCCCCCTTTACGTGCACTTTTATACCTGGCCATTCTTAACTCTTCAATTGTGCTTTTATGCTCAATGAGTTCTTTTTTCAGCCTATTATTTTCTTCTACAGCCAACTGAAGACGTAAAATTGTCTGATTCTTTTCTAATTCCACTTTCTTCCTAAATTCTTGCTCTTTTTGAAGATCCTTCATCGCTCGATCCCTTTCCGAAGTATCTACAACTTTGAGACATCGAGCATAGATTGGTCTAATGTCTTTCGCCTTTGTAACTGAGTTACATTGAGGGCATTTGCCCTTAATGGCTCGACCTGTTGAACTGTTTTTCATCCACTTTTCAATACATCTATAAAAAATATTTCTCGCATTCTTAATCATATTATAAGTGTATACTTAGAAAGAAGAACACTAACAGTTTTCCAAATAAATGTCCACAAAGAAGGGAAACTAATCTGTGATCCCCTGAATTGGTCCATGGCTCGAAACATATAGGACAAGCCTAAATTACAGAATAGTTTATCAAATCAAGTGCGAGTAGAAACTAAGATGATCAATTTGACTTACTTGACCATCATCATCACAACTTTTATCCATAGAATCGCTAAACTTAGTTTTTTTACATACTGGCTCACTAGATTCTTTGGATTGAGAATTGTCTAATATTGGAATATTATTTTGCAAAGGAATTACAGGATTGTCATCAACATTTTCCGCAGCTTGATCAGCAATTTCATTTGCAAAGTAAGGCCGTGCCAGTCTTTGACTTAAAATATCTATACCAGGTGGATTAAAAGATTGATCTGGTGGCTCGGGCTCGTTTGGAATGGGGACTCTATGAGGTTGAGGTGCATTATTTTGGACTTCTTCAGCAACAATTTCAACCTCTTCAACTTCCATATCATCATCCGTTGTTTCAATAATAACAGGGAGAACTTCCTCAGAATCACTAGATTGCTAAATAATATAGTTATAAATATATAATAGTTTAGCCTGAGAAATGAGACGTACTTCGCTGCCAAAACGTACGGTAGTTCTACTGCTCCCGCTTGAATTGCTAACTGTGTCATCCGAATCAGAGAGTGCGATAAAGTCATCCAAATCTGAATCGGAACCAGTCATGTCATAGTCCGTGTCGGAGGAATTGTCATCATAATCACTATCTGTCATATCTCGCTTTTCACAAAAGGTTGAAAAACTCCCAGGGTTGTTTTAATCGTTTGTAATAATTACCGAAGGTAACCACATTAGGCCTTGTAAGTGTTGTAAGATCTCTGGCCAGAACATGCAAAACTAATTAACCGTATTTATACACCATGATGCCCATGTTTTTAACTGAAGTTTTCGAACTAATTACTCTAGTATTTTACCGTTACTGGTTTTGCCCCTAACTCCTCCCTGTTTGAAAAAACAAAAGAAAGTTGCGCCTCCTCGCAACCGCCTGACGTACTACATAAACTTTTCGGATAATCGTCTGCTAAATCAGATATAACCAGGGCTGTACATAACGCACAAGTCACGGAATTTGACTACAAAAAAACGATAATAGGAGGCTTACTAGTTATTTGCTATTCAGAGAATATATTAAGCAAGAAAATTAGAAACTCAACAAAATAGAAGTATTTTTGAGTCCCTAAAGGCTAAACATAAAACTTTAATTCATTTGGAATAAAACCGTTAGGGAAAATCCAAAAACATTCCAAAGAGTAGGTGTACAAGTTGCTAGTCTTCACATTCTATTGCCTTTACATCTTAGCGTCGAATGTGACGTCAGTCCCTAAAGCATTCTTCTTCACAACATCGTACTTCCGTCCGATCCGATTTCTTTTCCACAGTGTTCCGTTCTCTCGTGAGCTAAGGCCGTGTTACAGGCGACGAACACCGTTAATTAAGATTTAAAATCCAATTAAAATGGCAACCGACGAATTGGCTTGCGTTTACAGCGCTTTAATCCTCCAGGATGATGATATCGCCGTTACGGTAAGCATATTTATGACCATTTCTTTAAATACTTTATAAAGTGGAAATATTCGTTAAGCCTTGTCACGTGTCGTCATTTAAGGTCAATAAAATGGTAATCCTTAAACACGGTGCGTGTTCTTTTTGAATTAGTCTGTTTTGCGAAGAACTTTGCGAAAGCCTGTGAAATAATACGATTTTTCGAAGAAACATGATTCGATGAGGCATATATTTATAGTTTTATTAACTAAGCCCCCGATTTCACTTGGATGTGAAATGATTTTTTTCTAATGGGTCTAAAAGCGCTATATGGTCTTTCCCATTGTTTCAGGCTGAGAAAATTAACACCATCTTAAAAGCCGCCAACGTCGAGGTTGAACCTTATTGGCCTGGTCTTTTCGCCAAAGCCTTGGAAGGCTTAGATCTTAAAGGCTTGATTTCCAACGTTGGTTCTGGTGTAGGAGCAGCACCCGCTGCTGGTGGTGGTGGAGCTGCCCCAGCTGCTGGTGGTGCACCCGCTGCTGGTGGAGAAGAAAGTAAGTGTAACAAATATTGTAGCTTAGGGCCTCACCTTAATTGCTTGTACAAAAAGGAGCCTTGTATAAAGTGCCTTAAATAAGTAATTTAACTTTGAGACTCGTTAGCTTTAAATACAGCCCCTAGCTATTATCAAATCTATGTAGTAACTTATGCAACTGTTACTGATACACATAAACAGAGTCCAAAAAGGAAGAAAAGAAAGAATCAGAATCCGAAGAAGACGACGATATGGGCTTCGGACTGTTTGATTAAAACTTCATTCCACATCTGGAATTTTGTAAATTTCCAAACAATAAATTTGTTTTTTTTTAAAGCAACATTGATTTTTTTTTTTTTTTTTTTTTTTTTATTTATTGATAATTACATTTCGCATACAAAGTTCTCTACAGGATGGAAAATAAATCACAACCCAAGATATCAATAAAATAAAAAAAAGTATAACGATTGTAAATAAAAATGACCTCTTAATCTTGACTTTATAAAGTTTCACTAAAATTTTCAATTAGGAATATTCTTTTTCAGTTACCACATCCATTCAGAAAATCATTGTCAAAATATAGTTTTGTTTTCTAGAGTTCGAAATTTGGATAAATCCATTATCCAATGAAAGTAACATTTCAAAGAATGATGAAACAATCATTGAAAGCTTCTTAGCATATGTTTAATTTAAACAATTAGTATACCCTTGGTACATTTTGATGTACTTAACTAAAGCATATCAAATATCAAGGATATTTTTTGACCATGATATCTAGGATAGGGACCCTCAATCTTATGATCAGTTTGATAAATAAGGTGGTGGCACTTTGGTTGAGTTACCACGAGTATAAATACTACTCCTCCAAGGTTGCACAAAGCAAATGACCCATTTAAAAATTAAGTGGTCCAGTGACACTAGGACCACAGTTTTATATTTCCAATCCCTATATGATACCATTGTTACAGTTGCCACCATGGAGACGTCAAGATTCCTTAACCATATTTAATTATAGTTATTCTCCGATTTTCATTGCTCCATAGTGGCAAAAAAACAGACAAAGTCTTATCACATTTCCATTTATTGAAGATGGTTTCTCCATGTTAAATAGACTTGTGGTCAATCACATCATTCTTAGCACCACCGTGACGTCATGCAACCATAGATTATCAATTATATCTATGGGCTCAAATATTTGTACTTGTGACCCTCAATCCATTATGAGCTTGGCACAACATGCTATTTCCCCATTTCATTTAATACAGCCAAAGTAGGGAGCTGCCATCCCCATAGGAACCTTCATAGGGCTCTTTGATATTTGATATCTTTAGATTCGCGGGACAAATTTTACACAAAGTAATTTAAAACGGTGTGTCAGCGGGAAGTACGGATATCTAGAAGAATAATGATGGGTTTTATAATCAGACCAAACGGATTTTCCTTTTTATGGATTTCGCTATATTTTTCTTCTCCGCTTCGGAAAAGCCGAGAATGCTTTCAATGGCCATCAAGTGAATTTTAGTATCCTTATCCAACAAGTATTGATATACAGCGTCTTTCAAAAACTTCAAGGTGTATTCTGCAGACCTGTCGCTTCCGTGGTAAGGTCCGGCAGCGAAATTCTCCGCCTGTTGCGAGGTCATCGAGTTGGAATTAGACCCACCGCCGCCTCCATTCTTTCTGCGGTACAATTCGCAACGATAAAGTTCCTTCATTTGTTCCAAATCGTGCTCGGCCCGATGCAATTGCTGCAGCAATTCGGGAACGGACACCCTTTTTGGCGCCTTGTGGGCGAACTCCAGTACTTCGTCGGCGTGTTCGAATTTCGCCGCCTCTTGGCCCTTGCTGAAATAGGGTTTAGTTATTCGGTTACAGCCGTTTTCTTTACGCGTCACCGTTTTTTCCCGAAGACATACTTTCCATAAAAAAATATAAAGAAATCTCACAATTTTCTCACGTTTCTCGTAATGTTTATTATATAATGTCGACGCGTATTGAGTACAAAACATCCACTGACATATAGGAACTATAAAACACTCGTACAATCATCCTTTAACTTATAATAAATAGTGATAATATGGTGTAAAATATCAAAGAGAAGCTTCTGGTTATGGACTTTAGAAATACGTAACTGGCCGTTTTGGTTTTCTTGGTCAGGTGTCTTAGGATATACCGATGGTCAGAGAAGAGAGAAACAAATAAAGAGTACAAACCGGTACATCTTGAGATACATTTGACTGTGCCATTCCTCCTGGCAGGACATCTCTTTCCTCAGTTCCGAGACTTGAGTGTCCAAAACCCTTATACGTTCCAGAGATTTTTCGTACGCCGATCGCACTTCGAAGTACCTGTACCGGGCAGTTATTATATTATTCACACTTTCTAAAAACTCCAGCTATGAAAATATCCAAATTTATTATATTCTAGGTTCGAACGAAGACACTAAGACGAATTCACGTTCTATAAGAGACTTTTAACCTATTCCCAAAGATAATGAAAGAAGGCACTAACCTCGAATTAAGCTCGCTGAGTTTTTGTAGCAGATCTTCAACTTTGTTGTTGTGTTTCTCCTTCAAGTCCTGACACTCCATAGCGTGATTACGCCTGATATTTTCCAAGGATTGCCAAAGTGTATTGGGACCTTCATTCAGGCTAGAATTTCCAGACGCTTGACAGTTTAAACTGTAGCTCAAACTGGAATGGTATTCATCCTTGTAGTAATCATCTTTTTCATTTTCATAAACCAGCATCGGAGTGTCCGTTTGAGTTTCTCGACAGCTGTTACAGGGTTTATCCAGATCCTTTTTCTCCGTTTTGTTCGTTCTATGAGATCGTTCGCTACATCGGGAGCTGTGACCGGAGGCGGACCTCTCTGAGATGGCTGTGTCCCGAACGCGGCGTTCCTCTGTGGGGCTAATCATGACTTCAGAGACGGACGATCCAGATGTGGGACGACCATCGTTATCTAAGAGGTCGTTAAGGATTCCGCTATCCTCCAAGCTGTTTGTGTTTCGAATTTTCATGTCTGGAGCGCGGCTATCATCGTCTCTGTCTTCGTTTTCGTCGATAGAGTCCAAGGAAAGTTTCGGTGGTTCCGCTTCCTCGAGGTTAGCGCGAGTTTCTTCCGTCACGGGTAATGGACTTTCGCAGATTTGACTTCCGTTACCCGATACAACGCTCTGGATGGAACGAGAAGAAAAATGACGACCGGCTCTTTAATCAACGCCCAAAGCAATTAACTTTTTTTAATCACATTTTTACTTAGAAACAACTAAAAACAATAACTAAAAACAGGGCTGAAAAGTTAGTTTTGGTTTCTTGGACTTTGTTTGGCTTATGATAAATCTCTCGAGCCAATTTTCACGAAATATTTATATAAATATAAAGGATTTATATTCAACGAAATTTTAATTTCGTTAACAGTATTATAAAACTGTTTCGTCCAGCCTTGAAAAAAGGCAACATCTTCCGTAGAAACAGGTTCTATTTAAAGGGAGGATGCAACCTAACAATAAGTCATTTTTTATCGATTCCTTATTGTTTAAATAGGCCTAGTCCACTATTTAAAAAATTTACAAACAAATATTAAACTAGAAATAAATTTTAAACTTACCCGGAAAATAGGCTTAGCGGGATTCATGGAGATCCTGATTTCTTCGTGTGTAAGGTCTAGCGACCAATCGAACGCTAAGGTTGCTAGACTTTACATGGAGGCAATTCAGGATCTCCATGAATCCCACTAAGCCTATTTTGATGGTAAGTTTTAAATTTATTTCTAGTTTAATGTTTGTTTTGTAAAGTTTTTACTGGTATATTAGGCCTATTTAAACGATTTAGGAATCGATAAAAAAAATCTCTTGTTATTAGATTTCATTCTCCCTTTAACGGCTCTTTTGGTTGATTTCAAGGTTGGCAAAAGTATTGATAATCCTATACTTTCATCCAACTTTGAAAAAAGCAACATCTCAAATAGAAACAGGTGCTTTTTATTGGCTATATTTGCTGGTTCCAAGGTTATTTTATAATACCAACTATTGGTTCCCAAGTAATCTAATCAAAGAGAGAAGAGAGCTCAGCTAATAACACACGCGGATGTACTATTTCACACAATGAAAATCACCATGAACCTATTTTTTAAATACTCGGTTGGGTGACTTGACTGGGAAGCAGCCAAAACCTTCAGAATACTAATGAAGTACGAAATATTTTTCTAGTACTTACGTATGAAAATCTCAGTCTTTCCACTTCAGCCTTTAGTCTTTCAACCTCTACCGACTTCTCCTCGCATCCCCTAGTTGCCCGGACTAGAGCAGCCTTCAATTGTCGAATTTGACGATCTTTCCTCTGCGTAGGTGTTAAGTACTTTTCGTCAGTTTGAGGTACCGGTCGCTGGCAATGCAATATATACTTTTTGCTACCGACGCTAGCCGACGATCTCCGACCCGAGACGGTGCTTCCCAGATCGCAAGACGCTAAACTATTATTGGAACTGGCGTAAGATTTCATCGATGACGCGTCGTCGTCTTCAAATTCGGAGGAACTTCGTCTATGTTGGTGAAAAGTTCCTCCGATAGACCCCTTCGAAGTTTTGGTTTTACTGACTGATCTTTCCATACTGGAACTGAAAGAGTGGCTGCGCCGCAGCGGTAGCCCTGAGTGGCCGTTGTTGTCTTTGTTGTTGTTATCGAGTGAAGAAATTGTATTCATCACGCCATTCACGTCCGATTTATTGAGACGCAATGAAGCGGATCTTTGGAGACGAGGAATGTGGCTCGTTTGCCGACAAGTCGAACGCTCGATGTGGTTATAGTTGTTTTCTTTGGTCATTGTGTTGGCGGACGTTGGTTTTCCCGCGCCAACGCCGTTTTCTTTGGTATTTTCGGCGATTATTTTTTTGGCTGAAGTCGTTGTTGATGCTGATCGCGGTAAAAAATGAAATAACGAAATGAAGGGAGTCCTAATGGCACCGAAATCGTTTCTCGCGACCGGCGATGTATTGGGAGGGAGGGGGGGGGGGGACCACGATTATATCTTTAGAATGTTTCAAATCGGGTTTTTAGAGTACAGCCGATGGCAATAGACACATTTTGGTAGCCATTAATGATATTTATAGCTTTGTACGTGTGGACTTGTTACAGGTTTAAAGTGTATACATGTTTATCGATGAAAAGACACTATTTCATTGCTGGCTCATTGGCAGTTGGGTTATTGGCTTCTAAGGGGGTTAAAAGGATGTGCAAAAACGATATCCAAAGTAAAGCCTCGAACGGATAGCTTTTGTAACACGTTCGAACCTATGGCGGAGTAATACGTAATGCTAAGACCCTAAGAAAACAAAAAGTCCTCTCAAACAGAAAGTGTGATAGACTATAGCTGCTGAGGCAGCTGAGCTCTTGGTTTAGTTATACTAAAGCGCTTTTGGGATTATAAAATTTATAAACTAGAATACACGGAGTCAACAACACTCGATTACATAACAAATTATGACTCTGCGCGAAAATTTCGTTCACGAAACTGGGACTAACGTTCAAACGGTACCATGCAAATAATCATTAAATATAAAAAATTTCTAGAAAACAATTTTCCGCTTAGGCTAGTCTCGCAATTTATGGTAATTTCCGAAAACAATAGCTACCTGTACAAGTTTTATGAAAAGAGGAATATTTACCCACTAACATAAACCGCAAAAGATATTGCTTTTCGGTCAAAAACGTTTGCCCAGAGAGGAGGAAATAAATTGGCGCTTCTCGAATTTCCGAGTTTATAAATTTAAAATGCTTTTACTTCTCGGTGGAAATTGATGACTACCACACTCTAATTTCTTTAGTGTATTTACACGCTTTCGGACAAAATATCTTCGCGCGTAACTCTATATTTATTGAACCGTGATAGGCTGTATAGCTGTATAATATAAGAGGGGGGCTACAAAACATTCCAAGGGCCGGGATATGGGTATTGGAGTGTAACTTCCCAAAGTTTCTTAATCATCTTTTTTTTTTCTCTCTCTCTCTCTCTAATAAGAAGTCGCTGGTACGGTCAACAAACTCGTTAATTTCTCTTTTTTTTATTATTTATTTTTTAAGAAAAGGGCACTTCGTCCCCCTTCCGCCTTCTATTAATACCGAAAGAATTGGCGCGAATACATAATATCGATTGTCAAGTCAAGCCAATTAATATTTTCCACATCTTCCAAACATTAAACGTGGCACATTACTCTCACAAATAGAGGACAAGAAACTAAATTTGCCCGACTAAAATTCGGATTAATGATATTAACCTCATTTCCTTGATCAACCAATTGATTTTTAATAGAAAAAATCTCTCTACTTACAATTGCTATTGTCATCCATGTTTACCATAAGTTTATACAGCCAGGCTTACCGAGGCTTACCGAAAAACTACCATCGCTATAATTTACGGTTTAAATTCTGACTAAGTATATAATTTATAGTCTCTCACTGACATTTTAACCGAGTTACGATAAAAGTTTATTGAGTATTCTTTTAAAAACGTTCATTCTCTCAGCTCATCAATAGGGAGTCCGCCCGCAGCTGTTATCTCTATCTACGACGCAATCCGCTCTAGTCAATGAGAAGGCGAGGAATGTTACGAGAGGGCGCCACTACGAAAAAATACGCAATCGTTTTCTTCAAAGGAGCCGCCAAGTGATAGTGATAGTGTAAAGAGGCCAATACTTTTCGTTTCGCGTGTCTTTAAAGGTTATAGCGAAAGAAGTTTTAATACCGCTAATTTTTTACTTCATTTCCTTTTCCAAATTTATAATTAGGCCTTAACGATAGATTAAAGAGGAAAAAAATTCCGATGTTTTAGGGCGGATATCATCGATCGAATACGCCTCACCAACGGGGTAAGCGTATTTTTCCTTCGAAATCCTAAGCCTTATCCGATTATATTGAGACGTTTTCCTTTCATTCTCCTATCACATTCGCTCAGCGTGTCGTCTCGTAGAAGAGTGTAGGGAATAGAACTAAGCTTACGTAAATATATCAGAGGGTTTCCCCACTTTCGGAGAGTGATAGGGGCGTGATTTGTTCATACAATTACTGCCTGTATTTTTGTTGGGGAATGGGGACTGAGGAGCGAAATATTCCCACGCCTGTAGAAGTGTTCCAACCGCGTGCAGATAAGAGTAGGAAAGAGTATTTTCAGGGGTAGGATCAATAATCTTTAAATACTATCAGAACATTATATCAAATTATCCTTTATATGATATGTTTGCCTCTGAAAATTACATTCAGCTATACCAAATAAACTATTAAACTATATTTTATGAAAACTGATGGATATTTCGTAATTAAACATTATAAACCAACATGTTATTTTCATTACTCATGTAAATTTTCACATTATGATATCGTAAAGCTAGCTTATAAATATACAATCATCAATCAAAAGTTAAATCCTTATTGAATAGTTTAGCGACATTCCAACTTCATTTTAGACAATAAAGTCATGGATGATTTGTGCAATAAATTATAAATACTTAAAAACTGAATTTAAAGGGATAATGAAAAGCCATCAGAAAATAATTTAACTCGATATGAAAATAAAAGCGAATAGCCTGTTAGACAATAGGAATTATTTTAAAAATAGAATCGTCTTTCGTACGAAAGAGATAACTTTGAATAAGTAATTTTTACGGGTAGTGCATTTGCAACATCTAACGGTACTAACCAATTCGAAATTTGGTTAGTTAAAAGTCATGATGTAAGTACTTTAACGTTGGTTTCATATGGCAAAAGTTTGCAATCCAAGTATAATTATGTGTCTGAAAATTTTATTATCCCTTTATTGTACGATGACCTTAACCTTTCTCACGCTTGTAAACCGATTTAACGAAATGATGTAAAAGATCAATTGTAAAAAATAGTTTTCTATAAACACTATATTCAAGAGTCGCAACTATACTTTCTATTGTTTTACTTGACTGTAGTGGTAAAACTACATCAAGGAAAATATTTGAACTTTACTCGTGTTCAAGGAAGTTGGAAAAAACTACTTTAATTCTCTATAAGGTTTATAATTTTGTATCAATCCGCGTCAGCTTTTCCACTTACGCCAACTTCTGTTGAACAGAATTATAGAAGGTCACGTTACTTTTGTGACCAAGAAATATTATAGTATAGTGCAAGACCTTAAAAAAAGTATATATTTTCTTTCGGTGTATAGAAAATGGTGGAAGTGCCTCCTTTCAACCCTGCAGCCGAAAGGCAATTCCTGAAACAGGAATTCGTTCCAGTAAATAACATTCCGACCAACATCATAACTTGCGGACGATGGCTAGATGAAAAATTACCCGTCAACGAAAAACTTCTAATAATAGTTATACCTGGTAAATTTTCATTTTTAATATGAATTATCTTAGCAAAGGGGAAAAACTGAACTTACTTTGATAAAATTTCCTCAAAATTAAATTGATACCTTTTTTCCTCAAAATGTCTAATCAGTAAAAATTATCAAAATAATTTTGATCATTTAAATCTCAAATTAATGTATATCAAGTGATCATTTAAATTTCTACAGTCAATTCAAAAATGATAACTTAGCACTGGGCTGATAGTGACGGCTAAACCTCTTCTCTAGGTTAAAAAAGGATTCTTACTAACACAAAAAAAAATGGCTTTAAGCTGATCGATATATGACATATTTAGTATAGCTACTCATCAATCGATTAATCTGAATCTATATCAGGCATTAGGAACTAAGCAATAGCTAATTCTCCATATAGAGGAGACGTTTACCTCCGTAAAAGCTCTATCTGCTCTGAAATTTGTCCCTTTAAAATGCTCTACCCTGCACACAGTGTTCTTGGTAAAGTCAAGGTGTTCTCGAAAAAATAAGCCAATATTATGCACTATAGTCAATTTAGCCTCGAATACAAAACTAGGCTATGGCGTTATTTCTCTTTAAAAATATATAGACTAGCTTTTCTCCGTGCTGATAATTTGAGGTGAAATAAAACTATAAAGTTAATATTTAAAATATGTATTAAATTCAGGAAATCCAGGTGCCATAGAATATTACGAGGAATTTGTATGTAGTCTTTACGAAGGATTGCAGAGAGCCGTACCCATATGGGCAGTTTCTCACGCCGGACATTCCGCCCTGCCTACGGATCAATTACCATCTGGACCACAAATAGGAGGTCAGAATTCAATTTTTCTTTTCAATAAATTGAAAAATACTTCAAATCGTATTTGTTTCTAAACTTATTCAACAGAAAACGAAGAACTATTCAATCTAGAGGGTCAAATTCAACATAAAATCGCGTTCATTAGCGAATACGTTCCAGCCGATCGAGATTTGATTCTAGTCGGTCATTCCATAGGTTGTTATATAATTCTGGAACTTATGAAAAGGATTCCACAATTAAGGGTAAGCCGAACTCATTCGCGACGAGAGTTTTCTTCCGATTTCTTTCTCCCGTGACCCGTAACTGGGTCAGGGGATTTCCCAGAAACGAACAAAGAAAAATATATTCCTGGGAAGATTTTGAAACTTTTTCTTGTTTTGTAGGGGGAGGAGGAGGCTCCTCTTTTCACACTTAAGTGACCTTCCCGCCATATTACGGTATAGCGTGTAATAAAACTATAACAAAGGCCTTTTTTCTTCAAATCCGAACCTTATTCCCAAATAAAAATGAATTACATATAGGATTTTTTTTCCTATACCCTGACATTCAGACCACCTCCCCCTGGCTCGACCCCGTTGAGCATCAATACATCTCGACACATGCACTAATCTCGTGGGAGTTGAATATTATTTTATTATAAATATAGAAACTTGCAAGGAACAAACTTTTGTAACATTTAGTTTCTCCAACTATATACGAATAATATCAAGAACGCATAAAGGAATATGGAAACAATGGCGCCATAAAGTTCTGCCAAGAAGGATCAGACAAGGAGAGGAAAAGTAGGGCTGCGTTGAATTAGAGAGAGAAGAGCCAACCTCCCACTCGGGTGGAAAGGGGGATAGGAAATTCTCGAGGTAAACTGTTGTCACGTGGTCACTAGCGTCGTTGGCTACTACGAAGCTGATAAAGGATCCGTTTTACCCACGTGACAACATTTTACCACGAAACATCTCTACCCCCGTTCTCCCAGAGTGGGAGTTTAGGCCGACGCAGTAGGAACTGCGCCGTCCCCACTTTTCCTCTCCTTGTCTGATCCTTCTTGGTTCTGCTTTACAAAATGGACAAATGACCAAGGCCTAACTGCATATTCTCAAAATGGGATACCTTCTATCCTAGGTTGCATTCTCCCTTTAAAAGGAAAGCATAGACTTGAAAAACAGTAGAACCTTATGCATGCTGATTTGCAGGTTCGAGTGAAGAAAAAGGATAAATTTATACACAATTTTAGCTATAAACAGATCCTAGATTTAGCTTAGCAATATACGTTTGATGGGGGGGGGGGTAATCCTCATACATTTAAACATGATTGTAAAGTCATCGATTATTGGAAAAATGTTAACCGTTCGTTGCTCAGTAAAGAAAGCTAAGAAGAGTAAAATTCACTCCAATTTTCAACCTCGCAGCTTTAGAAAGCAACAGAGGTCTTACCATAAAAATAAGGTTTAGCTTGTAATCAATTGGTGATTAATTATATGTTTTAGAAAAAAAAAAACCTAAAAATAGCTAAAATAAGGGTTGAACTTGGCACATTAGTACGAAATAAGATAATTTCCGCTATTGAAGATTTTTTAATAGATAATAATGTATTTTGAAAGACTTGTCTCGCAAACAGTTTCATATTTTTTGCGTAATCCTGTCGTTTTTTTTAAATGACCTTACAAACCCTCTTCTCTGTTGGGTAACAAATACTGCTTGCCAGGCAATAAAACAGGAACCAATGATACTAGCTTATAAATCCCTCCCTACTACTGTATATCTATGGTAAGGTAGCGGAAAGAAATCGCTTTTAGGGGAGGTTTTTAGAACGCAGCTACTTGCTTTAATGTCTTAACGATCGAAATAAACTTTTATAGTACGCGATATCGTCGTTAAACAGAGTATAATCATTGGAATATTACCCACGGAAAATATATCGATAAAAATCGTTATTACACCGATCAAGCACGAAAAGAAAGCCTAACTTTTCCATACATCCAAAACTTACATTATTCTATAGTCAATTTCATCTCGAGTTAATAGCGCCCGCAAAACTAGACCAGCCGTTATCTCTACGATTTATTGACTTAGAGATAAAAGGTGACAATACCTTGATAAGAGTGGGGCCAAGTTGATGTAAAATTGACTTAATTTGTATCCCAATAGGTGGTTCGTTCTTTTCTACTATTCCCAACTATCGAGCGAATGTCCGTCACCCCTCAAGGTCAATGGATATCTTTGTTAGTAAATTACCTCAAGTATCCTGCTCTCCTCGTCGTCTACGCGGCGAGTTACTTGGGCGAGTCGACTCAAAAAACGTTGGTCTCCTGGTACTTGCGTGGTCGTTCCATTCCCGATTGCGTCATCAAAGCGGCGTTGAACATGTTTCGACCAGAATGCGTTCGAGCTTGCGTCGTCATGGCTAAAGACGAATTCGAACGCGTTCAGACGTTGGACGTCGACAATATCAAAGCCAATTTGAAACGAATAACCTTCTATTACGGAGCTTCGGACTCCTGGTGTCCAGTTTCCTACTACCAGGACATGAAAGACCTTTTTCCCGATGGCGAGGTCCTACTGTGCCAGAATAATTTCCATCACGCCTTCGTTTTGGAGAATGGCAAAGAAATGGCCGCGCTTTTGGCTGCCTGGATTTTAGAAGGGATTTTGGGTACGCCTCGTGACATCCATTCCAAATCTTTATTGGTTTAAAAAAGAACATTTTCCTTCCTGGAAAATTAAAATTTATATATTAAACGTTTTTTTCATCAATAGTTTTATACATAAATATATATATATAAATGTTTAGTTTGTAATTATATAATTGTATTATTATATAGTGTTACTGGATTTGACAGGGTTTTCATTTCGTCAATTTGATTTAAGCCAAAATGTTTTTAAATACAATTGAGAGCCAAAAACATAACTAGAACTCCTTGTTGAGTTACGACCAATGAACAAAGTTGCAATACTAAATTAACTAATCGTATCCTTGACTAGTAAACTAAAAATGGTACACCCAATATTTGCATAATACTTGGAATCACAAAAGCAAACGTCCATTACAAACTAAGCCCAGATCTATAATATAAAATTGGTTTTTTTTTAAAGGAGTTTGCAAATCAACTCTTTATTATGCAAATAAGTGTTTCAAGTCCACAGTACTGCATGCTGAACAGTTAACACTTGGATAAACATTTACACTTTATGAGAATATAATTTCATCTTGAATTGTTTACTATACAAGAGATTAATCAGCTTCAATGGGTTGGTTCAGAGCAATGATGGGTTAATTTATTGGTTCTTTGATAAGCAAGGAGTAATAATATTACGAGTATCACTTTCTAAATAATTTAATTAGCTGTTATTTAAGTTTTTAAATCCTCAAATTTTTTTTTGAGGAGTTTTCGAACACACACGCTACTTTTTAACCCAGCATTACTCCTAAGCTACGTTCACACTTGACACTTTGGAACCGTTTTCAAACCGTTTCGAATGTTCAAATTGACTTTAAAAGATATTTATTTTGTTTCTTTATCAAAGATCTACACCAGTGACCCCAGAAGGTTATAATTTGACCTTTCCAAAACAGTTAAAAACTGTTTCAAAGTCTGTAGTGTGAACGCAGCTCTAGTTACTCACAAATCACAATCTCCCCATCATTGGTCCAATTGATCCAAGTTGAACTGCATTAAGTATTATTTTTAATTGTACCCCTTTAAATTATAAACGATGTAAAATATAATTTCTTGGAGGACGATAACTGCCTTTATATACGAATTGCCTAGCTATATTCGTGTTCAAGTGGAGTTGGTGTAATGGGGATTTATTATACAGTAATTAAATTAATTATCTTACGGAAATAGTTATGATATAATATTATTATTCTAAGAACATTTTAAATTAAAATTAAAATATTTGAATACACATCATTAGACAAACCTTAGAACTGAACTGAACTTCGCAACCAAAACACGCATTGGTTGGTAGTTAAACTAACTCCACTTGAACAAGAGTACACATATATACCAACACATTTCACACGCATTTGGAATTATATATATATAAGCGAATTTTGTACTTTTAATATTACACCAATTATATATATTTAAAATAAGATTCATGCATATCCGTAAAAATCAATTATTACATTTGTCTATTCACTCGCGTTAAATTGTTTAACGACCTCTATAGAAATAACTAAATGTTAAATGTTTTACTCCGAATATTACTTATAACGACCTAGAAAGAAACCTTAAAAAGTATGATAAATTCAGTATAACCCATCAATTAAAATAAATAAATTAAAAATTTATACAAAGTAAAATGGGTTGCACCCCTTTAACGTTCTTTCATACTAAAAAAAAAAAAACATTTTTTAGCCAATCAGGGTTATAGTAAAGAAAACGTGAATACTGAATTTCTTCCTAGTAGGAACTTCGATTTAGTTTTAGGTATAAAATATATTTAACTCCACACGGTTTGATTTACTCTAAGTTTAACCCTAAACCTTGAATCAATAATCCGTTTACTTGGCTTGAGAACGATTCTATTCGTTGATTGGATAAGGCTGACTTTCAACATAGTCTAAACAAAAAACATGGTCTTTTTTCAACAGTATTAAATAAAATAAAATTCGGTATTCGCGTTAACTTTAAATAGGTAATCTATATTTGGAAGCAAAACTTTTTCTTACAGTCCTAAAAATGCGAGGAAACTATTTAGTTAATCGAATTCACTAACAAGCGCGTGGTCTCGATTCTAGAAATCCAATAACTGTTGAAATAAGAATCGATATAAATACTATATTAGAGAATTATGACTTCTCTTTGCTTTCAATGTACGCGGAAAATATATTCTAAACTAAAGGTTCGTTCACACACGATGATATTTTTGCACGATTGCTTTCCTATATAATCAATTCCCTCTTGAATCGACAACATTTGCGAACTACATTACTCTTTGCAGGAGTAAATATAAAACTTTCTTTGGGGTAAGCATGAAACAAGATTTCGCAGTTGACTTATCTAAGTCTCTATCCTCTTGGGTGGAGTTTCTAACTCGTTGTATGGTTATAACTTCGAATCGGAAGCTAGAAAGGCTTAACTGTCACAGGCCAAACCCGCGCTTTATAGCGAATTCCAGTGGACCACTCTTTAGAGTATTCTAAATCTCGTTGAAAACCTTAATTGTTCTGGTCTTCGCTGGCTATAGAGCATCGAGCAGTGAAATATGAATTTTGAAAAGATTACATCCATCAATCAAAATCAGTGAAAAAAGTGCCCAATGCAATATAAAACTTGCCCTCAGAGTGATTTATCTCGCTCTAGAGTCTTCAGTTTCGGAAAAAGGATACCATAGATATCGTATATATAACTGGCTAGATACATTTCCCTGGGTTAGGCCCGAGGAGTAAAACGCGGAGGGGACAAATAGCAGACGACGGCTATTATCTGGGGAAAAATCTGAACAGCGCCATCTATATTAGATACCTGGAACCTCTAATAAAGTGCTTTTTCAAAAACCCGCGGGAATTTTTGTTTCTTTTGTAAAGAAACTATAAGAAATAAAGCTCGGCTATTTTTGAAGCAAGTGTTTTTTTTTAATACAAAATGGTTAAAACCTGTTCGTTTTCACATCGCCGTAATAAGTCAACCACTAGAAAAGAAATATCTTTTCACATGTATGAACAAAACTACTCAAGAATTAAGTAAATTAATAACTAATATCATGCAAATTTATAGATTTCCCATATCCAACCCGGAATTACATGCCAAATGGATTGAGGCTGTTGATTTAGATGATTTTAGGCCTAATTCCAATTCCTTCATTTGCAGCGAACATTTTTTGGAAAGTGATATTGTCCACCGAAATGGCGTTCACCAATCTTCCGGCTAGGCGGCTACAGCTTGAGACGATAACTAAATTGAAATTATTCTTATTCTAGAAAGTTAACTGATTTAAATGAGATCAGCAATCAACAACTGCCACTTAATTATGCAGCAAACGTTTTTATTGTGCGAGATAAGATAGAGACAGAAAAATTGATATCTATTTTTGATACAGAGCCTTTCATGACCGATTCAGACGACATAAGTTACAATAACAAAAATAGTTTCCCTCTCTTGATGGTGGATGGCGGTAAAGCAAATATTTTTTATTCCGCGGGTAATTCAAACTTTATTCTTCAACATTGAATCTATTTGAAAAGGATTACGCTTCCCTTGTCATGCAAAGTCAAAATATTCATCCATTTTGCTCGTCTTGTAGTCAGTTCTAGAACTTGTATCGTAATTGTAAGCAGAGTTAAACTGAAATTCCATTATAGAGAAGGCCAAGGGTTAGCGAACCAAATAATATTTATTGATTTAAATAATATATATGTTATATTTACCTTTTAAAAATTGATGGATCATGTAAAAAACAACTTTTTTAACACGTTTTGAGCCGATTTCATTCTCTTCTGTCGAATAATATTAAAAAAAAAAAACATTTTCTGGCCGAAGCGGGAAAATTAAACTTCTCGCATTTTGAGCTTTCCATTTTCGGGTATAGATGGCGCTGATCTGATTTTTCCCCAGCATTGTAGGTCTCCATAGCCGTAGTCTGCTATCTATACCTCCCGTATTTTCCCTCGATTTAATACGGTATCTAGCCAGTTATATATACGATATCTATGAAGGATACAGTTTTCGATAAAAGGGCAAAAGAAAATTACATCCCTTTCTGCCAGCTTTACTTTCATTATGGGGCTACCAGGAGTTTGTGAGCGCAATTCAAACCAGATCAGTTTAAAAACTGAACTACTAGCCTTTCTCTCTGCTTCAATTTGCGCTTACAAATGGTTTTAAACACTGGGGGAAACGGCATTTACCCCTTAAGTGAAAACTATGTGTAGGAAAATAAAGCGGTGTCTTAGATGAATGGAATTCGCTATATAAGTTATCTTTGAACAAAATTTCAACGTGTGTGAAAGATCCTTGAAAGTCTAATATAGCCTTAGTTTAGAAATCTTTGTGATTTAATAAGAGAATGATATTTATTCACCGAACGTATACTCGATAAACTCTAGATAAACAGCCATTAAAAGTTTCTTAACATTCACGTGTTATAAACAAATAAATTAATCGAAATAAAATGTTATAAACGTGCGCCTCTGATTGTGCCTGGCATCAAGAAAAACGTGGTCGAGTGCTTCCATTCTCTGTCACTCTGTGATAATTTTAAATAAACTTTTTCTTTTTCCAGTATATCGTATCTTATTTCATTGATCTATTTGCAAATTGAACTCAGCGTGTTATCGGTCATTTGGAGGGAGGGGGAGAAACATTGGGTAGAAAGTGACTGACTGGACTTTTTATCTCACTAGACGGTGATTTTCACGCAAAATCTTAAAGGCCCTATCTACACTAAAATCTGTATCAGTTTCTTGAAAATCATCTTTTTTTATGCACACAGCCTAGCTTATTTGACTGTAAAAGTAGGTTATGGCCAGCGTCGTCTGCTATGCGAGATAAATAAGGGACTTTGAAGTGGCTCTAAAAGTTGCAGATAGTTCCTTTAAAGAAAGAATAATCCTAAATGGTCTTAACGCTCGGGACGTCTTGTTTCCTAGCCTAACTTGCACTCCAATTTATTTTTTATTTTTTAGAGAATATTTGTTAAGGCGCGTTTTCAATCAAGATTTTTTGGCAGAGATTCTAGGTTTTGCGTCAAAACTAAGGTAAATTCCATTAGTTTGGCGTTCAGCTCTTTAGCGAATGCAGCTTTAACTGTAATGGTAAGAAAGTGAAGCTGTATCGGCCATTTTGTACCAGATCTTTACCCCCTTTTAACAATAATCAACCAAACAACGCTATATTACAAAATCGGGTATCGAATTTTCGATATTCGATTAGATTTAGATTTGGAGTAAAAATATTCAATTACAATTAGGTTTTCGTGATTTATTAGGGAGTTTTATGATTTCGTATACTTCACTCGGAGCGTATACGAGATTTCAACGAATTTATTTTTGACCCCTTTCGTGCAAACTAAGGCCTAGCTCAATCTGCAACGTTAATTTCTCAACTCTTAATTATAATATGGAGAACAACTTACGAATATTACTACCCGCGGGATAAACGATATCTCCCCTGGGTAAAAGTCAAGTTTCGCTTGGCAACTCTTTTCTTCAACGGTGCGAGACAAAAATAACTACTTCGAACGGTTAAAGGTTGTTTAGTATGCGAGACTGTATCTTATTAAGAACATTTTTACTGGAAGCTCTCGAATCGAGAAACGACAGGAGGTGTAACCGAGGACAAAACCAACACGAATGGCTGCTGCTAACGTAATTTTGGAAATTAAAATGTACGCGTATGAAAGCTAGTATACACTCCTTTAATAACAGGGCCAGGAAGACGAATGCCAGCGACCCTAACCTTGCGAACAACATGGCGATATAATTCACAGCGGGCTTAAAAATGGCCAGACTTTAAAACCATTAATTACGGGAGGCTGACCAGTACGAAGGTCCCGCACTCGATTTTAAAGTTCTGAGAATTATATTCGCGTTATTTCGTTGTTAAAATATATTATTTAGCACTCTAAAAACAAAATGAGAATAAAACAAGATGAAAAAGATTATAATTTTATAGCTAGTCTTATCTTTTATTTTTTAAGTACTCAGGGCGTCGTTTAAAAATAAGTCAAAACTCTCGTAAAAGTGCATTTAGTTTTTTTACCCCAGCTTAAAGGGAAGGTAACCTTCTGATTTTTGCTGGCCACTCTCTAATCGGAGCCGGATTAAGGAAACTCTGGGCGCCAGCCGCAATACAACTTTTTCCCCTGAGTAAAGGCGAACTAAATGTTAATTGGATAGAATTTAGTTTTGAAATACATATTTACGTCTCGTAAACAAAGGTTTCTCTAAATATACCATATCGATTTCTCTGAACAAAACTTAAATTCTAAGATTAAAGTTAGTTTCGGGTATATTCGTTCACTTTTTGTACGATTTCTTAATCTCTTTATCGTGTGATTTTGCAATAGTTTTTTCCTCTCATTAAATTCAACTCTACGGGACGTTACGCGTATAACAATGAGTCTTATACAGTCACTGATATAAACTATACCATCAGTTTTTATGTTAAAGAGAGGGAAATTCGTACGAACGAATTTCCTAGTGATCTCGGCAGGTGGCGCACGATCTTCCTCTTTTCTCTCTCTAACTTTTCTCGTTATATGATTTCTCTTTACCTCCTCCTCTTCCCAGAGAACCCTTTCCCTCCGTTTTCTCTCAACTTCTTTAGCTTCTGAATTTCAGCTTATGGTTTTTACCCCTTTGGTCGGAATTTTACGTTTCTGTCCGATTACGGCAATCATTATTTTCTCTCTCTACTCGTCAGATTCGTGACGGTCTCTCCTCGCTTAGAAAAACAATTAAAAAAGAATATAGGAAAGAAAAAGTTTGATATTTGATAAGTTAAATAGAAAATTAGAAGGAAAAAACTAGAGGTGTTCGGCGAAGATAACCGAAAGTTCGAAACTAAAAGAGAGTGATAAGAAAAAAAGGAAACGAAGTGAAAATCGGCCGCAAACTATTCGCGATAATGGGAAATGAAGGGGACAGAGGAATATTAAGTTTTAAAACTTGGAAAGTTGACGAAGAAAGACTAACCAAAAAGATATTCATTCTATGGAAAGACGAGAGACGAATGAACGTAGAGACGACAACGCGGAACAAAGAAAACAGGTATGTTCTAACGCGAATTTTAATATTAGTTTCAAAGAAGTATAATTGCTATTATTAAAATATGATAAATAACTAAGTTTAGCACGGTTCGATGGAGCATTTTCGTATTTAAAGGAAACTTGGCTAATTCGAAACTCCGTAAAAACATTTGCATGTTTATTAACCCATTATTAAGCCTCGTTTTCAATCAAGTTTTTCTTGAAAGCATCTGCTTTCTCTTTTCCCAGAGAAGCTTATATCCAATTCATTTAGATATCTGCGATTTCCTGATAACGATCGAGGGTTAAGCGAAAAGCTTGATTTAAGCTTCAACTATGATTTGACGCAAAAGCTCGAAATCTTCTTGATGAAAACGCGCCTTTACGCAAGTCGAGAAAGTTTCTAACCCCGGTAAAATGATCATACAACGAAATATGAATACTAATTACTACGTTTGCCTATGGATAATAATTATAGACTATTACCCGTCAAAAATGAAGGGCTTCGAAAAATAACAAATGACGAATTAATTATACATTATGTGGCATACACGAGATTATTAAAATTACTGAAGTTCCTCTTTCGAAATTCCCTTCGATCGCTTTTCGTAATGATGTTTTCCTTCACTTAAAAACTAAATCTATTTAACTTAAAATGCTTCTTAAATATGTTTAAAAAAATGTTATAATCTCTAAATCATTAAGCCTAAATAAATGAAATAAGAACTCATGGAAGACTAGCACCGAAAAATAAAACTGCTCACGACTCAAAATTCTGAATTTATCTTTTGGCGGGAAATCGCGGATGAATACACGAAATCTAGCGCTGTCAAAGCCTGGCATGCGCTGTTTCCCGTGCAAAAACATTAAAGGCTCGAAAAAGTGAGGTAACTCGCGATTCGAGTTTAAATTTAATATAAATATAATTAGACTCCGCAAATTGTTTTTGCTATAAATCGTTGAAATGCTTTTTCTCTAAATAGTTATAACAAACTCGGGTCTAATTGTTTAATATATATATAATATATATTTATTTTAATATATTAAATTAAATATATTAAATGAAACTAGTGAAATTTGATTTGGTATTTAGGCACAGAAGTTCAAACCATATCAAAGAAACGATAACTGACTTCCCGCGTGCAAAGAGATCGAAATACTTGATAAGCTAAGGGGCCCATATTTTAACTATGCTTGATCGAGTTCGGTGCCTTGAGCCCGATTCCAACATGTCCATGCGTAAAAACGGCGCTAACTATAGATTTCCTTTAAAAAAAATTATGATTTCGACGTTATAATTGGGACTTGAGTTTATCAGAAAGGTGGAGGAGTAGAACTTAGAAGATCCTCCGCTCCACAAGCGTAAATAGAGGTGTTGCTCCCAAAAATTAGTACACGAATTTTCTGGTTAGCATATTACAATGAGAACAGGAAGTTTCTCTGTATTGCTAGTAGAGATCTTAACTATAGAGCAACACTACTCCTCCTCACCTTTAAACTCTATGATTTTATAAATACAAATAGTTTTCAATGCAAGTGATTTTATGATAAATCTAATATCATCTACACTTTTAGATTTAATTTTAAATTCTAAAATGATCCCACTAGAAAATAAATTAGAGGGATACTCTAAATCAACGCGTATGAGTATAACACCACATGATCCACATTTATGTAAATTATCGTATATGTTCCAAGATAAACACGTTCATAGATAAAAAAAGCGTGCGAGTTAAAACGCAAAAACAAAATAAATATACTATTCTCATCTAAATCGATAGAAATTTCTTCTAGCTCGAGCGTTAAGATTACTTAGAAATTGAGAACTCTAGCTTGGTTCGTCTTTGAGAATATAGACACGTGATGAATGGTAATATACGCCTATTTTACGATGACTAGAAGATCTGGTATTCGCTATTTTATTTCTTCAAAAGACAATTACGAAGGTGGGAAAAATTTCGTCCAAACATCTGGTACGTTTGATATCCGCCTTTTGTTTAAAAAAAAAAAAAAAAAAAAAAAAAAAAAAGAAAGGGATCTAAAAAAAGAAACCCCATTTAATGATCACTCGAACTATAATCGAAGATCGTTTACCGTAACCAATTATTTAGACTTCAGAAGTTATTCTGGTAGCAAAAGTGTCAAAATTCGATAGAGCTCTAAAAGATTTTACCCTTCCGCGGTATAATATAGATAATATATAATATTATACAACTGTTGGTTCTATAATGGGAGGGTGGAAAAGGCATGAAATTCGCTTTTGATCCAATAAGTTCTTTCTTAAGATGGTCGGACGCGATTTTAATACAGTAAATAAAAGTGGATATACTGATTTAAGTTCTTTTGATTATTCGCTCTTTAGTGTCGTAAGCAAGTTTCATAAAAGAATCGTGCAGGAACTTAAAATTAATTTAATTAAAATGTAATCAATATTTTTAAATTGTTCCGTTTCCTTCAAGATTTAAATTCTAGATTGTTTTACGTTGTTATGGAAATTTTCAACCCTAGGGTATAGATAAAGAGTTATACAAATCATATTTTGTTCCTTCAGTTAAACCATGGTCCATATGGTTCAAGTTAATTTCTATTTTACCTTGCCGTTACGAGACATAGCGTGAGGGTAGTTTCAGTGTGAAATTATTCGTTGCATTTCTAGATAAGCATGCATACTACTAACTTTTCAAAATGGTTAAGGCTGGATTAAGAAACCTAAGAGATAACCATACAACCGTTGACGTCAATTTGTTGTTAAGGGGGCAGAATTATCCAGGACTACAATACTTTCCCCATGAAAAGCTCCGCCTACTACCGCTTCACGCGTTGAAAGAAGTTAATATTTCAGTAACATATTCTAAGGGCTAACTAAATAAATTCATGCCTGTATGCGTGGTTTTTATAACGACCAAGAGAACGTGATCACAGAATACAAAGGCTAATATTATTAACGCTGAATACATTCATACCATATTAATGCAAGCGTTTTCAACATATAGGGATTTGAGCAAAAAAGTTAGAAATAACGAACCACATTTTGCGTGTCTGAAAAGTTCCAGGTGTATATGTTACCGCGGAGATATACACATTATAAATCTACGTAATAATAAAAGTAGTTTTCGGGTTAGCGTTAAGAAGGGGTGATTTAGGGACGTTAACCCTTTCCTTCTTAATATTTAGAAAATTGAACTTTTCCGGAACTACATAGGCATGAACGCTTATGCAAAGGCTTAGGTTTTAGCACGAGTGTAATAAGGCAAGGCTTAGCGTATTGTAAGTAGGAACTTAGGAAGCGTTAAATGGTTAAATATTCCGAAAGTAAAAAATACCGAAGCGTTTGTAAGCGCTCAGAACGGATACAAATGCACGGTTTTATACTTTTTGCTTAAATAATATTTTGGCTCGAAACTATTACGTTTCGTGATTTAATTCTAAGGGAGTTGGAGCTCGTTAATTCACCTTCAGTTATCAGGAACTAACCGTTAAGCCTAATGATTCTTGGGGAAAATTTAAACCCTATGATTATGTGATAAATAGGAATTCGTTTTAAATACTTCATATATTTTCACTTCCGGGATCATGGCAGGTATTTAATGTTGAAAGGTTAAAGTTTAAATAGTTCAAATTACGTTTTTCTTACAGAAAACTCCATGGTATTTATCGGAAATAAAGTTTTATAGAAAGTTCCGGGCTAGTTTTAAATATATTTATAGTTTAATATTTATTTGTTACCGGTATGGAATCGATAAAAAACAAAACACTTGTTAGGATTTGCATTCTCCCTTGAAGGTCAAATTATTTTTATCCCTTTACTTTCCTTTAAATAATTTCCTTTTCGCGGTGTTTTGGCAGAGGGAATACACTAATGGTTTTGATATTATAAACACAGAGCTACCCTTCGATTTCTCAATATATTAGGGAGCTTGTTCGAAACCTATTCGTGATAGATTACACTATTTTCTGAACCCTTTCAAATAGCGATTATTTTTAAAATCGATTCCCCGAAATACGCAAAAAAGGATTGTTTTGGCTGAGAAATGAGAGAAAGAAAAAGGTCTGTAAATAGAAAATAGTGATCAAACTGATTCCACACCATAAACACTCCCTCTTAAAGAATAATAACAAAAATCCATAAATATGTTAAAATGACATTTTTTTAACCTTTTTTTTCTCCACAATAAACATTAAAGCGATTACAGGGTTGGCTCTCCTAATGGGTTTTATAGTATGCATAGATTTGACAAGCAAAAAATCGGTAAATATGTTAAAAAAGCTTTTAGAAGCCCAATTTTAAACCTTTCAGTCTAGTCTGCTCTAGTTTTGTTATCTAGTTTTCGTAAAATATTGTTGAAGGGAGGGTGAAGAGGAAAATCAAGTCTTTTTTATACTTTCAAAAATATACTTTGCTCGCGTATTCAAATTTTCGGTCTCTGAATTGAGGAAAAAACGGCAAAGATTCACATTTTGTGATTCAATAAAGAGAGCCTGCGACTAATCAAAACACTCCCCAACTTTGGCTTCGTAAAATATTGGAGACATGCGCTGTTGTACACAAGATTGTGCGCGTGAATATAATCAAGAACGAGATTCAACGCGATTCAAAGAGTATGCCGAAGCACGTGTCGCAGGGCTTTTATTAAGACAAAGGAGTACGGAGGCGTCTTTTGATTAGTCGGAGGTACTCCTTTTAATTGAATGCCAAAAATCAGAATCTTTTCGATTTTTTGTACAATTCATAGACATTTCTTGAATGTTTTATTATATGTAAACATGTCTTATTTTTAGAAGCAGAATCAATAATAGTAATAAAAAAAAAAAAAAACAACACTTCATTTCCCTCAGTACCATCCCTTTAGATCCGCTAAGTCTTTATGAATACACTTGCCAAGTTCGAGTTGGCAACACCTGAAAAATATTGTTTACCTTTTTATGTAAACATAACCTAGGTTTTTGCATGCTGGCAATTCAAAGTGGTATTGACTGTACTTAAGATAATTTAAATAATCATATAAAATTACGCTTGTACCAAATTTATGGGGTCATCTATATAAAGGGAAATAAATGACTGGGCACGTCTGTACCTTGACCTCAGAAAGCAGTCTAGTAATAATTCAGTTATCGATTTCATTCAATGCAAACTAAGATGTTAACCTTATACAATTACGGATTTGATTATTACGACTGTATTTGAAAAATGATTTACACCGATTTTGGGAAGAACTATTCGACATAAAACCACATTGCTACATATCACTAAAGGTATCTTAACCCTATGACCTTGAAAATGACCGGAAGCGACGAGACGTACATTCAACTCGACCCCATGCACCGAAACAAAAATATAACAATATTTCTGTTTATTCATATAGGAATACCAAAGAAACGCGTGAAAGAGGCAAAATGCCCTTATTTCTTTAGGTATTTTCATATGCCTCATCATCTTTTACAAAACGTCAAGTTGGCTATAGATAGAGGTTGATTCAACACTTCATCGATTGAAGAACAGGAGAGTTCTATTGTTACCCCTGCTAAATAATGAGCTTTTGAAAACACAGTCTAGCGGAGACTGTTCTCTTCCCCCATCAACCCTTTCGCGAAGAAGTTTGGCTTTACTATAGGTACATATTTATGTTCCCCCCGAGAGAACAGAGAACCGAAATAAAAGAAACTATAAACGAGCTCACGGTCTACCCGAAAAAGAGAAAATAGGAAATTACCAACTTCCGTCCCTTCACCGGTAATAGTTCCTTCGATACAGAGAAAATAAAAGTAGGCGGCAAGTTTGAATTATTCCTCCATAAGCCTAAAACGAACGCTAAGCCTAACTCTTTATCCGTTTTATATACTCTCGTGGATAGCTCTTTATTGTTTACCCCGGTTTGAGAAAAAAAAAGAGAAAGAAACGCCCAATGAAGGGAAGCAAATAACACAAGCGATCTAATGACAACTGGCTATAAATTTGGGTCAGAGACCGAGAACAAAAACACTTATCCCCCATTTTATAAGTATAAGAAATTGCCCATATTTCTTCAGTTAGTAGCATTTTATCACCCCACACTACGATCAAGGAGGATTAGACAAGGAGAAGAAATGTGGGGACGGCGCGGTTCCTACTGCGTCGGCCTAAACTCCCACTCTGGGAGAACGGGGGTAGAGACGTTTCGTGGTAAAATGTTGTCGCGTGGGTAAAACGAATCCTTTATGAGACGCGCTAGCTAGCGACCACGTGACAACAGTTTACCTCGAGAATTTCCTATCCCCCCTTTCCACCCGAGTGGGAGGTTGGCTCTTCTCTCTCTAACTCAACGCAGCCCCACATTTCCTCTCCTTGTCTAATCCTCCTTGCTACGATTGACCCCGAAAATGGAATAAAATATAAAAAAATTATACCGTTTTGTTTCCGAGTGGGGAGTGTTAAGTACTTAACTGCTATCCGTTTATATAAATTATACTATCGTGGTTACAGTTATTAACATTGGCCCTTAGCTTAAGACGTAGCCATGACCCGGATTTGATATTTAGGGGACAATTTTCTAGGAATATTCCTCGTGTTACTTTCATATTAATATTTATACCTTATAAAAAGAGGTTAATGGAACCTTCTGTCTTTGACCGTAGCGTTGCCATTAAATATTTTTGATTGCATTTTGCAGAAGGGAAAAAAACTGTAAGATTGACCCGAGAAACTTGTATAGAAGAAAAAATGTAATTAATTTATGGAAGAAAAAAATCGATAAAAGACCATTTAGCTCAAAATGCTCTTCGTAGGAAGAAATTGAAATGGTTGAAAAATACATCTGTCCTCACTTCGTACGAATAAGTTTTGATCATGACAGAATCATGCTTTAACTAATGTTTCTTATTTTAATTGCATCTTGATAAGAGAAACAAATGTAATTACATCTCCTCTTGCTGCGAATCTTATCTATAAAGTTTCCTATACTATATGTGTCAAATTGATATATAGCTTTAAAAGAACTAGTAAACTTTAGTTACGCAGGTTACTACAAATATTTCAGACTGAACAGTTAACTGGGAAAGGCGTAATACGTTTCAGAGAATCAGCCTATTTAAAAACAGGTTAATTCTATGAGCAATGCAAATGCACCGAATGTGTTGCTTTGCATGGTTGGGTACGTGTATAAAGAGATTATAACCTTTTAGCGTAGTTAGAGTTTCAAAAACGTGCCCCCTGGGTTTTTTTCCTATACTCGCGATTAAGATTAAATGAACACGACTACTTCTTCGCCTATGAGGTTCTACATTGCGAATAAATCCTCTCAGGCTTTACTACAAGTCTTTAGGAACAAACACACAGAAAGTATACCTAGATTAAAACCGCCCGTTTACTTCCGCAGGAGTTTCCGATTTTCTAAGTACGACGTATATGCCTTTCAATTATTTATACGAAGGTCTTTTAATTTTTGGAATAAATTCTAGCCGCGATTTAGTTTCTCTAGTAACGCCCTAATGTTTGCGCTTATTGCGCAAGTTTCATTCAATTCAAAATGCACTAAGACCGAAAATTTTGTTTCTAAACCTCGCAGATATTCGTGGTAGAGAACTCGTACAAGCAACTGGCAACCAATCTCTTGACGGTAGAACCACCGGCCAGTTACGAAAGAGTCGGGGAAGTGGACACTGTTGGCAATCGCCCACCTTCTTCTTTGTTTTTCTCGCGATACCGCCGCAAAAGCGATCCACCCAATCGTAAAAATGGCGCCGGATTAAGAACCGAAGAGCCAAGGCCCAGCGGAATCCCCGTACCTGTCCGGAAACTCGGATACATTAACCAACAGACTTCGCGTCCATCTACCTCCAAATCGGAGATTATGGTCAGCGCCCTACCGGCCGTCGACATAAATCGTAACGTCACCCCGTTACAAACGGACAAAATCTTGGTTTACCAGCATCAACCCGAAATCATCCCCAATGGACACGTTGCCAAAGTGGTCACTTTTATAGACCCCATTCAATCGAAAGCCAGCGCTTCCACGGAAGAGGTAAGAATGTGTAGCGCAATATCAACATTTGTTTTCTAATCTATAGGGCGTTGCGAGCTGATTTTTAAAATATACAGGGTGTTAACCCATGAACCTTTTACCTACATGGGGTTCCAAACGCAGATGCTGCGTGTAAAAACTTAAAATATTTCTCTGGCTTTGGACTCTAAAATTGTTCGGGCCCGTTGCAGTCTATAGCTAAGCCATGGTTATTTAAGGTCATGTGAAGACAGTTGGCACTGAAAGATCACTACGTTTGCTAGTGTATATTATCAGAAAATGCCTCTATGTATTGCACTTTCTGAATATTCTTTTAATTAAAAAAAAAAAAAAAAAAAGCAAGAAATTCTTACCTTAAATGTTTTACCAAAATCCATTTTTTTGATTAAATTTTGATAATTCCACGGTTGTTAGCAATGCATGAATGAATTTTAAAAGTACATCTAGTTCAAATGCATCGATGCTCGTGTCATTTGCGTTGATGTATTGTTTTTTTCCCTCTTTTAGATAGCTCCGAGTCCAAGTTCAACGGAAGCCAGCGGTTCCAGTAGTAGAGCTTCCAAAGACGTCATGACGCCAAGTAGCCGAAATAGCGTCCTGAGTTTGAGACGAGATAGAGTACCTTCCGGATACAGCAACTTGGATCGAACGCTGGAATTCGGTGACGCCAATCTTCTGATGGAAAGACGCCGAGTCATCTACGCCTTAGACGTCGAGAAAGAAACTCTGTGGCAAAAATGCGTCGAATGTGAATGTTTAGAATGGAATTTGAACACAGCGGCCATATTGATAACAGTGGCCGTTTTAACAGCGGTGGTGGTATTAGTCATTTACGTTGTACTTCAAATGGTATCTAAAAAAAACTGAACACTGGCAATATTGTGTCAAAAAATACATATACCGTCGATAAAACAATTTGGGGTGCCACAGATATTTTTATACGATAAAAAAAAGCCTTTTCCGTGAAAGGGTTACGTGTAAATAAGTTTTTTCGTTATAGCATTTCATCAATTTTCTTTCGCTTCGTAACTTACCAATCCAAAAATGTTTTTTTAAGAAAATTGTTCGTACTCTTTACCAATTTTGTCAAACCAAAAAAAGGTTTTTAAAAATAAATTATCATTTTACTTTGACTAATATCAATTTAACCCGTTACAATATCGATATCTAAATGAAAATATTGTTATTATAGAATAACGCCGTAAAATCACCAGTTTAAAAAATGGAGTAATACAGAAAAACTGGTTCTCTGCATTTCCCTTATCAAAAATCATCGTCACTTGTTCTTCAGAGAACATATTATATTTTTTATGGCAATATTGAGCAATGATTGCAATAAATTATGATATATGCTTACCTATTGGAATAAACATATGTTAATTACACCATTAGTAAACATGACTAATGATAATTAATTCCAATGTAATTAACTCACTCACGGTTCAATTAAGTTCAATCTGATTTAGTTCTTGATTTACAAATGGGACTCCGGGGTTAATTCTGTCAAAAGATAACTTATATCTAGCACTATAGATTATAAATTATATTCGTACCGAGTTATTATATCTCGAGCCATGATAATGCTTAAATTACTACCTTTACCTATACTCTCACAATCTATAAAGTCTAAATATCGTTATGATGACTGCCTAGATTATCTACTTGTTGAAATGTTCGGTACTCGCTTAAGACGTTACCGGAAGTATTTAACCCTATCCTTCCTTGTACTTCCGTTTCTACGTTCGCGTCATCAGTAGAGTTCCCATCAGCCCATTTTTGCGGTTGAGACGATCCCAGTATCGAGAAAATCAAGGTACAGACAACGTATATGGCCAGACATACGTAAAAGACGACGGCCCATTGCGATATGCTGACCTTTTGATTAAAAACGCTCAAAGTTTATCAACTTTAGTGGGCTTAAAGGCTGGTAAACAAATTTTAAGTTCTTACACTTCCTTTAATGATGGCACCCACGATCTGTGGAGTAATGAAGCCACTAATGCTGGTAAAAACGGAACATATTCCGTAGACCATACCTAATTGGTTTTAAGAATCATCTCTCAATGAAAAAGACAAATTGACAAGGTTGGCTTGGTAACAGAGTAATTGTTCTGGACCACAAGAGCTTGCAATAAAAACGGGATGCCCGTGTAACATAATTTTTCCAAAACAGCGACTCGTATTGAATTTTGCGATTTGCTGAAACATCTATTTTGATGGCTAGGTAAACTTTGTTCGTTGTTAGATATGTCATAATGATGATATGTACTGTAGTACATGCGACAAATATTATCTATGTAAAAAGCGAGCGCGGTTAATATCTCAGCGGGCACGATTTTGAAAAACCTCTATTTTTAAGCAAAAAGCTGCGGTAGCTGTTTTAGGAAACCGCTGTTAAGCAGTACACCCCAGAAAATGTATCATCTCAGAGCTAACCCAGGTTCAATAACTCCTGTTCATAAGAACTTCGTTATTTTTCGAAGTGTCATAGGGTTTAAATATAAGGTAAATAACATACCGGCGTACTGAGGAGCTAGATCAACAAACGTGGCCAGTTCTCCACCGGAAATGGTCCCGAAACAAACCATTGAACACAGTAAAAGGGCTACTACAGCCGATACATTGCAACCCGCCAAAGTTACAAAGCATAATAAAATTCCAGCAGAGAGAAAAGCTATAAATTATCAAAAAGATCAACTACTTAGAAATTGCAACCCGGTCCTGGTGCTAGTCAAGTAATAGAATGCCTACCGAAAGCAACAAATCCTTTTCGAATAGTATTAACTGGCACCCAGTTTCTGGCTCGAATGTAATCGGAAGCAAATGATCCGGCTAAAGTACCAATGATTTGGCAAACGTACACCAATGAATTTAGAGAACCATTCTTTGGAGTAAAATAATTTCAGATGTTAGTCGGGAAAACTAGCTAACTAAGAGGTTAATGGACGAAAGGGCGTATAATAAAAGGAGAAGAGCTTACTGATTTTAGATTGAAATGGTGAACTGTTTTTAAGTAAGTAGGTAGCTCGGTAAGTAAGGTGAAGTAGCCCCAACCCGATGCGAAACGAACGGCGATCAAAGCCCAGATGGCTTTGCACGTGAAAATAGATTTCCAAGGTACGTTCGTGTACTAAAGGTCAAGAAATTTACATTTTTGTTCTTAGCGGAACAATTATTCGTAGAACTCACGTTCTCGAAAGATCTTTTAGAAATGTCTCGAGTATTTTCGATTTGGAATCGCTCAGTCTGAGTGATATAAGGATGTTCTTCCGGGCTATTAGAACCCAAAAAGACCCACAGTACGCACCAAATCAAGCCCATAATACCTGAATCACATTTGGTTTCATTTCCATCAACAAAATCAACATTTAGTTTTAATTTTGAATTGGTTTACCAGTTACGTAAAACACGGAAGGCCAACCTCCCGAAAATCCGTGTTGGCACAAATAGCTCGACAAGGGGAAAACGGCAATGTTACCAAACATGGACCCCACGGAAGTGATACCCAAAAGAACGGTTCTTTCGTTCTTGGGAGCCCATCTTGCCATCATGTTATACATGGCTGGATAACACACACCCTGGAATAAGTTTACTGCTCTTTAATTAAACATTGACCTCAAAAACATGGTTATACACCGATTTTTTTTTAGCCTTATTGAATCTCGTTTTAATAACAAGATCAATAACTAGAAAAATTGCTCCATCACTAATTGTTTAATTGTAAAGAAACTTACTTCGGCCAATCCTTGAATAACCCGAATGGTCACAACCAAACCAAATCCGGCGTAAGATGAGGCAGGAATCAAGAAAGTCAAGAGAGATAATATGGCCATGCCTCCACCGAAAACCTGAACATTGAAATATAAATTACATATCAAATAGCCAAGGCTTAAAAAAGAACCCATAAACTAATTTAAACACTTAATTTGAATACCATCTTTGTAAAACACATTCCTATTAAATCTAGTTCAAACTCTCACTAATAAACAACACTCGTGCTTTTGTTGCGTCATACGTTGATGTCACAATATGGGAAATAACAATATCATATGCATAACAATAGTCTAATACAATTTAACTTTCACACGAATTACATTAATTTTTGCAATAAGTATCACAATTTCCCAAAAAAAGAGCGCCTCAAACTACATGGTTGACTTAATTTTTAATGTTATAATAACCTACCCACTTTCCACCAGCCACTTGAGCTAGCCAGGCACCAGGTATATGAGAAACTGCAGCTCCATAAAAAAAAGCTCCATGAAGTAGACCTAAATTGGGTAGATATATGTCAGAAAAATATTAATGACAGGCGAGTTTGATTAGGTGATACTGGACCACGTATAACAGCTGTATACAATTTTGAATGTGATGGTAAAAAATAGATTTAAAAGTTAATTACCATCGTATAGTTAGAGAAATCAACTACACTTACGCCTTCTTAGTACAATTTGTTAAAAGTTTCTAGTGGGAAAACTAACTGCATCTGTTCTAGTTCGATAGTTCTAATGTTTCGAGACAATTTTGTTCTTTGAAATTTGTGTTTGCAACTCGTGAAGGTCCATTATAGTTCGTGTCTATATTATGTCAATTCCCCATTAAGTTGGCAACACGCGTATTTCTTCTTCCCTCTATTTTTAAGTCGATAAATGACAGAAATAACGTGGAACTGACAATAAGCTTCACGTACCGGAGGGACATACCGTATTCAAATATCACTTAGTAATATTCTACTAACCTTGTTGGTAGAGATTCCATGAAAAAGGTCCATCCTTCAAAAGGAAAAATGAAACCAAAACAATTTAAATATAGTAACGGGTCTATTTAAATTCGGTGTTATTTTTTTCCGTACCTCACTAGGAGCGGTGACGTTGCTTAGATGAGAATTGGGACATTGCTCACCGGACTTTAAGCCCTCCTCAGATATATTAGTGTGAGGATGCTTGACCATAGCAACGATGGTCACGCTCAAATTTGATCTTAAGGCGAAAATGAGAAACAAGCCCATTGCGCATAAGATGGTGAACACCACGCGGCATGGCACGGCGCAACTTGAAACGAAACCTAAGAATTAAATTTTTTTTTTTTTTTTTTGAATATTTAAACTTTTATTTGTCCCGAGTCTTCTAAACAAAAATAGTCCCAAATGCCACAAAGGTTTATTTTACTTCTAGTACAGATATTCTAGAAAACAACCACCCCCAAATAGTCTTCTAGAAAAAAAAAAAAAAAAAAAAAAAAAAAACTTAATGTATAAATAAATAAACATAATCCGGCATTGCCAAATCAACAAACTTACCTTCCTTCATACTGGAGTTAAATTATTCAATACCAAGAATGTAAGTAATATATATCTAAAATTGATACATAATTAAAATTCCCGCTAAACCGCATGCAGGGATTGTGGCTGCGAGATTTTATGTTCTACCAAAATCTGATAATAAAATCAGCTGCGACACATGTACACTAAACCTTTATCCCCACGCATATGGAAGCAGTAGAAACCTTGGATCGCGTTGTGGATGTATACATGTAGATTTTAAACACCTTTTCACAAATACCAGTAAAATTATGGTGACGTCTCAAATTGGGAGGGGAGTAGAGTGTCTGAAGAAATCCCTGACTCAGTACGAGTCTAGAGAAAATATAAACACCAAAGTGTTTTAAAGTGAAGGTCTATAACGACTTTTATTTTCAGCTTCATCATACTATAGCTCCGGTCGCACTAGAATTTCTAAATCAGTTTGAAACAAAAGCCGTGTTCACACTACAGACTTTGAAACCATTTTTAACCGTTATATTGGAAAATTTTGGGATCAAATATAGAAAGCTGTTGTCCAAAAATGGAATTATTAGCTTGAAAAATCGATTTCAACATCCGAAACGGTTTGAAAACTGTTCCAAATAGTGTGAACATGGCTACTAAAAAAACTAAAGATTAAGTTTATAATGAAAAGCATGGAATTTTAGAGACAGCGCCTGAATGCGAGAGAACCAACTGCTGTCTCTATAATTGTAGTATTTTCATAAACTAAAAACTGGTTCCTGAAGCAGTTTGGAGAAACTGATTAAAACCCATTCGAGAAAAAAATTTGAAAAGGTTTGAATCGACTCCAAAGCCTAGTATGAACGTAGCTTTAGCGAAAGATACGTCAAGCTGTACCGACAACCTTGGAGTTTCATATTCCCTTTAAATTGAGATTGAAATTAAGGGGGAGTGGTCGCGTTCTCGTAATAAATCCGATCTAGTTTCAAATATATTCCTAAATACCTGACAAAGGTTTTTATGAGATAATTGTTCAAAATTGAACCTGAGGTATAAAATGAAAAACACTGGGTCTCACGTGCCAGTAAATAGTAAAAGAACAGGACTACTTAAAAAACCAAGGAGAACAAGACAACAAGTTTTAGACGCGTATTAAAAATAATTAAAAACTTTACGCTTAATACTCCGCCAGGTCATTTCAGTACAGGTTCAGCACAACTACGAAGAAAAACGTTGAAAACCGTAATCTAACGCTGATTAAGATGAACGCGATAACACATATTTTAAAAACAACGAAATTCACATTTTCGGTTTAAATATCATCAAAAATGAGAATCTTCATCGTGATGAGTAAAAATTATTGCGTAAAAACAAAATTTTCTTAGAAAACAACGACTAATATATTTTATTAATATATTATTGCAATATATAAATAAGACTCAACAAAAACGAATGTACGTCATAAATCAACTTTTAAAACGACTGTCTGTACACGTATAATGGTTCGAACGCTCCATTTAGAAAACACACCGTTAAAGTATTTTATATTCGGTTTAACATGTACACGACGTGTCACGCTTCCGCACGCTGTCGATAACGAGAACTATACTATCTAACAATAAAAATATAACTGGGGTTAAAACATATTATGACGTACGTACTTTATATCTTATAAGTATTCGACGCTTATCAATTTCAAAACCACTCGGTTATTATTACCTATAGAAAAATATTCTTAAATGGGGGATGTTATTGATAACTTTGATTATGAATGAACTAGAATACGTAGCGACTCTCATAAATAACGTAGTAACCAAAAGTGTGACTATAATTTATGATATATACGTATATACATTGATAAAATAACATATTCTTTAATTTAGTTTGTTCATACTATTAAAAATTAATAATTCTTTCGAATTAACGCGTTTTTAAGAAACTTCAAATCCAACTCTTTCGATTAATGACGTAGTTTCATTCTGAATTGAACGTAAATAACGACAATTTTGACATGAAACGTATGATTTTCTGGACTAAGTGCTTTCACGAAAAAGACGGCGCGAAAGCAACCTTATCACGTGCCAGAACGAGCGAGAATCAACTGCAGGCTCTGTAATAACCACGCGACCATAGTGATGACGTAATATTGCGAGGAAATTTTTAAAAACTTTCCAAGCTGGCGATTATAAAATATTAAATATCACCGATTTTTTTAACGATCATTCTGCAAGGTCGTTTTCAAAATTAAGCTTTGCGCGCGTCACTACAGGCGTTTGTAACTTGTATTAGGCCTTGCTCTCATTGCCATACGCTAAAACTGATATAGAAGTTTCCTAATTACGTCAATAGGATTTCGTCTCCAAGTGGTATGATGACGATTTTAATTTCATGAAAATAAAAATACTTTTTCCGATTCAAATTATTTTTGAATAAAGAAGAAATAATTACCACAATCAATTAATTTGCGCAAGAAGCTAGAAAGAGTAATCTACCAAAAAATAAATGAAAAATGAATCCATTATAGTCAAAAACTGATAATCTTATCAAATGTTGCCACACTTTTGTTACCGCGTTACTTATTCATTATCTAAACAACGAGAACGATTAAACGAGGATAATATATAATATATTAGTTAATAGTTTTGACTTAAATATGTTCATATATTTAATTTTAAACATTATTTTCATTTTTTTGTTTAGGTATATAAATTCATCTGGCACATGTAATTGAGAATTTGGGAAAAAAATTCCTTTTGGTGTTAGTTTGATTTTAATTTTTTAATTAAATCAGGATATTTTTTCCAGATTTAATATTTTTTTTTTCAACCCCTAATAAATTTTATATTTAATATATTTTGAAAAATTTATCTTAGAATATTCTTCCAATTATTTAAATATTTTGAGAGAATATTTGACTATTTTTTTTTTATAATTTTATAATTTTGTTTTAGGGGGACTTTGGTTTTGAAATTGTTTTAATTTTATTATCACATCGTAACCCTATTTAAACCCTACCGGTAAAGAGAATGATATTATGATACAAAATGATCAATTTTATAATTTATGTTAATTAGATATATTCTTGCGATTGGTTTTATTTAATTTCACATTTTCAAACTATTATTTTTTCTAATTTAGAATGAAAATATTTTTCTGTATTTGATTTTTTGTTTTACTAATTTGGTCTATTTTATTCAAATAAAACTAAATTAATAATTAAAATATATATATTCTACAAAATTATTGATTATTTATTTTATTATTTTGAATTAATGCTATCTTAATTTTGAATGTAATGCATAACAGCCTTTTCCTAAAAAAGCGACATCTGTTTTTGCTGAAAATATTGGTTCTCGACATCGTGCCACTGAGATCTAACCCAGCTAGACAGCTATCTTAAAAGATAAAGTTGAATAACTAAACCTGTCGTCCATAAGCGTCCTCTAACGGCAAACCGTGGCAAAAGTAACTTTTATCACTGTTTGCCGCTAGAGGACGCTTAATTCAATAGAAATTGCGGTTTTTGGAAAATGCTGTTACGCAAACATCTTATTAATCTTACATGACAGAATTATGTAAGAAGGCGCGGAGCAAAGAAAGTCCTAGACATTGTTATTTTTAGTGTAATACTTAAACACCACTTTGAAACCTTAAATTTGACGTAATATTATATACTTCGAGAGATTTTTAAATATTAATTTTAAATTGTAGGGATTAATAAGATCTACAAAGATAGTATACTATTATATTTATAAACACAAAGATCTATCTCGAAAAAATAGACGTTAGTACAATTCGAGTTAATAATTAACTCACTATATAGTTTCAAAGTACGGTGTCGAAGTATTGAAGTTTAATTTTAATTTGATTCGTTAGTTTGGGCTTTTTAAAATGAAGAATTTAGAGATAGCAACAGTTTGGGTTAGAATTCAAGCAACGGTAGGTTAAGAAAGTTTAAAAGCCTAAAGAACAAGTCTCACGGAGTTTTACAATTCACAAAAGAATGTTAGGAAAATGCAATCTAGTTCATTAATTAATAATTATCTCAATTTGCAGGATTATCTGTGTAAAATTATTAAGCAGGATTGAACATTAAAATTATTAGAGACGCCTTAAATCGGTTTGTAATTCTATATGGCCAACTGTAAAGCGTTGTTAGTCCTATTTAGATGAAAAAGAAAACCTCTCATTATCATGTACAAGTTGTTTTGTGGACAAATATTTTGGGGATAACTGGCAAAACGAACCTTTTAGGAAACCTAAGTCATAATTGTCAGTAAGATAATTCCATTTATGCCTGATCGGTAAGATTAATTACCGCCTATTGTAGGGTTAGATTAGAAGTTCTTGTGTAGCTGATTTCAGTTTGAAAACAAACTAGGCTAGATAGCGCGATTTGATTGGATTGCGGCAAGATAAATATATTGAAATTATAAAAAATTGGTTCGAAAATTACTTTTGAGACTTGTTCTTTGGGTAGAACAGATTACCGACGATAATTTTCTTGATAAAACCCTTTTAACGATCAGATTTTAGAAAATTATTACAAATATACCCTGAAAGATTGATTCGAATGACGATTTTTGGTTCGGCAAAAACCGTTTCAAAATAATAATTTAAAAAGTTAAGATTTCAGTTATTCGATGAGATGTATTAATTTTCTTTCCTTCGCTGGACACAATTAACCCTCGTGAAAGTTCATCATTCGAATGATATTTATAGTTTTTACGTTTCCCACACGTTAACGTTTGGTACGTATATGTTTGGTAAACTTGAATGGACGAAATCGAGCGTGACCACTACTCGTATGGCCCGAAAGAGTCTCGTCTGTCATCACTTTGGGTTTCTTTAGACGATTGGAGCGTGTGTGTCAATGAAAAAGAGTTTCGTTGAACCGTAGTTTGGTTAATTGATTTTTGAACGTGGCGGTTGGAAAAAAAGAGTTTTGATTTGGCTTTTTGTTTTGAATAGAGATAATTTGTTTGGTTTTTTGGATATTCTATTGTTAGTGGCTCTGGGCTCGCGGGTCGGGGACTGGCGGACTCACTTGACTTGACCACTAGGCGTCCGAAGTCGGGAACGGTGAGCCGACAGCGCTTCCTGGTGAGCCGTTTGCTGTTTCCGGCGCCACCTCAGTAGCAGGGTCAAGTAGTCGGGCCAGTCCTGGGGGAACATGACCAGGAAAAAGCCCACGGCGATCAATATGATGCCGGACAATTTCATGCCCTCGAATCGGACCCCGTACATGTAAACGTCGATGACTAAAGATTACCCATTAACGAAAGTTAGTAAAAGACATAAATAGAGATAAGAAGAGAAGAAGGAGTAATCATTACCGGCAGAAGCGGGGACGGCAAAGACGAGCCCCAGAGTAAGGAAAATTTCGTAGGTCCAGATGACCCCGAAATTGCCCAAGAGATTGGCAACTATTTAAGTTAAAGATATTTAATAGTTTTCAAGTGTGTTAGTGAAAATAAGGAAAAAATGTAAGGTGGGGAAATAAAACCTAATACCACGAAAGCCGACTAGCAAATACTTTTCTCAGAGTCGCATCTAAAATATTCTCGTAACGTAATAGCGTAACAGGAAAGTATAGGGAGACGGCATACAGCCAATGGGGAAAGGAAGCCTGACGTCATGTAACCCCCTTAATGAGGGAGCGTTTGTAGGGAAGAATACTAGAACTCCCTCACTAAGGGGGTGAAATAGAGGTGAGAGACAGAAACCTATGAAGTTTCAATGTCTTCCTTGCCGACTCCTTATTGCCAATTATAAATTCAGGTAAAAGCGTATTGGTACGTTCTAAAAAGGATTTATACAGATTGTGAATTTTTAGAAACACCCACCACAAAATCATACATATTTTTCCAAGTCTTGGTAACGTCCACCAAAAATCATATGCATTGTGGAAAGCATTGGTAACACCAAACAAAAATCATACCGATTGTGCAAAGTATTGGAAACACCGAATAAAAATCACACACATTGTGCAAAACACCGAACAAAAATAATATATATTGTGCAAAGTATTTTGAACACCGACCAAAAATCATATCTATATGGAAAGTGTTGGTAACACCGACCAAAAATACACTCACGAAAAATTAAAAGCATTGTGGAAAAATGCTAGTAACACCGACCAAAAATCGGATGATTTTGAAAAAATGCTGGCAAAGCCCACCAATAATACTTAAATATTGAGCAAAGTGATGATAAATGCCACGAAAATAAATCACACGCATTATGTAAAATGTTGGTAATTCCCCCACAAATAAATCAAAGATAATGAGAAGTGTTGGTAATGATCATAAAATCACGAGCATTATTTTGGAAGATTAAAAAAAAAAATTCAAAACTGTGGAAATGTTTCGTAAAACGCACCGAATTATCAAACAGCTTGTTGATAATTGAAAAAATTAAACTTAGGAATTATTCCACTTACGGTGGTTTATGAATTAAAAACAAATATAAATATATAGTTGGTACTCACCGAGAGAAAGAGCAGCGGCACCACCTAAAGAAGCCCATGGCATGTGATTCCAGACGATGACTTCGGCGTTGCTGAAGTAAAGTGTCAGAACGATGGGCCACAGAAGGAGGATGTTAAGAATGCCCACTAACGTAAAGAAGAGAGAAAGCTGGCCGAACGAAACCTCACCAACTAATTTCTTGAAGAAAACCTGCAACGAGTATAAAGCGTAGTAAATATAACATTAAAAACAAAAATTAAAAATAAGTGTAAATTACTTTGTAAACTGCGGAACCAGCTGCAGCCGCGGCGGCCAAAACCACGCCTCCCAAAGTGGAAGCCCGGCTGACCCCGTCCATGTAGGCCAACAAGGCTATCCCCGTATTGCATAGTATCACAGCGACAATCTATTTCAAAATAAATATATGTTAAAAATCTCAGGTTTGGCTAACACCTTCGGAGACCCGCGAGACTAACATCAATAGACAATTTTGAGCTGAATTTGTGATAAAAAGAATTTAATTTTTTTATCTAAGTTATGAGGTCAGTATTTTTTACAATGCTCATATAATTTTATTTTTAAATACTATTAAAACCTAAATTAAAAATCAGTGGCTTACCTAGAGGGTTTGACGCCCGGAGCGGACACTTTCGCTCTAGATAAGCCACTATTTAAAATTGTATAACTCTGAGCTGAAGCGTTTTTTTAAGAAACTTAAAAACTATTTATTAACCGTATAATACCGAGCTTGATAACGATGAATCTTTCAGAGTTTGTTTAAATAAAATATACGTATTAAATTTTATCTCTAATGGCTCGAGTACATAAATTTTTAATCGTTTTTAACTGTTTCCGAAAATGCTACTCGAATTCCATTTGGATTGGCTGTGAAATAGGTGACAGCATTACTTTAAATTGAGTAAATATAAAAGGGACCTTTCTTATAAGATGTTTTTTAAGGCGGACCTGTTACGTAATCGTTGATAATACCAATTACTTTAAATTTACGCGGGTGTTCTTTGGAATCTCATTTATTTGGGTTAATATTTTGTTTTTCTCGCGGGTCAAAAAAGATTTCGGCGTAATAATATTTTTTCAAACATACCCGTATTCCGACGAATTGGTCGTGCAAAACTACCCAGGAGAGAAGGTAAACAAAAGATACGTTAGAGCAGTAAAGAGCCACCACGAAGGTGGTATGTAATAACCGGAGAGAGTGGACAAACATGTAATTGGTTGCCACCCATAAAATGCTAAAGAAACCGCAACGTCCAAAAAACTGCAACACCGTGAAACCTTTCTCTTGAAACTGTTGTATACTTTCCCTGCAAGAAATGAACAAAAATCAATACCCGAAGGAAAATAAACTTTTTCAAATTAGCTTAAATATTTTATAAAAAGTGATAAAACGGATGTGTAACATTCGTTGGTAAAGTGTAATAAGTTTCTCGTCTAGTTTCCGATGCAATTATCTTGATCGAGCGTTTACGAGTTTGGAGAAAAAGTTTGCTACGAACGCTCGTTAAGGGAGTGGTAAAGCCGGGTTCGGGAAACGGGGGTAACGGCTGACATACGCGGATAATTAGGCTGCGTAAGTTTTTATTTCCTAGGAACTAGGATACCCGGATCCACGCCCCCTTTTCAGCTCTAGATTAATGAGAAGAAGCACCCGATCGATGACAGACGCGGCAACGCACCATTTATGGCTTATATAGACTATATAAAAGTAGCTCCGGTTGCAGAAAAACACCGTTTCTTCCAAGTTTTAATAATACGGCTGCTGACGCGAGAAAATGGATTTACCATTTAGGCTAGGGCGACTACTAGATGCGGAGTACAATTTCTAATGCCCAATTTTTTTCTCCCTGCATTTTTAGCGAGCTAAAAATGGGGTATCTCTACCTGCGGTAGCTAAAGTGCTAATCTAAGATTAGTCGGAGGTTCTCCGTTGAATTGAATTCCAAAAATCAGAGTATTTGCCGATTTTTTACACAATTTAAAACATTTTTTCGAATGTTTTAACACGCGAAAATAGTAGTCGATAAAAATTAATTGATTTTACACTTCACTCTACCTTTAAAGCGGATTACCATTATGTAAAATGACAAATCCACTAATTGAAACGAACTACTTTTAAGTGTTTCAGATAATACGTTAAAAATAGTCCTATCCTTTCTCGCGGGATGAACAAAGTTCAAAACAAAACCGAATACAAGACACTGATGATATCTACGACTACTAAAGGGACCGTAAAGAAAAACCATTATTAATTGCAAAGGGAGGAAAATAACGGAATCAGACTTTAAGTCGACCGTACCCTTAATTGCCTAATTTTTCATTATTAGCAAGTATCGCGCCTGTCTCGAAACGCGTGGCGCTATTGTGGGTACCCGGGCCTACTGAACAAAAACCCGAGTGACACACTTTCTTGATTGGCTTAATTGAGAGAAATAGCCAAATCATACGGAAAGTCAACATCAGATTCAGATTTCAGCGGCTTTAAAAGCTAGGGTTCCTTTAATCTCTTTGCAATTAATGTAAATATATAAGACGAATCTTTCTACAGAAATATTCTAAAAGTACGGTAGATTCAACGTCGATTTAAAATAATAATGAGGTTTATCATCTGTGAGCAAATTAAAAACAGAAAAGTTTGCAAACCAAGGAGATTAAAGTAATCACGGATTATCACGCGAAACTGCTCTTGAACAACAGACGCAACTTTGGCTGATGTTCTATCTGTACTTATCAGGTGAATCTAAGTATCCAATTAGCGCTTCGAAAGGGTTCAGGATAACCATAATGGATCCGTAAGGGTGAGGAAGATTTTTGAATTTTAGCATTCGTAGAAGGAACTAAAACAGTCAAATAACTCTAACATTTAAGGCTTAAAAATATTGATCGGTTTTTAGACTCTCGGGTTTGTTTACATGTCACAAGGACAACAGTTACTACCTAAGTTTCGACATTTCAAGTTAATTACTTATCTGAGGAATCGTCAGTTTATACTGTAGGTTATTAAAATTCTTACACGAAGAGTTTTTTGGACGAAGATTTGTCATGCCTTCCGCAACAAGACGTCACGAGATAGACTGGGAAGAAGAAGCTGTTCCACAGAGTGCAGAACCAGGTCGTAAAGAAGGGAGCGTTGTAACCGTTTTTAGACTCCCCGCCGAATTTTTCGTTGGCGGTTGGGTCCGGGGCCGCGGTGACTGGCGGGGCTTGACCAGGATAATTGATGACGGAAGACTGGTGGGTTTGGCCGGACTCTGAAAGCCGCTGGTGACTGCCGTTGACGCGGGCCAGGGCCTCCAAGTGGTATCCTTTAGCCATGTAAGTCCGTTTCAAAAGATGCGCCGAACCGACCCACGATCCGGCCACGATCAGGGTCAAAAATATACCTTGGACTACGCGACGGTGTGGTTCTGAGCAGCATCTTCGGCGATGGGTACGGTGACCGGGAGCGGACGCTTCGGCGTCGCAAGTGTTATCGGAAGCTGTTCGAAAACAAAAATAAAATACATTGTTAAAAACATATACCTTTTGGAGTTTAAATAGGCAATGATTGGTCCTCAGTAAAAAGGGGAAAAAATCCCATTAAAAATGGCAGTCGCAGTGAGAAGGAGGAAATGGTCGAAAAACCAGGAAGCATTACCAAAATGTTTAAGCATTTAACTATACCGGAAAGGGAATAGATAATAGTAGAATTAAGGGACCAAACATTTAATTCCAAGAAAGAAAGTGTTTAATTGTTTAGCGCCAGACTTGAACCCTAACAATTTATACCTAGCTCCTGATGCTCCATTATGATAATGAATTAATATAAAACTGATCCTTGCTCACTGAAGTAATTTACATAATCAGTCAAAAAAAAAAAAAAAAAAAAAAACCCTTAATAATGACGAACTTTTAATCGTAGTAATCCATCATGTTAAGCGTCTAAAAATGTATACTAATATTTCAGCGAATATCCGAATTAGGTTACAGATATAATTCAAGAACCTTGATGTAAACTAATCCGCTTAGAAATAACGGTCAACTCTAAAGGTTCAACGCGTGCTATATAAAAATGATACTAAGCATAGGAAACGATTTCATTCTCTAGTACGTCAATATGGTCATAAGGGGGAGTGTAACAAGAACGCTAATAGTTACGCCCCTAGTTTGTTTGTAGTTCATGCACGAAAGTGACGAAAGGAAAAGCTGACTGCTAAGGACTAAGGACTTTAGGTCGGGAGGCAGAGAATGAGTACGCGTTTTGAATACGGGGTTTTACTCTATTAACCGACAATAGCTGGATAACATTTAGCCATAAGCAAATGAAGCGTGAACATAAGTTTGATATGGTCTTATGTAAAGGCCAATCCATATTTTCACGATCGACATAATAAGAATTTATTTTGTAGCCAAGGTTACAGGCAGGCAAACACAGAAGTAACAATAAATGTTACTTGTGCAGGTAGTGTTAAAGATTTTATTAGTGTGATTTGTCTGATTTAACTTTTAAATTCCTTCTTTATAAAAAAATATTTAATCCTCATTCTTACTTTAATAAAGAATTGTTTACCATGGACACCTATCTTAATCATGGATTAATTATACGTGCGTATAATTAATCCATGTCTTAATAGATAACTATGAATAATAACACCTCGCCTTCATAAGCGTCCTCCATCGGCAAACAGCGGCCAAAGTAGTAACTAACAAAACCACGTGTGTGCTGATATGGATAAGGAATAGGCATCGACGTGCGTATGGCTTTGTTAGTTACTAATTTTGTCACTGTTTGCCGGTAGAGGACGCTTATGAACACCAGTGTTTTTTTATTCATCTTTATCTATTAAAATAGATATTAATAGTCCTAGCTTAATGTAATTTTAGTCATTTAAACAGATAATATAGTTAAATTTTGTGTATTTTGCTAAAGAAAATGATAATTACAACCGATATATTTTTCATTCATTGACAATTGAAAACTTTTCTATTTGGAACTTTGATGTATATGGCTGTGGTAAAAGAAATAAAACGCAAAAACAATTCCTCCACGAGTTTGTAGTGCTCTCTTGTTACTTATGATAATATTATTATTCCATAAAAAATATTTACAAGGACCTGAACGAAAGGAAGGCGGCCCCCAAAAATCTAAAAAAAATTTGGGAATACGTGAGAGGCTTATATACCGGATATCTAAGCTTTACCTAAAATCCCGTCTTTATCTCAAAATTCGATACAACGTAAAAAGGGGTCGGCGTTGATTTAAAACAAGTAGGAAAGTCAGGCGGATGTCCTAAACACGTTCAGAATGAAAATCAGTTTTCCAAAATGTCTATTTTACGCTTTTCAACCAGGAAACTGGCTGGAAAGAAGAAAAAAAGATGGAACGATTGAAATCTGGGATTGTATGACTCGGACTTTGAAACTACGGATTTAATGGAAAAGTATCGGATTCCTTGAAACATTTATTTTGGAGGAAAATGGGGAAATACACTTTAGCGTCCATTTATCTCCATGGTGACCGAGAGAAAGCGAAGGCTATAACAGCGATATGTAAACAATACGTACGCCTTTGGCAAAGTAATATCGAAGGTCAGTGTTTTATAACTGCACTATATACACTATATATATATGTGGCCACGGACTATCATTTAAACCTTGCTTTTGGATCTTAAAGGGAGTGTGAAATATGCTTAAATTTCGATATTTTGAAAAACGTTGGACTTAGACGTCGATCAATACGACGATTAAAAAAAATATATATATATAGGAATATTGGAAGTTTTTAAGATATGGGTCATTTTTGAAAATTTTGCTTGATTTCCATTAGTGGCGAGGCAGGATTTTATTATTTTAAATTAATTATGGGAATGTCTACTTTCTAATAATGCAATTGGTTTATACCTAGGAGATTTTAGAGAAAAGTTACGGCGTTTTTAAGATATGGGTCATTTTTTGGTTAAGCTCGATTTCTTTTAGTGGCGAGGCACCTTTTCGAGTGGCGAGGCAGGATTTTTATTATTTTAAAATAATCTAGGGGATGTCTACTTTCTAATGATGCAATCGGTTCATGTCTAGGAGATTGTAGAGATAAGTTACGGCCATTTTAAGTTATGGATAATTTTGGAAAATGTTGCTCGATTTCTATTAGTGACGAGGCATCTAATCTAGGGAATGTCTATACGGACATTATAAGATATCGGTCATTTTTGGAAATTTTGCGGGCTTTTCCAGGGCTTCCAGGTGTTTCCCGAGCTGTATAGCAGCCCTAGGTCATTTTTATAATTTTGGGTCACAAACTTCGGGTTTTCTGATCAATATACCTTAATTTCAGGCACGAAGTTTAAACCTTGGAAACTTACACTTGGAGATAATAACAAGGTCCTTGGGAAAAATCGTTAAAAACAATGTCACAATTATTCTCTGGACAGAGTCCGTTTATGGTTTTCAAGGGTTGCTTGCTTTGAATGCATAAATTGATATTAAAAACTTTTTTTTCTCTCTCTCAAGGGCTCGCGCATTACACTCAGAGTGAATAAATAATAGAATAATTCGGGATAAAGTTACATCGAATTACACTTCCGGATGGGTTCATTCTTTATCCAAAGAAAGAAAAAAAGCCCAAGCGAATCGTAAAAAGGTTTTCTTTCCGTATCCATAAAAGCAAAGCCATTATCTGCCCTTTGGCAAAGCTAGGAACAAAAATTACTCTAAATCCATTAACGTTTGTCTCAGGGGAGACAGACCCCCTATCCACCACCGGCTATCTAGAGTTCTTAAGCCAAGTTCAACGGGAAAATAAACCCTAGAAAAAGGAGGCTACAAAATTGCCCCGGCCATCTTTAACCTCGCTTCAATTTCCTCCAAAGGTGTTAATTCATTAACGGTTCTCATGTACGTGCTTTCGAAAAAATTAATTAAAATTTACATTTGGATACCGAATAAATTAACAAAGAATTAAAGGGATAAACAAACAAACGATCCAGAAAATAACAAATCTATTGAAAGTTTCATCTTAATTAGACCAATGACAGCGTTTTTATATAATTTACATAATTTTTGACATGAATTTAATTTTAACAAGTAAAAGGAACATTTCTAGCTAGGATCAAAAATATATGGTAATTCCACAAATTTCTGGTTGTTTGCCAAAAATCGACTTTCTATTTTCCGTAATTTTCCTATTAAATGATGTCATATCATTGTCACTCGGCAAAAATCGGAAATAGAAACTTTTCGATATTCTTTGAAAATTAAACCAACTCTGATATCTAAAACCCTCTATTCATTGTCTATCACTTGATTTCAAAGCCGAAAATTAAACTTTGTGACGTAATAGTATTGTCGTAAATGTCCCAAAATATTTGGGGTTGGTTTCTAAGGAAAGCAATGAATCTATTTTGGGAAAAACACATTTTCTTTTTCTACTATAAATGTCTACTGCACAATTAAAGTGCTTTCCTTCCAATTAAATTTTTCTTCAAGTCGTGGGAACTAACTTTAAAGACCGAAACCGAAACGTTGGGTACGCTAAACCGCGAGCTTTCAGACTCGAGATATCTTCGGGGAAAGATTACCTCATCGAAATGGATTCTTATTCGCTGGCCAAATCACGTGTCTTTAAGAAGGGGCGGTATTGCCTTATGAATCACTGGTAATTTTTTCTTCTTGGTCGTAAATAGAAGACATTTAATTTACAGAAGATTTCTCTGTTACAAGAACCTAGGATTAAATTCTGGAGTGTCACTGTCCGAGGTTTTCATAAAATTAATTAGTCCAAATCCATTTTAAGGATGGAGAACAAATATTTAAAACATTCAAGAATTTGTTTTAACATTTAAATTCGCTGAAAAATTTCTAGGGATGCTGGGTTCAACGACCAAGTGATAATGCAAACGCGCCACTATGTTTGAACACAAACACCGTCAAGAAAATTATGTCACGAGCAGCTTGTCTACCTCCAACTGTATTTTAACTAAGAAAGTTCAGTGTTAATATTTCAACTAGAAGAAAATCTGATACATCGGCGTAACCTTGTTACAATTTTAATTAATAATTTGACGCCTGAGTAACTAGGAACTTGAAAATTGAATTTTTTGGCTTTGCCGAAACCAATCCCGAAAGAAAAAATTAAATTTCATACTTCGCCTAAGCCCGTCAAATATTCCACTTCGCAATATGAAGGGATGGTGAAATATAGTAGGTTATAATAATCTACTGGTACTTAAAGGAATATTGGAAATATGCATTTTTCTCAAAAAAAAAATATTCTCGATGGAATATTGACTTTTCTTGGAAAATATTAAAAGTCAATATCAATCGATCGAGCGTTTTTCGTTCCTATCCGATTGAAGAGCAGGTTCCCAATGGGAAGATGTAAAGATATTACGCGTTGAAATTTTAAAGATATATTATAATTTCTACTGTTGTCGGATGAATAATTTTATAGTCGATTACTCGTTTTCACGAGAATGACAATGAAATGCATACTTTACCGAAATAACATAATAACCTATCCCCATGCATCATACACAGAGGAACTGTTAATCTAAAGAAATTACAGCAATTATATTTGCAAGAGGGTAATATTAGAACTAGTCACACGCATAAACATACAGACATTATAAATCAAGTTGAAAATGGTTCGTATATTTGTAGATTTGAGTGCTGGTTTTTGCACATGTTCAACATAAAGACTACTAAACGTACAAGTTCATTTTGGGTAACCATAGTCCATACCAAGCCTAACTAATCTAATCTTATACTGTATTGGATGAATACCTGCTCATTATAACAGTATTATCAATAGGGAAAATTGAAGTGGATATATAAACCGAGGGTTTAACCACTTGTCTAAAATGTATTAACTGATTACAGACTTTGGAAATGCTAAATAAACAGTTACGTAATCATTTTAGTACAATCAAAGCTACAGATTACGCGAAGTGATGAGCACCTCAATTATAATTTATAATTAAATTAGACAGCTTGACAATTAAATTAAAAAGATTTATGCACGTTTCAGTCTCTCTTGAACGACATTATTGATCCGATGGGTTATTTTAAAACCGAATAGAGAAAAATCTTAAGGAAAAGCAACGTGTTCGGACGAGGGATAGCGCGCGCGGGAAGCACCCTACAGGACCAACGAGGTTTATCCTTCGCATCCTCGTAGGGATCATTCTCTAAGCCTCGGATTTGTTTTCGTCTTTTACTTACGCGAAATGGTGTAAGCGCTTCCGTTAGTAACGAGTCCCGTCATGACGCCGGGTCGTTCCTCTTTGATATAAAAAAGCGTAATGGTACCGTGTCAAATCCGGCGAGCTTCAATTAGCGAATAAAAAACACGGTTTTAATCAAACAGGTGAGTGGACGGTAAGAGACGACTATGAACCGCCCGGTGGACAAAAAAAATAGTAACAAGAAACGCGTTCGGTCGCGGCCATAGCCTTATAGCCAAGGCAACGCGTGGCGGGAAAGCCGCTCTTCGCGCCAACCATTTACCTATAGTTCGATCCCCTCTGACCTCCCCCCGGACAGTTGCCATGGATACCAGAAGGTTTCCACTCTTACGAGAAGGAGAAATCGACAGTCCATTTCAATACGAGAATGCAACGCTATCAAATCGTGCCACGTACGTCTCAATCACCCGTGGGGATTTGGGGCAACATTCAGTGTTTAGTAAATCGAAGTCGAGGGCTTATTTTAGTTGCAACAATTTTAGTCAAATTAATTTATATTTCAATTCTTGTATAATAATTTCTTTTGTGTGTGTATAATTGTTTGTACTTGACCTGGCAACCACACAGCATAGGCTGGTTGCTTATAACTTTATTATCATTAGTAAAGTAGTGAACTGTCTTAAATCAACCTTATAACATGAAATAAGAGTTCACCGATTACAAATTATTGTATTTTAATTAATATGGTTCCTGTATGAAGATGTACTAATTAATTACTATTTTTAAACAACTAAAAATAATTTTTAGCTCCAATATAAGTCGCCATAATTACATTTGAAGCTAATATTGTTTGAAGCTAAATGTAGGTGAGATTTGATTATTTGAATGCTAATTGAATTTTAAAATTTATAAAACGAACTGTATTTATATAGTTCATACTACTAGAAAGAGTTCAATGCCAACAAGGTTCCTACATTTAAAGCTTTAAGGTGGAAGAAATGCAGCACTGGACACCTCCACTGAACCTTTAAAACGGGACTTACTCCTATTTCCGCGAGGCTTTGTGACAGAGAATCGGACGTATAACCTACGTAGTATCTCCTCCTTCCTATTTCGGGTTAAAATTCTCGACGTCGCTCAGGAAATGGACGTGAGACGCGCCGGAAGGTGTGGAAGTGCATAGGGGGTGTGCGGGTTTGGCGCGAACGATCAAAACTTCTCGATCGCTTCTAAACACGCTCGAGCGAGAAGCGTGACGTATAGAAGTGACCCACAGTTAAAAAAATATATATATATATATTGAATTTTTTCGGAGTTGGTTGTTTACCGAAAAAACTGTCATACCTTATTGCATTATTTTTACATTTTTTATATTATTAAATATAGTCGGAAATTGAGTTTATCAGTGGCGAGTATGCTTGCTTATGTTTAGTATTTCAAACTCAAAAAGATGAGTGAAATTCCTCGCCTATAGAGAGGGCATTAAGACATCGAGGAAGTTATCTACCATCTAGCATTCTAGCAGTAAAAATAAATACGAGATCACATGTTAGTCAGTTCCCAATTCATAAGAGCTCTTAATGGGTAATTTAAGAATTTCTTCTGGTAATATTACTAAAATTGAAATTAGAAAACAAATAAAAAAGGTTGGTAATAATTTGATCATTGAACAATGATCAGTCCCGATTACTTAAACTCCTAGAGGCAGGAAATGTATTCGTAACAGATATTATTAACGTTTTCAGCATATATTTTAAATAAAAAGCTCCGGAGGAACCACAAAACTCCAGAAAAACTGTAACCATTTCAACAAAACAAATAGCAGCGTAGGCGTACAATTTTCTAGGTTTAAAAGCTATTTCTCCAAAGATTCGCGGACTAGGTCTTCGAAAAGCGGTTCTGGAAAGGATATTGATCCCAAGTTGGTAATAAAAAAGCGCCATTCAGTTGCAGAGACGGCGATATAGACGAAAAAAATTACACAAAACAAAAAGAGTCAAATACAATTCCAAAGAAACACCTTTTGGGAATAAAAAAAACAACATTTTAACCCCAAAAAACTTGAAGTTGTTAAAGTCGTTTCTATCTATTGTTTTTCTTCTTCTTCTATATTAAATTTATTAAAAGAAACTGAGTAGTCAGGGGATAGCTCTAACTATAGCAGAGGAAATTGAATTCTAGAAACTGACACTAAAATAAGAGGAAGGGAAAAGATAATGGGCTTCGCAATGTTGACAGAAACCTTTACGTATAAGAAACGGAAGAATACAATCTACAAAGTTAAATTTAGAGGAATTTGTCAATGGGATGGCGTAACCTAATTATTATGACATCTTTCCAAATTTCATCAATGAAATTGCTTCAAACTGATCAATAGTAATGAGATGCAGAATAAAAATTAAACTATTTCTACGAATATTTAGAGCTCTGTTATCATAAGGGCGGGTTAAATACTTCAGTAAAATCAGTACATCGATTACGCTATCAGTCTTTGGTAATGTATTTAACCAAATGTATTTGTTGCGTTAATCACGTATATAAAACTAATTCTCCAGTTAAATAGAAGTATTCCAAAAATACAATTCACGAATCTGCTTTAAAGTGATTTTCCTATTAAAAGGGAGGGTGAAGTTGAAAATTAAGTGTTTTCTACCGAGTCTACTACTAAAAATAGAAATTGTTTGCTTATTAAAAAAAAAAAAAAAAAAAAAAAAAAAAAAAAAAAAAAAACCACCCCCACCTTTGACTTAAAATAACCGCGACACGCGCTGATGTACGTACGAATTTGCCGCGAAAATAATCAAGAAAATGATTTAAAGAGTGTGCCTCAGCGGTTGTCGCGGGGATTTTATTAAGTTAAAGGTAGGGCGACTTTTGATTAGTCGAAGGCTCTCCTTTTAATTCAATACCAAAATCAGGTCTCCGTTTTTTTTTTTGTACAATTCAGAGACACTTCTTATTTTTAGAAGCATAATCAATAAAAAATACCTCTTCATTTTCCTTTTCACCAGCCCTTTAAAAGTTGTTTCACTTCACTTTCTTTTTTATCGAGTTTGGTACATAAGAGGGCTTTTCTTCCCCACCAATTCCCTGATTAAGACGCGAGGCGTCATTTGATAGCGGAATTGAGGACGGAAGCATTTCCTCAGGACCGCTTTTAAAAGATAAATTAAAAAATAAATAAAAAAAATAAAAACTGATTTAAAAGGATGAATATGGAGCATCGATTTTGGAGTAATCTAAAAAAATGGGTCGTCCCAAAAACTGGAATAGTCAACTTCCGTCCGTTTCCTTTTTCCGTTCCAGATAAGAAATATAATGTCACAAATTTTATCGGACAAGGGCCGGGGCACCCGACCACTAGAGCACTGCTAGGCTATTAGAAGTTTCAAAACTCTACAAACTTGTAGTACCATTATTATTACATATATGATGATAAGCAAAGAGCCAAAGGCGCCAAATTTGCTTTCGCTACGTCTAAGACGGTACATTACGTTCTTATCTTAGAAAATTGTTCCACAAGTAAAGTAAAAATTGAGGAGATTGCGTGTTTGGGGAAAATTATACCCTTTAACCTTTTGTCTTTACTCTTGTTCAAGGGAGTTTTCCAGACTACTTTTTCCCCCCGTGATGTTTAGCATTTTTTATCAAACCGCCTAAACTTTGACAATTAGGGTAACTCCATTTGAACAAGAGTGGCGGTCTGATCGTTTTTATGTAGGAAGCTAACTTCTGTGGTTGAGTTAAAATTAATGTTATTTTGGGGATTCGCTAAGTGTTAATGGTTTCCGAGGGAATAGGTTTCTATTAAGACTTTTAACTTAAGTGATTCTGTCATGATTTTTTCATAAAATCAAATTAAAATATTTTTTTATCAACATCTTCGGAATTTTTGGAAATAAAAAAATCCTCCATCACGTGATAATTAAAGAACAAAAAGTTGATTATCAGACGTTCTGTTACCTTTCGAGTCGCGGGGAATTTATGAAAAATAAACTGAGCTAAAAATTAAACAACTTTAAAATTATTTTAAGAATCACAGTGCCAGAAAACGTATTCCAGATTTTGTTCCCAATTATTAGACACGTTTTTGTTGTTTAAATTAATTAAAGTTTGGTTAATTTTGAATTAAGTGGGTGCATAAATTCGAACCAATCATATTATTTCAACCTTCAACAGCGCTAGCACGATAGGGTTTGTTAAAAACCTCGCTAGATGGCAAAATCGTCGCATTCAGAATAAATCGGGATATCTGTACCGTATGTTGAAGGCCGGCGCCGTTGGGTTCAACTGATTGGTTCGATTTTATACTTCATTTACATTCAAACTTCATTAAACTTTAGAAATTTATTAAAACACCTAAATATTTTTCCATTTTTTTTTCTTAGTATGGCGATTCCGGAATAAATTCAAAAGCTGTTCCATTTTTAGCTCATGGTTTCCCTTTACGTCAAAGATGGAGCGTCTTTTGATTAGTCAGAGGTCCTTCTTTTAATTTTATGAAGACAAAAACCACAAAATTTCGGGTTTTTTGTACAATTATGAGACATTTCCTGAATGTTTACTATGCAAACGTGTCTTATTTTTAGAATCAATAAAAAACACTTTTTCTCTTCGTCCTCACTATTTACCCACATTGTATGTCATAATACGGAAAAATTTAATTTAAACTTTCCATCAACCTTAGGTGTAAAATTTCACTTTCTCTTTAATTTAGATAAAACGCTTTATTCGCGTTCAATATGAGTTAGCTAAGACTAATGTTCCCTCTATTATGATTTAATATTAGATATCAATCCGCCTAAGCTTTGTTCATCTTGTTAATTCCTTGTACGATACGGTATGGTAAATAAGAAAGTATTATTATTATCTGAGTAATAATCTACTGTCCTGAACTAACTCCGATCTTAGTACGATTAAGCCAATAAAAAACCCCCAGGGTTTAGATCAATAACGTTTTGAATATTTTAATTATATCCTACAGGAAAGAGGTTCAATTAGGATAATTAAAACGTATAGCAATAATATCCTAATCGTTGTACCATCAGAAATGAAAAATAGATCTATTGAAAATCGAATTTTCCAATGACGATAGAATCATATTAATAACTTATTCAAGGTCATATTCCGATAAGTTTCGTTGTCAAAAACAATTTATAACAGTACGTATTATATTTATAAAATAGGTTGGTTAGATAAATCGTAAACCAATATTATTTAGTTACCTTAAATGGAGAATGAAGCTTAAACACAATTTTTTATCGATTCCACATCATATACTTATTCACTCGTAAAATAATTTACAAACACATCTTAAGCTAGAAATAAATTTTTAACTTCTTGAAAAGTTTCATACTTCGCGCTTATTCGGTCAACGAGGAAAAAGAACGCGCTTCTTAAGCCTAATTTGAAACGTTTTACTGACGAAATTAAACGAGCTTAGTTCGTGATTGGCGCAAGACTTCAAACTCTATTGCTCCTCGTTAAGTCTAGTTTTTTCAAGAAAATTAAATATTTATTTATAGCTTAATATTCGTTTGTATTTGTTTTTACAAGTGGATTAGGCCTAATTAAAAGGTGGGATATAAGAAATCCATAGAATATCACTTCATTCTACTTTTAAGCCTAACGATAACACCGTACGGATATGGACAGAAATTGCGAATGTATACCTCTCATAGAGGCAAGGTTTTTTGTTACAAACGACCTACGAGACTTTGAAAAATAAGAGAGACACGTGACGGGGCGGAATTAAGTAGCCATTTCATTTCTACACGATATTTCGAAGAGAATCTTTATAGGTATATCAAAAATGTATGAAATATTGAAAGTCGAAACTGGAATTTTCCTTCTTTTATTTCATTCGTAGCCTAGTACGTATAAATATATATTTTTTATCTTCCCAATATATCGAGTTATTGATTCTTTTCATATGACCAAAAAAATTGTCAGAGGAATTAAACGACAATGGGTCACGGAGAAATTTTAACTAGCCAGGCGGAAATAAATCTCTTATGCAAGAAAAACTTATCGTCGGTCAATGAAAAGGACCGGGAAATGAAAGAGAAATTGCGGGAAATAATGCGTCATTGCTAAAGCAGGCAAAAGTTGACAATATTTATAAATAGAAACCCAATCTTGTGAATAAAATGAAAAGATAACTTTCTAAACTATAAACTATTTTTGATTTTGTATTTTCTCTTTTTAATAATAATTTGCAATTCAAACCCTACATCGCAGCTTCACCGCAAACACTGCTGCGCGACTGTTGAAACATTTTTACAGGGGCCTATGGGATTCTATAGGTAAAGTTTCATCCTAAATGTGGGCTTCTACCTGGACTTGGCTGTAAGACAACATTTCTACACGCTCCTATGCTAAAAGAAAGAGGAATTAGATCCTTCGATGCTGGAGTTTTCTCAGATATCGAACCAAAGCATTACGTCAAACTCAAACCAAAAGTAGTTTTTACTAGGTTAAAGAAAAATTTGCAATATAACTAAATGAGGGGTTCATTAATATACAATTATTAGTCTCAATTAGAATCAAAAAACCAGTTTTGCAAACTTTTCTTAAATATAAATGTAATCTCATAACCACGCAAGAATGGACTTGTAATTAGATATAATTAAAAATAGTTTGTTAACTACATAGATAATCTTCTCAAAATAACCGGAAGTTGAAACTTCTATTTCCTTACTCTTCTGTGAGTTGGAAAGCTTTAACAATTTTAATTTTATTTAATCTTCACTCGATTTTTCCATTTATAAAAATCTCAATTTCGTTACTATATATTGGGGGGGGGGGGCGGTAATTTGCAAAACATACATGTCAACAATTTAACTGTAGCTTGAAAGGGTTCCTATAAAAAGACAATGAACGTTGTAGATACAGATTCCTCATCTCTCAACGGCCGAAATCCCAAAGCAAACAAATCAAAAATTGTAAACATCTCATATGAGTGTCATTTAAACATTAAAAAACATAATTATCCTTCCCAGTAATTATCTAGAAATGGTATTCACCCCTAAATTCTACAGAACTATTATAGTCAGCGTGAGCTTCGCAATGTTTGATACCTCATTGATTCTCGGGAAATAATCAAACAATCATAAAGACACAAAGTCTCGCTTAAAATTTTTTAAGTGTGCTCAGAAATGACAAAATGTTTAATTTAAATAGTACCTAGGGCGTGAGGTCCCGCGTCCTCACTATCTTCGACATTTAGTCGCTGTTCCTCGGGCTCCGGTTCCATTTTCCGAGTGAACTGAACCGCTGGCATGACAAACGACAGTCATGAGTGTCATACAAACGCCACCTTCTCCCCTAAAACAAACCACGCGGAACCTTTGACCGCTTACTATATTCTAGACTTCGTAAAGACGCGCGCTCAATAACTCTCCGAGAGTTTCGTTAGTAGCGTCTGCTCTCGACTATACCGAATCGTTGGAATGCCGCGAAAGGTAAGAGCCGCGAAATTACCGCGCCCGAGTCGATTTGACCCCCTTCTTGTAGCCAACCGAGGTACAGTTTGGACGTTTCAAAGATTTTTGGGGTTTTCGCGACGCCCGTCGGCGTCTATCGGAGAAAGCGCGCGATTTTGGCATCAACGCAACAAGATCGCCTATAGCAAAAAAATGTTTCGAGTGGGGGTTCCCTCGCTCGATAAATGTAGCGTAACCCCTTATCCCCCATTTTACGATTCGGGCTTCCCCCGCCAGCCACGAGGAGGCAGCGCAGTGGGCGGTGACGGGGGCAGAGGCACCATTCCGACGCCTTCTTGGGCCCAATTTCTTCGCTCCGACAACGACTCTTTTCGGGAGCGAGAATCAATATTTTCTAATAAAGGCAAAAAATATTTCTCTCAAGAATTTTCCATTTTTTTTTTTTTCATATACTAGTAAAAAGTCTCTTCGCACTGTCGGTTACGTATAGGACTAAGAAATTCTGTGTTTGCAAGACAGGTAAGTTAGTCGCAGAGCTAGCTGGGACGTCTTACATCACAAATTATCGTCTTAAACCGCCCCAATTTTGACGTTACACCAAGACGAGTATGAAAATACTCGTTTTCTACATTATTCCCGAGATAAAATTTGTTTAAGATATTAAAGAAACTGTAAACCTACGGCGGTGTTCCTGACAATTTTTAAAAACATTCACGTGACATTGGCATCACACCACCGACAAGAACGGTCAAACTCGTCGTCAAATTAGCTTCATTTGCTTAGCCCCTAGGCCCATAGGGGATGTGACGTCAAGGACAATGGCACGTGATATTTTTCCAAAAATTTAGGAAGTCTCCGCTGGGAGGGATTTACAGATTCATTAATGTTTTTGATTTAATATTATTCCATGAAAATGTCTAATTAATATTATTGTTATTTTAACTTAAAGCTAATTAAAATGTTTCACAGTATTAATTCTGACTTCTCTAATGACGTAGACAACGATTTATATAGTCAACATATATAAGGGCTATGTTGTGGACGGATTCAGGCTAATGTATACATTAATTCGATTAAAGTTAAGCCTTGGCGTTCGACGGTTCTCTAATTCTCTTGGATGTTCGATAATGGTTTAGATTAATGAGTGACGTGGAAGCTATACTGTCTATGCACTAAATGAAACGCGTAAAATTCCCAATGGAGATCCCAACTAATCGATTATATTATCATAATTTAAACTTAATGCAAAACTTATACGTGGAAGCTATATAATTGATGGGATACTAACCTATATTTGAAAGTTTTCTAAACTTTAGACAAAATTATTGGCGTTAAGATGGGGTTGGAAATCTAATAGATTTTTGGAAGAATAACAATAATATCAAAGGGATAGTACTACGATTTGGTAAAAAATATTGTTAGGTTCTTAAATCAGAGATGGCGAGATGAATATATTGGGAAATACACAATAAAAGTTTTTCTAAACTTCAATGAAACAAATTCACTTCGACCATCTACTTCTTAAAACCCGCCCAAATCATATAGCTCGCCCCCTAAACTATGGGATCTCTGTATAAATCTCATAAACTTTTTCCTAGTTTCAATTTGATCCCAAAGGAATAAAGATAAAAAAGATGAAGAGTTTTTTTTGGGTTCGAAAATCTTTTCAAAGTTCAAGGTTATCATTTTCAATACTATCGAGACGAGGATTGAAATACAAAGGATGGTAAATTGTTATTCGAGTAGAAAGGTAGGTTTTCAAAAGATTTACGATTCAAGAAAAATCGTAAAGCTTAACTAGTGAATAAGACTTACGATAGTGGTGGAAAATAATCATTAATCTTTCCTCGATAATTCAAAACTTTTCTCCGAAAAACTTTAGTTTGATAAAGGGAAAGTCTCACTTAAATTTCATAATATAACGAAAGATTTCAAAATCTCTTTAAATTTTGAAAATTTGGAATGAAAAATTTAAAATGATAAAAGTTGGATTAATCATGATCACTAAAACTCTAACATAAATAACAAATATACATATATATTCAGTCATGATGTTAAGCGCTTTGGGAAATCCAACACTTTGAAATATATTAAAGTGGATAAACTATGCCAGACGATTTAGTCAAAAAATAATTTTGAAGTCTCATTTACTAATATACTGATATTTATGTTGTTAAACAGAAACCTTTTATATGATCTACTTGTCCATTTAATATTCTTAATGAAAGTTTGTAAAACAGAATTAACTGAAGAGGATTAATACAAAATATACAGGAAAAAATAGTTTCGATAACAGCTCTTACTAGAAGATTTAGGATGGAGGATTTTATAGACGTCAGACGCGTACTTTTTATTACCAAGAACAAACTGACGAGTCCCAAGAACGTAGGAACGGGTTCAAAGAAGTTATACTTTTTTCAAGGTTTATCTCTAGTGAGGACGAAAAGAGAGTAAAGGAGATAAAACCCTGACATTTCGGCAATACAGTCTATTTGTATCTTCCTTCCTACATTCTTGGCTTTTTGTTGTTATTTCTCATTCTGGTTCTAGTTCGCTAAATCTTGCGAATCGATAGACGCTATATAAACGGTCATTGAATCATTCTTTACTCAGACCCGCTTGAACGGTATCAATATAAGGTAATTGGGAAATTAAACACTTTTTCGATCAATATCACTACCCAAGGTGAACCATTTAATCAGGGACAGTAAACGAGAAACAATAGACGAAATTTCAAAAATATAAAGCTTGAAGTATATCGAGGTTGCGCTAAAAGATTTGAAATATTTTCAACTATGCGTAGATTAAAAATATTCTCAACTAAGCGTAGATTAAAAATATTCTCAACTAAGCGTAGATTAAAAATATTCTCAACTAAGCGTAGATTAAAAATATTTCCAACTAAGCATAAATTTCCAACATTATTAATAAATTGAAATTTTTTTATATATATTAATAATATATTTTTGAAATTGAAGAATTAACGCTAGGCTTTTTCAAGATGGGGTTGAAAGTTAATTAAACTGAGATTTATTTTCTAAAACCTTGAAGTAAACTGGGAAATCGATAAAAGCAGCCACCATTATCGATTAGATCGACCAAAGACATAAATTATTTAAAACGCCATTTAAATACGTCAAAAAAACAAATCCCACATCTTTATCTAAAATTAAAAGACAATTGAGAATTTCCTATTATAAAAAAAATCTAATCTCACAAGGGACGAGAAAAAAAAAAAAAAAAAAAAAACGAGAGAAGAAATGAAGAAATTTTAAATCCGACGTTTGTTGTCTTGAATATGATCGATCGATTTCACATTAAAAATCTACAGGCTCTGATTGGTTCAACTGATAAAACCAATAAAAAGAAAGGGTATTTTTGTAATGGATTTATTGTCCTTATATGGGAGACTTATAAAGTCTAAAGAATGGACGTGACTCACTGAAGCTAGTTGATAAAAATTAATTAACCAAAATAATTGTATGATCCAGCATAAACCATAAATGAAGCAGAAATAAAAAACAAGATGGTTCGCGCTTATTATGAGGCGCACCCATCGTATCTTGAAAATATTCGATAAACTTAAAAAACAAGATTACTTAAAAATATTGTCATTGCACAATCACTATACTTCAAACCAAAAGTTAATTAAATACCTTCAAAAATTTGAAATTAGTTTTCACCATTTCAAAAATCTTAAGTTAATTAACGATAGGTGTTAAAACGGCATTATTTTAGAACTTAGAAGGTTACGTACGTTTGAAGAGGGTATATAATAGCTAGAACTACCCTATACCAGAAACTGCAGTTTGAAATTAAATTTAATGTGTAGGCTATTGGTATTTAGACACAGACATAAATCATTTCAGAAATAGACGAAATGCGCATCGTGTGATTTTTTAATTAAATTTTAGCAACAATATATAAACATATCATCCACTCTTTTTGTCCGAAGGGATGCAGATAAAAACGAAACTGAACTGATAGATTATTCTGAAAAGGAAAATCGCGTGACACCACTATTCTCCTCGACACGCTATAATCTTGAAGTAGGAGGGGCCTGCACCGAGGGAAGTAACTGGTTATTTCACGATCCAAAGGAAAAAAAATCGACTTTAATATATGGAGGGTCTCAATCACATATTCAGTGGAAATATCTTTACGTTTTCTAGTGGAAGATGTTCTGAACTTGCAACGTCAGAAGCTTCTTTCCTTCTTCTCTCGGGGTCATCCCATTTAATGTGGGAATTACAATTCTCGCTCTTACAAGCACTCTGCCATTAGGGTCAGATGTTCTGTCCTACTTGGCCGTTAGACCTCTCCCTAAGTTATGTACAACTGAAAGTCAACGATAAGTTTGAATTAAGGGCTTAGGCCAATTTAGAAACTATAATCCAAAGGTGGAAATTTTGAATTCAATCTACACCTGATAACTTCACAGATTTTATCCACAAAATCCATGGCAGTGCTTTGATTTCTTACTCCCCGAATTTCCATCTACCACGATCGATAAGATAGCAGTATTTTTAATAATCTGTTGTTAAAATTTTGCCTCTTAATTTAAGATATAACAGAAATGTTTTTCATATTCTGACTTTCATTTAAGGGAATTCTAGCTTACACGATTTGTGATTAACGTTCCAAATATACATATTCGAAAAAGGCAATTCAGCCAGCTCACCTTTCGTGAGAAACTTCACTTTAGATTCGAAAATAACCCCCCCCCCCCCCTCCCGATCACTAAAACAATTTCATCGACTCGAGAGAAACAGGTGCCTTAATGACTAATGAACTCGAGGATATTGATATTCTTTAAAGCGATCATTATGGTAAATAAGCTGGCTAAAATAAATTGTAGCTGTATGAGTCTAAATGGAAACACTAAATTATGATCGTTGCCACTTATGTAAAGGTCACAATTTTAAAATAACCTTTCCTTTAAAGGGAAAATGCAAACTAACAACAATTTATTTTTGTTATCGATTACTTATCGTTTAAATAGGCCTAATCCACCAGTAAAAAAAATTATACAAATTTTAAGATGTCAAAAAAGTAGTTAAAATGATGCTGCATTTAAATAATGATGCCGTGAAAGTATGGATAATTGTTGCAGTATTGAACTTCGTAAGAGGTTGTAATTCATTTCTGGTCTTAGTACTGACATTATAAACTTGCTCGTTCAATTCAGAAAGATTTAAAAGCAAATATCTATATTTAAACAAGTCTAATGGTCTAGAAATGGATATCTGGGCAATATCAAAATTGATTTACTGTTGGTACGTTATGGATTTTAAATATTTTACCATATCATTTGCATACATGAATAAACTATTATGATTTATTTCGCATTGCTAGGAAAATTTAAACATAAACAAACATCAGCCTTTATCTTACACGGTAGATTTTAGAAAATCATATCGTTGTATAACGAAGGGAGGATTTTAAAACTTAAATCATACAATCTTATGCTAATTATATGGTGAGAAAAATACAACAGGTTTCTAGAACCTTATTTCTACTTCCGGCAAAAATAAACAAAATACCAATAGCGTTTCAGGAAAGATAGGAACTAGGACAAAACTTACGCCTTATAGTGTTGCAACGCAAATACTATTACAAATAATAATTATAAACGAAATCTACGTATAACTAAATCGAATAAATATGCAAATCAGATATAATTTCAAGCTCATATAGTATATCCTTTAAATTATCTTTTTTACAGTCTTAATTCTTTAGAGATATTTAGGAAAAAATTAATTTCAAGACTGTTTCAATTTTCAAGTTTCAGAGCTAACTAACAAAATCAATTTTAACCTAGCAAAGAGGACAGAAAGTCAAAAATACTCTTTCAAGGGGGAGGTGAGATTGTAATTTACAGGCGTTGTTATAAAGAGGTTAAGAAACGAGAGGCGTGTTTCCTTAATGACTTTGAAAACGTTGGGTGAATAATGAACTTCAAATCTGGTTATACCTTTGATGAAGAGACGATAAAAAATTAAAAATTATCCTGAGAAGAGGAGGTCACCGACTGTCTTGGAGTACAATCAGAATATAGACACAAATGATAGTTTAGAGACTATAATTAATTAATTTCCAAGAAAAGGGGGCTAATAGGGATTAATTCAATATAATTAAATTTAATTTGAATGCCTCAACCCAAAGGTATAATATTTTGAATATGTTTCCAAAGACTACTTAAAGGGAAACTTGGAGCTAAAAATGGAAGAGCTTTTGAATTTATTTTCGGAATCACCGTGCCATAAAACATTATTTTAATGTTAGAACATAATAAGCGCTGTTGAAGGCTGAAATAATATGATTGGCTTGAACTTAAACACCAAAAATGTGTCTAAATATTGTTTGCAAATTTTCGAATACGTAATTTTTGGCAAGGTGATTCCGAAAATAAATTGAAATGCTGTTCCATTTTTAGCTAAAAGTTCCCCTTCAATTTTCTATGAGGTTAAACGCCGTTTAGTAATTCGCCTCAACGTTTCCAATTCCGTCAACTCGATTTTAATTTGTACATGAAAAGTGTTTTTTAACCTTGGGACTTTGGGTTTTTCTATAAAAATAATAAGAGAATTTAGAATATAAATGATATAATTATAACTCTTAATGAATAAGAGAGGCCAATAACAATTACGCGAGTTAACGTTCTCTAAAATCGTTAGCCCGCGAGGTGTGCAAATGTTTAGTAAGTCGGTATAGAGAAAATGAATGGGGACTAATTACCACGAAATGGTCGATATCGCCAGCCGCATACTAAAAAGCAAAAAGAAGGGCATCCCAAGTTCAACGATTTTGCTATTAAGGATCCATAAGTTTGCCCGAAAAGAGCGCCATCTATACTTACATTGGATTATGTATCTAAAATCCTGGAGGTCTAAACTAAGATTAAAACTTCATTATGTATATATATATTAATTTAATTGCTCATTAGAGAGTTATTTAATAATAAAACGTGTTAAACTAGGGGATGTAGAAAAATGTAAGGAGAAATCGATAACTAGCTGTCTAGAAAAGACGGAAAAGATGGTCGATATCACGGAAAAAGAAGCGGAAGAATTTATCTACTTCTAATCAATTTAAGCTGCGACTAAAGGCAATGGGATCGTCGCTAACGACGAGGAAAATTTCAGAAAAGAGGAGGCAGTTAAAATAACAATTCATTATTACGTCTTTCGAAGTTTCGAAGCTCGCGAAAGATAGTATTATTTCATATAAATATATAGAAGGAAATTGAATTTTTTTCATTCATATATAAATATAATTTCCTCTCTCCTTCATATTTTTGAAGGTCTTGGTTTTCCCGTTTTAATCAATTTCATTTTATCATATTAATCCCGGCCCTTCCATTTCGATTTGTTTCGACAAAACGATCGATTATATAAACCCCCTTTCACTTCGATCTAAACGTAAAATTCATACAACTCCATCTCGGTGATATATCATTCATTGGTTACATGAAACGTAGACTCATACCGGATGGGAAAAAAGCGACACTAAAACTGAATACAAGCCTAGGTTTCGTACTAGCAAGAGTAAATGAAAACTCTCCCTTAGAGTATCGAACTGAATACTTTCATGGTCAAGCGAAATTCATGCTTTATGTATTTGGGGGTTAACTGAAGTTTTATATACATTTTGGAGGTCAAGTTCTAATAGAAAAGGAGGTATATACCCCAAATAATCGATGAGAGTTATCGAGTTAGCCACTTCTCGCTAAGGGCGCCAATGTATATAGGCGCCGCGCATCAAGTCCCTCAACTTTCGTTGCTTGCATCCAAATCTAGACAACGAATCGTTAATTCTTTATTGACCGGTTGCTATTCCATGCAAAAGGTTTGTTTTGACTCGTGTCAAATCCCGGGCAGTAATTCGATTACTTTAAGGGGAGGTACCGGAAGGAGGAAATTGTGACCAAATTATCGAGGGTCTTCTTTCCTTAATTAATTTCCTCTTTCTAACTAAAAACATCCTCAATCAAGGTCAACTGTTATAATTAAGTTATAATAAAAACAAATACAATAATGTATACTAGAGGGCGCGAAATACTCGTCATACGATCGATTTCCAAGAAATTTCAAGCCCCTTATAGTTGTCTTCAAGAGCAGTGGAGTTAGCAACGACTTATGTTTCCCTATGAAGCTTAACATTGTGTATAAATACGCCACAGATTTACACATTTTGAAAATTACACTTGAAGAATAATGTATAATCAGTTACAGCCTTGAATGCATCTAAATTTCCACGGAATAATCTGTTTTTATATGGAAATTTAGATGAATTCCAAGGTTGACTAATCTAATGACCTAACCAAAATTGCCTCTAAGTTTTTTCCTTTTGTAGTTCGAAATACATTGTAACTTTTAAGCGTAATTACTTAATTTCGATTTTAGTATAAGAACACTACGAGGGCTGTCACGAGCCTGTAGCTTTGACGGTACTAAAGTTATTACGTAACTGCGTACGTATTTATCATACTATCATTATCAGTGTGTACAAATTTTACGCGGTTATTAACCCCCCTTACTACAATTTCACGGTTCATTTAACTATAGCTTTATAATCAATCAACAAGAGATATGTGAAATGAAAATGTAGTTTGAGTTCAAGAGGAGTTGGGTCAATCGTCACTTTCTGGAGCGGAGTGATACAGTACACACAGGAAAAAAGTAGTTATCAGCTCCCTACAGCCCTATTGTTACTTTCCTACGCAATAGAAGATATCTCCGTTTTCCATTCTCTCTCAGTCCAGTTCCGGTTAGCGAGTATGTTTGTATGACATCCGGAAAGAGACAAAATACTAATTGAGAACTCAAAAGCGCTAGCCTTGAACTTCTCTTCGTTTTATTTTCTATGGTAATAATCAGCTTTTGCAAACGTTGTTGTTTTCCCAAATTTTTCACTATAATCATTTTCTAAGGGAGTTCTTCCGACTATTCTTTTTCCTATGAGGAATAACATTATGTACCAATCCCCTTCATTTTTGACCATTGGTACAACTCCACTGGAACAGTAAAATAATGTTTGTAAAGGCATCTATAATAAACGATTAGAGGGGGAAAATTCAAGGGAATACGAGCCACCCAAAGGATAAAATTTCCAACCATAAAAGTGGATCTAGCATAGCTTCTGTGATTCAACGAAGCCATTCCAGTCAATGTGAACCCCGGCCTCCCCTAAACCCTTATTCTTTTACTTTGATACGATGAGTTTTAAGCTTTTTTCGTCTAGATAGCCGCTTGGATATGGAATGGAGCCAAGAAAAGAAAAGTCATTTTCGGAAAAACTACCCCCAATTCGGTTAAGTATAAGAAATACGGTGGTGTATAGCGAGTAACCAAGTTTAAGGGTTAAGGTTTTTTTTCTTATACTTAGCCAATTGGGGAAGTTGAGATGTTAAAGACACTCCCATCCTTTCAGATTTCTTTTTCGTGTTTCGGTTCCCGATACCTCCAGCAACACAAAGAAGTCAGATGGCGTTACGCGGACCTATAAGGAAGGTCGAAAGGGAGTTACCATTATCGATAAAAGCATTGAGTATGCTAGAAAAGGAGGATATATATCATAAGCTCCAGTTTTCGTTGCTCTTAGTTATACAGTCCGCGCCATCGTTTCTGATACAGTTAAACAGATTTCAGTAGCTACGAATCTAGGCTATTAAGCCTTATTCACACTAATTAAAGTAGCTTAAACGTCAGTAGCTTGCTTGTCTTTGATATTGTAAATATAATAGATTCCCCGATTTCAAAAACGTTCAACACTTTGACTATAGTCAATTTCACCACGAGTTGGCAGCGCGTTAAAACCTATGATCCCTTTATCTAAAAGTCAACAAATCTTAGAGTTGACGATCAGCCTAGTTTTGGGTTTGCTACCAACTCTGAGTGTTAGACCATACGTCGACTTCTCAGTTCTAAAATAATGGCTTAGTAATTATTGTAAACTTTGTTTAAAACTGGTATAACACGCAACATTTAATGCGGTTTAATAATTTGAATTTGAAAACGAGTTAAAACTTGTGAATGAAGCTTTATAGATATAGGCGATTCTAGGTCAGTCTCTGACTGAAATGGACTATGTTTTCTAAACCCAAACAAACCTCTCGGGTCAAGAATGAGCCGTCTGTATAAACTGACCGCTAGCTCTGTCAAAGGAGAGTGATTTTAAACGAGAAAGAGGTTGATGTCACGAGAGGAACAGTGACTGGTTGGAGAGATCGGAAGTGTCTTGGTCGAGAAGAGGAGATTTAAGAAATTGATGGGTGGAGGCCAACCTTTTGTTTATGTCTATATACGGCCTTGAAGTGGCCCTATAGGTCGAATTGATAAAGTGGATAATATTTTTCATCGTCATTCACCCCAAAAAACAAATGTTTACGAGTGCAACTAAAGTTTGTCGAAGAATAGACGACATAAAAGGGTACAATATTAACATTATAAAAGCTTATTTTTATTACGATGTCGACGCTTGTAAAAATATTATACCTGTTACGGAACCGGGCCAAAATATAATTTCTTTCAAAGAAAAAATGAAACGGAAACTAGGTCATTACTATACTTTTGTTCAAAAGGATCTCGCAAAAAAAGCTAACGCTGAAGTAAATTGAAAAACAATGTTTACCCTCAATTTATAGGGGAAATGTAAATGGGGATAACTCCGTTGAAAACTAATTATAAAATGCATTTTTGTCTTTAAAACTTGCTAATTTAGCCAAGTTTAACCAAATCGACACAGCTAGGCGGGTGACGTAGCTGTGACGTCTCAGAAAAAGTGTAGCAATCCATTTTAATTTTAAATAAATAACTATTAAAATATGCTTTCTGATAAACAAGAGTTATCCAATTTTTGACAACGTAGAGAAAATTAAACTTTTGGGAAATTCTAAAAACATATATTGTGGGTTGGAAAAGATTTAAATTTTTTGACAGGGTTATATACCGGATGTCATTATATATGTCAAAGCCATCAATTTAATTCTAAATTCATTCATAATTATTGAATTACTAAATAAACATGGTTACCCCCACTCAGATTTTTGTATAACATTTAATTTAAAATTAACTACGGTATATTTTGACCAAAAACAAAAACAAAAAAAAAAAAAAAGCCTTTACAAAAGAGCATAGATTAAAAAGTTAAAACCGAGGTTACTACATTTTGCTCCTAATAGAATTTTCTATAAATAGATCTTCTCCAAGGCCTTTAATATATTTTCCCCCCAAAACTCTTGCAATTTAAAGTTGAGAAAGGAAAAGGTCACGACACAACCTACACATAAGCAAAGAATTCAAAGAGGAAATGAAATATAATTTTAAAGGAATAATGAAGTTAATATTATTTATTTTAATTGGTTGATGGAAACATTATTAAAACTCATCAACGTTTCTCGTTAATTTAAAATTAATACAGTTACGTTTTATCCCGCTAAGCCTAATTAAATTTCACGGACGACAGGATTTAAACGCCGTTTGATTAGCTGTTCAGTCTCGAAATGGAGTTAGGCTTAGCGAAACTTTGAATACTTTAAATTATAACGAGAGAGTTTCAGAATGGTCTAATAATGTTTTTACGCTTATTTTAAAGCTATTAATCGATTAAAAATAAACAAGATACAAATTTTCTTTATCTAAAAACGATATAAGCTAATTAAAATGTTAGAATTGGTAATTTTTGGAGTCTGTCCTAAAATCCATCTTAGAGGATTTCTCACACTGAAGAAAGCACAACCAATAAGGAAGTTTGCGATAAAATCAGTTATAAAATATGTCCCGAGGATGAATCAATTCCAAAAGAGGGCCACAAGAAAATAATATTAGTTAAACCAACGCGTAGGAGAAAACTAATTAATGATTTTTTATGGCATTAAGTGCTTCATCCTCAGAGCACATTAACAAATAATCTTACAGCAAACTTATCTAGAAACTTCTCCGTAAAATCTTGTAGAGAAATTAATTTTTAATTTACTCGTAACTCAGGCTTAACTTCCAAATTTTGATGCAAATGTAATTAGTTTTGTTTCGTAGCCATTATTTAGCTAAGAATTTAGTTGATAATGTTTTTCCAAGAGTATTTTACAAACTCAAAAAAGGTTGAGTCGCTTTAATACAAAATGTTTACGATCGTAAGAATAAAAGTTGTTGATGCAAATACTTCTAAACAGGAGTTTAACGAAAAAAAGCGACTTTTCAGAAGATTTGTTTCCCCAAATAAAATAAAACCTAAACCCTAGACATTCTCATTTTTCTTTCCCACGCAGTTAAAAGAAAATAGCAAATAAAGTAATCCAGTTTAAAGAACTTGGTCATTAATAAAAATTAAGAAAGTGGCAAATTCCCAAAAAAGATTTCCGCCTTTCCTTCCGTAAACATAATAGTTAAAAAAAAAGAGAAAGATTGAGTTAAGAAGCTATTATTTGTAATGAAGGAGGGGAAAAAAATAGAAAGTGAAACACGAAAATAAATTGGATATATACGACATTTGATAGCTCTTGCTGCTAAAAAGTCGCAGAAACACCACTCGAAGAACCCCGAGGGTCGTAAAAACGTATTAAAATTTCAAAGCTATACGTAAATTTCTTAAAAGGATTTAGGTTCCTTGTATACAAATCCCCGAATTTCCAGAACCTCGGCAAATTTAATGAAAAAATACCGTTGTAATTAAAAACAGCACATTCAACTCATTCCATAATTTTGATTGCTTATATAGATTCGAGAATGTGGAAATTACAAATTTTGCATCGTTAACATTTTAAAACCAGCGGAAGCTTCAGAAAAATCTATTTTTGATTTTTTTTTTTTTTTTCAAAGGGAAACTACGAGCTATAAATGGAACAGCTTTTGAATTTATTTTCAGAATTCGCACAAAAATTTATGAATAAAATATTTCCACAATTTTTGGGCAACATTTTAGTGATTAAATTAAATTTAAAAGTTGGGTTAGGTTTGAATTTGGACAAAATCATATTTTTGTAGCCTTTAATAGTGATATCGCGTTTGAGTTTCTTAAAAACAACATCAGAATATTATAAGTTAATAATTATGGTCAATATATTTTCTGTAAAGAAGTATAGCATAACTAACTCTTTGGTTAAATTCTGATACACATGTAAATTCATTCACAGACAAGAAGTATATTTTAATCATAGTCAGAAGAGATAAAAACCGGTCGATTTAATCCCTTTTTCTCTCTCATCAGTAGAGAACCATGTAGTAAAAACCAATATTAGCCTTTCTAATTAGAGAAGCCCAATTTACATTTAACAAATGAGTTCGAAAGGAAAAACAGAAGAGATTTTTTAGACAAATCTTCGCCATGCACAAAACAAAAACTAAGTAACTAAATTAAGCGTATATGTTAAGTCTGTTCGTCTTGAAATCTATTCGTAACTAACTAATGATATAGCTGGAAGCTTTTTTATGAAGTTGATGGTGGAGCCTAACTCCTTTCGATAACGTCACTAAATGAGCTAGACTTCAAAAGGCAATCAGGTGCTTCTACATGTAGCCAAAAAACGTTGGCAAGCTAAAAAATCCAGGACCAAGGGGTCTCGATCACAGATAAAATTAAATAAATTTAGAGGCGCGAGAAATAAGAATGGCTACGTCACTCAGAGTCCCATGACACGCACTGAAAACCTAATTGCTCTTGAATTAGGATTGCATCAGCCAATAAAAATCAGTGAAAAATTGCTCTTTTTAGGTTGCTGTCTCGAAAAAGGCAGAGCAAAAGAGTTTCCAACGAGCGCAGAATTTTCCAAGTAGAACGTAAAAAAGTTGCTCGACAATGGTTCGACTCGAATAGTGTAACATAAATCTTTTGCTCTAGAGCACCCAGTGGAATTAGTTATTACTCCATTCGTTCGCGTGACGTCTCCAAGAAAGTCTCGCAATTTACGCTCTTGAAAAAAACGAAAAAACAAAACCACCTCCGATCGAGGCAACTTATTATGCCTTGACCCAGATCCGGGCATCCTTAGTGTAATATTCTATCATATTCTTGTTATAATTTATAGAGAAATTATTTAGTCAAATTGATAAGCCTAAAAGTGTAAGTGGATTAAAAAGCATTTTCTCTAGTCTCTTAACTCATCCCTAGAATCCGTACTGGTCCCCAAAGTCTCTACTCTGTACCAGTCCCTATAGCGACCTTTATCGAATTTTCCCCATTTTAGAGAACGTAATATTCAAGTATTTTTTTAAAAAATAAATTATCACAATATAATTATAAAGTCGTTTTCGACTTTTTCTAGCCCCATTAAGAGCTTTTCCTAGATAATGTGCCAGTAGAGTTAAACTCTCACGTGATTAAAAGAAGCATGCTCCAGCCCCAATCAAATGCGTGATTTCATTTAGAAACAAGATTATCACCTTTGTACTCCCTAGAGTTTTTAGTTATTGGTGGATTTAAAAACTAAAATACACGCTATACTAAAAAAAAGCGGGAAAATAGAAAGCCTTGATTGTTATTACTTCCAGGTGAAGAAATTCTCAGCGATATAAAAAAGACTAGGAAGTATAAAAAGGGTTTGCCATTCGTTAATTTTCGTTATTTCCAACAAAAAGGATTGCCACAATGACGAGAAGCGAGTGAGAGAGAGCGAGAATCGTTTTGAATTACCCTTCGCTCATTTTGAGGGTAAAAGAGGCTAGCAGACAGAGACTGGTAGAGGCGACGCTAAGTTTTCCCACACGAATATATTCTCGAAACCAGCGTGTGAATAAAACGCTTTTCGCTCTCTGTCTGAACTCTTGGGCCTTTTTTTAGTTACCCAAAAACTTGTGTCTCCGTCACTATAGTGATCATGCTAATATCCGCTGCAGTCGGCATTGTCAAGCACAAGGGAAACTATACTAGTGATAGGTTGTAGTTTGTAGTTATATACGCTTTCGCTGGAAAGACAGCGTGCGAACTATATGGCCCACCATGTTGACTTTCGTCTATCAATCCCTACTAGATTTTTTCCAACTAAAATAGATTTAGTCCAACAACTAGCAAGCTGCCTACGCCAAAAACCGCTTAACTAGAAAAACTTTCGTTCGACCGCGAAAACAAGTCATTGCGCAACTTAAGTCATTTCACCACGAACCAACATTGTTCCCCATCGCCGTCATTTTCTTTTTCACCAAGTAGCTAGGCCATTCTTTTTTAGATGAAGGGAAACCGATAAAGCGAGAATGAAATTTCTCCGCGGGCATAAAGCTATCAGAAACCGGCGCTCTATAGCAGCGAGAAATTCCAATTTCGGCAGCACTCTCCTCGGACACTTCTCCATCATCCATTAAAGGAAAAGAAAGAATAGGATGCTATAGCCAAGAGCAAACTTTAGCCATGGTGAAAAAAAAAAAAAAAAAAAAAAAAAAAAAAAAAAGGCGGGAGAAAAATGGCGCGAAAATGACTAAAAGGATCGGATGCGGGAAAATGAACCACTACTGCTGCGACTAACTTCAAAGAGATGGTGGCATAATGATATGCGTATTATAAATTCGAATATTGCAACGTGATACAAAGAAATGATGTGTCAAGATAAAATTTAATAGTTTAATTAGTTTTAGGAATAAATATCCTCTTCAGCTCATTGGCTCATTTACAAGAGGGTTCCTTTTAAAATGCGTAATATGGTAGGGGTTATCCCTTATGCCACTACTAACCTCTAGTGTCCAAAATGGGAAACCCATTTTAAATGTATTTAGTGAGTTTAGTGACGTAAAAAATTGGAATAAGTGTCCCAGTATATAAATAATTATTCAATATCTTAATTTTAAAGATAATTAATAGCGCTAGATAGGGCTGTAAAAATTAACACTGTACCAGCTATTGGTGATAAACACTCTGCAAAGAGGTCTAATTACCCACTTATAAAATAATGAAATAAAAATACATATAGGTTTAACTCCGCTTTCATAAAATACATTTATTGTTATAGCCTGTACTAGCGTTTAAAGGCAATAAAGATGAAAATCAAAGAGAGTGAAAGAAATTTTCGAAAAGTAGAAATAGTTTAGTCTCCCTTTAGTAACTGTCCCGATCCCCTCATCTATCCAAGGGCGAGCTGCTACTTTCAATAACATTTTCTTGTGGTGGAAAAACTAGACAGGCATCGTCTAATAAGTTGTCAGACGATGTTATAATAGTGGCGCTTGGTTGTAACGAAACCAAATTAGAAAAACTTTGCTTTTTTTAAAGGCTTTTAAAGTATATGGTAGAGGAAATGGGAAAAGAGTATGCCTAAGAGTAGCTGCTTTTTTCCGAAGTTCAATGGCATTTGGCTGTTTTAGAGCTTCTTTTTTAAGTCTATTTTATTTCTTTCCTCCAAGTAAAGGACAATTTTCACTAGCCTGTTTTTGCAGCAAAAATAAATAAATAAAAATCCTTCAGGCTAGAGAATAAAATGTTTCCCGTTGTTATTTTAAGAATTTTCAGCTACAAAAACAAACTAATTGTTTCGCTGGCGGATATAAGTATTTTTTCGCTACGAAAATCAATTTGTGAAAATTAGCCTTTATGTATCTGTTCATCGCAATGCGGAAGGAGGTTCAGGAAATTACGTGAAAATCTAAAAGTTAAACAGAAAGAATTTCCACTAAAAGGTAGTTTTTTACAATAAACAAGCTAAATGGATCGATAAACAACATATACGGGGGAAATTATCAAAGGGAGGGTGAACAGAAGTGTTTTTTTAATTGATTCTACTTCTAAAAATATAGAAATTGTAAATGTTCTTGAATTAATTGTATTAAAAAATCACAGACCTGATTTTGGCGTAGAATTAAAAGGAGAACCTTTCACACGATTTGAATTTCTGTATTAAACAATTTTACGAAAAATATCACGCCTAAGCAACAGTATCACGTGTCAGAATGCGCGAGAATTAACTGTATGCTCTATAATAACCACGTGACCATAGTGATGACGTATTATATGGAGGGAATTTGTACTATACTGTAATCTTTTTACAGATTTCTCCGAAAATGCTAATTAAATTATATTTATAGTTAATATAGTTATAGTGGCAACCGCACAGTCCTCACTTTAAATTATTAATTTCAGCCTAACTTTCTCTATTGCGCCTGTGAAAGTGTTCTACCCTATGCGCATCAATGTCCAAGACAAAGTCAACATCTAGGCTTAAAGTTTAATATTAGAGTCCCATAGACCGTCATTAGAATATCTCCACATACTTACATAGGCCTAAACGACTTGGATAATAATCACATTATTAATTAACGAAAGTAACCTTTCGGCCTATTCGATTAATATAACAAGATTACTGATACAATAAATTTGGATTGAGGCGCAAAATAAACAACAAACAAAAATGATATGAATTTGAGGCGAACAAAGGAAGGCGTTATATAAGAGGACATTCAATATTAATCTCTAATAATAGTTTCCAATTTGCTGGCTGTTCCCTTAAGCTTAATAATATAAATATACCTGCTGGCTATTTTCCAACCTATAAAGTGTTAGCAAGAATCCATTCAGGTTCCATAAGAATATGGGAGAATAGCTTTAGCCTCTGGTACCATCCTCCCACACTTTGTAACAAAAGTTCGTCTGCAATTTTCGCAACATTTGTACGCTTAGATCTTTTTTCGGTCGGCTCCATTTTTATTACCCAAAATATTATGTCAAGGTCGTTAGTGGCGCGGGTTAATAATATAATGTCAGGAGCGATTTACTTGAAAAATCGATTCGAAGCAGACGAACTTTTGCTACAAAGTTTGGGAGGATGGTTATTGAATCGCGGCCCTCCCATATTCTTATGGAACCTGAATGGATTCTTGGTGTTAGTTATACCAAAAGTTCAGTCGCTATTTTATTTCGGTGTTAATTATAGATATTTTATTACGAATTATAAATTACGTGTTTCTGTATATATATTCCCTAAAGATCGTTTAAAAAGTACATTTAAGATTTTAAGAATTAGGCCTAAATTGTGTAAATAACCCTTTGAACTCTGTAGTTTATGATATTGATCGCCTAAAGGGGACTGCTGGCGAGCGTAATCGTGACATATGGGAGGAATTTAAGGTTGCTGTAATAGGGAGAACAGCGTCGTGCTTCGCTAAGTTCCTAATCATCGGCAGCAGCCGGCCAAGTCAACGTCAACAATAGTTAGACTCGAACTAGCGGTTAAATCTACATAAGCCTCTTTTAGAAATTATTTCCTATATATACATATACAAGAGTTATATTTATATATAAAGTTATGCCTGCTGGGCATCATTTATCTATTTAAAATGTCACAAGCGATGGCACGATTTTGTAATCAGAGTTTAGAGAATATCGATTTATCGTACTGGTATAGAAAATACTTAAATAACGTATAGGTAAGTTTCTGACTTTAAAAAACCAAAATGATAATCCAATTAAAGGGAGAATGCAACCTAACAACAAGTAATTTTTATCGATTATTTATCGTTTAAATAAGACTAATCCATCCGTAAAAATATTACAAACAAATATTAAACTAGAAATAAATTTTAAAACTTACCAGGGAAAATAGGCTTAGCTGGATTCATTTTAGATTCTAAATTTCTTGACATTGACGGGTCAGCAACCAATCGAATGTTATTGAAAGTCTCATGGACATCTCGCTTTAACGACGGGCCTTTGCTAATTGGTTGATGAGCCTTCAATGCGATGAAATTCAGGATCTGCATGAACTCAGCTAAGCCTATTTTCCGGGTAAGTTTTAAATTTATTTTTAGTTTAGTTTGCAATTTTTTTGTTTACTGGTGGATTAGGGTTATGTAAACGATAAGGAATCGATAAAAAATCATTTGTTAGGTTGCATTATCCCCGTAAATCATATGTGTTCACGATTTTAATATTAGCTATGCTCAAGAAAGAAATCAAATTAGAATAACCCATTTAAGCAAAAAAACCAAAAAAAAAAAAAAAAAAAAAAATATAAACAAATTAGTGACCAAGCAAGATGAAGTGGATCTGTTGCCCGGGGGAGGGGAGGGTAATTTGCGTTAATCCAGAGCCTGTTAGTGACAACTTAACTGGCGACTTTGGAGGAGCCCCTTTGAAAGTCTTTTCCCTGATGCACGAAAAATATGGCTTGCCAAAGGCAGCTCCACTTGGACCAACATACACTTATAAATCTCTCTCTTCTGCCTTTGGTAAGGGAAATTAATTATGTAGAAGATGATACTGCATAGAAAAGATGACCCCATACTAATTATGTCCACATCAGATTTAAATGACCCCTGGCTCAGTCCAAGTCTTAAATATAGATTAACAACTAAAATATATAATTTATATTATAATTTACAACAGAAGAGATTTTTTTAAATTTAACCACTTTTTGGAGTATAATAGATGGGAGTAGAGAGTTAGGAACTTCTTTCAATGAGTTTTATAAACTTCAGATGATAAAATAAAACATTTTTTTAAAGGGGGAGAGTAATATTATCAAGTTAGCCCAAGTTCAAGCGAGGACCGTTTGCCAAAAATTCCGAGACCGAGCGAGTAATCCCCAGCTACATTCTGGAAATAATGTCTTTTTCGCATCTTTCTTCCTATTTGATTAGTTGTCTGAAGCATAAACAGAGTCGCCCGGGGCGTATTTTTACTCGTAAAAAAAAAAATGCGAGGCGACAGGACCCGGACAAATGGGCAATGGGGGCCCTAGAAATGCGAGAGATGAGAGTTAAAACGTAGAGGCGGAGTTGCTTAATGTTTGAAGAGGGCCTCGTTAGCCGAAGGGAAACGCATTAGGACGGCATTTAAGCGGAAGCTCCGTTCGAATGATGAAAATGAGTAGAGGCCAACGTCGAGGAGAAGTGAGGGGAGAGGAGGTAGTAAAAGGAAATGCAATTCAGTCCTACTTTTTAAGATTTAACGACTGGTACCCCACTGGGTTAGAAATCAATCTCATTCCATTATTAATTTTATTAATTTTCTTTTCAGTTTTGATTAAAAAATATTACCTAACCAAGAGAGTCAATAAGGCATTTATAAAGGTTTGATTTTACTTCGAGAGGTGGAGCTCTTCCTAATTGGGGTATGAGTCAGAATGAAGTTAAAGTAGATGCAATATGTAAAATATTCCCTATTTACTTATGAAACTCTGCCCTGATTCAATTATGGTAAGTATCTATAAGGTATTGTTTACTGATTATTTTAACATGCCATAAAATAGGCCAAAGTTACTAACTCGCTCCGGAAAACAAGCAAAACATCCATTAGGTAAAATATAGATAAACCGTAGAAGGAAATGGTAAAAATGTATTTTTGGAATAACTTACAAAAGAACCATAAAAAAAAACGAAACTAAAACAACGATAATGGGATCACAACGTATAATTTTATTTGTTGCCGAGTACTAACAAAAGTGGATTGTATCTAAGTTGCATAGGTCGTAATCAATAATTTGTTTCCAAGAAAAGGAGTTGAATTCTTTTATTTAGTAACCATGAATATTTCCCTCCCATTGGTTAAGGGGGTTTAATTTTTATTTTTTATTTTGCTCAAGGAATTTAATGCCGGTCGCGGTATGTCGTATTCACCGCGGATGAAATCGCTGGCTTTATAATTTAAATAAGACTGTTTAACTTATAAGGAGAAAGTAAGTTACTTATAATACAATATTCTATAGCTTACTAAATGGCAGACTATGACCAATAATGGAAGTGAAAGCCTTTTAATATAATTATAACAATTTTTTGTTTCTACATGACACACTCTTGGTGTTAAAGTGAGATACTCATCATTTTTTACGAAGTTCTGTGGATTATATTTTTAAATTCATACTTTTAAAAAGCCATATTCAAAATTTAACACATGTTCCGAGTTGACATGTTTCGAAATTAAAATGCAAAAAAATATATAGATTTGTTTTCCGATAAATGACTTAGTTCCGAAATGTAATTAACGATAATTTTCATACGAAAGTTAGGCCTTTCTGGATTAAGTACTTTCACGAAAGAGACAACGGGTAAGTAACCATATCAGATTTCAGAATCAACTGTAGAATAGATAAAAGGCACGCGCCCATAAAGATGGAGGTAACTAAGTATTGCCGAAATTTTGGTTTTAAAAATTCGAAAATGGCGATTATAAAATATTAAATTTTACTCTACTGGTTGATTTTTCTATGATTATATATATCCTACAGTTTTGGTTACATACCAACTATGTTCTTTTGTGAAAGTACTTAATCCAGAAAGACCTGTGACCTTTCCTATAAAAATTATAGTTAATAATGTTTCAGAAAATAAACCTAGGTGTACAATTTTGAATAAAGATTTTTAATAGTAAGGAAAAACTAAAAATATTATCCCTAAGTCTCGAAAAAAATGGTAATCTAGAAAAATTTTCCGATAATGATACTCAAATTCTATTTGGGATATCATGAAAAATCAGTGATAGCCGATCGAATATACCTACATGGTTACGGAAATGTTTTCGAAAACATTTCCTATAAAGCATTTTTACTTCTCATATAAAACTTTTCGAATATATATGCCTATTACCAAGTGTCAACTTTGGGAGGAATCTATTTCGATTAGTCTATTTCAACGTTAATTTTGGTCTCGTCTAACGTTAAAGCTGAATATAGTTAAGGTTGAATTTAGCTTCGCGTATCGAATCTATTTTAAATTCAACGGTCCAAGAAAATTGATTAAAGACCAAGTGACAGGAAAGTCTGACTTCGTTGGAAATTAGGCGTACTGTTAAACTGGTTTTGCACTCGATGAAACTTTGTCACCGTCACATTTATTCCGGAGTCTACTGTATGATTATCGCGTGCTTAAAGATAGGATCAATTATCTCGAGGGCGTTCGTTAATTATGAATTAGAACTTGGGAGTGTACGTATTTCGAGCGCAGATAATTGGGCGAGAGCTCTAGAAAATGGTTGAAGTATAGATATTCTTACTATAATCATTTTCTAAATTTAGATTATCCGTATATAGAAGAAGTGTAAGTATATACACGCCAATTACTACTTTGTTACCGATGTATAGACATATATTTCAGTTATTATTTTATGCTATCCCTAGTTAATGTTTAATTAATTAATTTAAAAAACCTTGAAGTAAATAATCTTCAAATTATCTAAAACAAAAATGCACTGCCATACTACGTCTGCAATTGATTCTCGCCTGTTCTTGTCAAGTAATTTTTTTGCGCGGACTTTTTCGTGAAAGTACTGAATCAAGAAAGTCCTACCATTCATATGAAAATTATTAAAGATTACTTAAATTCATGAATATGATAATGATGATCAATGTAATTCGGGCCAAATTTTAGGGTAAGTAATTAAAATACGCCTATTTTCCATTTAACGTAACATTCAATTGAAATTAGCATTCTATCATTCCACCGAACTAGACATAATTTTCACTTCAAATTAGCAGTTTAGACAAATTTAGGTTCAAGGTATCGTGCAAATAAATAAGGTATTCCGTACTGCCAATTCGAGGTGGAATAGAATATTTATTAGAAAGGGTCGGGAAAACGCGGGAAAAATGAAGCAAGTGCCATATATTAGCTTTCAAGGCACGCGTTTCTCTCTTCAAGCTTACCCACGCATAACGCAGAGAGTTAGCGCGCGGGGGTATAATCTGATGAAACATTTTCCTTGCATTATATTTCCCAATTTGAAAATTATATCCCATCAGACTTAATTCCCGCCCCTTCCCATCTCTCTTTCAAAACAGAGAAACTCAATTACGAAAACCGAGTACTCAACGTTTCCCCACGTCACGCTAAATAGAGGGCGCTAAGCCTAAAACTAGCGAAAACGGTTAAGATCATTATCATTCGTGAAAACGATGACGAGGTAAATATTCCCTTGACGGAGTCTTTCCTCTTTCTCCTTCTCTTTCGCAAACCTATACTTAAAACGAGGAAAGCTAATTTCCATTCCTCCTAAACGATTCCCTAAACGTCTAAATAGCTTCAAAAAGGAGTAACTGACAACCGTTAGACCTAGATCAGATTGGCAAGGGATTTAAACCCTGGAGATGACATATTAAGACGAATCATTAAGCAAACGTAAATTGCCTCGAGGTTTTTTTAAGAGGTATAGTAAAAAAAAAAAAGAAAACTGAGTCTTAATTGGTTCCCATTAATGTAAAAAGGAGGAAAGGTAAGTAATAAAGATTTTATTCGCTCGAATCTTAAGCCTAAAAAGAAAAACATTCTAAATGAGTCCGAATTTTAATGATGGAGATCTTTTTATTGTAAATTCCATCTCTATTTGGTAGTACAAGAAAAAATAGACTATACCCCTATTTTATCTTTATGATTTGTTGAGAGATAAATGGAAACTAGCTTTGTACGTACTAGCTTTTAACTCTGGAAAAAAACTGACTGCTGAAGAGAGATATAATGATGGCCTATGAGCGTGGTTGAATTGGGTCGAAAACTTTAGTAGCTAAGCCTATATAATTTTTAGTTTTAACATTTAAATATTATGAAATTTTAACGAGTGCTGTCTAAAAATATTTTTACTACATAATATAATCTTAAGACGACTCTAAATACTTGACTAAGCTGAAAAGCTCTATGGAGGAAATATATCCGCTTTACTATGAACGTCTCAATATGACTTTAAGCCCTAGTTCCGAATATAAAACTTATTTCTTTTATATTTTTGTTTCAAAGACATCATTAGGGAAAACTCGTATATAATAACTCCTCATCTTTTTGGGGACTTAAAGCCAAAGGGGATATTTCCCACGCGAATAAGAAGGTTATCATTTAAAATTAATTTTATACCTAATTACCCTTTTCAACCTGTTAAAGAAATAATATGCCTACGCCTTCGAGACATAAGAGGCTATCGCCGCCACCTATATACCAAAGGGAGCTAAGAGGAGGTTAGCCTACTATCATTATAAAAGGGTGGTCATATCTCAAAGGGATTGGTTTAATCTTTAAAGAAACACTGAAAGCAAAAAGGTTCAAAGTAACAGTATAAGTTAATTAACTCCCTATATGTTTAACATTCGTATTCTAATAACTTAATCAGCGATTTCTTTAAAATAACACGCGATTGACGTAATTTTGTTCACGGGAAACAGTGTGTATTAGCCAATGAGAGACGTTCCTCCACAAGAGATATTCAAATTATTAGGAAATCGAAAGTTAAAAAAGTTTCTCTAAATAAAAGAATGAATATTCTTAAGCATAGGATTTAAATTTGTTAGTTCCAGTGTTTGCCATTAGAGTACGCTTAGGAACGCCTCGTTTTGTTATTCATCATTAGCTATTGATAATAGGTATCCATTGTTAATAGTCATTGCTTTGTCAAGAAACGGAATTGGTTTAAAATGCAATTTTGATTTGGAACGTTCAAAATTATTTTGAAATGACTTTAGTGTGATCGTTACGCGACTAAAATTTTTGAAATTTTAAAGCTCTCGTCACTGGTCCTTTAAATACCGCAATGGTTAGAAAACTTTCTTTACTCTCGAAACAGTAATTATTCAAAGTTATACCACACCCGAGCAAAAGGGCGATAAAATTGTTTCAAAAGAGAGGAGGCGCGAGAAAGAGAGTTAACATCATTATATTTTAAAAGAAGAACCTTCGTGGTATCATCATTCACCCTTCTCCGTACATAATACTGGACCATATGTGTTTCCCGAAAGATTCGCGTGCCTTAAGGCGTTACGTGGGCGGCAAAAGAATGAGATTTTGATGTATCGAGATATTCGAAAAATTCGCGCAACACCCAAAGGAATGGAAAGTTCAGAGTTTTCGAATATAACTCGATCGCCGTCATATATAGCTTGTGTTTCTGGGAGTGTTGATTTAAATATATAGAAGCCTTACGTAATTATTGGTTTGATGCCTGCCAAATATAATATATGGGCATAGCCAGAAAATAGTTGATAGAAAAATTTCAGTTCTTTCCAAATGTATTTCTGTTGACCTTATTTCTGACGTTTAGTTTCCAACCAAGAACTCTATGTTTCTATGAACATAAGGCCAAAAATATTCTAAACCAATCCTTATGAATACTTGATAATGATTCGTAATACTTAATAAAATATATTAATAAATTCTATCACTATTGGCGTGATAATCTATCAGCCTCAGGAGTAAAATGAAATTCCAGATTGGGCCCTAGTTTTTTTTTAGAGATTGACGAATTTTGGCCTTTAAGTATTGGAGGATGGAACCAAATGCTAACACTGTATTCCCATGTTCTTACGTACTTGAAAAAGTTAGTTATAACCGTTATCCGAGTAATGTTTTGGTTACAAATTAATTTATTTTGGATTAGCGATGTCAATAACAATATTTGCTTCAACGTATGGATAAAATTAACCGAAATAAGGAAATTTACACATAAAAAAAAAAAAAAAAGGTTGAAAGAGTAAGAGAACCACATCACACACCAATCGATAAACTATATGCCTACGAGTCCAGACGAAAATCGAAATTTTATTTTCAGTCGCGCGAAAGAATGGAAAGGAAATGAGAAAGGTTTAAATAAATCCGCTCGATATAATCGACTTATATGCCGGTAGCGCGATTATATATCAGAGTGAAGATAAAAGTGGCTGGTAAATTATTCAACGTTTCACACTTTTTGGATTATAAAAGGAAGCTGTTCGCTTAATGAAATTTAAATTTCAAAACGTGGAGCCCACTGTGTACCGTCTACGCGCTACTTCGTCCAATGTCAAACAAAAGAAAGTAAAAGTCCTAAAAGGTGCTACCACAAACTGGCTAGTAAAGCGTGTGGGTAAAGCTTAAATATCTTAACAATAATCTAAACTACCTGACCATGTCCCTGCAACGTTGACCTTCACCTCAAATATTTTCCATGAATTTGACCTTTTCACCCTATAGGGGAAGATGCTAGTGAATTTAGGAAAATGGCAAAGTGTCAGGGGAAAAGACGTGGAATCTATTAGCGGTGAAGGTCAATGGAGAAAGGGCTTGAAATTTATGGTACAAGATTTTAAACGTGAGTAAAATCTGATTATATCTGAATATATATGGGAATATATATTTATTTGGTAAAAGGTCAAAGTGTCAAGGGACAGAAAGGAGAATTTAAAATAATCAGTCCATTCCTCTGTCATTTTGACTTTATTACTCCATACATAATATAAACTCCATATTGTCCAATATTTGGCTCTTTGTTCTACAAAATACCCTGTTCAATCCCTTAGTCTTTGTCTCGCAAACTCCCAGTCCTTTATCTTGACAATTTCAATTTTACCTAAGTGGTCTTGGCCTTCAATTCAATGTCCTTTTACTGACATATTTTACTTCGTTCCACGTTTCAAAATAAAAATAAAGATCAGCGTCAGCTTCCATAAATCAGATTTTGGCGATTCTTTTGTTTTTGTAAAGGCACCTTAAAACTGATAAAATGGGGGAGGGCGATGTATAAATAATGGAGTGAGTGAGCAACTAGTGTAGGAAGGTTTCTCGATCACCCGGTACCCGCTTCTTACCTCCCTTCGCGTATAACCCAACTGTGGAAAAATCATCGTTAGTCGCGCTCTCAATCATCGATCTGACCTCCCACACACAGCAAACCTTCTTCCTAACTCCCAACACCACACTTTCTCTCTTTTTATCAAAAAAAACGTTTCGCTCTTTTCTTTTATCCGAAGATGGAAGCTCGGCCATTTTAATGCGCAGTCGGCCTTCGCGAGTTTCTGGCAGATTACGTCGCGACGTGATTGATACTATACTACAAAGATACGAGTTTCTATTATAAAGGGAGCCTGAAGAAACTGATTAAAAAACCTAACTGCGCAATTAAATGTATTCAAATTCAGAGTAAAATTATACCAAGCTTTTTAATTCAAGTGAACAAGAAGGATTAATATTAAAGGAGAGCTACAAGTGAGAAAACTTAGATTCATTTATACTTAGGCCAACGAAGAGGACGCGAAAAATTTCAGTAATAGGGAGATAAGGGAGAGACTCTTGGGTGTTGCGTTGAAAAACGATTTAGTTAACTGCAAATCATTGACACGTTCGCTTCCGAAACCGGCCCAAAAATACTAGATTCTTTGCCAAAAAAAAATCTTGATTGAAAAGGGGGCTTAAAGACTAAAAAACATTTCATTTTCTCTTTGAATTTAAATTTTTTTTTTTTTGGGAGGAGGGGCGGAAAGGGATTTTTTTAGACTCGCTTAACGTTCTTGACAAGAGGCAAATTTTTGACGGAGGCTCCAAATTTGAATAATACGGTCACGTTTCTTAACAGAACGATTTTTTATCTATCCTAGCACTGTCAGAACTGGATTATATAGATACGTGATCAAATTCGAGGAGCGCCGAAAATGGCATACTAAACATTTGACGAGATTATATAAGCCTACAGTTTAAAAACGGAAGTTTCTCGACATAAATCACGCAGTTTAGCTTCGAATAACTTTCAAAAGCTGCCTTTAATCTTTAATTTAAAATCTATATAAGAGAGGATATATATTCTGGATAATAAAATTCAAAGATAGTATTAGAGCGTGTTTTAAATATAAATTTAAGATGCTAGGTCAACGACACAACTTCAACAAATCCAAACATTAGAAAAGATTGAAAAAGAAATCACATTTAAAAAGAAGACAATTTTTTGTTTCTCGAAAGGTCAAAGGGGATCCGTTTTCGGCCAATCACGTGGCATAAAAACTATGTTTAAAGAGATACTAGACTATAATAAAAGGTTGTTAAATATATATATAAAAAAAAAACCCAAAGGTTTGACGGTAATTTGCAAAAGTCGCGAACTAGACTCGCTAAGCCTAAATCCATTTCAAACAAATTTTAGACAGTAAAATTCTATAGAAACCCGAGTTTTTATATGCCAATGAATTGCCGTATGAAAAAGCGCGTGAACCAATTCAAGTGAGGCTATCACGGATTGTTCATGAACTCCAAATGGTAAATTGAGTAACGTTAAGAAAGTTTTTAACTGAATTCTTAATTATTCGTCTTAAAACTTACATTTTAGTTTTAATTTGAAGTTGTTTCCTAGTTCTATAAATATTTGTGTACCCGGAATTACGACGGAATTTTAATTTAAATTCTATACACGCTGCATAATCCGTCTCAGAATGTCAGCTTTTATCTATTACGCCCGCATATTCTCTTAAACATTAAGTTTATAATAAATGAAATATTTATTCGGACTATTTAATATTCTTTGAACGAACGAAGTACGTGACTGTAAAGATAATATCCGATTTAATTCTTTCTGTTGTTGTTGTTGTTGTTGTAAACACATTTTCTTACAGATCATCCAAAATAATGGAGACTGTAGACTTTCGTAAAAATGAAAACTTCATATGGTCTAGGTCTACTATCATTGTTCAAAGATTATTATGCCAAATAAGATGAACTATAATTTTTTCCCCGCTTTATTAGACCAAAAAATGAATAAATAATAACAGAAGGAGATAAATGGAGATTCGACACACTTCCCACATCGTAGTCTTAGGAAACGTTGACCATGTGTATATCAAGTTTTCTTAACTCTTTCTGATACATTTCATTCTATTTTTTTTACAAAGGAGCTCATTTTGATTCGCCTCAAGATCCTCAAACACGGAAACAAAAGAAGAAAGGGGGAGCTTTCTTTTCTATCAAATCAATCGTAATAAGAAGAGTCTATATACAGCATTAGTATTATATGTCCTTATAAGGTGGGGTCCCTAACGGCCCTTAGAAGTCGCGGCGCGTCGCCTCTAGAACTTTTATAAGGGCCCACCTTTAGCGTAGCACGCTACTGATAGATTAATAACCGGGGCCAAAGAGCCATTATCGATATAGGAGGGTGATTGACCTTCCCTCTTAGGCTCTTACGACAAAGTAGAAGCACTTCATCCCAGAGCAACGAAACAAACTAGGATCAGCTATATATATGTCAAAGGCGAGGCACAAAAGATATAGATGTAAATCTATAAAGAAAGTCTATTTCTATTTCAAAGTAAATGTACGTTAAACACAAGCAATGGGTTGATTTTAAAAAAATTAAACCTAAAAATTCTAAATTATATTAAACCATAAAAGTTAGTAATCTAATCGGTACGCAGGTATAATAGCGATTCTCAAAAATGCGTTACCAAAACGGGGTTTGTACAAAACCGAACACCAGCGGATTAGATTAGGTTCTCTTATAGTTTTTTAATAGAAAAAGTCGCTGTTTTGTGAGACAACCGCGGTTCTAACACTAGATGAAACGGGCAAAGCCGTTTTAAAAAGACGCTCTTCAGACGAGATGGTTTAATCAGATTAACATAGCTTTATTAAACTGAGAATGCTACGTTAACCTCGGTTAAAACTGATTAAACCGGCTAATTACGCCTCGTCTGTAGAGGGTATTACCCACAAACCAAAACAAAACGGTGCCCATATTTGACCATTTTCTACACCAAACAACTATACTCTATCCTATTTCTTCCATGACATCATTATTTGCCACGAACCATCTTTACAGGGATACCAAGTTTCGTGATTCAATCAAGTCGATCCTCGACTTTTCCCTGACCAATAACTTTCTAGGCAATAAATTATGAAATTCCCTATCGTTTCTAGGTTGACCAAAAGAGGTCAGTAAAGATAGTCACTCTGCAGCTTTACAAACTAAGTTATATAATTTCAGATTTATGCCGAATGATTTTGATCTACTTGTGATGGAGAGTCTGTGGAAAACCAGCTAACGTATCAAACTGAATGAGTTTGTTCAGTTTCCGGCAGGAAATACGTCTGTCTTTTTAAATGGCGTTATTATCTTTGAGGGCAATCGTCGTCCCAGGATCCGGAACACACTAAGTAAGGTCAATGCACTAAAAATGATTTTTAAAGCCCTTCAAAATAATAACAATTGTGTGACAAACTGAAAATCAGCGCATTTTAAATAAGTTGTGCAGGTAGAAATATAATCAGTTGCACAGTTAAATTTTTTTTAAAAATGGACGCCCACTTATTTTAAAGTTAAAACCATATAGAAACCTAGAAATTGGCTTAAGCTGTTAAGTGTATAAGCCCTTTCTAGAAACTAAGTGCAATTTATGGGGACCCAAGTGAATTAAAAGTAGGCCATATCCTGTATGGTCCGCCTCTGAATAGAACGAGGAGAAAGTCATCCTTTACCAACATATAAAACAGAATTGTATCTAACATTTGAAACTGATTGTATAGCTCGAGAGGGAAAGCCTTAGTATTCCTGTCAATACGCTCGGATTATTCTTCCTTCGAAAGACATTCGAGTGGTATCGCGAATTAAACATTAATGAAAGTAAAGTGGGAAAGTATGCGAAGGAGAACAAATTACAAAACCTTACGAATAACTATAGCATCCCTACGTTGTTTTCATTCACAAACTATTAGCGGACTTAAAGCTTAATTCGCGCCGGGGCGAAGTCTTTCGGTTCTGTTGTTTGCTTTTAACAGAAATATAAAAACGTTCTACTTCATCCGATGAGCGGCACAAAAACCTTAAGCCTATATTAAAATATACACAGTCTATATCCAATAATAGAAAGGTTCTAACAAGCTTTAGAGTTAAAGAAATCGAATGAAATAGATAATGAAGTTGAATAACAAGTTATTGAGCAATAACCAATCATTATGAAATGGCGCTAAATCTCATGATCATGTTAATAATTCCAAAATCGGAATCTTTGCATAATCCAAAAAGTTAATATACGCGAAAAAATCCTATTTTTAATAGAAGAATCGGAAAAAAAGGCCAATCTATTTTCCTCTTCACCCTCCCATTAAAGAAGAATACAACCTAATAATAAGTGATTTTTCTTATCGATTCCTTATCTTTTAAATAGGCCTAATCCACCAATACAAAGTTTACAAAACAAATATTAAACTAGAAATAAATTTAAAACACGGAAAATAGGTTTAGCGGGATTCATGGAGATCCTGAATTGCCTCCGGGTAAGGTCTAGCGACCGATAAGCAAAGGCCCGTTGTTTACGCGAGATCTCCATGAGACTTGCAATCGCGTTCGATTGGTCGCTAGAAATCAGGATCTCCGTGAATCCCGCTAAGCCTATTTCGAATTTTTTCCTAGTTTAATATTTGTTTGTAAATTTTTTGACTGTTGGATTATGCCTATTTAAACAATAAAGAATCGATAAAAATCACTTGTTACTATGTTGCATTCTCCCTTTAAAGTGAGCGTCACGAGTACAAGTACTTCCAGTATGAAACGCCACCAATTTAATCCTACTCGTGCCCAATCGCGTGACTAGGCCTATATGAACACAGTCAGAATTAGTTACGGATTTCAACGGGTTCGTATAAAGGCTTCCCCTCGAACTATAAGTAACCAAGTCTTAGGAAATGAAGGGGGCGACTAAGTTTGTACGTATTAAATTTCGACAAAGAAGGAGCAACAAAACGAAAATTTCATCCTTTCTCTATCCAAAATTGCCCAACATTCTTTTTATACATATAGAAGAAAAAAGGGTACGCGAAAATGAATCTCGAGCAAAAAGAAATACACGATTTTGCCATAAAGGCGGTGTATGCGTGGGTGGGTGGTTTGCAGCTAGAACTCAGTCTCACGATATTACACAGTACACATCAGCTGTACGAGCTACCGCCCAGGGGTTTAAACGTTAAGCCTAAAACTTCGAGGAGAACGACCCTTTCGATAAAATAAATCCCAAGAAAAAATATTATATTTATATATAGGAGTATATACCGTAAAAGGAAAACTCTTATCGATATTTTTCGGCTTAAGGTGTTTCATTTCTGGGAGACTGGAATATAGATGGGAAAATTTACAATATATACCAGAAAAAGAAAAAAACAGATATAGTTTATTGATGGTTATAGGCAAACGAGTGATAATGACGTAAATGGACCCAAATGTATTGGAGTCCAATCTCCCTAGCCATGCAAGAGTAAGTGGAGCGGGGCGCGAGGGCCAATTTAATGGATTGGTATGGGTTCCTGACTTAATGAAAATTTTCGAGGCTTCTTAAATTGAAATATTTTTGTCACGGGAGATCAAAAAACATAATTTTTCGGAGTTTGTGGGCTAGATAATTAGGGGTCCCCATTATCGCCTTCCTTTACCCCAAATACTTAAAACCCGAAATTTTTTATAATTTATCTTGGAATCGTTTAAATTTTTAAATGTCTTTTTAATTTGTCCCTTTTTTTATATATATATAAATTTCGGTTTTGCAGGCCAGGGGTGAAGGGGCAAACACAGTTTTGGAAATCTCCATTACTCCAGGCCAGCAAAAACCCGAAATTTTCAAGTTTTAACGTCAAATTAAAAAACAAAACAAATGTTTTTAAAAATTAAATCAAATATAAAAATTTAATTTTTTAACAAATTATTTGTCTAAGATTACGACTAATAAAGCACAATATCGACGCGCTGATGTGCCAAAGTTATAAAACTACAACGACTAATTAGCAAGGACCTCGTATTAAAAAGCAATATTGTTTTTTTAATGGCTAGCCGTATAGAAAGAACATCATATCTTCTATCGTTTATACGTCAACTGTTATAACTCGTCATTATTAAAGGACAAATTATTTGCCAATAATGGATTCTAAAAATAGCAAGGCGGAAGGCAAGATTGAAGGCACAAAAAAATTTCACATAACAGTTAATGACCCAATATCAGATAGATAATAAACTTAATGATTATTAGTATATAGATCAAATTCCGTTTTCAGGGCTCGCTCAATGGCTAGATATATCTGACGTCATAGCTAACGCATGGGTTTTCAGATGACGGCATTGCCTTTGGGACCAATAGTCAATTTTAGGTGTGGCATCAATCAATGTAATACAAAGGCTACACCTATTTGTTTCCGTAAATTATCTATGACGTCATATGAAAACGAACTACGATGGTTTTAATCACCTCATTATCATAATATTGAATTAATCGGATTAATCTCAACTCGATTAAATTTGAAACTAGATTAATTAAAATGAAGGTTTTTCGTTGTGAAATCTAATTACGAGAAGTAATTTGGCTTCGGAGCTCCGGACAACTTCACTAACAATATAGCATCATCACTTGACTCTTTTTTTTTTTTTTGGGCGGTATGATGCTCGGTATGATGCCCTAGTATCACACTGCATAAGGGTATCTTATAAATAAATGGAGTTGGAAATATGATATTAATGGTTAGGCAGTCGATCCCGCCACTGCACCTTGATCCCAACTCTTAGTAGCCCACATCTATCTTATATCCCTGGCAAGCTAGAGCACCTTATTTCATTTTCTTCTTTAACCCGTACACCTTCTTATCTTTGTAGAGAAGATTGTGTTGGAACAGAACACGGCTGGCTCGTCACGATAAAGATAAAGAAATAAGGTCGAGATTCGAGAACCAATACTACACGGCGCTGGATAACAAAAAGAAAAAAAGAAAAAAAAAAAAAAAAACGCGGTAAAACTAGTACATCTAATATGGCTTCGTCGCTTTTTAACATTTAAGCCTTACTGAAAAGGGTTAGGGCGCCAAAAGCATATCTTTCCGTGTAAAAAGGTAATTATGATTCTTCGCCAAAATACAATTGAGCTACTGTAATGTCTGTAAATTAATTGTAATCTGTATAAAGGGTTTATTATACCTAAATGAACATTTACGATTTCAGTTTAACGAGGAAATAACTCGTTTTACCAGAGGTATATAATAACCCCCTTCGGGGGGAAGTATGAAAGCCCCTATACTACCAATGCTAAAAATCACTAACAACAAGAGCCCGCTGCTGACTATCTAGGCCACTAGCTCGCGCTGGACTACTCAATGTCGCTACTCTAGTAAATGGTCTTTGTATAAACAAGACGGCTCGATTTGTGTTTAGAACTTCCTGTCTCAGGAGTCAGGCTGTCTGTTAAAATGGAGTCGAAGGTTGACTTCAGCTCGCAAGTTCCGGAAGTGTGCGTAGGGAAAATTTAGTGAGGTTCAAAATGGTGTAACTATTTTTTGGGAGTTAAGCGGTGTGTCGATCAGCCGCGATTTACGCCGGGCACTTGTTGTTCGTCGATTTTGCCTACCTTTCATACTTCCCCCCGAAGGGGGTTATTATATACCTCTGGTTTTACAGACTATACGTTTATAGAACTCCATACACATTCAACACATTTAGTTTTACTTAATAACTTTACGGGCCTTATGGAACTTTATCCAACGTGACTTGAATCGGAAATTTGAATCAAAATTATCATATTCTCAAAAGAAAAACATTTCGTTTCTTACAATTTCTAACGCGTCTGTATTTTGAAAATTCTGAATATATATACTCGAAGAAAATCTAAACCCAACAAAAATGTTTGGATTTCCAGAGAAATTCTTAATGGTATCTTAGACCAAACTTTACTTTCATAAAAAAAAACTAGTCTTTGTGGTTAAAATCTCGAATATACTAAAATTAGCATAACTGGTTTCTTAACCGTAATGTGGATACCTTTCAAAGCCCTGTAAATAACTTATTTGTAGCGAAAGTTGAGAACATATATTGATTTTTTTGAATGTAGTAAAAAAGGTCTTTGTTTCGATTCCAACAATAAAACTATGGATTCTAACATCATGAATGCCAGTATGAATAGATCTAGACTCGTTAACAGGGAAATCTAAACAATTATGGCTAAAATACAAGCCACTATTCGCTTATATACAGTTCGCGTTAAATCGATTCATCTATATATCGAATATATATACCTTTTTTCGCGCCAAAACGCGAAAGGGGTATAGTAGTGGATTTTGGGTGGGTATTGTATAGCATTAGCTGCATAAATCCTACGCGCAATGGCAGCCTACATAGTAGGGGAAAATGGCCGATAGCAAGCCGATAAAGGTTTATAAGCCGTGATTAGTTGACTATATAAAGCGAGTGGAAATGGGAAAAGGTTAAAGGTTATCTCGTTGTCACCTTGCTCCTTTCTGCGTGGATGCGTGCCCGACATAAATATATATTGGCTTAAATCATTGATTTCGGATTTTTGTGTATACTGCATGCAGTGTTCATGGGATAAAGAAGTCGTGGCGGATCAGATTGTTAATCAAAATGAGCGTAAAAATATGTATACGCAGAACTCAACAAAGATATCTTGGTAATTTGCAGTAAACTAGCAAACTAAAGCCCTGTTTTCAATCAATTTTTTAGAGCTTCTACATTCGTTTTTCTAAGAGATATCAAATTCATTTAGATATCCGCTTTTCCGTTACTAGAAACCTGTTAACGTGGGTTAAAAAAGAGCTTAATTTAAGCTTTACGATTGGAGCCCGCTAAGGTTAACTTCATTTAAAAGTACAGTGAAGCCATGAATCATGATGCTTTTACTTGATAAAGGTCAATATTAGGACTAAAATCTACAACTTTAAAGGGAACAGCCATCCTGGGTTCAAGAATTTTGAGGGGTATTAAATATTGATATTTCGAACTAACATATAGTTGGAGATTTGTTTAAAACGACCCATGGTTTAACTAAATTAAGACGGATAATCCATTTTGAAAGCTGGTTCCCTAATTTCTTTAAAACTATGTTGTTACGGTTAAGTTTTATAAGGAGCATGAAGAAAACTCGTTTAGGGGAAATAAGAAACATAAGGAAAATCGCTTAACAAGAAAGCTCCGGATATCCAATTTTCTACGCTCTCTTATAACTTTGATATTAAACAGCGAAATCTTGTTTTTCGCTGCATGGTTTTAACGATAGTAGAATGGGCCCTTTCATACTTATCCCCATACTTGTGGTACTATTCGTAAAAAGCGTCTTCTCATAACATACAAAGTCAAATAAAAGCAACTAAATTCGAATATTCATGCTGCCTTTAAAACAATATTAGATACCGAGGAAATTTGGTGTAAACACGCTAAATAGATATATCTGGTCGATACGAGCCATGGATGGATATTTATCGAGCGTATGATTGGAGGATATGGAGTTACTGTAGATCGCCAATGAATAGAAGCCGCGTAAATATTCCGGAAATCGATGATTCCATAAATATGGATTTGTATTATCAATTGACTCGGGTTACATCCTAACTTGATGCATGATGGCGAGTCAAAAAGGGCCAATAGTAGATAGTTTATATTTATAAATCAGAATTAAGTCTGAAATTTCATCAATAACACGATGAAGGATATGCTTTTTTAGAAAGTTGACCCACTTATCTGGCAAAAGACTGCACTTATCGGAGGGAAATAGTTTCTTGTATCGGGAAATATAATTTTTTTCTGTTAAAGAACTATATCTTGGGGTTAAGTTTAAAAATATCTATTTAAACAGTTAATTGCCTAATTATATGAACACTGTGGATGTCACGAAAAACCGAATTTACTATTAAATATTACAAGTCTATACGGGGGTACATGGGTACAATGTACCCCCTAAAATCTTAGAAAGAGCGCAAAATCCGTTAAAAGGGGGCGCCAAAACGAAAGAGCTTATCAAAGGGGCGATGAATTTATAATCAAATATTTTCTGCTTAAAATAATTATTAAAATTAAAAGGTCAACATATTATGAATATTTCCTTGACCTGTACCAAAAAGTTTTATAAACCGACTTTTCCCAGACCTTATTTTTATATTCCCTGACTTTTTTAAGGATTTGCAAGTCGTGTACGAACCCTTTACGACAAAGCAAATAATTCGTTCTTAAAGTTTCAAACATTAAAATCATCACAAAAACATCAAAATCAAAAGATACAGGAAGGAAGTTTGAAAAAAAAAAAAAAAATCTATCACCCACAAGCCCCTAAAATAAAAATGTCGTAAAGTTTGTCGACTTACCATCAAAGGAGCCGTCGGTGGTGAAAGATCCTCCTCCGTGCAAAGCCGAACTGTCCCTGGAGAAACTCCTTCCGAGATGCCTGAGCGGAGAACCGGAACAAACGCCGTTGGCTTTGCCGCAAGGAGACGAAGACTCGAGTTGCTGGTGGTGCTGTTGATGGAGACCCGCCGCGGCGGAAGCGGAAGACGAAACGGCGGCGACGATGGCTGAATTTCCGGGGGAACCGGGAGCCTCGCCCCCGCTACCTCGATTGTTACTCGGCGACCCGAAAGGTCGCGCGAAAAGCGCGTCGAAAACGGAAGGGTTGACCCCGCCGTTGCCAGGGTACGCGTCAGAATCGTCCGTGATGACCACGGAGGGAGGCGGACGAGGTTTCTGAGACAACGATCTCAAATACGAAAGTTTCGGTCGGGCCGCCCCGCTACCCGCGTGATGATGAGTCTGACCCGAAATATCTTCGCTGATAGAAGTCACCATCTTCCTTCCGGCTTCGGTAACTTCGTCCCAATCTCTCTTACGAAGAACCGAAACCCTTCTTTATTTATAGAGTTCGTCCCGTATGATTTAACTCGCCGAAAAATTCAAAACTGTTCTGTTGCCAAAATATCATTCTTGAAATTTATAAAACTTCGGAGATATTTCTTTACGTAATGATCGAGTCAAGTTCTTAACTTCGGTCTGACGTCGTGATGGTCGCGATAACGTCGAAGCTCGTACGCTTGGGGATTAGTTTTCATTTTTTAACTTTCTTCCTCGGTCTTTACGCTTATTTCTTAAATATCCGGGTAATTTGAAATTCCTTCGAGGAGGTCCGTCTTTTCGTCGTTTCTAGAGATCGCTTAACGGTTGTAGTTATGGCTCGAGGATATATGTAAACTTCGTTGGGGTTAATGATGTAAAGATAACGGTTCCCGGTTATCTATTAAAAGATCGGCCGCCTTATCTCAAATATCGGAAAATCACTCCATTCCTGGAAAAAAACAAAACTTTTTTTTAATAAAATTACGCTTAGTTCCAAATTTTAACAATGAAACCAAAATAAACACGCTAATAAAACAGTTTTTAAACTAAAATGTAATGGATATTATAAATATATTATGTACCGAGCTTGTTATAATAAGAGTAAACAGTGGCGAACATTAAACGAAAAATAAGTTACGTAGCAGTCCGAATCATTTTGAGATTTCGGCACATAATTTAATAAAAAGGAGACCATAACTTAACAATAAGCGATTTTTTATCGATTTCTTATCGTTTAAATATTCCTAATCTACCAGTAAAAAAAATTACAAACAAATATTAAACTATAAATAAATTTAAAACTTACCCGGAAAATAGACTTAGCTGAATTCATTAAGATCCTGAATTTCTTCGCAATGAGCAAAGGCCTGTCGTTAAGATGAGATCTCCGTGAGATTTCCAACAACTAACAATTGCTCCATGTTGCTTCAATGCGAATAAATTCCAACTAAGCCTATTTTCCGGGCAAGTTGTAAATTTATTTCTATTTTAATATTTGTTTACAATTTTTATTAGGCCTATTTAAACGATAACCAATCTCTACTACTACTGGCCCGTTCAGACCTCAAAAAAACTACTAAAGCGTACTGGCGATTCATTTGAATCTTTAAGATAATTCCATAATCTAGGGCCTAGTAGTTTAACGAGAATAATTTCGAATTTTACTGTATACTATATCTTTGGAGGCTCTACCTTAATTTAAATGGTTTTTCTAAACCATGAAGTAGCAGTCTCGTAAATTAATAATATTCTATAAGTCTGGTACTTAACACCTCGAAATTTCAACTGCATGATGAGGTACATAGTAATTAATTTACCCGAAATTGTTTTTTCTTATCTTACCTAAATATTTTTTACCCTAATGTAGTATTCCTTAAATACAATTACAAAAAAAAAACTTTGCTTAACAATTATAATTTATATTGACCTTTACAGTAGATCTATGATATACCGCTATTAACTTTAGAAGTACCTTAACAACTCCATTCAGCACCCGAATTTAAACCCAAGAAAACTATACCAACTCTAAAAATAGGTCATTAGGATCTTGACCCACATTTTTACGATTTATAAGAGTAATATTAGCAATCTAGCTATAATCCAAACGTAATCTATGACGGGTTGGCGTGTTGAACCAAAAAATATGGGTATATATAATACTAACGTTTTAGCCCAAGTAGTAAAGAGTTGAGGGACTTTCTTTCCGAGTATAATCTTCTTAAAAACAAGCGATCATTCTAGAGCGTATTTCCGAAATAAATTCGATTCTCTCCCGTCACGCGAACTTTAATTACGGATAATGTTATTTTGATATGTTGTTTTTATTTGTTCTTATAACTTTTTTTCTTAATATTCTTTAGACGACTCTTTCCTTCCTGAATCCATTGTTAGGTGTTGACGCGAGATTTCCCGCGAGTCTTATCCGGTCACCCTATTCTTTTTCATTTAAACACGCGTGGTCTTATGGTCAGTGAATCGTCCGCCGATATTAATAAACCAAACCACCCTCCACCATTCGCGCAAAACCCGAGCTCTTTGGTGGCAACGTGGCCAATGTAGGATTTTAAGGCTACGGAAAAACCAAAAGTAGGGGGAGTAAAACTTTGTACGTCACGCGATTTACAAATTAACCTAAATTTCCCCGCGGGGCTTCGGCTTTGGAAATTTTTTGAAGGGCACAAGACCGTGGAGCTATAAAGCGAGTGTTCAGTATTCCTTGGCTTGGTTAGAAGACTTTAGTTTTTTTATTATTTTCTTAGGACTATATCAACGAGTCCTCGTTGAAAATTTCTTGAAATATATTCTTTAGTTTTTTTTGGATTAAAAATGGATTTCTGACTGCTTTATTTGCAGAGAAAAAAAAAACAAGCCGAACTGATTAAAAAAGCTACAAGTGTTCGTAAATTAGTAATGCTAACCGTGGAAAATTAAAGCTAAAACAATTTTTTTGAGGGTTTTTAAACGGAAAATCTCTCAAATTAAAAAATGAAACTAATAACTTGGAACATTTAAGATTAAATGTCAAAAAAAAATTGTTTTAAAATCAACGATTTGATTACCGTGTTAATATTAATTCTAATTTAGAAGAAGATGAATTTTAATAAATCAAGAAAGTTAGGCGATTGAAATGACAGAAATAAATTTAGATTATTAGAGTTTTCTTTCCGAGAAACTAAAAAGTTATTAAAGAACCCTGAGACTTGGGCGCGTCAAACCGCGTACCATAAATGTCAAAAATGTTTTACAAACTTTCAGGACGTCGACTAATTATGTAGGAAAACGCGTTAAGACTGATCGATATTTTCGCACGGAGTTGGGTGCTTTTTACCATTAATTCCACACACAACACACTCGCGTGAAAAGAAATGAAATCAAAATAAAATTACCATTTAAATTAACAAACAGAAAAGAAAGAGAGTCGTCTAAACATTCCCTTTTATTTTAACGACCATTCCATTATTTTAAGGGAATGAAACAAAAAATTGAAAAAGGTCAAAAGCCAGCGGGGCTAACCGAGAATAAAATGAAAGAAATAAAACGAAAGAAGGAATGAAAATAAAAGATTGAGAAAAGAGAAGATAGTGTTAGGCTTAGCGAACTTCGCGACGTTAATACTAAGCCGGCGAATGGGACGCGGCGGTGCTAGTGGATGAACTCGAATTCTTTTCCTTGTTGCTATTATTAATATGAGCGGTAGAATGCGAAGCGGAAGCGTGTAGAGGAGAAGATGACGGCGAAGTAGCGTAAGAAGAAGGGGACGAATGACAATGTTGATGCCCTTGATGAGATTTGGCACCAGTACCGACGGTCGGGCTAGCCAAAGAATTACGTCGCGAATTTGGCGGGGTCAAATTATGCTGACCTCGGTGATGACTATGACCGGAAAGGGGTCGGGCGTTACTTACGCCGGAAGTGGAAACGGATACCGTTACCGAAATCATCTCGAGTAATAACGTTAATACGAATATATAGCTCTTTATAATAATCGCGCTTAATGACGAGGAAACAGTAACTCGAAGGCAAACACCTCTTACGTTCGTGAGATAAAAAATAAATCAGGGGAGTAGAAAGAGAAGATTCTAACAAGTTGACCGTTAGTTTATTGGGGAAGAAAAATAATTATTCTGAGGTTCAATTTATAAAATATCAAACTACGTTAGCCGAGAGGTAACTGAAAACGACGGGTATGACACTGCGGAGAGAATCGCTTCATCCTGGTGGTATTAGGAAGATAGTTACGGAGCAGAACCGCGAGAGAGAGAGAGCGAAAGATACGCGTTCACCACTGCCGGAGACAGTGAGAGAGTTATCGAGGGGCGGGGATGGGTGATGTAGAAAAGGGTCAGTTTTTGAGAGAGAGTGCGGATAGACGGAGGAAAGAGACGAAGAGAGTAAAACGGTACAACGTCCGCTATCCCGAACTTTCCAGACTGAATATCCAGGGGAGGAAAAGCTCCGCGGCGAAGCTGAAGAGGACGCAGTGCGCCTGCTCCGGATGAACTTAACGACCCCCTTCTATGCCCACCCTCCCTCCTTTAACGTCCCCTCGTTCCAATCCCTTACCCTCTCTTTAGGGTTTAACTCTTCTATCACGATTTCCGAGTATAGAGAGTGAATCCGCTCCGTATTTACCCCCTTCCATCTCTATACGGTTGCTTCTTTGTCTCTAGAGCTTTATAGACAATCAAAGTACACCCATAGATGGTGCAATCGGTCTTGCACCCCTCGCTTCTTCCCACCCTTCACAACTACTACCCTCAGACTTTTCCGCTTGTTTTTGACACCGACGACGAGGAAGTGGTGTGTTGGAAACAATATAGGCATTTTCACTCTTAGGAGGGAACAAAATATCCGTTGTCTTAAAGATTATTTTTAAAATTGCATGGTCGCGAATCGAACTAGTAGCTTCGACAATTGGAGATGGAATTATTGTAGAATTTGGAATTATTAATTATTGTACACTTATGTTATTAATCAATAATTAATAATTCAGAGATAATTGCTCTATTCGTACCATGTCAGAGGAAAAGTAGGTTCTGTTTCCCCTCATCTTTTCTCCTATTTCTCAGCCGCTTATTAACGTTTTGTCTTTGGCGTCACAACGACGTCAATTAGGGAAACCAATAAGATACACAGTGTGGTAGAACTATATACTTCATAATGAAGTAATTTTTAGATTTGAATTAGAATTAAATCTTGCTATTATTACCATAATTATCTATAATTATAGTTAATTCTATACCTAATTGGCAGTATATACAATATATGATACCAGTTATTTAGAGATAAAGGGGAATACAGCTTTGTCTCTTCTTCCAGTTTGAGGTAGAATATATAGTTTGATTTTAAAATACCGATAAACTAAAAATATACGAAAAATGGGCCAAAATAAAGTTTACTTAACGGCTTTTTAGATCCTCTCTAACATGTATTAGATCCTTAATACATAGCGTGTTCGACTTACTCGGGTTAATAAAATTATATTCGTGGGAATTCAAAATAAAGGTTCGGAAGGTACTTAAAGGGAGAATGCAACCTAACAACAAGTGCTTTTTTATCGCTTACTTATCGTTTAAATATACCTAATCCACAGTAAAAAAAAAATTACAAACAAATATTAACTAGAAATAAATTTCAAACTTACCCAAAAAAGGAAAATAGGCGTAGCCGGATTTATGGTGTTCCGAAATTTCTTCGCATTGATTGGTTCTCACGGAGCTCTTGTCTTAAAGACGGGGCTTGCGCTCATTGGTGGATGACCCTTCAATGCAAATAAATTCAGAATCTTCATGAATCCAGCTAAGCCTATTTCCGGGTAAGTTTTAAATTTATTTCTAGTTTAATATTTGTTGGTAAATAATTTTACTGGTGGATTAGGCCTATTTAAACGATAAGGAATTGTGAGAAAAATATTTGTTCCTAGGTTGCAGTCTCTCTTTAAGATATCCAGCTTTTTTGAGCTTCGAAGGCATTAACTCAAATAAGGTGAATATTAAAGGACTATATGGGGGAAGAAGTGTGTCTGAAATAATGGGAGTAGGGAATGAGATCGAGTTGTAGGCGTCTCCAAATTGAATTCGCAAAAATGATCTTTTACTTTTATATTTCCCATAGCTTTATTTCGTGGTGCAAAACGAGGATCGTGTGTTGTTGAAAAAAAAAAAAAAAAAAAAAAAAAAAGTCGTCCCTAATGTTTTATACGATCTTTTAAAATTATGGGTATACGCGGTTCCAATTGGGTATCATTTTCTATTGGTGGTCATGTCATTCCTTCTTTTTATTTTGTAAGGAAATAAAACAAGTATTGATAAATTATGGACGCGATTATGTCATATCCTTCATAGTTTCGTGTTTTTAATTGGTCATTATTATTCAATTTATAAAACAGCCTTTGTTTAAAAAGATCTAAATCGTTGTGAACAAATTTTAAGATAAATTTATGATTAAGTTATTCTACCCTAACCTAATTAATAAAATTGAATATGAGATTCAATGTACGAATAAAATATGACAATATAATTAAAATTTAATGAATTTTATGAATATTACCGATGAAAAATAACACATTAATCTTCATTATCCCTTTAAAAGTGGATGATAAAAACTACTCGCGTGATGAATTAGGTTTAAGTGAATTTCGGCTGATCGTGACAGCCTTCAGTTTAAAAGGTTTTTTTTAAAAAATAGAAGAAATAATGAAATGAATTATTTTTCTTGTGATTTTTGCCCCATAGATTGAGTCTCATTTCGTGCTTCGGTTAATTTAAAAGTCAGGAGATAAAAATGAGAAAACTTTGGTTCGGTTTTCATTTTTAATGGCGAGTATTGGAAAAGATTTTATAATGGGTATTTAAAGTATCGGAATTTTTTAAATAAAAAGCTTGGAGGCTGCTAAAATATCGGTTATTTCCAAAAGAATGGGTGAAATTTGCATTTTCTCTTAAACTGGGCATATAAAATTATATTGATTGATACAGATTGTATTACTAACGATCCTTTGTACTGTAAATAGTCCTATTTCAATGGTAAGATTGTGTTTCAAACAAATATTAAGATTATACTCTTTTATCCAATGAAAATCTCCAATTCCAATGTAAGCAAGATCACAATAAAATATTTCCCTAAGATAAGAAATAAATTTTTGACTTTTACGTCAATTTAGAAAAGCATTTTTTCGACATTAAAATGTTTGAACTTTTGAAGAGGTTAATTTAATTCCCCCGAGATCGTGGCTACATGTTAAGGATGGGTGGATTAAGGAGGCGCCTCCCTCTGCCCGTAGAAAACACGTTCTTAAAGATACGTGATATAGCCAGCCAATCAAAATATATTTCGACAAGATAATTTTTCCTCGGTAAATATCTAGAGTCTGAAGGCTAACATTCTAGCGCCGGCACAGTGAGGAAAAACTATCTTTATTCTCTCCGCGCCCACAGACAAAGTATTTTGTAGCGGCTCTGGTACGTTTTTAATCATGTTAATATTTAAGGGGATGGTACTAATTTAATGAAACGGTTTTTATCCGTTCCTCCTCTTTGGCCCTCTTTTACATTTTATTAAATTGATATTGTAAATATTTTTACTAGTAAATAAAATTTAGTATTAGCTATCCACAGAAAACAACTTGTTGCCGGATTTAAAAAAACAAGTACAGCAGCTATTAAAAAATCTTTCAACATCCCTTAAAAAAAAATAATCCCTCTTTTTCTCACTTCCTTTCCTTTCTTGAAGCCTATAACTGTCATTGAGCAACAGTTTCGATTCTTCTTTACCTTAGAAAATTCAACAAAAGGGCGTAGGCGATCATAGCGAGCATTAAACTTTTCAGATCAAAAAACGGACAAGCTCGTATTTAGCAAAAAGAGACCGGGGGAAAAGGGTGGTCGTCATTTCCTCAAATCTGCTTTTCTAAAGTAGAACGCTTTATCAATCTTATAAAATGAAAATACTTTTATTTTTTCCCCATCCGTTGAAGGTATATATTCGGCGTAGAGCGTGAGGAAATCGGTACACAAGAATATATACGAAGAGACAGGAGGTCAGTTCAATGAAATGACATCTTCTATCAGAACTTCTCCGTTCTTCAACCTCATCCCTTTTATCTATTTTCGAATCATTGCTCAATTTGTGCGTTGCTTTTCTATAGTATATATTTCAATTCAAATTGGTAGATTGGTTGGGGGTATTTCTAGTTTAACGCTCTCTTTGTTTAAACTAGGCTGTTCGGGCGCTACATAGTTCACGCATTTATACCGAAAGAGTCTTTTCATTCCCTCACGACGACGGCGGATTTATCCTTTCAATAGATGAGAGAATAAGAGAAGAGGGTGCGTATATGGACCTTGGTTATATATAAAGAATGCGGTGGAGTCACTAATTAGCGAATCTGGGATGGCTCTTTTCATATGGCTTTTACTCGCAGAATGAACACACACTATACAATCTGGCGCGATGATCTAATACCAAACCGAGCAGTCAAGGTTTTTGTTCGCCCTCATCTACAATGACTCTGCAAAGGATGGGAAAAGATACGTTCACCCAGGCTAGACTACGAAACTAAAAGAAGTAAACACAAGAAAAACCAACATGTGGGAGCCATCTAGTTCCAAAATCTAGATCCAAAAAAAAAAAAAAAAAAAAAAAAGAAATGTCCCCTACTATAGGGTTATAAATTAACTAGGTTTTAAATACCGGTATTTTGACTAGTGCGAACAAGCCATAATTTCGCCTGTATGGAGCTAGCTATCTATAAAGGAGGACATGGCAAAGAGAGGGAGGGCAAGAGAGAGAGATAGAGCGCGCATCCGGCGTCGTCCATCGTAATATAGGAGCCCGCGACAGAGAATGCCACGCTGTAGCTACTCATTAATTAATCAAAGAAGCAACACCCGTACCCTATAGCCCCCTTATAGTTTGTATAGCGTGAATTATTAATTAAAAGCGAAGCAGAGAAAATACAATGAAGTTCAACTTTCTTTTTCCTCTCTTTCTCTCGGGTTGGTACAAACATAAGCATATTTAAAATATAAGTTTGATAACAATATACGATAATCTTGAAAAGTTGAACTAATATTTTTTCTCCCCAAATGGATGTTCGCACGTAATCGACTAAAACTCCACCTTTAGGCAATTAAAAAAAATTTAAAAACGAAAATCTAAAGGCGAAAATATTCCATTATCCTTTTTACACAACACTTTAAAATGTTTGTCTATGCATAGTTTCAAACAGAAATAGAATTTACATCACTTCTGTAGTATAAATCTCAAAACACGCGGATATGGCATAGAAATTATACGAAAGTTTAAGGTAATAATTAATTTTCAAGCTCCAAGAATGTTAATTTATATACGTTTAAAATTAAATAACTCATGAATTAAACGAAATAAAGTTTGAAAAATAAAAATATAGATTGCCAATTAAAGCTTTCATTATAAAACTTTCCTAATCTGCTTTGTACTATGCCTAGTATTTAAAATTTATTTCCACACTGATGGTCGTATTTTTTTGGATGTAATAATATTTAGTCAACTAAGTTTTTTCGAATAATGAGGGGAAATTTGAAAAATATCAGCAATATTGTACTTATTTCATCTAAGGTTACTTATGGTATAAACAATATCGCACTTCCGGGCGACTACATTTGAATAATCAAATTAATAACTTAAAATGGAACAAAACTACATGTATTTGGCACTTTGTGCTACGGAATTTCAATTTCAAATTCTCTCTCTCTCTCTCTCTCTCTCTGAAATAAGACCAAATTTCTGATAAGAATGTCGGTCTCTGTAGGGACTAAAATGAAATATTGGAAACATAAAAAAAAAATTTGCAAACTCGCTCGCAATACAAAGTGAAAATAAAATTGGACAAATTCCGGGTACTATAAAAGTTAGTAATAAATCTGCACTCCACCCTTATCATACGGAAGGAAAGCGAATGCTACAAATACGCGAAAAATAAAAATAAAATTATTGAAAGTGACTATCTCGACGTTTTTGTGACTATTTCGATTTTGAAATGGAGAGAGACGAAGAAGTCGATTCACGGGCACTATCATCTCGCAAACGTGCTTGGAATTCGACTCATCTACGTTCTAAACAAGGTGAACGAGCCTGTACAGTTCACGACCAAAGATGGAAAGTATTCCCAGTAATATAATGATTTTGTGACGGTATATCAGGGGGGGGGGGGGGGGTTTGAAGAGGGTAGCAAAGTAGCAAACATTTCACGAACCTCCGTGTTTACAGGTATCGGAAGATTTTTCTCCCCAAGAGCCTCAAGCAAAGAAATTGCCATAAATATAATTTTACGACCTGCCAAAAATATGTCTGATATCATAAGGCCGAGATGTTTCCATTGCTCATATTTTACCATTTACCAAAAAGTTATGGTGTAACCTCAAACCTCAAGTTAAATGGCGAATAAAGCCTGACAAGGTTTTTTTTATCAATTATTTATCAAAGGAAAAGGACCGAATAAAATAATTTGACCTTATCAGAAATGACACGTTTCAATAGAAAACCGTTAAAATTATACTACGAAAACATTCAAAAAACGTTCCTGCATTTAAAATCAAGGACTTGGGTGTCACCAAGAATCCATTCTGGTTCCATAAGAATATGGGAGCATAGCCTCTGGTACCATCCTCCCAAACTTTGTAACAAAAGTTCGTCTGCAATTTTCGCAACATTTGTACGCTTAGATCTTTTTTCGGTCGGCTCCATTTTTATTACCCAAAATATTATGTCAAGGTCGTTAGTGGCGCGGGTTAATAATAGATTTCAGGAGCGATTTACTTGAAAAATCGATTCGAAGCGGACGAACTTTTGCTACAAAGTTTGGGAGGATGGTTATTGAATCGCGGCCCTCCCATATTCTTATGGAACCTGAATGGATTCTTGGTGTCACCATTGTCAAAGGTGGCAATATTATCGATCCATTTCAAATCTTTTAGGAGCGAGATCGATCCAGTTAAGTTTTTTTTTACACAAGGAAGTGGTTTAGTATATTTGTAGTAGTTGAATTGTGACGTGTTACTCCCGATAAGTGGTTGAGCAATGATTAGTTTTTAAAATATTAAAAAATATAAAAAATTAGGGAAATGGTTTTCTACCTCATAAAACGATGCCTTTCTTATATTGACAAATTATATTTGGCCTGAACTCTTCCTTTAAGTTAGAAATAAACTTAACACGGATACTAAATTACTCGCATATCCTCCAATCAGCAATCCCGCACTCCTATGAGGATTAATTCAAATGTTTCTCTGGCCAAGTAAACTAAAAATTAAATTCAGACTCGATATTTGTTGATAAATTATATACTATCAAATTGGGAATATTTTTAAGGGCAACGACTTGATAGAAGAAAAACAAGTGCCAGACTTCATTCTTCCTTTAAAAATCAAAACGTCGCCTATATAATAAGTAACTTTCTCAGTTAACTCCTCTTCCTTCCAACCTAATCACGAAGAAAAACCTTTAGAAATAGCAATATTTCTTTCACGCCATATCCGTCGCTCTCAGCGTGGTTTTTGGAGAGATACATGGACACAACATCTTGAAATTGATGTAGTATTCTATATAAGAAGCTGGGAAACCAACAACTCCTACCTCGCATGATCTAACTTAACGCGGAGTGGCAGCCTTTACCAGGTTACACAAAATTCCTAACGTTTAGAGAATATATTATTTATATTTTTAATTTTACGTCAAAAAAGAGAACGGAATAATAAATAATATAGTCAATTTTGGCTTCTATGTTAGCGCAAGTTGGCGCGACTGTTGAAACATATCTACAGGCGTCTATGGGAAAATAATGGTAGAGTTTAATCCTAAAAGTCGGCTTCTTCCTGTACACCGGTGCGCCAAGCTTCGAACACTTTCACAGGGGTTTATGATAAAAGTTTAATATCATAACTTTCAGAACTGCCACTAGATAATAACTTTGGTGTTGCTTAAATAATAGATTAAGATCAGAGTTTTTTATAAATTTATATGGTAATCGGCCTAAGATCTCGATAGATTTTAACTTCATAATCGTTGGATTAAGTCTACGTAGGATATGGAGTACAAGTTTATTTAGAAAAATTAATCAAACAGCCAATTACTGTTTTTTCAACTTCCGATAAAAAAAAAGAAAAAAAAAAAAAGAAAACGCAGATATTGCTCTTTCCTTACACTCCCCACAGAAATAAGGAAGATGAGCTTCATATAGCGCGCAAATTTGTACCTTTCGCTTTTTTTATGAAGGGATAAAGGGTCTCCAACCTCCAATATTCGCTAGAAGTATCTAAAAATAGCTCTTCCCAGTGCTCCACCCTTTCGCGTCCGTTAACGAGCGTTCGCTAGCTCGCGATCCCCTCGGGACGAGTTATAAAGGCCTGCCAATAGCGAGTGAAAGGGGAGAAAGAGGGACTAACCGCCTTCGGACATTTTAGTCCAACTGAATATTTGGACTTATAGCCGTGATTATACCTAGGAGAACGTATAAGAAAGGATACGAGAATCCTTGGTTCTTTATGCGTAGTATCGAGGGATTAACCACTTCCATCAAATCTGTACATTGATTAATATATTTCCTAACCGACTACAGCCTTTGGTAATAGTTTTAGTAGAGTCAAAGCTACGTGAACAGCCCCTCGAATACTGTGTACCCCAGATTTTAATAAAATTGTGGCGCTAATTAGTTCTTAAATTTATGAACTATACAAATAGTGTACCCGCGAATGAGCTGGTGAGGAAATTAAAATGGTTGTAAAACTTTCGAAACGCGGTCAATCTCACGGAGTTTTCTATATCCGGTTCCTACTTCATGGGTTTTCAAATTTAGCTTTCACGTAGTGGTTTCAACTCCTATTTATAGATACTCCTAGATTAGGCTTAGCCTTATTCTTTTTCTTAGATATAAATTATCTGCCGACCTGCCGTTCTTCATTTTTCTTATACAACGCCTTTCGGGATATCGAATGAAACTCTAGGCCCCATCCTCCCCCTACCCCGGTCAAAAAAATAAAAAAAGGAGATAAAAAGCAGAAACCTGAGTTTCCCCCCAACCATTTTTTTTTCTATTCCAAACAACTAGGCCTAATTAAAATACCAGTACCATGAAAAAAATGTAATAAAACTTTTGGTTGTATAAAAAGATGTTACGCAAAATTAAACTTTTAAGTTAAGCCTATAGGGTTGGAGTTTTATCGAAAAGTTTTTTTTTTCCTTTTTTTTTTCGTGTAACATAAAATATTTAAAGGGTAACAAGCAGCTAAATCCAAAAAGGAGATTTTATACTCAAAAGAAAACCGTGAAAAGAAAATCAGCATAGAAATATACTTTTAGTACATTTAAAAAGTGTTTTCCCAAAAAAATATTGTAAATCAAAGCTCTGTGAAATTCTGTGGGAATATATTTCAAATAGAACAAGTGACGCCGATTCGCGAAAAAATTTATGTAATCAAGATTGGCACTTTTCTAGAAAGATGGCTACAATTTTAGCTGGAAATTTAAATTTCTGAAAATTCAAATTTTTCTCTCGAAAAAAATAAAATAAAATAAAATAAAAAATGCTAATTTCAAATCCTCTTTCCAAGAAAACAGTTGATTATTTTTGAGTGAAATATTGTATAGGAGCTTATTAGACCATAGTACACCCATTTCATTAAGTACGGACAAAATTTATTAAACTGCTTGTCACCCTTTAGGTAATTTATTTTATTAAATTTGGAAATGGATGGAGATAAAGGAGTTAAAATAGTTTTTATTGTTAAAAACACTAACTCAAAATATATCACTACCATACCATGGATTCTAATTCTAGAAAATTAAACGTCGGGTCTATCCAGAAATTGAGTCTTGTTCTTAAAGGGAGAATGCAACCTAATAAGTATTTTTTTATCGATTATTTATCGTTTAAATATGCATTGTTAAATTAAAAAAACAAATTTAACTAGAAATAAATTTAAGAACAGAAAAGCTGGATTCATGGAGATCCTGAATTTCTTCTCATTGATGGGTCAGCGAGCGTTCGAATGTTATTGGAAGTCTCATGGAGATCTCGCCTTAACGACATGCCTTTGACGATTGGATGATGATCCTTCAATTCGAATAAATTGAGGATATCAATGACTCCAGCTAAGTCTATTTTCCGGAAAAGTTTTAAATTTGTTTCTAGTTTAATATTTGTTTGCAATTTGTTTTACTGGTGGATTAGGCTTAACTAAACGATAAAAAAAAAAAAAAAAAAAAAAAAAAATCACTTGTTAGAATGCATTCTCCATTTAACTTAGACTAATCTACCCCTTGTTAAACTAATTTGGCGTCACCAACTTTTGTGGAATAAGTAATAAACTTTTGTTGGTATGATAGTAATCAAAATATATTTCACGAGAGAGAGTGAGAGGGTGTACATAGTGGGATCGATGGAAAAGAGCTTCGGTTTATAAGAAATTTCGCGGGTCTTTTTTCATCCGAAGCTCCCGAGAGGATAGCCTCGCGTAGGAGGGATGTTCTTTACGCGTCAAATCCCTTTTCCAATTGATAAGGATTTTCCCACGAAAAAGAAGGGGGGAAATAGCTATCACCTAGCGAGTGTGGGATCGAAGGAAAAGGTTAACTAGCGCTGGTGGGGATTTTCTATCCCTCGGCAGCTGTTACTCCTATATCCCCTCTTCTATTTTTCCTCCTCGCTAACCCTAATATAAATTGCGCGGCTTTACCAAACCAGTCTCCTTACTCGGAAAATGCAGTGGGTAGGAAAGCTCATTTTTCACCGACCTGACTTTCGTAGACAGCGCGGGAAACCTAACACACTCTTATATATGTTTGGCCCCAGCAACGCTCCTTTTCTAACTAACTTTACGATGACTATTTTTATCGGTACAAGGCTCAACACAGTGTATACATCCGCCTTAAGTTTCACTATATTGCCAACAAACTTTGAAAAAAAGTATCGGATTAAGCGCTAGCGAACTAGAGACCGACCGTTAAGTTCGTTCAACTTTATTGAGTCAATGAAGGAATCAACAAAATGCGGCTACTTATAAGGGGAAGTTGAGATATCCAGCTTCACACCTATTGGCTCAAGCCTCATAGTATTCCTACGAACAAATAGCTTGGTGAGAAAATTGATTCGCGAAAGGTTCAAATTTATATCATGGAGGAAGTATGGAGAGCCAACTGTGCCCTTGGGAGATCTAAGGAGGTTTTGAACGAGAGATACCATCACCCCTTGGTTGTCATACGTACAACAAATATGACGGCGCCCTAGTTTTAATGTGTGTGAAAAGAACTATACCTTTCTCATAGTAAAAATAGGGCGTCGCCATATTTATTTTACGTATATGACCACTGGGATCGCTGTGGTCTGCCAGTAGATCCAATAGTAACCCAGTCATCGGCTAAGCCTAATTTGGGGAAGCGCACAAAATTTAACCCGGCTTAAATTGGTACTTTTGCAGGGCCTCCCCCAAAAGCCTTGAAATAAAAGTGAAATTAGTGTCATATCCAAGCAATATAAGGTGAAAATAGTGACCCAAAACTTGAAAAATATGAACTAATCAGTGACAATAACAACGAATAGATATTCCCTGCTCTTTTCCCAACCCGAAAAAAGAAACACGGGCTTAGTCCGCAACAATTCAACGGAGTGAGGGATTTTTAAAGACCAACTAGATATTTAAAATATATCACTACGAATTTTAAACTTTACTACCTTGGCTAAATTCTAAATGTTTTACAACTACTGCAGAGAACTTTTTAAAACATTTAACCAGCGTTTTAAGTTTTATAGGAAAATATGTGGATTTACTGTGGGAGCCCCGGTTTTTGAGATTCAAGATTTGAAAATTTTAGATTATTTGCAATTATTTTACGTTTTTGAGACTAGGCAATTATAGTCTCTTTCCGCATCTTCATCAGCCACGGACAATATAAGAACCAACACCCACCTCCCATGGTAGGGGAGAGGTATGACTGAAAATCCCTATTTCAAAAGAGAAATAATATTTTGAGGGCGAACTCCAGGGATTTGTTGGATGGAAAAAGAGTTTGGGAAGAAAAAGAATTTGCATATCGTAGCCAACTCGTATATTACAGAGAAAAAAGAAGCAAGGGGCTATATAGGGATAAGCGAGAAAAGAGCTTAAAGAAAGAAAAAGTATTCTTACTGAAAGAAATTTTAAATGATTTCGAAAAAAATGTTTCAAGAGAAATGGGGAAAAATATTTCAATAGGATTATACGATATGGCATATAGAAAAAAATAAAGATAAAATAAAAAAATGATTAAACAGACTTTGGCGGCCTATTTATCAGTTTTTTCTAAAGTATAAATGAAGCTAATCTAATTTAACTGAGAAATTACTCAGAAAAAAACCGAGAAAATTACTTTTAAATCCTATGATGACGATTATGAAGTTGTAAAAACCATCAGATAATAGGTAATTTACCATCAATTTATAGCAAATTTTGAGCGCTCATTTTTGAACTTTGCCCGATTTTATGTTTATGCCTAGGAGGTAACAGAGAAAAGATACGGTCATTTGTATTTTAATATAGGGCTCATTTTTAGACTTTTGCTCGATTTCTATCGAGTGGCGAAACACATTTAACGAGTGGCGAAACAATATTTTATGATCTTAAAATAATATACGGAATGTCTTTCTAATTGTGCAATCGGTTTATGCCTAGGAGGTAACAGGGAAAAGATACGGCCATTTGAATTTTAATATAGGGCTCATTTTTAGACTTTTGCTCGATTTCTATCGAGTGTCGAAACACCTTTTTCGAGTGGCGAAACAATATTTTATGATCTTAAACTAATATACGGAATGTCTACTTTCTAATGGTGCAATCGGTTTATGACTAGGAGGTAACATAGAAAAGATACGGCCATTTGCATTTTAATAAAGGGATTATTTTTGGACTTTTCCTCGATTTCTATCGAGTGGTGAAACACCATTTTCTAATGGGGAACCATATTATTATTATTTGGAAGTTGAATCTATAAAAAAATTCGTTGAGCAGTTTCATTCATTTTTTATGTTTTGTGTAGGTATATCAGAAAAACTGGATAAAATTTGCCACCTACGATTTGTCGTTTCACCAAAAACAAATCTGAACCATGATAGGAAAACAGAGTGTGTGTAGGGTACAGTCATGCAAAATGAATTGAGACCATTTAGTCTTATGATATAATAAATATACCATAAATATACAAGTTTTTAAGAACGGAGAAAATGTTTTTCTTTTCTCCTTTTACATTGGCCGCCATTTTAACGTCAACCAAACTAATAGACCAAATAATTAAGTCTATTCCTTTGGATGTCGTTTTTTAACATTTAAATACGGGTCTAAGCACGATACAATCTCTAAGACGAGTTACTAAACTCGAGATACTGACAATTGTTAGGTTTTGTTTTTCTAGAAAAACTTCTAAACATGGTTAATTACGAAAAATTGATCCTATACATATGTCACTAGAGACAAATTCACTTTGGCGTACGGTAATGGAATAATTATCTCTGCTCTATAATTTAGAAATTATAATGGTTTTACTATAGACGAAGTCAACGAAACGTTTGGCGTAGATCCAATGCCATTTATCTAGTGTCAACAGTTGCCTCACTTCTCCAAATCTGGCTTAATTTACTCGGATAAAGACGGATCTACTACGTTATCAAAAGTATCGAAATTTGGTCCCAAGTGTGACACGTAATACAGGGCTCTCAAACGCAGCGACACCTTATTTGCGCCAGGGGGCAAACCTACATTGCGCCCTCGATCGGGGAAAGACTTTAAAACAGAGCGCCCCTTAATAGTCTCTCGGTCAGGGGCAATTGCCCTACTACCCCCCCCCCCCCCCTGTTTAACATATATCATCGCGAAGTCTGGCTAAAAAAGGGGATATTTTTGGCACCAAAATAGAGTATTATAAAGCTCATTAAAATTCATATTTATTGCTACCGGCAGTTAATACGAGGAGTAAAATCAAAATAGAAAAGAGTAAGCTAACACTCGCGACGACTTGTTCCCATAAAAAAACTTTTTCGGTATAGTAACTATTGAAAGTGTCACACTTGAAGCTGACAATTCGAAATACTTTCGCTTAAATTCCCTTTAAATCTTGATTTAGTATTAATTTTAGAAAAAGACTGTGGTTATGAGAAGATTACTCGATTAAATGTATGAAAAATTTCCCTAATTTCGTTATTTTGTAGATATAAATTAATTGTAAAAAGAAGCTTTATACTTTCTATTATGTACACGTTGATCGTTTGGGAAAAACTGGGACTAGACTGCCTGCATTTTGATAAGCAGCTTGATATAGTTTAGTTTTTAACGTTTTGTTTCTTTTAGCTTAATAAAAAAAAAGACTCCTATCTGGTTAAAGTTAAGAGCGACTAGTGATTAAAAAAATTAAAAATGACTAAAAATACAGAACTGTGTTTTGTATAAAAAACAGACTGTGATTATCTCGGAAATTAAAAAGGTAATATACGCTCAGTATATATTGCTTTCAGAAAAATTAGGTGTTTTGAATCACAAACCTACTGCATGCCATCCTTTAAAGAATTTGCAACGATTTTTACAAAGGGAGAATGAAGCCTGTCAACTAGCGTTTCTTTCATTAAAATAGGCTCAATAGACAACATCAATGGAGGAGTTTATTGGGTAAGACGTTCCCGCCAATTTTTGTTTGTTAACTTAGTTAAGTTCGCATTAGTGAATCTTTAAGAGCTGACAGTGGCATAGCATTTTATTTCAGCTAAACATTACCAAATAATGCCTGCCAAAGCTTGGGGAGGAGTTCACTGGACCCTAAATTCCCACCCACTTGGTCAAGTTCGCATTGGTTCGAACTAGCGAATAACTATGAGAGCCCACACTTACTCTAAGCCTAATTTTAAATGTTTAATTATTGCAATAAGCTCACTTTGGTCTAGAGAGTCAGCTCATATGGATTCTGCTTAAGACTATTTTCCGACTAGGATACTTGATTTTAAACGTAACAGTTGTTTTTAAATATATACTAGTGACTTAAGCCTACTTATACACCAAATTATCAATAATCAAAATAACTTGTCAGGTTTCATTCCCTCTTGAAAGGATCCCTAGATTTTGTCATGGTCAATTTAGATTAGCTTGGCCTACTAAGATCAGCTCCTCCATCGCATATCCAGCTGACGGAGGAGCTGATCTAAGTTGGCCATGGTTTGGGAATGGCCTGCTTCAAAGTTTCCATTCCATCCATACTCAACATTGTCTGCTTAAATGATCAGGTCTTCTATTGGTCCCTTGATACTCGACATCAAAAACACCAATGGAAGGCTGGACCTCCCTTTAACAGATAAACCATGTTGTATTTAGGTGATCCACCCTAAATTTGTTTACTTATAAGCTATAATAATCTAATATTTTACGTATCAAGCGTGTATTAAAATCTTGATGAAATATTTTGCTGAAATTGGATAATTTCTTTTATCCAGGATTAACCGAGTTACCATCACCAAATAAGCTTCATCATAAACTAAAGTAAAGTATTTTTTGTCCAAATTTCGGGCAATAACCAAAGAAGATGAGTATTTCTAAATGCGCTAAATATATTTCTTACCGTGTTACTTTTTAAGCAGTGTAAAAAGCGTTTTCCATTTTTTATCCCAGAGTGTTCGTTTTATAAAATTAAGGCGAGAGATGAGGATCGTAATGTTTGAAAAAACATAAACACAGTGTCCTTTGCTTATTTTTAGATGAATTTGAAGCACTTCTGCTTATCGTGTGGAATCCTCGTTTTAAACAAAACCGAATCGGCTCGGAATTGGGTATTTAACAATGGCATATATCCGTATACTGCCGCAAAATAATTTATACACTTATGGCGTTCTTGGAAATGAGAATCTTCTTCCGATAAAGCCACCGGACAGCCTGGACAACGGAAAGTCCATCTGGACGTCACCTTTAGAAAAAATAAACAAGGGAAAAAATTTACAAGGTGAAGGAAATAAGACTAGGTTGTTAATTTTTCATACATACCTTTATAGGTGGTTTTCTCGTTACATGGGCTACTAAGAAATTCATGGCGATATCTTCGCAATTCATATACTCGTCTACTTTGTCCCGGATAGCTTGGGGCATCCATGTACTATAGAGATACGCGTAATACTGCCAAAGATAATACAATTCAATAAAATTATTAACTAAACATTAAAATGACTTTTATTTGCACAGATAATTTTAATTGTTACATATCTGCCTACCTTTATTACGTAATTGTTTAAAGAACAATGGATCACAATATAAAAAGTTTAACCGTTAAGCCTTGTTTTCAGAAACAAGTTTTTGGAACTTCAATTCCTTAAGCCTACTTTTTCTTTAACCTACAACTAGCATTGCCTTAAACGAGGAGTTTAGTATCTTTCGATTTTTTAAACGCCACTAATCGCTCGATAACATGCTCTTAACAAAATCCTTTGTCTTCGAAACCTATTTTCAGTCTCCTTAATAACCGCGAGTTTTTATAGTTTTGAGCAGGGTCCAGGGCTGGAAATGAGAATGTTTTTTTTTTCGTTGACATTTGACTAGTACCCACACTTCAAATTTAAAATTATCAGACATGGCCAGATTACCTGTACCAGTAACATAAATTTCTTTTTCTCATGGAACAATTGTTCAGTTACCCTCTCTCGAAAAGGAAAAGTTCCGAACATTTTTTTTTTATTTATTGAATAATGTCGTGCTTATTTCCATTCCTGATTTTAAGTTCTGATGTTACTTTTATTAGCAACTTGCTCTCATTGGATAGAAATGTTGGCGCGAAAATTTGAAATTAGTAGAAGCCCTTTATAGGGAATGGGAACATGTATTTCCTATTAAAAATTAAGAGAAAAAGGCAGGATACTGTAGGTTCCCTATATAACCAAAATTGTTTCTCTTTATAAGCAATACCAATGCCATATTATCTCTTTGCGTCCATTAAAAGGTTTAAATAACTTGACACAAATTTTAGCCGATACATTGCAACGTACCTTATGAAAAAATGCTGCTCCCGTCAGAACCATGGATAATTCGCAAGAATAGTTGGAATTGTAAAGCCAACCACCAAATTTGAGATCCCAGGCGTGATATCTACCAGGAAGCCCAACAATTCTATCCCGTGCTTCGCGCCATACTCTAAAAGAGAAGACAATTTCGTCGTGTCTCAAATGGGCATCGTCATCCATTGATAAAACAGCCTCGGTCTCAATAGCGTCAAAAGGAAGGAAACGATTATTCAAGCTGTTTTTCTTAGCTTTCACCACGTGAATAGGGACTCCAATCTCAGGCCACCTCAAATCAGAAGAGGGCAACTTGGGGCTGTTCCAAACCACAATAACTTTGTTTAAGAACGGAAGTCCATGCAGTCTTTGTAGGGAGTCAATTAAAACCGCTTCCCTTTCATATGTCAACATAACAACTGTAAAAAAGAAAAATAAAGTGAACTATATAGTTATTTGCTGGAAGATTCTTTAAACTTAAAAGAAGCCTGAAGGAAATGTGTGATAACTTAATTTTTAGATTTCTTAGATTAGATTTAGTAAAAGAGTTCAATTACAAAGTACATGTACTTTAAAATTTCCCACATCCAGGTCTATTTTGAAACCCACTCTGGAGATAAGGGGATACAAGCCAATCAAATCCAGTCTTTTTAGGCAGTTTTATGCCAGAATTTTGAAATAAAAATAATTAACCACTTTTAGCAAATAAAATTGTGGATTAAATGAAAATTATAATTAGGTTACTATCTCTAAACGCGGATTAATTGGGTTAATATGAGACGCAAAATGTTTTTTAACACCAATTATCTAAAAAGAGTCAAGCAAATTTGTTTTTTTCGAAGCCCCATGGCTCCTCGAAATTCGAGTAAACAAATCATATAATAATTTTTGCCCAAAGTAAAATCTGATTTGCTGGTATCCTCTTTAAATTAAACCTTAATTTTGGCGTAATTATGCAGAGTAAAAAATATTTGCCTGGAGGAAGGGACTTTTTATTACTGTACTACTGTTTTATAAACAGATTTTTCCTTCAGGCTCTCTTTAAAGGATCTCGAAATAAAGTGGATGAGCAGTTGAAAAAACTTCCATGTGGTGTCACTTAACAATGAATGAAGTAACTTCAATTTGATTTTTATGACATTAGTGCTATGTTTTTGGCAAAAAGACCCCCGCTTTAGCTCGAGTCCCTTTAAGAATACTGTCATAATACCCGTAAATTGTTCCCGAGGTACATTTCCCCCGAGAGACTCGCTGAATTCCTTCCCAGCTCCACCCGCACCTTGTCCAACTGGGCGAAAGCCAAAACTGGACCCAGTAAACTTGGCTTCAGCTGGTAAAATTGGGTCAAAAGGTGTATAAGGGTAGAGATTGAAAGGATCCATGGCTTCATTCCACATATGATTTTGTTGGGTGATAGAGTAGGTATAATTTCGCTGATAATGAGGAGACGGAGTGGGAGGTTCGAGGGGACCGAGACTTTCTTCGGCTTCCGCATCTTGTATGGCAGCTACCTCTACCATGATTGGCTGGAATGTAGAATTGAAGACGCTAGGAGATTGCTCTTCTTGTACGGATGGAGGAGGAATTTGCAAACGTTGCCTCAAAACGGCCAAGACCGAATTGATGACTTGTTGAGTAGTTGACATGTAACGTTCCCAAAATAATCGACCGCGAGTTCTCATTTGAATGATATCCGCATCCGTGAATGTTCTTAGCAAGAAATGAAGTTCTGTAATACGCGCTTTGGGAAGAACTAGCACCGCTTGCTCCCAATCTATCACATTGTCATATGGTAAAATCATTTGGTTGCCTAATACTAAAGGAACGGCGCCGTATTTCAAAGATTCAAAAATTCTCGCTTGAAATTGAGGAGTGCTGACTACGCTGAAACTAGAAGGGGCAATGATTAAGCTAAAAGTTGACTCCGATAAAAGCTGACCCCTAGCCCCTTCAGAATCGCACAAACACCATTCCTCTCGTAAACAGTCAGATTTTTCTATGGCACACGCGAAACGAAGAAATATTTTATCCTGCTGGGCCATTGCTTGGATATTCTTCAGACTTTCCACGACGAACTCTTCAGAAACGCTAGTTTCGTATTCTTCCTCGTCATCTAACTTGGTATCCAAATTGAACTTCGATCTTAACTTCCACTGCGCGGGGGTTTGAAGGGCTAACTGACTCGCATTCGTCGATAAAATGCTTCTCGACTTAGGTATAGTCGCTCTATGAGCTATGGTAGTCCTAAATTCTCCTTGATAGGACAAAAGAAACTTTCGACGCGCTGGAGAGACGGGAGGTAGACCTTCCCAAATATCACCATAAGGGAGGCCTAATAAAGGCGGGACTATCGCGTCAAAATTAGGGCGAAATTGTTCAACGGTAAAATGAGATTGAACTATTATGGCACGACCCGTATTAACGCCACCGAATATATCAGAAGCATTGGGACTTCGGGCGAAGTTAAGTAGAATATGGTTTCTTCCATCACCATTCCAATGCCCTAAACTTTGGAGGTAGTGTTCAACTTCAGAATTACTCAGACGCTTTGCATCCTCAATTTCTCCTACTAAGACAACGTATACGCAAGCTATGCTGGGGTCAAATGTAATGTGTACATTCATATTCAACGCTTCTGTTACGGTCATTTTCACAAATTTTTCCAATTGATTCCACGACAATCGATGATCATCAGGATGATAAAAATAAACAGGGAAACCTGACGTTAATGAGCATCGAGAATAATCAAAGCAGAGATGCATTCGGCAATGGGGTACAGCACGATTAGACGGAGCTGGAACAAAGTATTGATCTTCCAAGGATGGCAATATTCGTTTTGGTGCGGAAATATGTGGGATGTTTTTCTCGAGAGCTTCTTTCTGAGCGTACTGAGCTTGTTGCATTGACAACTGAAGTCTATCCATATCAATTTGGCGGCGGGCATACTCGTTTTTCAAATGATCGACCTTTTGCGTCAGAGAGCTAATTTCAGCCTGTAGTTTTTGACGAGTGGCTTCCAAGATTCGAAGCTCGCTACTAACGGATGTTTTAATCCTAATCATCTCAACTATGCGCACTTTGAGATCAGAATCATTCAAAGAGTTTAAGTCCTCGAGCTGCACGCCTTTTCGTAACTTCTGGGCAGTTGGCACGTCATTAACAAACTGAAAGTAGATTCAATTAGAGCAATTTTTCTATATGAAAATACATTTGACAATCACTAAATACCTTAGAAAGGTAGTAGTGGGTGAATAAAGGAACCAGAACCAATATAAGTAGTAGTAGTATTATTAATCGGGATAACTTCACCGCTACGAGTCTGCAACAGAAAGCCATGGCTACTCGACTAAATAATCAGTCAACAACTCTGCGTCCAGCCGTCCACCCAATGTTGTTCAATATCAACGAGGCTTCAGCGACCAGCAAGATTTAGAGTCTTTAGGAATGAGAGTTGCCATAATTATCTGCGAAAAAATTAAACTGCATCTCACTTACATTATCAGCTCATAATCGTAATTAATATTAAATGTATTCTAACCCAAAATGAAGATCATCCCTATTCCCTAGGCCTAGGGTCAATTTGAGATAAGCCTTTTACATTTTCCAACATATCCATCTCGATTGACCCCGTCCAGTTATTTATTTGAGAGATTAATTTAGAGTTAAATTCGTTAACTAAAATATTAACTTTAGTATTAATGAATAAACATTATTATTATAATTAAATGTTGACATATTTGACGTTAAAATTCCCACAAAAATTTTCTTGAAGAAGAACCAGAAGAACATAAATAATGACAGAGGTCAGCCCTTTAAATAAAAAAAAAAAAAAAGTTCCTTCCACTCTTGCCATCTAGTGGAAAAAATGTTGAATATTTTTGCGTCAACTTTAGCTGCTAGAAAGCGAAATATCAAATAATAGAAAATCTGGGTAAATGTAGTTTAAAACGTACTAACATGTCAAGTTGACGTTTTTGCAATCTTTAAACGAAGGCCGTGTCAAAATTGTCATATGATTACATTATGGTCGCTCAGACAGTTTCGAACAGTAGAAAAAAATTATAGTTAATAATTAAAAATGGTAAGTTTGTTTAAAATTTTAATAACCTTTATAATCTATATTATAATGTTCCTTTTAAACCAACCCGTATTAATTATAATTAGACCTTGAAATCCTATTGAACCGAAACACTTTGTTTGGGGTGGCTATATTAAGGAGGGTAAATGCGATTAATTTGGGATAAAATGATGATCTAATTTTATTTATTTATTTTTATTTTAAGTCATACGAAGAGGAATATAATCAAGATTATATAGGGGGATCATTTCCGAAAGATTTTGGGTATGGGCCCGACGAACCTGATGACGTTATACCAACAACGGTTCAAACAGAACAAAAACCAAGAATCCTTCTTTTGGGCTTACGAAGGTTTTAATTGTTTTCCTAAATCTCTGTATAAATATTAAAATTTTTTGTTTTTAAGGAGTGGGAAATCATCCATACAAAAAGTAGTTTTCCATAAAATGTCACCTAATGAAACCCTCTTCCTCGAAAGCACCAATAAAATCATTAAAGATGGTATATATTAGTCTTATTAGGCAGGCAAAAATCGTTTTAACTAACAAATTTCCAATTTTTTTGTCTACAGATATATCCAATACTTCATTCGTTCAATTTCAAATATGGGATTTTCCTGGGCAAATAGATTTTTTTGACCCTTCCTTCGATTCCACGTTCATTTTTGGGGGATGTGGCGCCCTAGTGTTTGTCATTGATGCCCAGGTAACATTTCAGATCCATATAAACCATTAATAAGTTGGGCTTAAAAGTGTTTCTTCGTAGGATGACTACTCTGAAGCTCTTACGAAATTAAAAGTCACAGTAACGAGAGCTTACAAAGTCAATCCTGACATAAAATTCGAGGTTTTTATACACAAAGTAGACGGTCTTTCTGATGATCATAAAATAGAAACTCAACGAGACATTCATCAGCGAGCTAACGATGACTTACAAGATAATAATCTCGTTGGTATTAATTTAAGGTTTGTAAAGGTATTCTAAAAACAAGGTTGCCACAGAAAATCAGATAATTTGAAATGTCAAACTTTGTGGCAACCCTGTAAAATTAAATTACAAAGAAATGTCTAACTGTGTTATATTTTTCCGTAGCTTTTATTTAACAAGCATCTACGACCACTCCATTTTCGAAGCTTTCAGCAAAGTAGTTCAAAAATTAATTCCTCAACTACCGACCTTAGAAAACCTGCTCAACCTTTTCATTACGAATTCTGGTATTGAGAAAGCTTTCTTATTCGATGTTGTTAGCAAAATTTACATAGCGACCGACAGTAACCCAGTGGATATGCAATCGTACGAGCTTTGTTGCGATATGATAGACGTAGTCATGGATATTTCGTGTATATACGGGTATATAAACTTCTTCCTGCCAATTTTTACCTCTTTACAATTAATTGTATTAATAATATTTCATAATAGTTTAAAAGGAGATGGAGAAGGAAGCTCATTCGATGCTCAATCATCGAGCATCATTAAATTAAATAATGGAACTGTGCTTTATTTGAGAGAAGTTAACAAGTTTCTAGCTTTGGTTTGCATACTTAGAGAAGATAACTTTGATAGACAAGGTGAAAAAAATCTTTTTTTTTCTTGGTTCGCCAAACAGCCATTTATAGCCAACTAGGCCAATTTATTGCTGTGTCAATTTTTATTGTTGATTCATCAATTTCAGGCTTATCTAGGGGTTTAGGATCTATTTTATATTTTTACTAAACCAACCTACATGATAAAAGACTTTTAAAAGTAAATTCTAGGCTTAGCTCGCTTCATACTGGTTCATATTTTTTGAAGCCAAAAGTGAATACATGTAGTCTCAAGAAGATAGTGAAGTTTAATTTAATAAGCATTTCATTAGGCTTAGCTTGGAACAGACTTAAAACCACTAAGAGAGTGTTGCTTAATTTGTAAAGTATTACCTTAACATTCCTTGAGGCTTAGCTAGGATCACTAGAGCTCATTAATTACGTCAAATTAGGACGACTCTCGTCTTCATTAATCTCTTTTTAAGTTGCAGGTTTGATAGATTATAATTTCCACTGTTTTCGTCAAGCAATACAAGAAGTTTTCGAGGTTCATTTCAAAACACCCTCGGCTACTTTACAATCGCCTCAGCAAGTTTTTAATTCGCTAGATAGTACGCAAAGTAATGGCTATCCCGAATAAATATAAGAATTTAGTAATATTTTTAAAACAAAACCAAAATTGTAAAAAAATAAATTTTGAAAGATAATCTTAAAAATCCACAGAAAAAATATAAAAATATATAAGAGTGGAAAAAAAGCTGAAGATTTAAGATTTTAGGGAAGAAAAAAAAAAAAAGAAACCAAAAGACTGACATTTAATGTCTGTGATAAAATAATGAAGAAAATTATAAATAGGTGCCAATGCTCCCCCATCATTTCCTCCGAACTCGCAAAAGAGAAAGCTTCAATGACATTTTAAGCTGCCGATATTTAAAAGAAAGCAATTAGGCAGCTCTATTGACGCCCCTTAAAAGGTTCCTTCTCTTATCTGCAGTAAATTGATTAATTTAGCTTAACCAAAGGCAAGACCACCAACAGAGGGATTTAAAAATGTACTTCAAGGTCACATTAGATTCCTGTCTTTCACCAGCCTGCCACATTTTGGCACACAGCGGCAGCGACATAATGCCTTTCGTAGGGGCGCCATCAGAGCTAACCTACGCTTAAAATAGACACGCAACCTTACTCGATTCTGGCCTTGTCAAATTGATTTCGCGCCTAGCTAGCAAATTTAATCTTTAGAAGTATAATTTAAAATTCGCGAGACTGTTTTTAAATAAGGGCGACGTCTAGCTTGGTGGTAGATCAATTTGACAAGGCCCAAGTCCAGTTGCTTGTCAACCACGCAATTAACACGTTTCACAGACAAACGCTACCTCGCGAATTGTCCGCAATCTCTTTCTGAAGAAAATAAAAGCGTGTGTTAATGTGTGTTAATATAACTAAAAGTAAAAACTAAAAACAACAATCAAGTGTTTAAAAAAAAGAAAATTATGTAACAATCGACATTACGTTGCCTTTTTTTCTTTACCTAATTTCCATTTCTATCTCATAACTAAATCTCTCTTTCTTTAGTTTTTAAATTAAGTTATGAAAACAATTTAAAACTTGATTATTTGGAATTCTTCAATTCTAGTTACTATATAGCTTTTTACTTCTGTATTTTTTGTTTTCTTTAAAAGTATTGTAAGATCATTCGCAAAACAGAGAACTAATTTTTGTGTCAATTGTCAAAAATAAAAAGATTTGCTATTTTTGGTTTAATTAGTATGGCCAAATTATTTATTTTTTGATAAATAGATCAATAAGTGGGTAATCTCATTAATTTGTGTTTAGGTAACTGAAGAGCTGGATAACAAAGGGTTTGTTTTAAATTATTAAATTAAATAAAGCTTTGGCGATGGTGGACATTCCTGCCACTACGTCTAACAAATACGTTTTTTTTTTCGTTTGGTTTATGTTTCCTTAAAGAGACTGTTACTTCATTATTTATCAGGAGTTCATATATAATTATAGACGGAATGTTGGACACATTAGCCGGTTTCCATAGCCCAAGGAAGAGCTCCTCCCCTCAATGCCAAACAAAACATTATAATTATAATAAACTGACTCGAATTGTTGTTGCTGACGGGAGAGGCAAAAAACCATTTGGTTGCTCGGGTTACGTCTCAGGTTTAGTTTTTTAGTAAAATAAGACCCGTTTATTTCTCACCCCCTCCCGTATGTCTGACAAACATTCCGTCTACCAAGAAGTAGCAATATCGTAAATTAGTTTAATAATTAATTACCATGGTCAATAAATTTTGTGTAAAAGGTTTGTTGTTAGCCCTAAGTTCAACTTGTTTTAAAAATGGCCAGCCATCCGCTATATAAAGAGCCCACTTGAAAGATTTTACTAGTTTTTTATTAGGGTTGACTAACGTTTTCAGCTTATTTGATCCAGGGTTTCCACTTCAAGTTGGCAGCAAGAATATAAGTTATTTTTTATAGTTAAGTCTAATAAATCTAACTTGATTTTGAGTTAGAGGTAGCTATGTACGTGCTGTCTACTCGACGTGAGACTAACTATACATAGTTTTCACCATAAGTATATAAAGGTCTATAAATAAACGGAGGACATAAACCAACCATATGGGAAGAGCTTTTTATATAGCAGGTAGACCATTTAATCTTAGAAAAGATCTAATTTTCCATCGATCTCAATGGGAATTTAGGTTCCTATCAAGGTTGAAATTGAGCATAAAGGCTATTTTTGCTTCTTGAGGACAAATATGATCATAATTGCTCAAGGACCTATAGGAACACGTGTTTTTGATACAAAAACCATCAGCACCTTACAAAGTCTGTTCCTGACTCAACGTAATATTTTCTTTCACAATAAGTTTTGATCTCTCCGAAGCCTCGAAGTCCCGGTCAGTATTTAGCTCGTTTGGCAAGATTGACCAGGGTTGTACTTCAGCCGAACCGAGACACAGGAAATTAAAGAGTCCGATAAGACTTATAATTACGCTACTAAGAAATACCAAAAACCAACGAGGTCTTGTCACCTGTAAAGAATTCAATATAGTTTACGGCAAACATTTCAATAGCAGTCCGGTAACTGTCTCGCGACTCACGTCATCGTTAATCAACGTTCCAGTCAATAGAGGCGCCAAAAATCCAGTGGTTCCCGCAATGGTACTGGACAGGCCGTTTAGAACACCGGCAAATTGGGGCGCCATATCAACCAAGACCACGGAGCAGCCGCCAGAGTTCAATGAGAAAGTGAGCTTGGTGAGGAGCATGAACACAAACACCAAACCCAAGTTGCATCCCAGTAAAGGAATCATCAAGAAACATAATGAGCCACACAAGAAAGCTAGAAGTAAGGGAATTAAAAATCAAGAATTTGGTGTCGTTAGGACATAGTTCCTTAAAAGGCGATGGTACCAGCGGATGAGAATATCTTTCTGATGGTAGTAATGCGAGTTTTAGATTTTCTCCTAAACCAATCGGCTAGCACTCCTCCCAATAAGGAGCCAGCGATGTTAGCTGGATATACCAAACCAGTGATTAAACCAATCTATGAATGATATAACAGTTGTTTCAGTCCCAAAATACGCGTAAAAGTATTTCTGATAAGACTCACGTATTCAATCGGCACCTTTAGGACAGTCTTCAAGTACTGGGGCATGGCTGAAGCGAATGCTGTTAATAACCACAAGTGGCAAAAGTTGAGAATCAGAATACTACAAAATGGACCAGAAAATAGAATGGACGACCAAGGAACTTTGGGAGGACGCTATTTAAAGTGATTTAACCGAATTTAATTTAAACTTTGGAAAACGTAGAGCTTTTGTCTCATACCCGAGATGTCCCTTGTGATAGTTTAATATACGCCAACTCATCAGCGCTAATGAAAGAATGGTCTTCGGGTGAGCTGTGTGCCAACAAAGCCCATAGTAAAAACCAGACGCATCCAATACCACCTAGAGATCAATAACAATATAACAATAAGAATGATGGTGTCTTAATGAAAATTTTAAGGTCTACCAGTGATATAGAAGACTGCCGGCCAACCACCTAAAGACTGTCGACTCGAAAGGAAACCAGTCAAGATTGATACAAAACTATTGCCCAGATAAAATCCAGCGATGGATAACCCAATAAATGTGCCACGCTCGCTCTTAGGAGCCCAGCGAGCGATCAATGAAACGGAAGCGGGAACAACGACACCCTTTGTAAAACGTAAAAAGATCAGTTTGATTAAAGGAAGCTTGATATTTTACATAGCTTACTAGTGACAGAATACACTTACTTCGGCAAACCCGAATAAAAACCTAACTAGAAAAATATAGGTGACACCAGCTCTCGCAGCCATCGGAGTCAAACAGGAAAATACGGCCATAACCACATTACCACCTCCGAAGACCCACTTGCCACCTACAAGACGTCACAGAATTCAATAATTCATTGGCGCTGTTTCACAAACTTTCAGAAATAAGTTGGGCTTAACTGGCTTACTCTATCCAAGACAGCCCAACTTACCTTGAAACATTATACTAACCATATTTGGCGGACACCAAACCTCCCAAGAAGTGTGTAAAGATAGTACCATACGAATTCGCTCCTAGCACAACGCCCTGCGTGTATGCGTCCCAAAAAAATTCACCCTGGATAGACAAAGACTTGAGTTCAAAAAACTACCACCCGCCGTAAATAGTTGTAACGTTACCGTTGAAGATGAGTTGCTATTGGTCTTGGAAAAATCCGAACACTCGTCGGACGTAATGGTAGTCTTGGCCCAAACATCTTCGTTGACCATTGCCACTATAGCCACATTCATGACGCCTTGAAGACAAGAATACGTCATGCAACCCAACACCAAAAAGAAACCGAAAACGCAACGGGCCGAAGCTGACATTTTTCGGAGAATTTGTTGGAGGGGTATCCAATACCAGATTAAAAATTAATAATTTAAAAAAGAGATTCTTTCTTTCTATCGAATTTTTTAATCGAAGAGATGAAGGCAATGACGAGACGCTCTTATCTCAGCCCATGAACGTAGAAGGAAGTATTTAGATTTTTTTTGGCGGAAAAATGATATATATATTTAGTTTGTCACTAAGAGCATTCACTCCAAGGTTTACGATAAATAATTTTACAAAAAACTTTAGTTTTTTGGTAAAATTTCGAAAGAAGCTGGACTAGACGCGACTGTGTCATACTGCGGAAGAATTCTATTACCTTTATCACAATATAAATGAGATTTGTTTATCAGTTAGCAAACTCTCCAAATGCTTAATCCCCATACGTTATCGCAGATATTCTTTATCTAATTCCAACAAACACGTTCCAAGCGGCTGTTATTTAGATAAAATTGAAAGAATATAGACATCAACTCGACATAGACTAAAGTTTGAAATTAACCCCCGGAAGTCGAAGAGTCTCGGCGTAATACCCATAATTAACCTAGGTTTAATCAGATTTAAGCAAGGTTTATTGAACTGAGAAGGTTACGCAAACCTCGGTCAAATCTGATTAAACCGGCTAATTACGTCTCCTCTGGGGAGGGTATAACTAAATGTTATGTTTAATATCTCAAGGTCAAATTAGGGATCATTTTCAGCCTTAATTAAAAATTTACAGTATACAATTTTGACACTTGATTCTTTTTCAAGGAATTCGCGTCTGACGAGATTAAAATTAGATGATGATATTGCAAACTAAATAACCAATTTTCTATTTTATCACTCGAATTAGCTCAGTTATTGCGATAAGATTATTAAAGAGTTTTATCCCCATTCGTATTAAGTGACACAAAACCATTAAAGCAATCCTGATTGTAAAATAACTCAGCAAATTTAAATAGGTTATCGGCAGTACAGTCTCAAATCATTATTTAGATCGTTGAGTAGAGAGCCCGGTTAACAGGTAGAAAAGATGCAACAAATGAAGCGATATGGATGATTAAGAAGACTAATCTGTACCAAGATAAAGAAATTAACGACAGTATGTAAAACTAGTCCAAGCTGAAAAGGATTAAAAGACAATATTAAACCAAGAATTCATATATAAATATAGACGGAATGATTAACGTATTGCCTTTACCGTATTCCGACTCATAGATTCGCCTACTTAAGCCGCGTTCACACTAGAGGCATTGAAACCGTTTTTAACCCTTTGGAAAGGTGAAAATGGAAAATGTTGATGTCAACTGTAGAGATCCTTTGTCGAAAAAGGGAATCATTTGCTTGAAATGCCGATTTGAACAATAGAAATGGTTTGACAACGCTCCAAACAGAACAATTAAATTACAATGCAGAATGTCGTATTATTAATAATACGAATCATTAATCAATAATATATGTAGCTAAAACAATTTAGTCTCATGTACCGCAGTATAATCGATGTTAAAAAAACGTACCAATAATTTCGTTGAGGCTGCAAGATTAACAATTTTCTATTGGAGGCGCGCCATAAACGCGACATGGGATCGAATTCGTTTATCCAAGTAGACGAATAATTTCGGAGAAAGACAGCGTGGCGTTGGATTATGGTAAAGGCGGGTGGTCATCCATCCATATCTTTTTCATATTACAAGGAGACTCAGGCGAGGGGCACGCGTCATCGTATGAAAAACAATACGGCGGTCAATATCGCCCGTAAAACCTCTTAATGGATTTCTAAGCCAAGGACCCCCCATTGTTTGAAAGGGAAGAGAGAGAAAGCGAGCTTGTCAAATACGAAACCAGACCCTTCGTTCACGGAAAACCAATTAAGACGACACGTAGAACTATGAGTAATGCTTCTATAAATCAGAAACGTCTAAAAAATGTATACGTTTTGGCTTTTTATTGTAAGTATCACAACGTAATCGTATCAAAACCCTCTGTAACTTAATTGTTACAAAGACTAGTAATTCGACCATAAACTATTTCAACTTTTGGTAACCTTCGTAATTTTTTTATAATTTAGCGTGAAATGGAAGGTAAGGTGCCTATACTCTCGTTCAAAATGGCATTCAAAAAGAGTACTTTTTCTTTACTAGTTTAAACCTATATCAATGCGCCTCATATTTTCTCATTTTTCCGGGTCGCGAACTGGGTATCAATCTGGACGATCCAGAAGAAATTCCTGTCGATCCAGATAACAACGCGGTGGATTCGGATAAAAATTTTCTCGAAGTAGCCGCGGTATCTTGGGAGTCGGTCGTTCGACTGACATTGATCGAATCATCCATAGCCCAAGGTTGGAGTTCGGCAGAGCCAAAAATTACGAATGACAACAAGCCTATGATCACGAAAGTGCTGACGCAATAAAATACGTAACTCCATTGCCATAACGTCACCTTTGTACTCAAAACCGTTCCAATTAAGTTAGGCTAAAATATATTCAGAAACAGATAGAAAGAATGACTTACATTATCGTCAATGATACTTCCAGTAACTAAAGGGCTAAGGAAACCCGCCGAATCAGCGACAGTGAACAGAACCCCCGAAAGTGCCCCTGTTAATATATAAAAGAGCATTCGTGGTACACGGTATCTTGTTTGTTAAACGCCAAAAGCGATTACTGTTGCCTACCAGCGTATTGTGGTGCCATATCGACAATTACCGAATAATCACCCGCGATACTTAGAGCTAGAAAGAACTTCGATAAAATGATAAATATGGAAACGACCAATAGCTGGCACCCAGAAAACGTAATTGAAATCCAGCATATGGCCGCACCGACGTAAGCCATCACGGAAAAGGACTTCCTTATACAGTTTATACCACAGCTTGTCTTTTTTCTTAATTGGTCGGCCACGAAACCACCAATTACGGAACTCAGGGCTGATGCGGTGTACATGGCGCCGTTGACGTAACCATTCTACAAATGGTAGACGTGACGTAAACCGGTAGCAATTAAATCAAGTCTTTGAAAAATACAGTTTACCTGTTCAACTGGAATATTGAAAACTGTTTGCAAGTAGAGGGGTACGGCCGTTTGCTCGGTATATAGACCCCACGCGTATGTGAATCGAACAAGAAACAAACTCCAAAAGGGAGCCGACTTCATTACGTCGGTCCAAGGAGCTTTGGAGTTCTTCTGCAAGTGAGGATAGTGATTTGTCATTAACAATTAAAAACGTTCTCCACATACCAGAAGCTCAATATTGGTTCTCTTCCCAATTAAAGTTTTTACTTTTTTCAAGGCAGAAGATTCTTCGATGGAGTTTTTGATAAAAAGTTTCTCTTCGGAGCTAATGGTTGGATGGTCGTCGGGTGAACTAAAACCACACAGCGCCCAAACCAAAGAGAAACATAAACCGAAGATTCCTGACACGTAAAATACGTAGGGCCAGCCCCCTAAGGCCTCCGAAGAGCATATGAGACCCGATAAGACGACAATCAAGGCCGAACCAAATACGGATCCAAAATATATCGATGCGATGATAAAACTGCGCTCGTGAACAGGGGCCCATTCACCAGTCATGGCGTAGAAAACGGGTATTACCAAACCCTTAAATACACATCAAACAACTATTTCATTTCCAGTGGTGGATATCGTTTGAGAGACTCAATGAAGTGGTATTTACCATCGCCAGTCCTTGCAAAACACGGACGAAAAACATGGATTCGACTCCGTTTCGAGCTGCAGCGGGGATGAAAAACGCCAATACCGATGGGATAAAAACACCCGTGAACAATAGCCATTTCCCTCCAAATATATCGGCCAGAAATCCACCAATTAGATGACTCGTAATGTAACCGAAGAAGATAGCCCCTAGAAGAAAGCCTTGAGTGTGAGGGGACCACAACAGTTCTCCATCCATCTTAAAGATTAAAAATGAACCGCGACCCTTGTTTTACAATCGAGTGTTTTATTGCCTTCTTAATAATTACTTTAATGAATCGTTCCTTAACATCTTCCGAGGGCTCCAAGGGCACCAAGGATGTATCGTTGTCGTTAAGATCTATGACCAAATAGTTATAATCTGATTCGTTCTTGACGACCCACTCGCCCGAAGTGAGATTAGTTGACTGCGAAGGTTCCAAGATAACCATGGACGTATCGTTTTTGTTAATATCAATGGACGTATTGTTCTTGTTATTGACCAAATCTTCGTTATTGGGTTCTTCCTTGACCGCACACTCGTCAGAATAAAGGGTAGTTGACTGCAAGGCCGTTTGGTTCACCATGGCCACAATAGTCACGTTGAAATTTAGTTGAAGAGCTGTGTAGGCAATGTTGGCCCAGCACATCAAGATGATCATGTAATAACGAGACGGAATGCACGCCCGTTTTTTTGTCACGGGCTGTCTCGGATTTGGAGGAGACATTCTGATCCGCAATTCTATACCAAGCAAAATTTGAATATTCATTTTGATAGCAAGAATAGAGAGGGTATTACAAATATCAAATACTCAAATGAGATGGGACTGATTAGGCTCCGCTGGAGTACAATGTCATTGAAAGAGTAAAACCCAACAGTGCGCAACAAATATATTATAGGTTATATGTTATATTTATATTGTATTTGAGATGGAATGAGGAGAATAAACAATACTTATACAATGCTTAACCATGCGCCTTAATTGAAGCGTTTGAAGATGAAAACACTTCACCGATTTGATTACGCGCAAATAAATTTTTATTTTTCTTACCAGTTGGTATGTTACGTAAGAAATTTATTTTCTGTTAGTTTTCAAACACATGGTCGTCCACGTGATTGAAAATAAACACGCTTATACCAATTGAAAACCCCGAGAGGTTAGAAAAATAAATTCATTTTGCGCCTGCATACATTTTCAACAGAAAAAAATTACTTAATATAATTTAATTTGTTAATATTTCTTGGTAAAACAGCACATACCTAGAAAAATCTTATCCTATAGCCAAAGCCCTAGTAATCCAACAGCTTCAATTTTTAGGAAGGTAACAACTGTGTCGTTCTCGTAGTAAACCTTTTTTTTTTTTTACTTAACTAAAGAGCTAAATGCGATAACCCCATTTTGGTACAAGGTGTACGAGTTTATTTTAATTCTTATTGGAACATGGCGAAAGCGATCCCGGTTCGTTTATTAAGCTACCATATAAAGAGAGAGATTCATATATACGATCTGAAAGAGAATTTCATCGATAAAGAGAAAGCTAGGGGATGGGAAATACGATAGCTTAGAAAGGAAAATCTTAAAATTACTATGGTATCAGCCTAGTCACGTGCGCAAGCGACTACCAGGACCCACTATATAGTCGTTGTAAAAGTTAAACGAGATTATAAGAAGGGGAACTGGCAAGTCTCGAAGCCCTTTACAGTGGTCTATACCAAAAATGAAGTAAAGTCTTTAGAAAAAAAAGACCGGTTTGGCCAGTGGAATGAGTAACGGGGAAGATAAATTTTGTCTAGATCTAGTACTACGTTTACACGAACGAAATATGGATGCGTCTATACGAATAAAATTCCATGTGGGCACAAGGTGTAACATCCAAATTTAGACATAAATTAATAAAGCTTTCCTAAAACGTTTATTTACCAACCTGTGTTTCGCAACACTGAAGTAACTGTCTCGTTAATTTAATATTATTATAAAGTATATTTCCCTTGGTAAGAAACTAATGGGTATCAGAGAAACGAAAGGATAATTCCTCGCAATTTTAGTAGAAGAGAAATTGAAGTTGATATTAACGGCGAAATCTGAGGTATTATGATAAAAATCAAGCAAAAACTGTTGATTGAAACCTAACATAAGTTTCGCAATTAAACATAATTATGAAATAAACTTCTATCAGGCTTTGCCAGTTTGACATTCGAGGCACATTCTCTAGATTGTCTTTGAAAAGTTTTCAAACTTGAAAATAAACTCCATTACAAAACCAATAATTATCATTTCCCCCATTTTTAGCGACAACTCCTAAAGGGTTGGGTGTAGGTATTGCATTTGTTACGACGTAACCGTTGCAAAAATCAAGAAGTCCCGAATGATTACTTAAAAAACGCGAAAACCACTTAATTTTGAAAGCTAGACTAAGCGAATGATACAAAGGGTATGCGTGTTTCTCTATACTTTCGTTGTTTTAAACAATTTTTCGTTAGAAAACGAAATAAGAAATTAAAAATAGTGATATTTGTTACATAACGAGGATTCCCCTTTTTATAATGAAATTCAGAACTAGGACTTCAGACTGAGTTTACAACCGTAAGAGGTGTACCTATTCTATGGGCTTGACTATCTTGTTAATTGTATTTCTTCACGCTTCTACATTTTTAATTTAAAAAATCAGCTTCAGTCAAGAAGGAATGAAATAAAGTCTTAGAATAATACCCACGGATAAAAAAGTGGCCTTAAAAATGAAACTTACCGAGAATAACATGTAATCAATCGTGGTAATAGACTCAAAGTTGGTCAATGATTGCAGTGACTAAATTACAATGTAGAATGTCGATCAGCCACGTACTAATAATACGAAACACTTTTTCACTGTTTAAACAACCATAATTACGTACCAATAATTTCGATCAGGCTGCAAGATTAATAATAGAGAGCTTCTCAAATACCGTTACGAATACAGACCGGGAGTCCAACGACCTCTAAAAATGTACACATTTTTGCTTTTTATTGTTATGGATCAAAACCAACTGTGACTAGTAATTCGACCATAAGCCATTCCAAATTTATAGGTTGCCTTCGTATTTTATAATTTTGCGTGGAATGAAGGGTTATGTGCCTATACTCTCGTTCAAAATGGACTTGACAAAGCCTACTTTTATCTTTACTAGGTTCAAACACTATATATCAATGTCCTTCATATTTGTCAACAATTTGGACGATCCAGATAACAAAGCGCTGGATTCGGATAAAACTTTGCTCGAAGTAGCTCGGGACTCGGTCGTTCGACTGACATTGATCGGATCATCCATAGCCCAAGGCTGGAGTTCGGCAGAGCCATAAATGACGAATGCCAACAATCCTAAGATCACGATGATACTGGCGCAATAAAATACGTAACTCCATTGCGATAACGTCACCTTTGAACCCAAAACAGTGGGTAAATGAACCTTAATGTATTGAGCCCCAGATAGGGTAATGGCGATGACTTACATTGCCGTTAATGATTGTTCCAGTCACTAAAGGGCTAAGGAAACCCGCCGAATCAGCGACGGTAAACAGTACCCCCGAAAGTGTCCCTGTTAATAGAAAAGGGCATTCTTGGTACATTGTAATTTGTTTGTTTAATACCAAAAGCGAGATGTGCCGTACCAGCGTATTGGGGTGCCATATCAACGACTACCGAAAAATCGCCAGCGACACTCAGAGATAGGAAGAACTTGGATAGAACGATCAACGTAGAAGCGATCAAAACTTGGCAACCGGAAAACGTGACCGAAATCCAGCAGATAGCCGCACCGACGTAAGCCATCACGGAAAAGGACTTCCTTATAAAACTGATACCAAAGCTCGTCCTTTTTCTTAATTGGTCGGCCACGAAACCACCAATGACGGCACTCAGAGCTGAAGCTGTGTACATTGCGCCGTTGACGTAACCATTCTACAAATCATTGACATGACGTAAACGGGTAACGTTTAAACTAAGTTTTAGTAAAACACCGTTTACCTGATCAACAGGAATATTGAAAACTGTTTGCATATAGAGGGGTACGGCCGTTTGCTCGGTAAATAGACCCCACGCGTAAGTGAATCGAACAAGAATCAAACTCCAAAAGGGAACCGACTTCATCACGTCAATCCACGGACCTTTGGCGCCCTTCTGCAAATGGGGATAGCGATTGGGCGTTAACAATTAGAATGGTTCTCCAATTACCGGAAGTTCAATATCGGTTCACTTTCTAATTAAAAGTTTACTTTTTTCAAGGCGGAAGATTCTTCGATGGAGTTTTTGATAAAAAGTTTCTCTTCGGAAGTAATGGTTGGATGATCATCGGGTGAACTAAAAGCACACAACGCCCAAACCAAAGAGAAACATAAACCGTGGATTCCGGACACGTAAAACACGTAGGGCCAGCCCCCTAAGGCCTCCGAAGAGCATATGAGACCAGATACGACTACGATTAAGGCGGAACCAAATACGGATCCAAAGTATGTCGAGGCGATCATAAAACTGCGCTCGTGAACGGGGGCCCATTCACCAGCCATGGCATATAAAACGGGAACTATCAAACCCTTAAATACACAATAGACAACTCTTTAGTTTCTAGTGATGGAAATGGATTGAAGGGGTATTTACCATCACCAATCCTTGCAAGACACGGATGAAAAACATGGATTCGACTCCGTTTCGAGCTGCAGCGGGGATGAAAAACGCCAATAGGGATGAGATAAAAACACCAAAGAACATCAGCCATTTCCCTCCAAATATATCGGCCAGAAATCCACCAACTAGATGCGTCGCAATGAAGCCAAAATAGATAGCCCCCAGAAGAAGTCCCTGAGTGTATGGTGACCACAACAGTTCTCCATTCATCTTAAAGATTAAGAAAAGGACGGCGACTATTGTTTTACTATCGACCGTTTTAATGTCTTCTTAATAATTACTTTAATGAATCGTTCCTTAGCATCATCCGAGGGCACCAAATAGCCATAGTCTGATTCGTTCTTGGCGGTCCACTCGTCCAAGGTGAGGTTAGTTGACTGCAAATTAATGACCGAGTCTTTGTTTTCGGGTTCTTTCGTGACGACACACTCGTCCGAAGTGAGGGTAATTGACTGCAAGGCCGTTTGGTTTACCATGGCCACGATAGTCACGTTGAAATTTAGTTGAAGAGAAATGTAGGCAATGTTGCCCCAGCACATCAAGATGACCATGCAATAACGATACGGAATGCAACGCCGTTTCTTCGTTACGGGTCTCGGATTTGGAGGAGACATTCTTATTTGCAGTTATACAACAAGAAAAATTTATATCTTCGATATGATAGCAAGCATCGAGACGATAATACAACCGTCAAATATAAGATGGGTCTTATTAGGCTTGAAAACAATGACAGCGTTATTGAAAGCGTAAAAACCAATGGTGCGCAAATAGAGTATAAGATATATTTTGGTGACGGAATTGTTTTATCGACGCGAAAATCGCTTGGTGAAAATAGAGATCTTGATGAAATGAGTAAACCGGAAATAACGCGAGAAACTGTAAGCTGCAAGAGTTGATAATAATAATCTCTCAAAACTGCTAGTTTCTGTGAATGACAATCCAACAAAAACCTTTAGAAAAACAAATAGTAGGTATTATTTCAATAAATAACCTTCACTTGTGTTTCAATGAGTAACGGATAATTTCGGATGCTTTTATTTGATGGATACGAACTTGCGTTAAGCAAAAAAGTTGCGATCCATCGCGCTACCTTTGACTGTACTTATTTTAGAGTTTGACGCATTTTTTGCGTGAAACGCAAATAGCCCGTGTATATGAATTTGGCTCTGGAAACAACCCACTTGGTAAGAAAAATAAATTAATTTTTCACGGGAAAGCATCGGTGAATCTTTTAAACAGAAAAAATGCCTTAATATAATTTTATTAGTTAATATTCCTCCGAGAAACAGCACATACCAATATAAATCGTATCCCATAGCCAAGGCCCTAGTAATTAAATTGCTTCAATTATTAAGCTGTTAATAACTGTGTCGATCTCGACGTTAACGATCTTTTTACTTAAATAAATAGCTAAATGCGATAACCCCGTTTTGCTACTAATCTATTTATTTACATTCTTATAGGAACGAGGCGTTAGCAAGCTCGGTTCGTTTATAATAAGCTACCATATAAAGAGAGAGAGAGAGAGATATATAGATTCATTTATACGATCAGAAAGAGAATTTCATCGATAAAGGCGAAAATTGGGGGAAAGTGAAATACGATAGCTTAGCAAGATGCGGCCAAGTCACATGCGCACAGACGACTGTAAATGTTAAACGAGATTATAAGAAGAGGAGCGGGCGAGTCTAGAAGTTAAGCCATTTCTAGCGGTTTCTACTAAAAATCATAGTAAAAATGAAGTTGAGTCGCTAAAAAAAAGACCGGTTTGACCGGTAGAATGAATATCGGGGAAGATAAAGTTTGTATCTTCAGGCCAAACTAGTACTACGTTTACACCTAGGTGGGCATATGGTGTATCTCTTTTGGTAAAAAACTAATGTCAAGCTATGTGTATCAGGGAAATTGTAAGATAATTCCTCGCAATTTTATTAGCGGAGAAATTAAAGTTGATATTAACGAGGAAATCTGGCGTATCTTTAAAACACACCACAACCTGTCGAGATCGAATAAATTTAGTGTAAATTGAAACTTAAGATTTAAGTTTCGAAACTATATATTTATTAAAAATCTACCTAGCTTTTACCATTTTGACATTAGAGGCACCATGAAGGTTGTTAAACTTTACTATGAACTTCATTACCTGAAGGTCTCAAAAGCGCTTTAAAGGGAGAATGCAACCTAACAACAAGAGATTTTTTATCGATTCCTTATTGTTTAAATAGGTCTAGTCTAATACACTAGTGAAAAAATTTGCGAACAAATATTAAACTAGAAATAAATTTAAAACTTACCAGGAAAATATGCTTAGCGGAATTCACGGAGATCCTGATTTCCTCGCGTACAAGGTCTAGCGACCAATCGAATGCGACTGTAAGTCTCGTGGAGATCTCGCGTGAACGACGGGCCTTTGCTCATTGGTCGCTAGACCTTACACGGAGGCAATTTAGGATCTCCATGAATTCCGCTAATCCTATTTCCTGGGTAAGTTTTAAATTTATTTTTAGTTTAATATTTGTTTTGCAAACTTTTTATTGGTGGATTAGGCTTATTTATACGATAAGGAATCGATAAGAAAATCACTTATTAGGTTGCATTCTCCCTTTAAGAAAGATAGCTCTCTGATAAAGCCCACGTCATTCTCACATAACATTTACAAAAGCGGTTTCACAGGTGTTACATGAGGACGGTTTAAATTAAAGCGGCTCTTGCCCCATCATTCATTTTATTTTTCTAAGCTTCAGAGTCAAGAAGGGATGAAGACTGCAGGGGCTTAAACAAACACACACAAAGTGAATTAGAAAATGCCCCTAAAAAGAAGACTTACCTAGAATAACACGCATTATAGGCCCAGTTACTGCAATGATTAAAATACCATGTTCAGTGTCCATTAAACACATACAAACCCTTACCTCACATTAATAAGAATAATACCAATCATTCTTTCACTGTTAAATCAACAATTAATGTGTCTCAGATTCTTTTGTCCCATACACGATCATTTTCCCATATAATCGATATAAAAAAGCACCGATAATTTGTTCAGGCTGCAAGATTTGATTAGTTTCCTATAGGAGGCGGATCGAATACCGTTTATAAAAAGAGTCGAATAATTTTGAAGAAAAACAGCTTGGCCAATCTAAAATTGTAGATTAGGCTAAGTAAAAATTCTATGTAGGGGTAGGGGCAGGGTCAGTCCTATACTTTACCATTGCAAAAAAATGTATACGTTTTTGCTTTCTATCATTAAGGATAAAAACATATTTGTATCAAAACCCTGGGTGACTTTATTGTTATATAAACAATACCAAATTTAGGTTATCTTCGTAATAAGTTTTGGATGGAATGGATGGTTACGCGCGTATATTATCGTTCAAAGGGGACTTGACAAAGCCTAAAGTTTTCATTAAGAGGTTTAAACACTGTATATCAATGTGCCTCATATTTCTTCATTTTGCCATGTCCTCTTGAACAAGAGCAATAAGTTGAACCGTACTCGCGCAGACCCGGACTGGTCCACAATCTAGCCGATCCAGGGGAAAATCGGTTCGATCCAGATAACAACACGGACGATTCAGATAAATTATCCGCAGGCTCTTCGTATTCAGTCGTTCGACTGACATTGATTGTATCATCCATAGCCCAAGGTTGGAGTTCGGCAGAGCCAAAAATGACGAATGCCAACAATCCTAAGATCACGATGATGCTAGCGCAATAAAATACGTAACTCCATTGCGATAACGTCACCTTTTAATCAAAACAGTACGAAGTTACTAAATATATTCAGACCCAGATAGGGTAGAGTACGAGTTGACTTACATTTCCGTCAATGATAGATCCAGTAACTAAAGGACTCAGGAAACCGGCCGAATCAGCGACGGTGAATAGAATCCCCGAAAGTGTCCCTGTTAATAGAAAAGAGCATTCTTGGTACATGGTATCTTGATTGTTGTTTACCACCAAATACGACTAGGGTTGCGTACCAGCGTATTGAGGTGCCATATCGACGATCGCCGAAAAATCGCCAGCGATACTCAGAGTCAGGAAGAACTTGGCTAGAATGATCAACGTAGAAGAGATCAAAATCTGGCAACCGGAAAACGGGATTGAAATCCAGCAGATGGCCGAACCGACGTAAGCCATCGCGGAGAAGGACTTCCTTATAAAACTGATACCAAAACTCGTCCTTCGTCTTAATCGGTCGGCCATAAAACCACCAATGATGGCACTCAGAGCTGAAGCGGTGTACATGATCCCGTTGATGTAACCATTCTATAAATGTTAGACGTGAAGTAAACGGGTAACATTTAAAGTCTATGAAAAATACAGTTTACCTGTTCTACTGGAATATTGAAAATTGTTTGCAAATAGAGGGGTACGGCAGTTTCCTGGGTATATTGACCCCACGCGTAAGTGAATCGAACAAGAATCAAACTCCAAAAGGGAGCCGACTTCATTACGGCTATCCAAGGAGCTTTGGCGTCCCACTGCAAATCATGGAAGTGATTGGGAAAATGTTTTCAAATTACTGGAAGCTCAATATTGCTTCACTTCCCAATTAAAGTTTTTACTTTTTTCAAGGCGGAAGATTCTTCGACGGAGTTTTTGATCAAAAGTTTCTCTTCGGAGCTAATAGTTGGATGGTCGTCGGGTGAACTAGAACCACACAGCGCCCAAACCAAAGAGAAACATAAACCGAAGGCTCCGGACACGTAAAAAACGTAGGGCCACCCCCCTAAGGCCTCGGAAGAGCATATGAGACCCGATACGACGACGGTTAAAGCCGAACCAAATATGGATCCAATGTAAATTGAGCCAATGATAAAACTTCGCTCGTGAACCGGGGCCCATGCAGCAGCCATGGCGTAGAAAACAGGTGTTAACAAACCCTAAAATACACATCAAACAACTATTTAGTTTCTTCTGATAGAAATGGACTCAATGGAGGAGGTATTTACCCCCGCCAATCCTTGTAAAACACGGACGAAAAACATGGATTCGACTCCGCTTCGGGCTGCAGCAGGGATGAAAAACGACAATACGGAAGGGATAAAAACACCAATAAACAACAGCCATTTCCCTCCAAATATATCGACCAGAAATCCACCAATTAGATGCGTCGCGATGTAGCCGAAGAAGAAAGCACCAAGAAGAAGGCCCTGACTGTACGTCGACCACAACAGCTCTCCATCCATCTTAATGATTAAAAAAAGAACCCCGACCCTTCTTTTACCATCGAAAATAAAATAGGTGGTTTAAATGGGTATCGTCCCAATTGATCGACTTTTAAGTGATCGAAACCAGTTTTTTGGATTAAATGATCGAAATATTTAGGTTAGGTTAGGTTAGTTTTTTAACTCAATCGATCATATGAAATTCGATCATTTCGACCCAAATCGTTTAAATGTCTTCTTCATAATTACTTTAACGAATCGTTTCTTAATATCTTCCGTGGGCTCCAAGGGCACAATGAACGTATCGTTGTCGTTAACATCAATGACCAAATAGTCATAATCAGATTCGTTCTTGGTGCCCCACTCGTCCAAAGTGACATTATTTGTCTGCAAGGGCTCCAAGGAGGCCATGGACGTATCATTGTTGTTAAAATCACTGGACGAACCGTTCTTGTTAAGATCACTGGACGAACCGTTCTTGTCGAGGTAAGCCGACGAACCGTTCTTGTCGAGGTAAGCCGACGAACCGTTCTTGTCGAGGTAAGCCGACGAACCGTTCTTGTCGAGGTAAGCGGCCGAACCGTTCTTGTCGAGGTAAGCGGCCGAACCGTTCTTGTCGAGGTAAGCGGCCGAACCGTTCTTGTCGAGGTAAGCGGCCGAACCGTTCTTGTCGAGGTAAGCGGCCGAACCGTTCTTGTCGAGGTAAGCGGCCGAACCGTTCTTGTCGAGGTAAGCGGCCGAACCGTTCTTGTCGAGGTAAGCGGCCGAACCGTTCTTGTCGAGGTAAGCGGCCGAACCGTTCTTGTCGAGGTAAGCGGCCGAACCGTTCTTGTCGAGGTAAGCGGCCGAACCGTTCTTGTCGAGGTAAGCGGCCGAACCGTTCTTGTCGAGGTAAGCGGCCGAACCGTTCTTGTCGAGGTAAGCGGCCGAACCGTTCTTGTCGAGGTAAGCGGCCGAACCGTTCTTGTCGAGGTAAGCGGCCGAACCGTTCTTGTCGAGGTAAGCGGCCGAACCGTTCTTGTCGAGGTAAGCGGACGAACCGTTCTTGTCGAGGTAAGCGGACGAACCGTTCTTGTCGAGGTAAGCCGACGAACCGTTCTTGTCGAGGTAAGCCGACGAACCGTTCTTGTCGAGGTAAGCCGACGAACCGTTCTTGTCGAGGTAAGCCGACGAACCGTTCTTGTCGAGGTAAGCCGACGAACCGTTCTTGTCGAGGTAAGCCGACGAACCGTTCTTGTCGAGGTAAGCCGACGAACCGTTCTTGTCGAGGTAAGCCGACGAACCGTTCTTGTCGAGGTAAGCCGACGAACCGTTCTTGTCGAGGTAAGCCGACGAACCGTTCTTGTCGAGGTAAGCCGACGAACCGTTCTTGTCGAGGTAAGCCGACGAACCGTTCTTGTCGAGGTAAGCCGACGAACCGTTCTTGTCGAGGTAAGCCGACGAACCGTTCTTGTCGAGGTAAGCCGACGAACCGTTCTTGTCGAGGTAAGCCGACGAACCGTTCTTGTCGAGGTAAGCCGACGAACCGTTCTTGTCGAGGTAAGCCGACGAACCGTTCTTGTCGAGGTAAGCCGACGAACCGTTCTTGTCGAGGTAAGCCGACGAACCGTTCTTGTCGAGGTAAGCCGACGAACCGTTCTTGTCGAGGTAAGCCGACGAACCGTTCTTGTCGAGGTAAGCCGACGAACCGTTCTTGTCGAGGTAAGCCGACGAACCGTTCTTGTCGAGGTAAGTCGACGAACCGTTCTTGTCGAGGTAAGTCGACGAACCGTTCTTGTCGAGGTAAGTCGACGAACCGTTCTTGTCGAGGTAAGTCGACGAACCGTTCTTGTCGAGGTAAGTCGACGAACCGTTCTTGTCGAGGTAAGTCGACGAACCGTTCTTGTCGAGGTAAGTCGACGAACCGTTCTTGTCGAGGTAAGTCGACGAACCGTTCTTGTCGAGGTAAGTCGACGAACCGTTCTTGTCGAGGTAAGTCGACGAACCGTTCTTGTCGAGGTAAGTCGACGAACCGTTCTTGTCGAGGTAAGTCGACGAACCGTTCTTGTCGAGGTAAGTCGACGAACCGTTCTTGTCGAGGTAAGTCGACGAACCGTTCTTGTCGAGGTAAGTCGACGAACCGTTCTTGTCGAGGTAAGTCGACGAACCGTTCTTGTCGAGGTAAGTCGACGAACCGTTCTTGTCGAGGTAAGTCGACGAACCGTTCTTGTCGAGGTAACTGGACGAACCGTTCTTGTCGAGGTAACTGGACGAACCGTTCTTGTCGAGGTAACTGGACGAACCGTTCTTGTCGAGGTAACTGGACGAACCGTTCTTGTCGAGGTAACTGGACGAACCGTTCTTGTCGAGGTAACTGGACGAACCGTTCTTGTCGAGGTAACTGGACGAACCGTTCTTGTCGAGGTAACTGGACGAACCGTTCTTGTCGAGGTAACTGGACGAACCGTTCTTGTCGAGGTAACTGGACGAACCGTTCTTGTCGAGGTAACTGGACGAACCGTTCTTGTCGAGGTAACTGGACGAACCGTTCTTGTCGAGGTAACTGGACGAACCGTTCTTGTCGAGGTAACTGGACGAACCGTTCTTGTCGAGGTAACTGGACGAACCGTTCTTGTCGAGGTAACTGGACGAACCGTTCTTGTCAAGGTAACTGGACGAACCGTTCTTATCACGGTAACTGGACGAACCGTTCTTGTCAAGGTAACTGGACGAACCGTTCTTGTCCAGATAACTGGAAGAATCGTTCTTGTCAAGATAACTAGACGAACCGTTCTTGTCAAGATCACTGGACGAACCGTTCTTGTCAAGATCACTGGACGAACCGTTCTTGTAAAGATCACTGGACGAACCGTTCTTGTCAAGATCACTGGACGAACCATTCTTGTTAAGATCACTGGACGAACCATTCTTGTTAAGATCACTGGACGAACCGTTCTTGTCAAGATGACTAGACGTTCTGTTCTTATTAAAAACAAGGCACGTACAGGGCTTGTTAAGATCCATTGACGTACCGTTCTCGTTAAGATAAATTGACGTACCGTTCTTGTTAAGATTGAAAGACGTACCGTTCTTGTTAAAACCGAAGGACGTACCTTTTTTATTAAAATCGAAGTACGTAACGTTTTTGTTAAAATCAAAGGACGTTCCGTTCTTGTTAAATACATTTTTTTTTACTACCCATTGCGTCTTTGTCCCGTACTTGTTATGATCACCAGACGTCCCGTACATGTTCAGGCCACCGGACGTCCCGTACTTGTTATGATCACCAGACGTCCCATACTTGTTATGATCACCGGTAGCCCCATACTTGTACAAGGCACCGGACGTCCCGTAATTGTTAAAGCCACCGGACGTCCCGTAATTGTTAAAGCCATCCGAAGTCCCGTACTTGTTAAGACCACCGGACGTCCCGTACTTGTTAAGACCACCGGACGTCCCGTACATGTTAAGACCACCGTACGTCTCGTACTTGTTAATACCACCGGACGTCTCGTACTTGTTAATACCACCGGACGTCTCGTACTTGTTAAGACCATCGGACGTCTCGTACTTGTTAAGACCACCGGACGTCTCGTACTTGTTAAGACCACTTGACGTCCCGTACTTGTATGGACCACCCGACGTCCGGTACTTGTTAGGACCACCAAACGCCCCGTACTTGTTAAGACCACCCGACGTCCCGTACTTGTTAAGATCATCGGACGTCCCGTACTTGTTAAGATCATCGGACGTCCCGTACTTGTTAAGATCATCGGACGTCCCGTACTTGTTAAGATCATCGGACGTCCCGTACTTGTTAAGATCATCGGAGGTCCCGTACTTGTTAAGACCACCGGAGGTCTCGTACTTGTTAAGACCACCGGAGGTCTCGTACTTGTTAAGACCACCGGAGGTCTCGTACTTGTTAAGACCACCGGAGGTCTCGTACTTGTTAAGACCACCGGAGGTCTCGTACTTGTTAAGACTACCGGGCGTCTCGTACTTGTTAAGACCACCGGGCGTCTCGTACTTGTTAAGACCACCTGTCTTTCCGTACTTGTTAAGACCACCGGGCGTCTCGTACTTGTTAAGACCACCTGTCTTTCCGTACTTGTTAAGACCACCTGTCTTTCCGTACTTGTTAAGACCACCTGTCTTTCCGTACTTGTTAAGACCACCTGTCTTTCCGTACTTGTTAAGACCACCTGTCTTTCCGTTCTTCTTAAATACGGTCTTTTTTACCACCCAATGCGTCTTTTTACCGTACTTGTTATGACCACCGGACGTCCCGTAATTGTTAAGACCACCCGACGTTTCGTATTTGTTAAGACCACCCGACGTCTCGTACTTGTTAAGAGCACCGGACGTCTCGAACTTGTTAAGACCACCCAACGTCGCATACTTGTTAAGACCACCGGACGTCTCGTACTTGTTAAGACCACCGGATGTCCTGTACCGGCTAAGACCACCGGATGTCCTGTACCGGCTAAGACCACCGGACGTCCTGTACCGGCTAAGACCACCGATCGTTCCATTCTTGTTAAATACGGTCTTTTTTACAACCCATTGCGTCTTTCTACCGTACTTGTTATGACCAACGTATGTCTCGAACTTGTTAAGACCACCGGACGTCCCGTACTTGTTAAAGGTACCGGACGTATCGAAATTGTTAAGACCACTGGACTTAAGTAACACGTTAAGATTATTGGAGGTATGGAACTTGTTAAGACCACTGGAAGTTGTGTTCTCGTTAAGACCACTGGAAGTTGTGTTCTCGTTTAAATCAAAGAACGTACCATTCTCGTTAAAATGAAAGAACGAACCGTTCCCGTTAAAATTAAAGGACGTACCGTTCCCGTTAAAATCAAAGGACGTACCGTTCCCGTTAAAATCAAATAACGTACCGTTCCCGTTAAAATAAAAAAACGTACCGTTCTCGTTAAAATCAAATGACGCACCGTTCTCGTTAAAATAATTAGACGTATCATTCTCGTTAAGATCAAAGGAGGTGTGATTCTTGTTAAGATCAAAGAACGTATCGTTTTTGTTTGAATCAATGACATAATTTTCGGTATCTTCCGTGACGATACACTCGTCCGAAGTGAGGGTAAATGACTGTAAGGCGGTTTGGTTCACCATGGCCACGATAGTCACGTTAAAATTTAGTTGAAGAGCTGTGAAAGCAATGTTGCCCCAGCATATCAAGATGACTATGCAATAACGAGACGGAATGCGACGGCTTTTCTTTGTTACGGGTCTTGGATCTGGAGGAGACATTCTGACCCGCAACCCTATATCCAAGAAAATGTTTATTCTTCATTACAGTATTACATTCATCAAATGGAAACATTATGGGACTGATTAGGCTTGAGAACAATAAAAGAATTAAGCATTCTTCAAAGAGGAACAAGATACCATATATTTGAGAAGAACCGAAGTTTCAAGAGAAAAACCAAATCAATGCGTAATCACGCGCATCACCAGTTGATGAAAATAATAGCGAATAACTCTGGGTGTTCTATGGCTAGAGAAAGTGTTATATTCCCCCTGGGCGAGTTAAAGAATTGCCGAGCAACTTTTTACGTTCCACTAGGAACATTTCTTTGCTTTGTGGTTTTAAAGAGAGAAACCGAAAAGATAACTTTTGTTAGTGATATGATTGTAGAAATAATAAATTATTTAATTTACTTCCACTGCTCGATGTAGAGCAAAATCAAAAGCATTTACGTTATCAGTCCCAATTGCGAGCATGGCGCGAGTGCATTCTGATTGCAACATGAACGAAAATTTTCCAACACCAAAAGCAACGCGAATATTGTTTACTTTAGCGCCAAAATCCAATCATGTAAATGAAAGTCATTGATGCAAAACACTCGAAGCGCCAAATAAATTTATTTACTTTTTCTAAAAACTTTAATGCTCAGTTGGTGGTTTCCTGGACACGTGTTTGAAAATTAGCATACCACGTTTATAAAAATAAAAATTAACTACCCACGTGACATCCACGTGGTGTAAAAATAAATTTATTTGGCACGTGAGAAGAAGGGTCAATCTTTACGCGTAAAAATGTTTTATAATTTCAACGTTAATCTTCCATGTTAAAACAGCACATACCTAGGGAAATCGTATTCTATAGCCAAGGCGCTAGTTATCCAACTCCTTCAATAATGAGGCTGGTAACAACTGTGTCGTTCTCTCGATGTTAAAATTTTTCACTTAAGAGCAAAATGTGATAACCCCGTTTTGGTACAAGGTGTACGAGTTCAATCCATTTATTTACATTATTTAGGATTGAGGCGTTAGTAGCCCCGGTTCCTTTATAATAAGCTCCCTTATAGAGAGAGAGTGAAAACGATCTGAAAGAGAATTTCGTCGATACAGGCGAAAATTAAGGGAAGGGTATTACGATATAGCTTAGCAAGTAGCGCCCTTTCAATATATATGGTGACATTCAAGTCACGTGCGCCGAAGGCTGCCAGGACCCACTATATCGTGGTAAATATTAAACGATATCATAAGAAGGGAAACCGACGAGTCTGAAAGACCTTTCTCGCGGTATCTACCTTAAATGAAGTTTAGATAAAAAAAAAAGACCGGTTTGGCCGGTAGAACGAATAACTGGGAAGATAAAGTTTATATCTTTAGCCCAATCTAGCCCTACGTTTACATGCAAGAATTAAGTACGAACGCACCGTGTGTATAAGATTTTATTCGGGGTAGGCATACGGTCTATCTCTCCATATTTAATTAACGGATATCAGGGAAAACTATAGGGTAAAGCCTCGCAAATTTAGTGCTTTGAGTAGTTAAAGTTGATATGAAATGGTAAAACACGCGTATGCTAAAAATTAAACATAAGTTGCCGAGGTGGATTAAATTTAATGAAGATTGAAACCTTAAAATAAATTTTGCAACAGCGTATAAGGTAAAATTCTATCTAGCTTAACCAGTTTGACATTAGAGGCAGATTCTCAAGGTTGTTCTCGAAGAGTGTCAATTCTTACGATTTCCATTTCACGAAGGTTCCAAAAGGGCTTTAGCGAAAAACACACCCCTATAAAGCGCTCTTCACTCTCATCATGTAAAATCTACAACAGCGCTTTTGCTGGTGTTACAACTTGTAGCAACTTTCGGTAAAGATATCCTTGAAACCATGTGACTCGACCGATTCATTGCCATTGAAGAGACTACCAAGTGTAGAAACAAAATCATAATCTTCCCCATCTCTCATTGTATTTTCCCACGCTTATACATTTTTAATTTAATAAAAGTCGCTAGAGCCAAGAAGGGAAGCAGACATAGGCTTAGACAAAACCTCCAACCTCGGTTAAAAAAGTGTCCTCAAAAATAAGACTTATCGAAAATAACACGTAATCAATCGTGGTAAGGGAATCCCCTCCTTATTTGCGAGTCATAAGAGGCGCTTTAATAGATGGACGCGGGGACCAACTGCCCACAGTGCGATAGAAGAAGCTCGAGAGGAATAGATGGAGGAGGATAATCATCCTTGGCTCGGTCGAATCAATCACTCAACTCACTGATAGAAACTTCTATAATCCGTAGTCCAGAAGAAAACGGTACATATCGATAGGTTTCCAATGAAAAGCTTTTCTTCAGTCAGGCAACGTGGGGAGAAATTCGATACCATTCGTACAACAATATTTCCCAAGAAATATTTATATTATCATTTGTAAATTTATGCATATATATATATTTTTTTTAATATTAAGAACGTTGACCTACTGGATAGGTTAAATATTTCGACGCCCGAAGACTCAAATTAATTCAGAAAAGTATCTGCGGGCGCGGATAGAAAAGAGATAGTTTTTTCTCTCTGCCTATGCTAGACCACGAGCCTTCAGACTCGAAATACTTCCGAGGAAATACTGCCTCATCAAAATGAATTTTTATTGGCTGGCTATATTAAAACTTCTTATATTAATATGGTGTTTCCTACGCGCAGAGGCGGGAATACTGATCTTGTCCTAGACTTTATTTATTTTTGAACTATTCGAGATTATGAGAATTTAGCTTAATTAGCACAATGAATGGACTAGTTATAAAGGTATTTAAAGTTATAATAACTGGCCTGGGCGATTGCCTATAGCTATGGAATGACAGAGTATGTTGAGAAAATAATAGTAAATACCCTTAACCCCATATTTAATTAAACTTAAACTTTACTAAAAAAGAAAAACCATTTAAAACAATCTGTTAAATAAATAACTTTGAAATATTATGTACTTTTAATATTGCTCTTTTATTATATTCTGGGTTTGAAAATTTTGTTAAACTATGTTTGTGAATCCTAGCGAAAGCTGAGCTCTTGGGACAGAGGCACAGGTGCAGAGAGGAATGTATCGAGAACCCAAGAATGAATAGAAACCCCAAAACTTTTTCTCTCTGACGTAGGCCTATACCACGTGGTCAGCTTTCTTTCGAAATTTTTGTAACCCTCAAAAAAGAGGATTTTTAAACACTTGTGCCAGAGAGAATTTAGAAAGGGAGTGGAAGGTCCCCCCTTATAAAATTGTTATATTATATATACCAAGCTAAACAATTCTCTAAGTCCCTAGAACCAAGTCTAATTATAGGGAGGAAAAATCTAAAACAAAAGCTCTACCGGTTATTATAGATTCCGGACTCTAAAAAATCTATAGAGTATTAAAGCAACCTAAAAAATACCAGAGAAATCTCTTGATTAATTTGGAATAAGAAACATTCTGGGAAACCGGCTTAAACAAGGTTACATTTTATACACCCACACTATCCACAGTTTCGGTATTCGTGAAATTTAAAATTTTGGTAGTATTTTTTTTCGCGATTTTCTGTCTTTGAAAATAAACTAGTTCCAATTAAAAATGAGAGGGGTTAAAAATATAAAGATGCGTAAGTAAGCGAGGCTTAAAGTTAGATTTGGCCCGCTTACCACTCTCTTCTCATCAGATTTCTTGTTTTTAAGACGATTAGAATAAAAAATCGATTGCATTAAACTCAATCCGAAAACGAAGTTTTGGTTAATTTATCTCACATTACGCCCTTGAAGACCGGTTCGCGTATATGTTCTGTTTGCCAGTCTTGGAACCACCATAAAAACAATTTGGCATTGAAAATTTAAATTCTAAATTAATTTACAGCCTCAATCACACCTTTACTAGTACAGTATCCCAACACGAAGGTCGTTTTCTGGTTATGGGCTAACAGGGCGAATAGTTTTATCTAAAACTATTACCTATCTTAATTGATAAAGAAGAATAACAAAATCTGGCGTTGATAGGCGTCCTCTATCGTCAAACAGTGCTTGCAAAAGTAGTATCTAACAAAATCTCGCGCGTGGCTGCTATGGATAAAGAATTGTATGAACCCCAGGTTTGGTTATTCATTTTTATTAATAATAGTCCAATGATTTATTACTTTAGATCAGAATTATCAGAGGATACTCCCTAACATTTTGTACTGGTTCATTAATACAATCCGAAATAATATTCGCTTCCTTCCTTGGACAACATCTGATGCGTGTGTCAATGATGACAAATATGCCTAAAAATTCCATTGTTCTCTGGAATCAAAGGAGCTTATTGGGCGTTAACCTTAAGCCTTTTACTTTGGGTAGATATTGTTTGCGTTTCGCTTTATTATTGAAGCGTATTTTTAAAATCTGGCCTTCAGAGACTGTTTTACGTTACAAAGAATCTTTTAAAACTCTCCGAAAAACATACATTTATTTTAAAAGCCACATTTTTAGTGTATAAACTTGAATATAGTTAAGCCTACTTTCTTACAGCGAGCGATAGAATGGGATATAAAAATGATAATCGTAAATAACAGTTAGGTTAGACTGGAGAAATATGAAAAATGGAACGTTCCTACGCTATCTTTCATTTTAAAGTCAAAAATAAAACAACAACTTTTCCTCTTTTTCGGAATAAAGTACGCCCTGATCGCGGGGGAAAAACGGAGAAGGAAGAGCAAGAGAGAAAGCTTGGAGAAGAGAAAACAAGATAGCCAACACCATATTAAGCGTTACACCACTTCTTTTGGTGTCCTCTACAAAAAGTCGTGATAATAATGAAAGTACCTATCTCAGTATCCTTTTCGTGACGTCAGCGCTTTCAGGCACGCACATGGGTGCATATATCGGCGGCGAAACGGAACATGGATCAATAACTACGAGAGATGTAGATATTTCACATTATTCAGGATTGTGGTCCTATATCTAGAACCCAAAAATCTTCCGTTCCGCCAACTTAATTGTGAGAGTTATAAAGCTATAAAATTCATCCATTTTTCCAATTGAGCAAAATACCGATTTCAGATTCTCACAAAGAGAACAACTACAACCTAAACTAACTGAACAGCCACACTACGTGAGTAGGTCTAAAAATATATCCTTCTTAACGGAGAAAAACCTATTTTTTCCCGTTCTTTTTTCGGAGCTCTGTCGCATTATTCAACGAATGATTAATCTTTTGCAAAAATAATTAAACTTCGCTTTTTTTTATTTCTTTTACTTTGAGAGTAAAAAGTCGAAAAAGAATGGAAAAAAGGTTGAGGAGAAAAAATTGTAATTGCGTAAAAAGCTTTATCTGGAATTCCTACTTTTTAGCGTCAAGTTGAAAAATATTTTCAAGTTTGCAACAGTTTGAATAGTGGTAGTTGAAATAAAAAACTAATTAAAGCTGTTGCCATGGCAGGGGCGTTGAAACAAAAAAGTCATTAATTTTTCTTCTTAGTGCAGCTGTTAAAAAAAAAAAAAAAAAGGAACACTTGAAAATTTCAACTTCTCAAGTCTTTGAAGAGCGGATGGTGAAGCAGGGAACCTAGACTAGTTAACTGGACAATATCTCATCCCAATTAAGGTGGGACAAGAGCATTGACCGCGCTTACTGTTTAAAAGGCTTTCTCCTAAAACTATGTAGCCAAATCCCTACAGGACATCTGATCTATTTCATCGAAACGTTATATTTTGAAAAACGCTAGCAATGTGTTAAAGTACAGACAGAACGATATGAAATGAAATAAAAAGAAAAGCTAGGATAGCTTGTCTTCCTTTCTGACATAAACATATTTTACTTTCGAATAAGGGAATGTAAAAAAAAAAACAACCAAATAAATTGTTCCTTTCCGGAAATCAGTCACAATGTAGATACGAGTATTATGAATAAGTTTTTGAAAGTAAACGTCTAATTTAAATTTTGAACCCAAAATATAAATCTCACGTATTATCAGAAACTTTAAGTAAACAAGAAATTTGTTTGACGTTGGAACGTCTAGCGAACGATCAGAGATGGGAAAAAGCTAACGCCAAACTGGCCAATCAGCGCGTTGAAACAAAAACAGGATGTATTGACGACATTTGGTTTACAATTGATAGGTGATGTACGCTATCATATACCCTTCCACAAAAAGTTTTTCAAACTTATTTTTTTAATAAGAATTTTGCTCAGCACATTCTAGTTTGGCATATTAAAAGGATTTCAAAAATAAAAATATTACGATGGGAATTTACTTTTACAACACAATAGAAAATTAATTAATATTTATAAACCTTAATATTTCAGGTTAAAAATTGGCGAGAAACCAAATAATTAAATATAAGTGTAATATCAGTGTTTGTTCCGGCAAAGTTTAGGCTAAGAAATCCTATCGCGGTATAAGGTATACACGTGTCTTAATCTTAGTTACCTATATGATTAATTTCTCTTTACGACTCTTTCTCTACCGTTATGGTACTTCCAATTTTATGACACGTCCATGAAATAGGATCCACTATACCTTATAATTAAAAGCAACCTTTTATACCAACTTATACCTTTGGCATATATAATACGTATCTTACGTATAAAGCAAAATCTGCCCAACATAATAACCGAAAGACACGTAATCCTAGCGTGGGAAGGTACAAGGAACCCTGCACCACGCCAATCCTTAGAGCCAATATTGTTGTTAATGGCGGCACTAGAGTAATCCTGGCAGAATCCATGAGATCGCCCGCTATCTTGACCTCGCCCGCCTTATAGCTCCAACAACCCATAAAGGTGCCAATACACAAACGCTAACAAACTGTATCTGAATTTAAGAGATAACTTTAATTTTAAATTAACATTTTGGCTAACATATTATACTAGAATTCATCGAGTGTTTCAGATAGTCAACGCTCCTGAAGCAGGAGGTGACTTTAGATTGAATAGGATTGCCATTTATTCTCGATAGGTGGCGCGATCATTAAGCGATTTGTGGACTCGTCTCTTCCGTTACCGTGGCAACCCGACTTAGGAGATGTTACAACGTCGTGTTGCCACGGTAACGGGAGAAACTCGTCTGCAAAATATTTGGTTTATCGCGCCTCTATAGTGGTTCCGGAACCAGTTTCGAGAAATCGATGGAAATCGATTCGCGAAAAGACGGTTTTCCGTTCACAAGACTCTAGCGATTTTTATTTTATTTTTTTTTTTTAATCGGTATGAATCGATTCCAAAGTTTAGTACGAACGCAGCTATAATCAAGTGTGAACCGGGAAGGAAAGACGTTATTGATGATTGACGTCAATGACGTTTTCAAAAGGTTTGAGTCACCCCCACAATTCGAAGTTCAACGCGGCCACCACTGCAACTTCTATCCTTTACTGGTTCTATTTCAATATCTTGTTTTAACTAAAACGACACTTGGTTTTAAAAATAAAATTGAATCAAAATTCAAGAACAATCAAATTAACTTCGTGGCTTAATTTGCGAAGGCACCCTTATTAGAGCGCACTTGATCCATGCAGCTAAGGCCCTGAAACGTTAAGGAGCTGCATGTGTATGAGAGAGAGGGAGAGAAAGAGAGAGATAATGCAGAAAAGCCTGGACGCTTCCCTATTTCACCCCGGGGATTCCCCCCGGAATATAGACCTCACCCCTATTCCATTAGCGCCGCAGACTATTAATAGAGATTGCTCGCTACTGTTTGCCCAAACGTCTACGACTAGGGATAAACTATATATATATATATATATATATATATATATATATATATATTCTATATTCGTCCAAAAGCAGAAGCCTCTCACCATTGAAGCTCGTCACGTCCTGAGCGTTCACAATTAACATTTGGACATTTAAAACTCAAAGCCAAGTTTTGATTATTCACTTTCCGCTGTACTATGAACTACATTTGTTAAATATTGTACTCACAAAATCTCAAATTGTTAATTTGGTTTGTAAAAATATAGATAAACAATATTTGTGTTAAAGAAAATAAGGTTTTTCCTGTATTTAAGTAACAGGTTTTTTCCTGAACTACTTTCCCAAACAAAGATGTGGGTTTTTGTAGTTCAAATTATCAGCATAGTTAGTTTGTTCTGTGGTACTAGCACTTTAAATAAGTGTATACGGTGCTAGCCCTTTAAAAGAGGATATGCAAGAAAAATAAGAACTCTGGCTTAATAGTGTAACATAGAGCGAATCGACTTTAAAAGCTCGCCCGAAAATCGCGAGAAAAACCAAGTCGTAAAAAATATATTGAAATGAACAAAGGTTAAAAAATGTCCCCTTGTATCGCTAATACGATGCAGCTGTAACACATTATAAAACAGAGGCGGGAGATTCAAATACGAAACGTGTGTGAAACTGGTTCCCGAAAGCAGTTCCGAGAAAAGACGAGTTTCTTTGGATATTCTATGGAAGCATTTTGAAATAAAAAGTAAAACTTACGTCATAGCCTCGCGTAATTCTTCAATTTCTCGTTGCAAATTAATTCAAAAACCGCTTTACGAAGTTAAACACTAATGGAGGCAAAAAAAAAAAAAAAAAAAAAAGAATTTGTAATGCTCAGAAAATCAGTTCTGTTTTATTTTCTAAAGGAAATAATGGTGTAGGTACAAAATTAAAGTACCTAAAAGCCTCGAAATAAAACTTAAAAACAACCCGAAATCAAAGAAACACGAATGTATTTAAATGGTAGGGCAAGAGTTCAAATTAACGTCTCCTTCGGCTCGGACTTGACTCCAAGGTCTGAGACGATCCGTCGTTCCCTTCAAGGACACGATTTTCATACAACCGATAAAAGGCTCGGATGTTTCAATGCCTTTCTCAATCTTATGGGGTCCCGCCAAAATAAAGCGGTTGCCTCGTTTCGGCCGAATTTGACCCTGGTTTCCCAAAAGTGGTCATCGACTTATCGTCCACTTTCACCACGATAACGTTACGCGTTTTCGCGACTGAAAGTAACAAAGGAGGGGGGAAGGCCCAACTAGATTAAACTAACATAGAAACGATACTGGTTATGTTTCGAAGAAACTTCATCGTTTAATATAATTTATCAATGATCAGAGATCACGCAAGGCTAGTGAGTGGTTTATACTATCAGGGGTCATGCCTAAAGGTCACCTTGAAGGGAAAATTCATCGTTTAATATAATTCACCAATGATCACGGATCATGCGACTCTAGTGAGTGGTATATACTATCATGGGTCATGCCTAAAACTAACTTTGGAGGGAAACTTCATCGTTTAATATATAGTTAACCAATCATCACGGATCATGCAAGGCTAGTGAGTGGTATATACGATCGGGGGGGGTCATGCCTAAAGGTCACCTTGTAATTTAGAATATGAAGTGAAATCTTACTTTTAATCTCGTGCCAGTTGCCATCGCACAAATCGTGTTCTTCGTCGAATTTGATCGTACTGCTGAATGGACAATTTTCGACTGTGAAGATGATTTCGCCGTTGACCATTAGAAGCACTAAAAAGTCAACCTTTCCGTGGACCGACATCAACACGCCCGAAGTAATCCTTGGTTTAATATGAATTTCGGCTTCCATTTCCATTCCCACGGAAAACGAATCGTCTGCAAAAAAATCAATTTTCTTATTGCATTCGCGTTCTCTGAATATATATTATTATAAACACATACATAAAATTGATTTGATTTAATAATGGCGGTTTTCAGCTTAAATTAGACACCCAACATCCCCTGGTTGAGGGTCTTTTTAAAAGTCGCGTTCATACTAGGCCAAGGAATCGATTTAAACCGTTTCAAAACGTTTCGATAGAGTCGTGTGAACTGGAAACCTCAAAATCGATTTGATTCGATTTCTCGGGAACCAGTTTCATACTGATTCGGTTGACAACAACAGATTAAGCTACGATAAATCGATTTATAAAGATCGCTTAAAGCGATTTGAATATCGGTTTGATTTTACCGTTTCAAATCGATTAAGAAATGCTAGTGTGACCGTTGCTATATTGATCTAGGGACAATCACGAGAAATTTGAATCGGAAAGAAACTGAACTGAACCTGATAGGCCGAATTTATACGTTTTTTTTTTTTTTTTTTTTTTTTTTTTTTTTTTTGGATAATTTTTATTCATATTAATATCTAACATTAATATCTGTTCATAATTTCATAGACCGTGGCTTTCTTATTTCTTTAACCGTTAATTTTTAATTTCTGACCCTTCACGGTTTTGAATTTTTAATTTCTGTACCTTTAGGGCTTTTGTCGACCATCGTTGGGTATAAATACACTTTTTTAGAAGTGCGAAGCAAAGCTACGTGTTTATCTGTATACAATGTAACATTATATATTAATACGCCTAATCTTTAGTTAGAATTGCAAATTTTGTATAATATACGAGTATATTATTATAGTATACACGTCCAAGGGAACTAGATAATATCAGGTTATGGCAAACCACTGGGGTTTTTTGGTACATCATGTAATAAGCTTTATTAGATAAGGATAGAGGCTCGGGCTAAATGAAGGTGGAGGAAAAACTAATTAAATAGGGTGGCTTTTTACCTTAAGCTCATTAGACTTATAATTGGAGAGGTAGGAGGAGAAGTGGTGGCACTGGTGGGAAAAAACTACGCCTAGATATGGATTTTTTTTAATCAAAGTGATGGGATGCGGAACGGAATGGCGCATCTTTTACACGCATCTGATATAGAGATCTTTATCGAATGAATGTCAGGTATGCTCTAGGATTGCGATTGGAATCCTCCAAGGTCTCTAAATTCCAAAAATGAAAATGTCAGAATTTAACAAAACTCCCTCCAATGAATAAAAGGGACTTTTAACTATAAAACTTGGGTAAAATAAGGACCAAAATTCTAAGGATCTATTGGAAATAAATAGGGATCATTGAAAAACCAAATGAATCTTTAGTATTTAAACCCACTGAAACTTTAGTATTCAGATAAATTGAGATATTCCCAGACATTATTGAAAATAAGTATACTTTGTACACCAAATTTGGATTTTAGGCTATTTTAGGAACTTAATGGGAACTCGGACCAATAATAGATCAATAGTCCTGGTCGATTTCTAAAACCGGAAGTCTAGAGAACCTCGCGAAAATTTTGGCGGGGAAAACTTTTTGTCACGTGATCGTCCGCCATCTTTTTGTAGTGTAAAAATAGCTACAGACTAACCAACGCCTCCTATACTTTATCATATAGGAAGCGTTGGACTAACAACTTGAATTTGGTTTGTGGGAAATAAAATTAGAAATAGTCTGGCAACCTGTTACTACAAAAAGATGGCGGCGCGGCTATGAGACAAGGGCCCATTTCCGGCAAATCGACCAGGACTATATCAGAGATCTATTCTTGCTCTGACTTAATGATTCATATAGGAGCATAAGTTAGTTAAACCATCATATTCAAATGACGTAGAAAACGATATCTCCCAAAATGTTACTCAATTTCCAGTTGAAATTCATGAAAAACTGTGCCAGCCTCACTCAACAGGGGCCGTTTTTATCATTACGTGATAAGAGAAAAAAATAAATAAAGAAAAATTCTTGATTTTGTTAATCATTTCGGGAGATAATTTCAAGAACCGCATTTTCCACGGTCATCAAAATTAATAAAAAAAAAAAATTTCTCACTCAATAAAAGAGGACACTTCTTTCTTATTTTGGACGACGAGGGTAATTTAAAGATTGATAAGGGATCATTCAACTATTAAATTTTGAACTTGGTTGAAAATGAAATGAAAACGGTTCACTGTTCCTTTAAAAATGATTCAAAATAAGCTTTTAAGAAAATGGTATTTTTGAATAATTTAGATTTAGAAAGTTCGGAGTGCATTGGAGCCTACGACACACAAAAAGACCGAAGCCCTGAGGTGCTATAAAGTATAAGGCCTAACGACAAACCTTAACCGTTATTGGCCATTGGGGGGAAGGGGAGATCGAGAAAGAGAGTGGGAAAGAACAGCTTCGTCTAAGTGGGCCACTACGCGCTGTACGCGTATTTTGGAATACGGAGGCCTACAGCTATATGGGCAAGGGTTAAGATGACTATCAGTTACCCAACTATACGAATCAGCATATTTTCCTCTTCCCTATCCCAAGCATAAACGACCAGGAAATCGCGCCAACGGTGTATAGAACCCATCAAGAGCAAAGCGCCAGGCGGCGAGATGATTCAACCAAATCTATCCATCCCCACGACAAACTGACGGACCACGTTATAGTTAACGACCAGGGTTTACAAGAACTTTGGATATCAAAAGACCTAAAATATACGAAAGGATGTAATGACGAGGAAATCAATGTAGGAACATGAAAATCAATTCAGGAAAAAAGCGAAAATAGCCGAGGTCAAAACTGACATATTTACTGGTTCCGCCTATGCCCTTTCATACCCTTGATCGTAACCAATATTTATCGAGTCCTTGTAAAGGGACTATTTTTTTGTTTTTATCATGAGGATTAAAACACTAAATTGTTTTCATGGATAGGCGATTTATACAGTGAACGTGGGAAGATTAAAATAAGTTATATTCAGTGATGAAAAAGGTGGAAATTGTTATTGTGACGATATAAGAATGTGGATAATCTTTATGTGGACGCATAGAAACAATACTATATTTTCCATGATTATAGTAAGGAAGTGTAATCTTTATGGGGACGCTGTAAGATAGTGGATAACCTATGGGGACACTGTAAGAAAAAGGTTTCAAAATTGCGGTTAAAATGAATGAAGAAAACAACGGAGCTATGCTGTTTTAAAATATGAGTCATTTAATGATCGCTCTATATGTGACAGGAAGTCGAAGTATATCAAGTCAAGAAACAGGTAAGTGAGGGTTAAACTGTTAAGAGCTTCATGAAACCTCGCACTTCATTCACGGTTTCCCAACGGACAGACCTTTCAGCTTGTAACTGGCGTGAATCAAAGTCGTATACCAACTATATACGGGGTACTTTTATTGAATTTGACAACTAGGTTGGGGCGCGCTGGTTCGTGCGGATAGGAGAGAAGGGGAGAAATGATGATCAAGAGAAAGAGAATATGGTCACGCGCGTGGCTCACGAGGGAGTGGTTTGTTCGGGGGGAAAGATCGCGTGTTGCGATAACAAGGGGGTGGAAGGAAATCGAAAGGAAAGAAGCTTTACAATATATTACCAAGGATATTACCTTATCTAATCACGCGTAGTGCTCCTTTTTGTAACCCCCACGCGTAAGCCGTAACGGCGCCAAAATACTACAGGGTGGGGATCACCGAGCCAAGCCATTTTTATCCTTATTTCATAATTTTCAGCCCTCGCGAAGGCCCGAAGGGTGCCCTCCAAATCTTCCTAGCCAATCTCCCTTATCCCGAAAAAAAAGGCGTACCGCTAGATCGAATTTAATGAAAGGGAAGCGTCAATTCGGCAAATAACCGCATTCGATACCACTATATTTGGGAAAAATTATTATAGTCATCCCATATCATCGATATGCTGGTATTATAAGCCTTTTCTTATTCGAGTACTAACGGATAGAAGAACAAATTACGGAATAATTTTCCCTTACAATTTTATCTTTCTACCCGAAAACTCGGACCAAGAAAATAAACTGTTGTTCAAGAAAAGAACTGATAATACGCAAGGACTATTTTATCCCTTTTGAGGTACAATTATTGTACGGGGTAAAAAGTAAAAAAAAAGATTAAAACCATGTACACCATTCGATAGAGCGTTAAATTTAGGCCTAAAATAACCGGCGCTTTTTTAAAATATCAATCAATAGCTTTTAATATGGAAATTTGAATTTCATTAATTGAGAAAGGCTGTTCAACCGAAAGCTCTTTCAACGCGCAATGTTATTTTTTAAAATAATTTGTAAGTTTTTTTCATAAATCCCACGATAATTTACATCATATTATCGTTAAGTTGAAATATTAATTTGAATATCTAACTCGCGAAGACATTCTAGACAATAAACACGTCATTACTGAGAAATACTGTACACTTCAGCAGTTAAGGTCACCTTGGAAGTCAAAAAAGGCACTCAGTCTTTACTCGTGATATTTGGTGGCAGTGACCGTACATGATTTGCTTTTATATACGTAACGCTGCATTCGCAAAGGAGCTGAGAGCTTGAAATTTATTATGTCTTGGATGTCTTGGATACGGAAATTCCTTCGCGAAGGCAGCCTTACCCACTTTAGCCGAAACTGATTCAGATTAATTGCTCTCTGCGCGTACTGTACACTCCCAACATGAAGCTAAATAATTAATAACGAAGAAGGTATCATACAGTATAGCCCGCGTTTTATATTATTAAGTCCAAGATAATCCTTACAATAATTAGTTACTCTGAGAGAGAAACGGTTTATATATGGAACCTTAATCGAATGACGTTTTGGCGCTAGCTGAATAGCACGAATCTATGTACGAGACAAGCAACAGGACTAATATAGACTAAGAGATAAAAGAACGACTCTCTCTTTGTACTTTCGCGATTCTCTACAAAGAGCTATGGAGTGGAGGAGCAGTCATCTTCGTTTTCAAGAGCTCGCTTTCGGAGGCCCAAGAGCAACTCGGCTTCTTCTCCTTCTTAACAAGCTTAACCCCAATCTTCTTTCTCGCTACATTTGTTAAGATAAGAAGAAAGAAGAACCCGGCCGCCAAAAATATCAAGAAGATACTTGCGTCTACGGGAATCAGTCGCAGATTTCAGCGTGTACGAAGAGATACCCCTTTATCTCATTGATTTAATATCATTAAATGCGCGGAGGGCTTTAGTTTCGGACAGTCTGAAATCTCATACTGATTTGGTACATGTTTTACGTAATAGAGCCAATAAAAGGAAAGTCGCTTTCAGGCGCAATTAACGTATATTCAGTTCCCTTCTACTGCCCCTCTAGAGGGCATGGTACCGAACTCGGAATGGTATTGAGAAAATGCTAAACCTAATTCGTACAGGATCTTATGATATATTTCTACTTATACGATGGAGAAATTTATTAATCTATAAATATATAAAGCGCTTCAAAGTGAAATTAATACTCTTACTAACCACTTCCAATAAACTTCCATCATATGCCGGTGAGATAGGATAAGCCCATCACTGACTAAATGAGCGTAGATCTAAATAAATTGAAATAAATCTCACTCGAATACTATAAATCATTTACAAAATATTCAAAACTATATTTAAATTAGGATACCAATGGTTTTAAAAAGTAACAAAAAACATGTCTGCTTTTTCTCCCATTTTCCTTGAAAATCAATAAATGGTTGGTCAGCCTCACCCCAACGTATCGTCCAATAGAAACTCCCATTTAAAGGGAATGTGGAAAGCCAAATAAAATTAATCTAAAGGGAAAAGACTTCAAGCTAAAATATGAATGAAAATATTTTTTTTTAGAATTTTTAGACGAGATTTTTGATGTTTAAATAAATTTACTAATATTAGTCAAGTTTAAATTTTATTGAAATAAATAATAGGGAAAAATCATGGTAAGCCAGCCTTTAACAATGTATCACTCGTTAAAAATCTCGTGGTTTTAATGAAACTAGGCTAGATAGCACTGTTAAACACGTACTTATCGGGGTTGGTCGTATTTAATAATGGAATTCAAACATTACTAAACTTTAGTCAAAATTAATTCCAATTTTTTTGAGACCCATTGTGCTGAATTTATTATCATACTTTACACAGTTCTTTAAACATTAATGTCTCATCAAAAAAATCAGAAGAATACGATTCATTCATATTTTAGTTTCTTTAAAACAATCAAACCTCATAATTTTTAACTCGAAGAACCCAGAGTTAGGCTTAACGCGAGGTTATAAAATATTAACGAAACGGGCTCAAAATTAAACACTTTCAATGTAAATTATCATACCCAAAAAAATCTTTGGAAAAACCACCTCTTATAATGTTTCAAAGTTCTATACTGGCTCTTTTTCTCTCTCGTGACTTTAGTTTGTTGTTTCTTTTCGTGGAAAAAGTATTCCCTTTAGCTCAAACTATTAGTAGAGTATCAAAGATTATAGAGGTTAATACAACGTCAAAAAATATATAATATCTAAGTAAACCTCCAAACTAGGGGGGGAAGTTTGAACAAAGAAAAATATAGGAGGCCGGACTAAGGGGCGGTAACGGCTGGGAGGGTCCCCAAATCGTTTTATTATTTAAATGAAATGATTTTCGACGAGCTAAGGAAAGTTTGAAAACAGTTTCTAATGGATATTGATCGGATAAAAAGCATCTGTTATACCAGAATGAACGCGAGCGAAAGGCTTGTAATAAAAGACTCCGTAACGTCTAGTTGACTAAAACAATTTACTGATGACTAGTCGGGGTGCTTTGAGTATAAAATTATATAGCCTAAAAGGGCGGGCTTTAATGGCTTTCAAAAACCTCCAAAAAAATTTGAATTTGATATAACTAAGGAAATCAAAGAGTAGAATATGCATAAAAGTAGGTTTTCTGGTAAAATAGTAAAACATATTATATTTTTAAAACAATCGTCTAAAAAATTGGAGAAAACTGAGGCAGTTAAAGTGAGGCTGTGACCAGTTTTTTTTAGAATGCCTAGGACTTTATGGATTAAGAACTTTTCAAAAAAAGACCGCACAAAAGCGACCTTATCAACTGTAGGCACTACAGTAACCACGCGACCATAGTGATGACGTTTCATTATATGATGATATTTTATTATAAAAGTTTCAAAAATGACAGACTCAAATAAATATGGTTCACATGTTTGCCCCTCTAGCCCTAAATCTCGGTGAATTTTAGGGCTGGTTTGTATTTGTTATTGTGATCATCTCTAGAATTATATTTGGATTCCCTTTAATCCGAAGAATTTAATTTCGATCAATATAATATTAAATTAGCCCAAATTTGAGTATGTTTCAAAAATTCAATGAAAATTAATAAATATTATTGTTACAGTTCAAAATCTAAAATAGCGGTATGTAATTTAGATATTATGATATATATCATTAATTAATTTAACTTAATTATTAAGACATTTCAAATTAAAAACCCAATATTTTGATATTTTACACGCGCCTGTAAAAGTGTTCCAACATTTAAGCTACTGTGTTCATGGCAGAGCCGACATTCAGGGTGAAATACTTTTCCGAATATTCATAGAGACAACATTCAGAAAACTATCATGTTTTTATGAACTAATTAACTTCAAATTTAAATGGCTTAAAATATAATTAGAGTTTTACATGATCATTGGCCTTCTTATCATATTCATTAAATTTCTGATTACTCTAGAAATAATTTTAATTCTAATTCAAGCGTAACTTAAAAAGTCAAGTGTGTAAAAACTTTTCAAATAAACGTTGAAAAATAATGACAAAATTAATATTTACCTACGTTTTTAAATAACAATGAAACTGCCAATTAAGGGTTAAATAAGACGAGAAGAATGGGGATAAACAACAAAATAAAGTTATTCAATACACAGTCACAAGAACGTACACCTGACACGCGAACAACGAATGACAGATCAATTTAGACGACTTTATAGTTCGTTTGACGCAATTCAAGCAACGTCTACAAAACAGAACGTGGTGTCCCCCCAAATTCACTCGATTGCCTCAAACAAATTGAACAGACTGTAGTCACCGCGGCATAACGGTAGGATAAGGTTTGATAGAAAACATCATTAAAAGGACATTGGTAGTTTATGAAATATTAACGCGAGTGCGCTGGGAGGTAACCAGGGAATCGCCCGGGTAAAGATTCAGCTCGGCTTTTTCCCACGAGAGCTCAATACGAATAAACGACTTTATAAAGAGCTCGTTATTGACTAAAGGGGGCCGAACTCATTTATTAACGGTCCTAATTATGCCCACCCAAAATTTCAACTTCAACCAGCAAACGCAAAAAAAAAAAAAAAAAAAAAAAAAAAAAGGCTGACACGCGAACTATAAGGGCAAAAAACACGTAAACTATGAGTATAGTAATAAATGGTACCTCTCATAAGCAATTCTTATGACCCGTATAATCAAAAATTAGTGCTCCGAATCGGATTGCAATTCTGTTATTTATATTTTTTTCGGATACTTTATTTTTCGATTAATTGTTTATAAATAAATTAATTTAATTTATGAATTCGGATAATTGTTAATAGGATAGGGTTTATCCGAAGATAAATAATTGAAGCTTTATTTTTAAACAAGTTACTCGTATACAAATGGATAAGAAAATTCACATTCTCAGAATTCGTGTAAAATAAAAGAAATGTGTTTCAAATAAATAAACTCAAGCTTTTAGGTGTTCATTTTTGAAGAAAATATATTTTTGAATTTTCCTATCCGAAAGTATAGGATAAGGCCATTTTCGGATAATTTTTTCATTTTATCTTCGAATAAGTGCTAACTAATTTATTTTTAATCAAATTAAATACGGGTAATAACTGAATATAATTCAGTATTTATATCCAATTAATAAAGTTTCATTAGGTTAGTAGATTATGTGATGTATTTGGCTCAATACAGAATGTTTCCTATACCCTCTGAAACGAAAAATTGAAGACATATCACTAAATAACCCGCCACCTATAGTGATAATGGGTGACATCTCTTTGCATATTACATTACAAACGAGCGTTCTCGATATGTTAAGGTTAAGGCACAGTTTCAACAGAACAGAAAAAGTATTTATATCTAAAATGAAATCTGGATTTAGGCAAAACACACATTTCTCTCGTGATACGATATTTTGGCGCGAATGTGGAACCATATATCAAAGGGGTGGCGGGTGGCCAACACTATCCTCTTGCTCCCAAGCAGAATTCAACCTTCGCTGACTAAGATTAATTGGGTTGCCGACTTTTCAGCCCTAATTTAAAAGTATCGAAAGGTTATTTTCTTGGGTATGGTGCAGACTGCAGGGCGTGGGATTTAGAAAAAAACCGGAGAAGTAGGGCCTACAATACAGCGAGCTGAAGAATATCTTTAAGCTGGTACAGTTTTATAATTAAATTTAGCAAAGAGTTTAGGCTTTCAGAGAGGAGAGGCGGGAAACCGGAAAGGGAAGTAAAAGGGGGTTCGGAAATTGATATAATGGAAGAAAGATAAGGATTGGGGGACTGCGGAAAAGTGTCGGGGTGACCTTCCCAATTATTGGGAGAACGGAAGATGAGACGGCAGCCAATTACCGATATCACCATCGACTGAATGAAACTACATCCTCAAACCTCTCTACAGGTTCATTTCCAAAAGGCTACTGTAGTTGATTTTGTTTGTTAATCTTTCAAAGTATAATGTCGAAGGGCAAAAAGGATGTTGAGACACAAGAGGGAGTTCATCAATTACAAAACTCGCTCCACGTCGAAAAAGATAAATTTCTACGCCGAAGTCATGGTTTTTTTAGAACTATACCAATATGGCAAATTTTGCGCATCGCCCAACTTATCGTAGCAAGCTGAGGAAAAACGTCATAAGCAACAATTTTGACCACACCTATCTAAGATATACAATCATGATGAGTACAATTAACAACATTTTCAGACTAACCACAGTTATAATACTTCAACATATTGGCTAGTGGAAGCTTTGCGCTTTCTGGGAGTCAAGGTAAAAAATATGGTAAAGGATTCCTACAAAAAGGTTCAGAAATGGGCATGAGAAAGTGATGACGACTCTGCTAAATAAAAATCCAGTTATGACTTCTATAAAAATAGGAACAATATTATAAACTGATTTAACACGCTAGCGTGGTTTTAAAAAACACTCCTAACGCCTTTTTTAATGCATTTTTCCTTCAACCCGCGAGTTTTGGTTGAAAATATATTATTATAGCATCGACTCTGGACTATTTAAAGTTAATGAGTGTAACGAAAATCGTTTTAATCGACCCACTTCATTAGACCGACGAAACGATAAAAAGCTATTACTTTCCCATATTTACGACTAATAGCGAGCGAGCTCAGCTCTGGAGCTTCGGATAACATCGGGCTATAAGGAGGTACTCTTTTCAGGTCGCTAGTATTAATTTTTCTTGGCTTTATCCCGAGGCAAATAAAATGAGAGGCAAAGTTTCTTAATAGCGAAACAGCGTCTTTCGCTTATTCAGCTTATTCCATACCCTTACTTATTAACCCAGCCCTCCTCCTACTCCGCCAGTCTTTCTGAAAATTTCACTTTAAAAGGAGGGTGAACGAGAAAATATATTTCATATAAGCAAAATAAATAAAATCAATATAGAATCGTAAAAATGTTAGAAATTTGGTAGGAAATTGGTTGGAAAAGGGTTGTTAAAAGTCTGGAATATGGAAAAGGGTTAGAATTTGATTGATAAAAGTTGAGATTTGGTTGGAAACAGGTTGGAATTTTGAAATAGTAAGAAATATTGTAAATAATGATAAATACTAGAAATAAATACACGACATAAAAGAAATTTGAGCGTTCAACTAAAATTTAAAATCATTCTTTGAAAATAAAGGAATATTTTAACTTGAAAACAGAAAGGATATAACAATCACGCGTAATTGGTTCCTTTTCATTACGAGTCAGGTAGGAATAAAACTACGTCCCTCATTCTAGCCCGACTAACCAGAGAATTCATCGTAACGAAAATGGATAATAAAGGTTCGCTTGCTTGGCAAAACCCTTATAAAACCCTCTTATCGAGGGAAGGAAAAAAAAAAAAAAAAAAAAAAAAAAAAAAAGGCGTAGAAATCGAGATTACGTATGCAAATACAGAAAACTTAAGCAAGATCATAAATTAGAGGGTAGAGAAACCAACGGAGCCTCTCCCAGTTCCAGTATAGGTACCAAAGACACCGAGTTCCTGAAGCCATAAGCCAGAAACAAGCGATATAGAGGCTAATGTCAAGGAACGCGCACTAAACGCCCTGCACGAACTTTGTGGTTTTTTGCTTTCCAACCTTTTTTGTCTTTTTTATTTTCTAAGCTATATATAGCTTCTAGAGGGAAGGGAAAAGCTAAAAAGATTGCTTAATGTATGCGCATACTCATTTTACTGAAAAATAACGCTCGCGGTAACTTGTTCTTCGAGGTTATAATAGAACTTTCCCATTTTTACACCAAGCTTTGTTTTTACGGTTTCGCCAACCTTTTTCGCAGTAAAACCGTAATAGAATGAACCTTTAGGGTGACCTATAAGATTAGTAAAGTAGTCCTCACGATATGATCAGTCCGCGAATCATGTGGGGTGTTCCAAGTAATATTTCTGTGAAGGGTAAAAAAAGTTTTGAAAAATGTAGCGGTATCCAGAGCCGCTACAAAACATAGCTCGGAATTTGTACATAACTTTTATTAATTGAATAGATCTACTGAATCAAAATCATTAATCCGAAACTGCGCTTATCCTAGAATATTATCCTATATACGAATAAGAAAATTTAAAATCAATTTTCTTCAAAAATTATAAAATTAAAACCTAAAAGCATGTTTTATTTTTCATGAATTCTAAGAACTGTGAATTTCTTATCCAGCGTTAAACATTCTAATATGAATAACTTGTTAATAGATAAAGCTTCCCTATCCCTATCTCAATTTACAAATTGCATTTTTTTTAGTCACAAACAATTAATCCGAAAAATATGGAAAAATGAATAATAGAAGATAATGATTATGCGATTCCGAGCAGTAATATTATATTTTATAATAAAAACGGAACCGGAAACTTGGATTTTGTCTCGGTATAGCAACTTGTTTCTTATATCCGTCCTTTTTCAAGAAGTCCGCGTGGCTTTCGAGAGTGGAAAATTGCGTTTAAAAGGTTTTCTCGACGACAATAATTTTATACGATTTCGTCTACCGCAAGTATACAGGACCTATAAATAATTTAATCGGAAGCTAGCCGCGCTCTTTTATCAATTTATAGCCGATGAAAATCCCAGTAAATAGTTTGGCCAGCTAAGCGGGAAGCGTTTATAGAATTTTTGAAAAAAAGTTACCAAGAATAAGTGGGAGTAGAAGCGTCCGGTATAGGTCTAAATCCTTGGCGTAGAGCGTTCTACTAAATTTATGGAAGGATTAAAGAAATAAAGCTCCTCTCTTCATTACCCAACTGAGCGTATTTGTAGCTTCAAAAGAATCCCTTAATTGCGCGCGCGGACCATTTCCCAGCTCCCTTAGAAACCAAACCAGGAAACTTTAAGCCCAAGCTCGGCCACGGCAAAAATCGATGGTTTTGCCTTCTCTTACGAGGAAGCAACACGGGCGCAACGATCTAGTTGAAACGCTTTTAACTGAAGAGGGAGAGAATGGCAGAAAAAGCTTGACCCAGCGAGAGATGCCGGAAAGAACTAACGCGAAAAGAGGTGTTGGAATCTACGATGGTGACTTAACAAACGCGAGAGAAAAGTTCATATAAGTAGCATCAGATACGAGCTCAGGTGTACAAGCCCATTTTGAACTCACTTGAACTTTCGCGAACTTCCTGTCAACGTAGGATAAAATTATACGAACTCACTATTCTTTTGCACTACTTTCAACCATCCACCTATCTATAGTTTGCTCAAATTATTTTACAAATGGAAATACTAGTTTAAAAATTTAAGCCTAACTCAAAAAAAATAAGTTTAAACTTTTCTTCACGCACTTAGTAATTTGATAAAACGGAAACGATAAGCACGATTTCAAAAGAAACCGAAAGAAGACAAAATAGATCCTCTTAAAAATCACGACAGATTGTAAAGGCAGATTTTTCAGAATTAAGTTCATAGTAAAAGATAGAAACTTTCATATAATCCTTTATATATATATATATATATATATATATATATATATATATATATATATATATATATATATATATATATATATATATATATATATATATTGACGAAAGTCCTGTTCACACAATATACTTCTGTCTAAGTCATTGTTCAAGAGTTGATTAACAATGTTAAACTTTTTAGCAAAAAATATAGTCGTTCTTACGAATTTAAAAATCTTTCAAAAATCTCCATGTTCTTGTCAACATTACATATGCGCACTTTTTCCGATTCAAAAATACAGCTAGACCTTTATTATTGATGTGTTTAGCGACGCGTACCAAAGGGTCCGCTAGGCTACCGCTTAATGTAAGAAGGCGAATTCTCTGGTATAATTCATGGTTCTCGTGTAAAGTGGCTAGTGCGATCGAGGCTCGAGAAAACGGAGAATGATTAGAGAGCGAGAAAGAGAGATAAAATCGAAAAGAAAAGACAGAAGAGACAAAAGATTGGTAATTCCGTTCTTGTTTGGTCTGCTAGGGTCTGCAACCCGATTTTTATATCAAAGAGAGCGCTACGCAGTCTGCTTGTACGATATATAGTCAAGCTCTTAACGGATCGAATCACAGTCTGCCGAGATTTTTGGGGGGTCTATAAAAAGGCCCAATTCAAACGAACGACATCAGACTACTAAATTATAAATTTAAATGATAAAAACGCGACTTTTTAATCCACTTTACGAGAAAAAGGTTGAATATATTTAAATAAAATTTCGTGTAGACGATTTTTAGACAATACTACACTCATTTCAATAGGTACGGACTAAATTAATTTTACTGGGTGTCATTCATTATATTCATTTTATCAGTATCCCTCTAGTTTTAAATACTGCCAAGTTTTGTAATGGATGGAAACCTCTATCAAAACACGATCCTTAGCTTCATCATTATAAGAAAGGAATCTATTACCTTTTTGGAATAATTGAGTAGATAAGTATGTAAGATTAGGAGTTTATAAGAAACCCCCTTTGAGGGGGAAGTTTGAAACGCATTGATAAACGTACAACAACAAAGTTTCGCCGTAAAACTAGGCGGATTGAGACACTTTGGTCCACCATTTTTACACAACCGAATATTTTCCTAAGCAACAATTTTCGGTGATTTTATTCGGAAACTGAGGCGCGTGAGACTTGGGAGTTTTAACTTCCTATTCCAAGTTAAAACCAAAAGACAAAGAAAATATTAGAGTACAGCGTAATCTTGTTGGCACCAAGTTTAAACGTGGGGCTCTTATAAACTTCTGGTAAGATAAATTTTGACGCTTCCCCATAAGGGTAAAGAGAGTACATCTCTTATAATATAGCGCAGCTATAATTATTATTATGGTTTTTGCTATATATAGCAAACCAATTCCAATTAAATTAGCCGCGATGTAAAACGAAGGAAGTTATACGATCTCTTTGGTCAATAAAAAGGATGAGGATCGAACTCGACAACTCGTTTCGAAACGGAAACTACGCGATGGGAATAATATCTATATCATATAGACAACCGGAAATATATTCTATCCCGTCTCGAATTGACAACGCGTAAAAAGGTAAACTATCCCTTATCTCTATGATCTGATTTCTTAGAGATAAATGAATCCGATAGTTGTACTCGCTGCCAGTTACAGGTGGAACAGACTATACATATAAGTTCTCATTATACGGAAGAAAAGCCTAGGGTCCGGGAAGGCAAAATTCCGGAACAGAACGTACTTTAATTCAAAATAAGTTTGCAAAACTGGGAAGGATAATGCGCAATAATATATAATGATAACATATTTACAAAAAAAGTAGTTTGGGCCAACATAAGTTGAACAAAAGTATAGAATAATAAACGTATCTACCGACTTTTCGCCGAGCTGCGTGAGAGAGAGAAAGAGAGAGAGAGAAATTTGTAGACTACGTAGAGGGTCATTCTTTGGACGTAACAAGTATGAGAATAGGGGGGAGGAAAGGGATGTAAGGTGGACTCAATATATTATATTCTCCGGAAGCGATGACCGGAAGGCTGTCGCCGATGTCAGATTGTCAAAGACGCTATGTACTACCATCAGGCAAGATCCCCTTTTCCTCCCTCGATTCTTACAATATCTTATAGAGACGTTTTCATGGGAGAATGTGCGCGAGTTCGCGCATGCCTTTGGTCCCTTTACTACTATATTATATATTAATAAAAATAAGGTATCTTTTACACTTTACTCTTAAAACCAAGCTAATATATAGACATTAAAGCGTGCGTTTACTGAGTTTGAAATGTTAAACAGAACGTGTAGCAACGAATCATAAAAATTTATTATAATGAGTCCTTTAAGCTCCTCTTATTAAAAATACTATACATTTGTTTTATTACTTCATGTAGCCTTCAAAAGAAAATATATAGGTATATATTTGGTTTAAATATAATTATCAATGATATTTAGCATATTTTTGAAATCAAATTATTGAATGCACAGTGACTCGGTTAAATATTTGCCTGTCTGTTAGTGGAATCAATTAGCCTTTAACCTTTGAAATAAGTCGTCCTTATAATTTATTTTACCTATATATAATAAACTACACTATCTCTTACGCCATTGTAAAGGCACGACTTTGATGCGCATGTACTACAATTTAGTCCCTTTCAAGGGTGGGTGTTAGAGAGTAATAGAAGCCCCGCCAGTGTTTCGGCCATCAAAATGGTCCATAGAATACGGTGCATTCATTGAACGTGAAATGTCACCTAACCGGAAATTTTCTGACGGTCGGATGAATGAGTGTCATATTGAGAGGAAAGAGAGAAAGACGGGAAAAACATCATTCGGTAGAAGCCACGATTAGGCTTTTAATTCAATTCATACGTTGTTCGCGAATATGCTGTTGATTTCTGAACCATGCCTCGCATCGCTTTAGTGAAGCAATTTGACAACAGGAGCCCGAGAATCATTAAATAAACTTCGGTGCATTTTAAGCTTGAAATGATTTTGTAGGCGTACAAGAATTGTTAAGTTTTGGTGCTTGACTATGACTCCCCCAATGCAAGAATGCAAATCACGGAGTATCGCTTATTCGACTAGATTTATTCGAGGTATTTAGTATATTGGGAAAGGCTTTCACGCCTTTAAATAAATAGACCACGTAGCGGAAACTAATATACCTTGGTTCTCGTTCGGAATCGAAATGGGAAGAAGGGAATGAGGTAATGCACTCATTTGGAGAATGCTGATATTATAAATAAAGAGATTAGGTTATTTTTATCTGATGAACCATTTTCGGAAAGATGATAAAAAACGATTAAAATACATATGCCATATTAAAAATTACTACAGAGCTTAAATCTAGCACAGAATACGGTTGCGTTCGTGTGGTTCTCTTTCGTAAAAGTACTTGATCCATTAAATAATAGTTAATCATATTTTATGTCATCAAATAAATATACATAGCAAAGCTTCAGTTTTGACTGACAAGAACGGGGCTCCGTCTCAAAGCGCAAATCAACTCGGTCTCAACGCGCAAATCAACCCCGCCTGAAAGTGCATCTGAACCCCGTCTGAAAGCGCATCTGAACTCCGTCTGAACGAGCATCTCAACGCGCATCTCAAGCCCTCTCACTAAAGCCGTTAAGGTATTAGATCCAAATTGAATGAATAAACAGTGTTCATGGCAAAGAAAATTAGATAATATTTGACAAATTCAGAGAGAAAACTTCTACTTTTATTCATCTGGTATATTATAAGAGTGGCATATAAGGCTAAGTACCTTCGAGTTTTGACGCAAAAGAGTGGTTGGAGACTATATACCTTTCACGCGCTAAAATTTATAACTTCAGTGTTTCACATTTTTGCTTAGCATAAAAGTTAACATTAAACAAAAGGTTCTCTACAGAAATTTTACTACTAAGCAAGGTTGTATTCTTTTATATGAAAGACGGCGGTCTATCGTGAAAGAAAAATTTGTTGATAAACGTTCTGTATTCTGGGTAAATCCTTAGCGATAAAAATTCTATATACTATTGTTTGCAATATGCTGAAAGCAGTGACGTCTTAATACATAATACTAAAGTTCATACGGGATAAGTATTTGACTTTTTTGAAACGGGGAAAATATGCGAGTAAGTACGAGGGGGAATGGGGCGAAGAAAGAAAAGTGGCTAGGGAAAAAAATGATCTAAACCGTTAAAATATTCTTGGGGTATAAAATATTGGCCAGGTTTATGAAAGAGGGAGAAAAAGAAAGCTATCTTATGGGGTCGTATTTTAGGGAGGTAAAGCCAGAGCTCAGCGGGCCAGAAATTTGTCATTTATTCCACGAAAACTATACGCTTTGAGTAACTGATCATCGTTCGCATAATAATAGGGATGGCTAGCAGCTCTCGTCCCTCGACCGTGTCAGCTGACTTTTACGCTTTGGATTGAAAGGAGAATGGAAAGAGATATTCGCGCACCGAAGTCATCACTATATTTCGTATCTTTCCGCCTTTCTTTATATTGCTTCTAAGAAGCCGATAAACTTCTCTATGGCGTGAGGAGAAGCATACTCTCCGATCAGAAAAAGAGTAGAGATGGTAAATTTCGAAACAAGTTGTTCCGTACAACTTTAATACGAAAGGTAGCATCACGTACATTTTATTCGTACAATTCCTTAATATGTCTAAACGTCTAAAGAATGAAAGTTCTTCAAAAGTAAAACTGCGCAGGTTTAGCACGAGGGGTTCATCAAGTCACGTAGTCGGTGTGTACATGTCTGTAGCTTTGACTGTACTAAAGTGATTAGGTAACTGACTACCTATTTGGCTTTGCCAAAGGATGTATAGTTAGTTACGTAATCGCGAAATAGAGTTGAAAGAATGTTTAAGCAAATAATAGCAATTAATTATTAAGGATTTTTATGCTTAAAATTTTAAAAAAGTTTAAATTTTACCTAAAAAATTATGTATTTAAGGTGAAAGTAGGTACGTAGCTTTATTATATTTTCACCCTATAGCTGTTGTAAAAATGTTTAAAACAATCACAACCTAAAACTTGGATTTTCCGAAAAGAGTCAAATTTGAAGCATACGGCACGGTTCCATCCTTTTTAAGTAAGCACTAAACGTACGGATAGCAAGTTTATTAGGGACATATCTTAACGTATCCTAAACTATAATATATGTTACCTATATAATATTTATCACGCTCGCGCGGGGACAGACTTTTCCCCGTCTTACATAACGAACATAAGCAGTGCAAAAATTCCGACCCCGCTTGATCTTGAAAGAGAAATAAAAAATATATATATACAAAAAAAAGGTAAAAACGTAGAAGCTATCTTTAGCTATAGAAAGAGAAGCCAAGCTTTAAAAGCCTCATGGTCCAACCATTAGTGAATTGGCAGTTGGATCGGAGGGGCACCCAAGACTACGCGTACAAACCCTAAACGTACGGTAGGATCGAAGGCAAGGGGTAGATAGGGGTTTCATAGTCTTCCATCCTCTAGGGGGAATAGTCTTACCGGCAGCATCACCTACCCCAGTCACGTTCTTATCTCTCCTCTCCAAGATCCCATCCTCTCCCTCTCGGGCTATCTTCTCGTCCACGCGCGCGCGTTTCTACTTCCTCTTCATCTAGATTTCTCATCTTCCACTAACAAATATAAAGGAAAAGACGGTTGGGGTATATATATAGGGGAAAGCGCTATAAATCCGGTCCTTTTCCCGAGGCCTTAAACCTAATCAACGGTGGTACGCGCGGCCAGCCGACCGTCGACTGGAGAGCCAGCCACCACCCCTTTGTTTTTGAGTTTTGTATGAGAGTAAAAACAAGATCAACACGCCATATTGTACAAGAGAGATTGGGAATACGTTTACGGATACGTAAAGCTACGTACACTTTTTAAGTACGATCTCTTAACTTCTTTGATTTTCAATAATTTTGACGTATGAGGTTATAAAAAAGTTACGGTTCCTTCATATTTCACTTAAAAAATCCAATTCATGACGAATGTGTGATGACAAAAATAAATTAAATTTTAACTAAAAGTAAACATATACGAGTTTTGTAATTAACATCAGCCTATAAAGATTTATGACTGAGTATGCGCTGATCATTGGTTGTTTTCTATGCTCTCTACTTTGGCATTACTTAAAGTAATAAATTCCATATAGAAGCGATATTTCTACGCTAAATTTGATTTTGAGCAAGATTGATAAAGCACACTTTACATGTGATGTTTACTTTAAATTTACGCCTTTGTCCAGTCTCGTTGGTTCAAAACCATAAACCCAAATCTTCTAGAGTTTAACCCGGCGTTAAAAATAAAAATAAGCCGAGAGATAAAGGAGTATGGCAGCCGGTCGGCTCAAGGAGACGGAGTTTAGTCTTAAAACGCGCCGTGGCGGTGTAAAGCCAACAATGCAACCAACTTCTTTTTCTACCCTGTTCCCTACAGCTTGTTCCTGGAGGATGGCTTAACGATTTTTAAAAGTCCTTCCTATATACGTTAACTCTTTAGAGAAGAAGAAAAAACAAACGCAATTTGTAGCGGCCGCGGGTAGGAGAAAAAGGATAGCTTGATGGGAAGCACTCGTCGTTAAAAGGGAACCAGGTTCGAAAACTACATAGTCATAATCAATTTTAGTTTACAGCGCGTTTAAAACTATCAGTTCCATTTTATTTCTAAGGTTGGATTTCGTTAGAGGTAAGAGGAGATACTATCTTTCTACACGCTGAAAACTTCTAAGCGATTTCGACTACCGGTTGGAACAATCAGTTAGGAATTCCGTTCGTAATTTATAAAAGAATGGACTAGGGGTTTGAAGACCGATCGTGAGAGGTTTCTATAATTTCCAGAGAAGAAATTGCACTTATCATATAAGACTCGCGATTTCGCAGAAGGGGTTAATTTACAATGCATACTAATTTTAGTAATTAGAGAAAATACGAGCTTCTACGATTTTCAAACTAAAAACTAAGCTAAAACTATATCTTCAAAGTAAAAACATATAGAGGCTGAATAAAAATAACTGCATTTGTTAATTCTGGTTGTTTCATATTTTTATAGTTTTAAGAACTCTCAAATTGACGTCAAATTGTATTTGTGAAACAGAATTTATGAGAAACTGCGAATTTTTTTTTTTTCGAGATATCATGAGATAAATGCATAAATATAAAGTTCTATTACTGAGGATTGATTAAAACAGCAAAGACATGACGTAAGGAAATGAAGAGATGCAAAACTATCAATTTCCCTACTCTTCTTGAGATGGAGGCTTTGAAATCAGACGTGTCAACGAGTTGAGAGTCGTCACTGCTTTAAAGTTATAGCCTCGCCGACATGCAGGGGTAAAACTTGAATACTTGAAGGGTTTTGAGAAGTTTGGTCGCTTCCTAATCATCTCGTGGACTTTCTTACATCTAACTCTCGCTTTGTAATCATTACTCCGTGCTTGAGCAGTGAACTCAAAAGTGTTGAAATTACGCAAGTTTTACCAGAAGCGTATTAGAGGAAGTATTTTCTTAAGAAAAGTCAATAAACGTCAAAAATTGTGTAACTTTTTTATTTCCCTCCCTTTAGCTTATAGGGTGAAAATTTCACTAAGGTCGAAGTTGCGAGAAAACTGACGCCACGTAGTGACGGGAGCTGGAAACTATAAGGCGGCCCGGCTATATAGATCAGAGTATTTTTGTCTCCCAGCGCTGTTATTTCTTATTAGCTTTTGGATTTCTTTTAACTACACCCTTAAGGGGGACGGAAAAGTTAGTTAGATATAGCTTTCCGACTATTTGGTTAAAAATTAAGTTCTCCTTTTAAAATATTACTCTTATGTACTTCTAGTAAATCATACGCTTCTGATTTTACACGATACGCAATTGCTTTAAAATATAGATGTATTCCGCTTTCTTTCCACGAAGGATTCAAAACAAGAACAAATATTTAACTAACACGCTTCCACTGTCCCGAAAGATCTAGACGCATTTTGAATTCTATATCTTATTACTAGAGTCCCCAGCTGCTGTCATTTTCCCCTCCCCCCCTAGGGAGACAAGAAAAATCATTTTAAATGGAGCGCAAACTCTCATTCTACACATAAGTATAATAGTACAATGTAAAGATAGCCCCAAGAACTCGAGCAATTGCGAGAAAAGAAAAGAAAAAGAAAGAGGAAACTCAAATTAGATTTAAAATTAGAGTCTACGGCATTGTCGCGAAATGTCTGTAATTCGTCGGGAACTTGCCAAAAAGATCCGAAAACCGAGCTTAGGGTGCTGTTACAAAATTTAATTCAACCTAATTTAACTTATCACCACTTTATTATTCACTATACGAGTTAAGTATCGTTATAGGTTCTAGAGAAAATGATAATTATTTATAGATCCAAATGGTTTATACCTTTTTATCATTCCTTTCTGAGATAATTTTATTAATTCCTGTTTGTTACTTCGAACTTTAATTTTGGCGCGTTCCGCTACATAAATCAAAATTCTCAAGAAATTCCGAATGCATTTCCGCAACAAACGCAATTTGAACTCGACTCTTAAGGATTGTAAAAGCGCCTTTAGAAGCTCGAGACAAGAGGGAGAAAAAGCAAAGATATTAAGAGATAGGAGACAAGCCTTATGATGAGAAGAGAGAGAGAAAGATAGGAGGCTTTCTCGTTCGATGGTGGTCGCGCGCGTATAGGTTACGCGAAGAACAGAGGGAGATGAGATGGTTCTAAACTACAGAGGCTAAAATCCGTCTCCCGTTCCCTGATCAAGATGCAAATTGGACGGCGAGAAGAATGCCAATTGGCGCTTCGTTCCTCTATCGTTTCTCTCTATTTCCCCATCTTCTCTCCGGCTCTTTCTAGAAGCCTGTACGAGCCTGGATTTCTCTTCTTCTTGATTCGGCGACGACGGCGAGTTAACGCCCGAGCGCGATTCCTTTTGTTTACAGCCGTCGCCGATAAAAAGAGCTCAAATCCAATTTACGGTTTTCCCTCCGAACTTTTTCCCCGCTCGCTTTTCACTCGATTACTTCCAGATTAAAAGAAGCGGAAGCAACAGTCCCCAATTCTATATAATCCCGACGCGCCAACCGTGTTCTACTATATAGCTATACCTAATCTCGTCTACAAATATACGGGCCAATGTTCGAGTCTAAAGTTTGAAAAAAGAAAAAACACGAATATAGTTCGAATCGCTTCTAAAGTTCCAGAAAAGTTATTTTATCCGCCTTTGATTTCAAAAGGGAAAAGATGCCTGTAAATACAACAAAGCTTCGCGTCACCGTAATAAGGGTAACCTTTGACATTACTAACTAAACAACAATGTCAAACGGCCAACTTTTTAAGATGTTGAGAATTTAAAAAAGCCTGATCGTAAATTAGAAACGCAATTAAACATTCCCAAAAACATTTTAATGGGATCTATTTAATCAGGATTAGAAAAGCGCCCATCTCATAAAAACGCTCCATTAGCCTTGAGAGAGTTTAATGGTGCCTATTAAATTGAAAAACCTTTTCGTTTTTAAAGCACAGTTTGAGTGATAAATGTAAACACCCTTTCCCTTTCAAAAAGGAGCTTTCATATTTTAGAGGTGGAAACTAAAGAGTTAACATAACACTAATTTGTTCTTCATTAGAACAATGCCGCCATTGAAGGGCATCATAATATTCAACCAAGTCCTTGTTTTTTCACCTTTTTCAATCTCAGGAGCTGCTATCGAGGGATCGGATATTTTGAGATATTAAAGTATTTTAAGAGTTTTTGGGATTCTAATGTTAGGTTGAGAGATTTTTGTATTCCGGCTAAAATGTACGTATACTTTGGCAAGTATACGACCCATCGGCGCCCACATATTAGGGCGAGAAAAGAAAATTTCCCGAAACATCAGCTCCTAGATTCCCACTACCTCGAAATTCGCTTCAAGGGAACTTCCAAATTCGATTATTTCCACGAAATTAAGCTTTTTTTGTGTGGACCAATTATTCGCAGATCATTAAGATCCTATATACCTGGAAAATTGGCCTGCCGCCTATACTGCTAGATTATCTACTAGCTTACAAGCAACAGAATGAAAGCCAGTCAGAAATAGATAAGAGTAGTGCAATTATAACGATTATATTATCCTCTTTGTATTTGAACCCTATTGCCTCTAATTAATTAGACGGATTAGAAACGAGGCCCCAAAAATACTTCTTTAAATTCGAATCATTAACCCAAATAAATACCTTAAATAATATTAATCTACCAAACAATAAAGGATATAGAGAAGGAATATAGCTTTGGTTGAGACTTAATTATTAATCCCTGCCATTTAATCCTCTTATACGACCGAAGTAATAATTAATTTATTTTCACCCTCTCCCTTCCTGGAGAATGGGATCGTCGCCTAAGGGAAGTTCCATCATACGCTGTAGAGATACCAGGAAATTGAGAATTGTTTACACACGGATAATAATACGTCAATCTGTAGCGCGCTTAATAATTTGGATAAATTATGGCTACGTTCTCGAAATAAGGGGCACACATTAATTCTAGTTATAGGTCGATGTATCGGCAAAAGACCTTGGTCACCTTTATAGTATTGCTATTAAGTCATTATCGTTAGAAACGTTTTAGGCCTAATTCACAAAATTAAAAATTTACAAATATTAAGCTCGAAATCAATTTTTAACTTACCCGCAAAATTGGCTTAACTGGAGAGTTTAACGAGTCCCAAGCGAATCACGTGAGACAAGCGTGCTTTATTCCGATAGTAGAATGTTTCAAATTAGGCTTTTAAGAGGCGCGCGCTTTTCTTCGTTGGTCCGAGACTGCTTTTAACCAAAAGATATCAAAACTCTCCGTTAGATTAAACAATAATTCGTGTAGAGTTTGATATCATGTGACTAAGGAGTTAACGACGAGTTAAGTAAGAGGCGCGCGCAGTATAAATTTAAAATTAGGCTTAAGAGGCGTGCGCAGTACAAATTTCAAATTAGGCTTAAGAGCCGCGCGAAGTATAAATTTCAAATTAGGCTTAAGAGGCGCCTGCAGTAAAATTTAGAATTCGGCCCGATTTTTTTCCTCGGATTAATGATTTATTTCAGGGATTTATTGATTTTTTTAAATGATTTATGATTTATTCCTCAGATTTAGGGATTTAAAAAAAATCTTACGATTTTGAAAAAAAATCTTGTGATTTAAAGATTTATTGTAAATCTGGTGATTTATTTTCAGATTTAGGAATTTTTCCTCGGATTTATGATTTATTTCAGTGATTTATTGATTTTTTTCGATGATTTATGATTTATTTCTGGGATTTATAGATTTTTATTGGGGATTTGAGATTTATTTTTAAATCTAAAGATTTTAAATCTTTGCCGGATTTATCAAGCTGATTTTTGATTTATTTTGGGATTTTTTTGCTAGCGTACGGGATTTATACGAATGTCCGACCCCTCGATTCGGCCCCTCTAACTACGAGATTTCAAACTATCCATGGATGCTTGTTAAGCCTACTTTCCTTATAAGTCATAAATTGATATCCAGGTTAATATTGGGTTTTAATTTAATAAATACCGGTTGAGACCTATTTAACGATAAGGAATAGATACTATAGAAAAATCACTTGTTGTAAGATTGCATTCTCCCTTTAAAGATAACTTTAAAATGAAGGTAAGAGAACTAATTTCACGAAACAGATCGCACGAATTACAAGCTGAGCCGAGAGAATCAAATGTTACAAATAATTTTCGAAATTAAATTTTTAATATGACATGTAAACATGCCATATATTAAATATTTTCTTTATCGATTTTTCCATCTGGATTATTCAAGAAAAAGGTGTATATGTAAACCTTGAACTCCTTATTACAACTAGTTCTAATGAATGCCATAATTAAGAAGGAAGAAACTAACTAATCATCCTGGTAGCGTACTTCATTACGGACACCGAAGAGATACGATTGGAACACTTTTACAGGCGTCAACTCAAAAAATTTGGTTTCTTGGGAAGAAATAATATGTTCTGAAGGAGATTTTAGCCTTGAAGGTATAAAATATATAGTCATTGGCAGCTGGAAAAAGTTTTATAGGAGTTACTACTCTACTGGTCGCCGAAGTAGGTAAGCACCTATATCATGATTGAGAAATATGATCTTCCACTAAAATTTAAAGGGATTGGAGCGTGCTAAAGGTTCGATAAATCAATAAAGATAGACGCGTAAAAGAATTTCTTTTTTTAACAGCTATAAAATCCCAGCACATCGTCTTTCATCTATCGGTCCCAAAGGCTTCGGGAGTTCTCTTTTTCAAAAACGGATGGATAGGAACCGCGTGGAAGAAAGGCGAAATAAAAAAGTGTAAGCGACAAATGGAGATACAATGGTTCAGTCGCAGTTAAGAACAAGAGAAAAAGAGGGAATTTCTTCTCTTAAAGTGAGTGTGAAGAGGAAATTGAAATTCTTCTAATTATATGATTATAACGTAATTAACTATAGAACCATCTGGTAAATTACTTGAGTAAATTTAAATACCGGTAAATAAGAAGTTTTAAATAAGGAAATCAAAATACGATTGCGTTTAGGTGTACGATTTGTCTTCGTTTAAACTGATGCCGTCATAAATATTTTTCCGCAGCTCTATAAATTGTTAGTTTCTTCCTAATAATAAAAACAGATGACGTGTTTGATTAGTTAAGAATGGTGCCCATTGTTATTAGTCCTATGACATATATGTTGAAGTACAGCGCTTTCTGGTCCTCTATTTTTACGAAATTAAATACAGTCTCTCACTACCCTTTGCACTCTTCATATACGTTCAAGAATAAACCATTACTATTATTTAAAAAATCCGTTTAAAGTGATTAAATGTTTGTCTAATCTATGATTTAAGAGATTAAAGATAATCCTTTTTTCGTTCCTTTTCACTATCCTCTCAACTCTTTTTTGGTCAGTTTTTATTACTGGTATTTTGGGAAGTTTACAGAGTAAGGAAGACTTCTTTGTTTTCTTTCTCATATAGCTTTCCTTATCTTTTTTCTATTTTAACAAAAAGAAGGTTAAGATTTAGCTTTTTTTTTTTTTTTTTTTTTCTGTACGGTCTTTCATTGTTTATTTACAACATTTGACCCAACGAAGAAAAAGTGTAGGTTGAAGGAACAAATGGTTAGGAATACTTTCGATATCCCAAAATAAAAAACCCTTTCAGCTTTTGGGAAGCTTTGGTTCTATTTCGTGTCAACTATGGAACCAGAACTTCAATTGGGGCTTTTTTTCTCTCCGGGTTATCTTATACAACGTCAACTTGCGTGGGAACAGCCAAACCGTTTTTTACCAGTTAACTGATTCGAGAAGTCTGTGGTCTAGGATTCATACAGCTTTTGGAAATCAATTTCCATGATTTCTCCAGGTTTTAATAATGAGTGTTTAGTGATATTTCCAGATGCAGTGATGCACCAAAGGTTTTTAATTAAACTATATTCGAATTTAGCTCATTTGGATCGTACCTATTTACTCTTCCATAAATTTCACTGATTTACACCAATTTTTTTATGAACCCAGCATTAGTTGGTGCGATGAATGAATTAAGATGCGATCAAAAATGCAATACGGAAGCAATTATTTGCGAGTACTTATAGCGAAAGGGATGTGAGAGTCAAATTAAATTATCGAGAAGCAGCTGGCCGATTTCAAGCAAAATGAAATTGGTTTTTTGCGGTTAAAGAAATAATTTTGGCAGAATATCGAGGAAATCCTTTGTTTACACTTTCCATAATAAAATTATGTAAGGCTCAAAACATATTTATCATATTTCGGTTTTAAAAGGGTAGACGTAACGTAGACAAAATATCATATATATTTCAAACAACGAAAAAAAATCAACATATTTATGGAAAACTAAAAAATTGAATTCTCCACGACAAACCATAACCCCCCACCCCCCAAAAAACAACATAATAGAGTAAGGAAATTTTAGAAAACTCACCCTTAGGCCCAAATGGTGGTACGCCGCCAATAGTTGTGTTTCAAAGAGATTGAAAAATCCAGACAGAAAATCCCCCATTCGAATGATATTCTGTAAAAATATATATATTTTATCAGTAACCAGTCTTGTATGTTAAGTTTATGTATGAATATGTTAAATTTAACGTAAGATATGTGAGTTTATCAAAGGCTTAGGAACTTCATGAATTTATATTTAAATTGAAATTAAACTTTTATATCGACAAAAAAAGCTAAAAAAAAAAACGACATCATATTGAATGAAAATCTTTTAAGAGACGTTTCAAGCCAAAATGATGCTCGTTAGGGTTACTTTAATTTAAAATTAATTAAATTTGTTCTTATTTCTCTTAATTACATTCCAATAAATTCAAATAAAACGAGCATTGGACTCTTTTTCGGTTCACCAACTTCACTCGAAACATATTAGCTACGATCACACTAGCATTTCATAATCGGTTTGAAACGGTAAAATGAAACCGATATTCAAATTGCCAGGAATCGTTTTAAGCGTCGTTTGTTCACACATTATCTTGATAAATCGATTTATTGTAGCTTCATCTATCGGTTGGTGAAACCAAATCGGTATGAAACTGTTTCCCGAAGAAGTTTCGAGAAATCGAATCAAATCGATTTGAGAAAAGACGGTTTCCCATTCACACGACTCTAGCGAAACGTATTGAAACGGTTTAAAATCGATTCCAAGGCCTAGTATGAACGCAGCTAATGTTCCCGTCTTGAAACTTGATTTTACAAATTTTATTCCTCATAGTTTTACAATGTCGTATATTTTGAATAAAACAAGCATTTGCATAACCTGAAATTTCGTACTGGCGACGGTCCTTCGTTAATTAGATGATAAATTAATAACCCAAAACGTTATATACGGCGCGGTCATTAATCACGAAGAGAAAAGTTGTAATTTGAACAATTATATGATCCTTTATATGGGAAACCGTCCCATTATCCCCATATAATCTTATAATATCTTAGAGACCCTGGCGTAATTATACGACGCTTGACCGAATCTTAAACCGCACCTAAACCACGCATGCGAAAATATATACTGGAATATCTTCGTATCGTAATCTTGCCCTTGTTGCGTACAAAAGGCAAGAAGAAGCGTGGCAGAAGAATAGAATATATATAGCTTTAATTTAACGAATTCAATAAGGAAATCGCGACCGAAATCAATTCGAGGGTAAATTTGACAGAAACGTATTTAATTATTTCGCATTTCAGTAAAGAATAATCGCGGGGAATTTTACATATTCAAAGAGAGAATTGAATGAGGACGGCTTTAATTTTAAAGTATAATTTCACGTCAATTTAGAAACGCTTAGTGGCGTGGTTTAGAGCTGTCAGGGAAGAATTATATTATTTAGAACAATAAGCTTTACTCGCGTGAGTAGAAAATTAACATAAAATGTTGCTGAATATTTCACTGGACATTGAAAGTAAACTCTCTCCTAAATAAATATAAATGTATCCCTTTAAAAAGGAGATGGGGTCGTTCATTAGCTAATCACCTACCATATAACATTACATATATAGTATATAGCAACGGTCTAGAAACAGATATATTTAGAACCCTTTGACAATGGATGGGTAGAAGGGTAGAAGCTTAGGCAACCAGGCCCTTACCAGCTACAGACTGTAGCGTGCTTGGTCAAAAGACATGGAGGAATTTTGGATACCCTTTGTTTATCTTTCGGACCGAGTGGTCCTATAGCGCACCATCGATATAATAATAATAATGAGAGGAGGAAGATCTTTTAATGTCCTTTCGCTGAATTTGGCACGCATACACGGTGATGCTCCTTCAAGTCAAAATATAGTATGTAGCGCATGGACTAGCTTTTTACCCCGTTTTCTCGATATCCCCTTCAATAATCAATTATCTCGACATTTTTAGATTATTTCAATATCATTTACTCTCCATTTTGTATTATTCCAATATCCCATTATAACGTTTTATTTACCCAAATACCTCTTACTCCCATTATCCTCATTTTCATTTCTCCAAATATCTCTTAATCCCATTATAACGATTTTGATTTATCCAAATACCTCTTAATCCCATTATCCTCATTTTCATTTATCCAAATATCTCTTAATCCCATTATCCTCATTTTCATTTATCCAAATATCTCTTAATCCCATATCCTCATTTTCATTTATATCAATATCCGATTATTCCGATTTTTATTTATCTCAATATAGGATTATCCCGATTTTGAATTATCCAAATTTACGATTATCCCGCTTCTGATTTATCCCAATATAAGAATATTCCATTATTGAGTTTTCCTGAAATCCGATTATCCCGACTTTGATTTATTCCATTATCCTATTATCTCGATTTTCACTTATTTCAATATTGAATTAATTCCCATTATCCCAACATGTAATTAGTCCATATCCCATTATCCCAAAATATAATTAGTTCATATCCCATTATCCCAATATTGCATTTATCCTAAGATCCAAATATTCCTATATTCCAATTACACAAAGGATTGAATTTAGATCTTATCATCGGCTATGAGCCTGCAATTCATCTATTTTGAAAATTTAAAATCAAATTGAGCGACATATTTAGATTAATCCCCAGAGTATTGCTTTACAAGTGGTGATATTCAAGTGAGTTTTATTAAAAAAATTATAGGCATATATTGAAAAGCAACGTTGATTCGATATTTTGAGGAGAGAATATAGATACGATAATTTAGCACCAAACCCTGATGAGCTTTGCGAAACTGTATCCACCCCCGAACCGCATATAGACCAGCATCACCTTCTCTTGACCTAATCAATTAGAATCGGGGACCCGACGGTAAACAAAACTTTTAAGGCGGTATTAGGAGGAAGGTAATATATATTACGGAACCCAACACTCGTTCTCGGGGTCAAGCTCATTAGGCAGTGGAAGAAGCCTCTTAAACCCCGCCAATAATCTATCTACTAATCCCCTCTAGAAACCTTGACTAAAGCGAGCATACAGGGGAATGTTTACGACCAACGATCCGGGTTTCCATTTACCGAGGGATTATCGCTTTTCACTTTTAAAATTCAGAGAGGGTTTGCCCCCTAAACTATAAAGGTTTATCTAGTAAACCCATCGATGGCTCAAGAATATATATACCCAGATTTATTCGTAGTATGGAATAATACTGAAACAGTTCTTAAGTAACGTTTTCATTAACGCAGGAAGAATTCACTAAAAATAATGTCATCTTGAAAGCTAGGTCAAGTTAATAGATTAATATGTGGCAAACAGTGGCAAAGTAGTAACTAACAAAAGAAAAGGGTGATGTCTGAATAATATCCAAAGCAGGCAGGAAAGTAGTTACTACTTTTGCCACTGTTTGCCGTTAGAGGACTCTTAACAACGCCAAGTTTGGTTCTTAATCTCTAACTTTTAAGATAGGTGTCCATGGTTAATATTTCCCTAGTTTAGAGGCTTTAAATTTAAATATAATTGAATATTAAACCCACTCTCGAGGGATTTTGGAGCTGATTCGCTACCCCCATTCCTAGCCCCATGGTCAAAACGACCATGAAAACCTACCCTAACGACGCAAATTATAGTTGGCAGCGTGAGCATAGCTGGGTAACCCTTTATCTTTCGGATTTGTTGACTTAAAGACAAATAAAACCAAGCTTTGCGCGTGCTGTCAAGCCGAAATGTAATAAACAAAAGTTCATTTAAGGAGCAAAGAGAAATTAATTCATGAAGACGAGTAAAGTTTATTGAAAAGAATTGATCTGGAAATCGATTTAGGTCTAACCCTAAATCCGGTGCTTTTACGTATGCGAAAGCTATAGCTGAATTTATATATCTATTTATATATTTAAATAACTGCTAGAACTTTCTACTTAATTACGTGGCATAAAGCTGGATGAATCGCCAAGCAACGTTCACCGTTGACTGAGCTGCCAAGGTTTAACGGCGTCTGTATATAATATAGCAACGATTAAATTGATCATCGTTTTACGACTATACCAATTTGGGGGCCTAAAGTGTCTGGCCTACTTCCGAAATTGCAACGCCCAACTAAATTAGAGATAACGCCCTTAAAACGTCTTTAAGATCCCAACCATTTATTGGATTAAATTAACTTGAGTTTAGTTTTCGATTAGCTATGGTTCAAACAATACATTATTCGGATGACCGATTCTATAGGCAATCCGTGGAGCTAAAATAATGGGTTCGAATATAAGGGGTGTAAGGGTAACAGCTAGTTCTGTCTTCTTCAAATCCATACTTGAACTCTAACGGGCTTAAAGGTATAATTCACTTCAAGGGGAGTTTGCGGAACAGCAAAATCTACGGCGGAATGATTCAAAATGTTAAAATCTAATTGAAGGAAAAGTAGTCGTTGTCTACTCCTCTTGAATACGAGTATAGATGTTGATAAACTCGCAATCGGTTTTGGTTTGCATTACGATCAATGCCAAGTTTAACATATATCTAAGGTACCAATTTATTAAGTTTAAAGTGACGCTGTGCCCATTATTTTCGATACAATTAAAAATATATATCCAATTATTTTTTCACTTGAACCAGAAAAATGAGTATAACGTGATCAATAATAAGTTTAAAATTAAAAATACAGCTTTCAGAATGAAGTACTTTCATGAGAAAAACAGAACGAAAGCTACTATATCTCGTGCCAGACAGCGAGAGAATTAATCTGGCTAGATTCGCGTCTTGATCTCGCGAATTTAATGTTTAGTAATTTGAAAATATTCCGAGGCTGTTTTTAACTATAGTGTGACGTCGATTTTACTTTTTATTTCAAAGTGCTCCCATAGAATAACGAAATAAATTAGCTTAACCAATGAAGGAAAAATCTAATTTGAATAAAAATGGTCCAAATTAGAAAATTCCTTCTGAATTCAAGAAAAATAGACCAAATGAAAAACCGTAAAATTTGGACCAAAGTAATTTGAAATTTTAGTCCACTTTTATTGAACCCAGTTTATTCCATTTGGTCTATTTGGTCGAACTCTGTTGGATTTTCCAAGATCAAATCGAGGGTAGGTAGCGTCACTTTATAGAGTGCATAAGTTGAAAATTCAAAAGCGAGTTATATTAGATAGATATAGATATATATCGCAGTCTTCCAAAAAGCTACGTGGAAAGACTAATAGGATTCAAAGTCATCTTGGCCATCGCTTTAGATGGTTATCTAATAAAAGCCGTTATCCATCGATTTTGCACGGATGGGAGGGGAAGAATCAGGTGATGGGGAGGGGGGTCGGTCAACCAAATTCTAATGGAAGATCGAACAATGCAAAATTGACGGTTCTATCACTATAAACGTCACTCCCGCTTCCTCTTTGCCTTCACCTTCGCGTTAGATTTAGATTTAAAGCCGTTATACGGAAGACTTAGCTGGTCGCGACTAATTATAATATACATAGAAGCGGGTTCAATGGAGACTAAGCGTGATGATAACCATGTGCCGAAACTATATAGTAAACGGAAGGTATTTTCCCACACTGTGACAGCTTCATGGTTACGTATTAATAGTTATAAATTATACATATATATTTAACCTAGTTTAAAGGAAGAATGAAGCTTGACAAGTAGGCTTAAATTCACTAATAATAACAGAAATACAAAACGAATATTAAGCTAGATATCAATTTTTAACTTATTCAGAGAGTTAACTAAAGAAGGATCCATGAAATATTACCGTTAAATGGTGGGTGAAGAAGAAAATGCAGTTTTTTTTTTATTAATTTTGTTTTCGTATAGTAAAACATTCAGGAAGTGCCTCTGAGATAAAAATCTTTTCATTTTAGCATCAAACACTATTAACTTACAATATTGGTGTACGTGCGTACGTCCGTAACCTAGTTCTAGAATGTTCCAGAAAAGTTTAAAGATGTCTAGAAAATTCTGGAAAGTGCTTGAAAGTTTTAGAAAGGTCTGGAAAAGTCTACAACATTCTAGAGCATTCTAGAAATTCTAGCACATTCTAAAAAAATTCTAGCCCATTCTAAAAGGAATATAGCACACTCTAAAAAAATTCTAGCACATTTAAAAAAAATTCTAGTCCATACATTCTAGAAATTTCTAGTCCATACATTCTAGAAGATTCTAGTCCATACATTCTAGAAGATTCTAGTCCATACATTCTAGAAGATTCTAGTCCATACATTCTAGAAGATTCTAGCCCATACATTCTAGAAGATTCTAGCCCATACATTCTAGAAGATTCTAGCCCATACATTCTAGAAGATTCTAGCCCATTCTAGAAGATTCTAGCCCATTCTAGAAGATTCTAGCCCATTCTAGAAGATTCTAGCCCATTCTAGAAGATTCTAGCCCATTCTAGAAGATTCTAGCCCATTCTAGAAGATTCTAGCCCATTCTAGAAGATTCTAGCCCATTCTAGAAGATTCTAGCCCATTCTAGAAGATTCTAGCCCATTCTAGAAGATTCTAGCCCATTCTAGAAGATTCTAGCCCATTCTAGAAGATTCTAGCCCATTCTAGAAGATTCTAGCCCATTCTAGAAGATTCTAGCCCATTCTAGAAGATTCTAGCCCATTCTAGAAGATTCTAGCCCATTCTAGAAGATTCTAGAACATTCTAGCCCATTCTAGAAAATTCTAGCCCATTCTAGAAAATTCTAGCCCATTCTAGAAAATTCTAGCCCATTCTAGAAAATTCTAGCCCATTCTAGAAGATTCTATAACATTCTAGACCATTCTGGAAAGTTCTGGAAAATTCCGAAATTTTTTATGTCCCGTGATTTTTCACAAAATTAAAATATGAACCCCCAACTAATCAAAGTACGCCCCATCTCTGGCTTTATAAAATTTCGTTGGCAAAACTGCGGCTTTGAATCGCTCTCGTTCTTGATTACTTTCAGGGTCATAATCGCTCGTACAACAGCGAGTGTCGCGGATATTTTATGAAGCCAAAAATCACGCATCAACTTCCATCAAAAGTTCGCGCCTTATTCCTATACGATGAGTCTATAAATCTAAATACAGATAAGTTCAATCGCGATATAAACCATCGGATCGCGCTACTAATTACACGGGGGGAGGGAGCGAGCGTCTATGCTTACGTATACCAGTTAAGGCGGGTGACTAAAGCGAAAGCGTACGCCGCGCGATGATCTTGGCGATTTAAAGTCAAATTGGTATAGGAATACTAGATCGAAATTCTATAAATTAACCATGTACAAGTTACGGGGTGAGTGAGCGTGATTCGAGCCGCTATACCTTCTCCACTGGCACTTTCCTCCAACCTGGTAGGCAATCCGGCTAATTGCGCAGTTTGCCAGTTTCGTATTCTCGTAAACCCCGGCCTTCGGACTATACTCCCTGAAGCGATTTCGGCCGATTGATCTAGGGCCAAAGGGGTTAAACTCTCGCCTTCTCCCTCCCACCAACTTTCTCTCTCACTCAGTAACCCCGGGTGGTATTAGAAATTTAGATATCTACAGTAGAGTGCGTGGATCTAATCCGGACGTCTTCTCGAGGTGAAGAATCAAAAGCGGTGTTCCATCAAAGAGAATCTAATTAACGCGTTAAAATTAGAAGGTTAAAATATATAAAGTGATGTTTGTAACTAAAGTCGCCTATGATTTTAACATCCAATTTAATTTTATCGATATAGATTACGATATGAAAGGTATAGGCAATATATTCAAAGCTACAAAGTACTTACGTTACCACGCGCCATGTACCTCAGAATTATTATTTGTTACTCGACAATTATTCGAAATTAATGAAAATTATTCAAAACTATCGAATATTTTTCGAAAATATATCGAGTATCGTTCGGAAATATATCGAGAATCGTTCGAAAATATATCGAGAATAATTCGAAAATATATCGAGAATCGTTCGAAAATATATCGAGTATCGTTCGGAAATATATCGAGCATCGTTCAAAAATATACCGAGTATCGTTCGAAAATATATCGAGTATCGTTCGAAAATATATCGAGAATCGTTCGAAAATATATCGAGAATCGTTCGAAAATATATCGAGTATCGTTCGGAAATATATCGAGTATCGTTCGGAAATATATCGAGTATCGTTCCGAAATTTATCGAAAATAACTTTAAATTATCAAGAATTATTCAAAATTGAGACTTAAATTGTTTTGAAACACCCAAACATTATTTTTATGCGCATATATATCCTGAAACGCATCTGCCATAAAGATTTCCCTTAATTAAAAGGAAGTATGGCAAAGCAAGTAGTGAAGAATTTATAAATAGAACCCAGAATTAATTTTATAACCCCGAATTAGAAATAAATTAATTATTATTCATCAAAGAGCCAAAATCATGGTACTTGCATTTCGGCCCACAATATATCTATATAAACAAATCACGAAAGATGATAGGAGGATTCATTATACCAATTATATTTTAAACAAGGTAGCGTAAGCTAGGTAATAAAGGCTTAAAATATAATTTACGACTCTAAATAAGGAAGAGGCAGCGAGCGTGCACGATTAACGACGGCAGGAGAGGGTGCGCCTCATAAATATTCGGTTAATTCATGAATCTAAGATAGAAAAGCTAAAGCATAGGTGTATCTTCAACGCCAAACCTTGATTCGCGCCTCTGTAACAATACCAATATGTAGAATGAAGGGTGAATGAGGCGAAATTTTACTATTTGACGGAATAATGATTTCATTTAACGGCGCTGCGTTGGGTAATTTATTAATAAGATAACACCCTTTGGTATATACATTCTAATCACCCCTACCCTCCTCCTATCTCGGTGTTCAAAGATTCAAAATTAAAGTGTAATGGATGTATGTATATTCGTGGAACACCTCTGTAGTCTGAAAGTGTTATCTTTAATTACACGGATAAGCGCTTACGCGTTATAATGACAAAAGATGTCTCCCTCCTCTCAGCACTCTTCCTATGAAACATAGACCAATGATTATATATACAACTTTATCGTTTCAATAGAGGTTGAAGAGGAAAAATAAGACAGAAAAGTTCATTTAAAGGGAGCTCGAATGAAAAATTAATATCCCGATTTTGTTGATTACAGTCCAAAAATATTTTAGTTCTCGTAATTAATTTTAATGTCAGCATTTTACAAACAAATATTAAAATAGAAATAAATTTAAAACTTATCCGGAAAATAGGCTTAGCGGGATTCATGAAGATCCTGAACTCCTCATATAAGGACTAGCGACCAATGACATTGATCGATGGCTCTTATATGGGGAATGAAGGATCTCCATGACTAATGTCATTGGTCGCTAGTCCTTACACGGGGAGTTCTGGATATCTTCATGAATCCAGCTACGCCTATTTTGATGGTAAGTTTTTTAAATTTATTTCTAGTATAATAGTTGTTTGTAAATTTATTTACTGTTGGACTAGCCATATTTAAACGATAGGGGAGGTTACATTCTCCCCTTAATTATCAAAATTTACAATTTTTGTTCAGCCTCCCTTTAAAATGTTGTTCATTTTTCTTAATCATAACGTTTTGCATGAGCTGGTTAACTAGGAGGAGAGACAGTAAAAGAGATACTCTTTTAGAGGAGAAGAAAAAATGCGTTGGGGTCAAAAGGTCGTACTTTGGGAACTCAAGTCTATACAATACCCAGCGAGGATAAGGCGTAAGGTTCGAAGGGGGGGGGGGTAGTTTAGGATGAAGTCCTTAATTAAGACAACCGAAGAGGACCTTATTTCGGCTTCCCAATCCCCGGTCGCCTCATCTCTAGAGTGGTGCGAGTCACTCTTTGTCCTTGCACATTAGCTATATAGTTCGCGGGAAAGGTTCCAGCCTGTCAATTTTTTAGGAACCTCTTTAAGGATGTTTTTAACTCGGGATGGAATGTCCGGGGGAAAGGGAAACGAGGGGGGAGAGGTTGAGAACCGGGGCGGAAAGAAAAAATAATTTCTTCATTGTTTTCAGAGCGAGTCAAGGAGGCCAAGGTATTTCGCGCGAGGGAAAGCTATAGTATCCACTTGAAACAATGTATAATGGAATTATAGTCACCAGTCGGAAGTTACTTAATTGTAAAATAAGAGTTATTAATTTATAAAATGGCTAAGGTCGACCTCAATCATTTCGCCCTTGAAATAGATAGGTTGTAAAAATAAGAAGTTAAATACTTTTTTTAATAAGGTTTGAATGGATCTAATTACGTCTTTAAATCGACTATAGTTAAAGGGAAATTGGAGTTTAAACTGGAACAGCATTTAAATTTATTTTCAGAATCATCATGCCAAAAAAAAAGGTATTCCAGAATTTTTGGGGATTTTTTAGACACGTTTTTGGTGTTTAAATTAAGTTTGGTAAAATTTCTATAAAAGCAAATATAAATTCGGAGCAATCATATTTGTTCACCCTAAAAAAATCCTCTTTTCGAAAAGGTTTTCTTTAAAAAACGTTCAGTGGAAAACCAGCTTTATAGTCACATGAGTAGTCGGCCAAACTAATTAAATACAGAAACACATTTCGGCAAATTTAAAATTTTATAGAGATTAAAATTGAGCTTCTTAAATTAATGATTTTGAACACGCAGGTTTTAATCAACCAATCAATAAGTCTTCGGATGTGTTTTAATTAAATTGAATCCGTTTTAATTATAAATACCGGAAACAGTTTTAATTTGGTTATTCAAGCTTGAAAAGCAACCACTCGTTTTAATCTATTGTCTAACGTTCTAATAGTTTTTTCTCTCTCAGCTAGATTGTGATCGTAAAATGACCTTGAAAGCTTAATATCAACTTGATATTGAAAAAATATTTTGTTCCTTAATTAACATAAAATTGAAAAATAATTAGAGATAAAACTTTTACGATACGTATTTCAAAGCCTCGATCAAACTCTTCTGATTATTAGATAAATAGCTAACCCTATTAAGGTTACCACGCATTTGACAATAGGGAGAAACCATACGCTTAAAGGTAGAATGCAACCCGACAACATTTAATTTTCCATTATATTTGTTATTTTTAAATTGTACCTAATCCACTTGTAAACTAAATTACAACCAATATTATGGTAGAAATCAATTTAACTCACTCGGAAATAAGGCTTAAAGGAAGAATGAGGAGGAAAATTTAGTGATTTTGCGCGATTCAAAGAGTTTGCCACAGCACGTGTCGCGGGGATTTTATTAGGAGAAAGGTGGGGTATCTTTGGATTAGTCGGTCGGATGTTCTCCTTAATTGAATTCCAAAATAAGAATGATTCCGATATTAGTACAATTCATAGACACTCCCTGAATGTTCTACTATACGTAAACAAAATTAATAAAGAAAAATATCACTTCATTTTTCTCTTTACCCTCCCTTTAACATAGATCCGTTTAGAGTTTGATATCTCGCTGTTAACGAGTCTCCGGCCAATGAGGTGCTTATCAATGAGGGTGATTCTTAAGCCTATATAGTTGGAAACCTTTAACAGTCGGCCAATCTCTTGACAAAAACGAAATAGTATTACAAAAAATTATTTGTATCTTAGTATTGGCTAATAAATACTTTTATACTATTGGCTTAGGCCTATTTAAAACAATAAGTAATCGATAAAAAAAAATAAAAATCACTCGTCACATTCTATTCTCCCTTTAACCAACTTGTCTAGCTTTAATGAAAAATTGCGCCGATCGAGGAAATGGTCTCAATTGCCTTTTCCCTTGAACTACGACTTCTCCATTACAAGAAATGAAGAAGAAAAAAACTCAAAAAGACTGATGATCCGTTCGTTCTTTTCCTATTTTCTTCCCTCCCGTAACTTCGTCATCTCGTGCAAGTTTCTCATTGAAGATGCTAATTTAGAAAACTAGTAACTAGAGTAATTTCTCTTCCCTGTGTGCTTGTAATTTAGAAAGTCTAGAGAACGGAAACCTCCGAGTTACTAAACCAAAGAGTTGAGACCTTCATCTGTCACGCGGATGGCTTAAATTAAATTACGCTATCCGAAGAATAAGGGGGAAACCCCAACAGGCAACAGAGACACTCTTAAAATTGAGCCGAATAAAACGGCAAGGTGTATAAGCCTTATAGCAAGAACTCATTAATGAAATTCGAGAATGGAGGAAGGTAGAATTGGGCTACAGTCGAGATGTCAAGTTTTTCCCTTATTCTGACCTTTATAGTGGATAGGAGGGCCAATTGAAATCGGCCCCATTTAAAATGGGGGGGGGGCATCGAACGCTGTTAGGTTTAATTATCTTTTGTAGAAGTCAATCGCGACAAGGAAAGGGATATCGAGATTGATGCCTACAGAACAGAAATTATCTTCATGGAACCTATTCTTAATACGTTCTTGGATCTCATCTATTTGTTCTTGTATACACATCCATGCATAATTATGATAAGCCAAAATATAGAAGTTTCATTTGTTAACAGTATGGACTTGATGTGGGATTAAATATTTACTAATGTGTCAGTTAAAACAGCTTATCTTGAAGTCTGTTCCATTTTGAGTTGGTATAACGAGCAAAACTTGCTTCTCAATACCTTTTAAGTGAAATAATTATACAAATAACGAGTAGCGTAGCTTTTCAAGTTCTGCCATAAGGCGAAATATATTCTCTTGACGTTCCGAATATAGCGAATAATTGGGGCAATGTTTGATTTATTAATTATGAAAGAAATGAAGCAAAATATAAATGTTTTTCTTTATAAGTATAAATCAATTCTGGTTTGGAATTAATTAATTTATGATCAAAATGTTTTTCTTCATTAAAGTATTATTCGTTCAAGTTCTCAACTCTCCAATAAAAAAGCTTATACAAATTTAATGGTTGAATATCTAATTAAGGATACTTGCAAGGAACACAAATAATCCGTCAAAAGTATAACAGTTATAAGAAATAAGCATTTCACAATCTGATTAATTATTTAGAAAAACACTATATCTTATTAATGTTTCCTATACTAAACATACTTTCAGGAGTCATTAATAGAAATAAAAACTTATCCCCTTTATCCAACATCTTATAGCTTTACTCCCAATCGCTAATTCTATTGGCTAAATGATTATTAATTAATCTTAGAGAGAACGAATTTTTTTTATCAATAAAGAAAAAATATTTCTTCAGTATCACTCAACCTATTTTAAGCTAGCGTTTCTAATATACAGCAAGATAGGTTGATAGGGGAGATCAAAATGAAAATATTTGTTCTTTCTTTCAAGATATCCCCAACGTTTTGATATAACGTTACTATAATAACAGGAGGGTCCGAAATAATGATATTCTTATGTCGTTTAGCCGCACCTCTTACGCCCCATTATTATACCAAGACCTTTCAGATATGTATAAGAGAGAAAAAAAAAAAAAAAAAAAAAAAAAAAAAAAAAAAAAAAAGAGACGCATGCGCGATGCGAGTTTATCGTGACTATAATATAAACAGAAGCTTATGAGACCTGAAGTAGTAATTTGGTTTTTCCGAAGTACTTTCATTGCATAAAATATTAGTATTTAAACAACGCGAATATTTAATTAAAAAACTAAATGCAAGCTATCCTTTTCAAGCTTGCGATTAACAAAACATTTACGATTTTAATAAAATTATTCTACTAAATATCCCGCTTTGTTTAATTAATATTCTAGTATATTTATATTACAGTGGCCACTATGTCTTAAAATTTAGGAAGGTCATTGTTTAAAGGAAGAATTCAACTTAACAAGTGATTTTTTTATCATTATAGATTTACCAAAAAAATAAAAATAAAATAAAACAACGTCCAGTAGCTTGATACGATCAACTAAGGTCCAGATTCAGATTCAAGACACTCTAGCGGCCGCATTCGGTGTAAATAATGAAATTGGAAGCGCCACTCCTTGGAGTTGGGACCTGGAAGACAATATAGTCAAGCGCGGCCCGCCTAATTTCTGTCCCTCTCTCCCTACACTAAATATCGTGGAAGAGTCCAAATCACTCGAGCCAGACAGGGGTGATGACGTTATTTGGCTAGTTTTAAGTGATGGCTAGTACGTACTTCGAGTAACTTATACGTTTCTGATAAAAAGGAACGCGTATAAAATATAGATTAAGAAAATGCCCCGTAGAACCTTTGAATTGATTTAAATTCACACGGAAATTCCCGTATTCTTATGGAAATTTCGATCTGATCTTAGACTGTAGTTACGTATACATTACATTCAAAACACAGAAACTACAAGGAGAGAGTGTTATTTTTATATGATAATCGATATTCAAAGAAATGGAAGCCTTTGGAAGGTAATAACGCGTACTCTTTTGTTCATGGGTAGTTTGCGAAACGGCAAAAAGGTGAAAAGCATAAATACGCAATAATGAATTGAGTATGGACTGAAAGAAGTTTATGCAAATTGATTTTGAACACCTATAGATCACACAGCCCTTGGCTACGGAGGAAAGAACGTGGAATATTGGTGAAATAAAAAGCTTTTTATTTTCCTTATACTATAAAATTTGTTTCTGACGATTGTCATCGCATTGTTTCGAAACATTGGCCTCAAGAATTGAAAGATCGAATCACGCGAAAACGGCCTTTTTTAAAATATTTAATATACTTGCAATTGGGAATAAAATTTTAAAAAACAATTGCGAATCTGATTCTTGAGGAATTTTGTTGGAATCAAGATGTAAATTTAATGGGGGAAGGGTTAAAAAAATTAAACTTAATTATTGGACACTTCTTTGGTATTTAAATTAATTTCTAAAGTTTGGTTAAGTTTGAATGTAAAATCAAACCGGCTCCCCCTTTCAACGGTACAGATTTTCCAATATATTTTAACAGAGTCGCTCTCGCCATCTGATTAGATTTGTAAGAAACTCAATAATAAAATAATAAAATATATACTATGCTTAAAATCAAATCTAATGCAACTATAGGTCAGAATTGAAATTAAAAACACTAAAATCTAGCCTAAAATTGTGAAAATTTTTATTCATAATTTTGCGTTTAGATTCTGAAAATTAATTATTCAAAAGTTTGGTCCATTTTTAGGTCGTAGTATCCCTTTAATATTCAGTTGAACTAGGCCTTTTTTAAGTGAAGAAAACCATTTCCACTTAGATTTCTCTTCAGTGGGGGGAAATTACTTTAAACAGTTCCAATTCGGACACGGCTTATCTTTAATTAAACAAATTATCATAAAATATAATTAAACTTCATTCGTGCTGCTGATTCAAGGTAAAATATATACACTCTAATTAAGGAAATATCTCCCTCAGTAATAAAATATTACGAGCTAATGACTCGAATAAAGCAGGTTTGCAAACCACTTGAGAATCCAAATTGAATATTTACTAGATATCTATGGAACCTAAATGCTTTGGTCTATATTCTATAAATATTCTAATCAAAGGGTAGAAATAGACGGTAAATCTGTTACGTATATATTATTAAATCAATTAAATTCAACGGGTATTTGAATATTTCAAACGATGCTGTCTTCCCAAAGGAACCGGAGAATTTCAAGGTTGATATTAATGAGGCCTGGCTGATTGGATTGGCTTTAAAATTAGCACCCTTTAGCTATGAAATTCCCCTAAGATCATAAACATACCTTCCAGGTTAAGTCGAAAATTAGTTTCAAATTAAATTTTTAATACATAAAGATATATAGAGCATAGTTCTTCTATAAAACAATTGAAGCTTATACAAGATATATAAGATTTAAAATGTAAGAAACGGTTAACTTTTTTAAAGTGAGGCTGTCACAAATTTTTCGTGAACTCGCTGACCCTTCAATGGGAAAAATTTTAGGGTCTCCATGAATCCAGCTAAGCCTATTTTCTGGTAACTGTTTGTAACTTTTTTACAGGTGGATTAAGCCTATTTAAAAAAATCACTTGCATTCTCCCTTTAATAGCTATGATCGACAACGTTCGTATAAACCTTCTATTGGTTCCCTATTATGATTTGAAGACGTTTCTTGATTTCCCAAAGAAAAAAGGGTAAACATTTGTCTTTTGAAAAAGTCTGCGTAGTTTCGAAACAAACACCAGACCGAACAGATAGCCTATTCCGGTATCCCTAATCATATTAAAGGCTTCTACAGTTAAAGGCCTAAAACATACACTTAATAAAACTGTCAGAGGTTTCCCGGAATCACGGTATAAAAGTCACGTAATCGTAAAGAAAAACGCAACTTTCTCGCGCGATATAAGCATCATCATAATTCGAGACTACAATCCTTTACATAATGAGAGTCATCTTGGGTTTGTAGCGTGTATAAGGGCAATCTTCCAATTATCTCCATTTGTTTGATAACAGATAACAGATGGGAACTTGGGTTTTCCACGAACTGAAATTTCAAGATGATTCTTGTTGATAAATGAAGATTACGGTCGATTAAATCCGAGATTTTATTTTATAGTTTGTTTAACCAATTTGAGACAACTCTGCAATGTTAGAGATGAAAGGAGGATGTTAAGATCTAGGGATTTTAAGTGGAGAAAGACAGTCTGATACAGTAATGAAGTCAATATAATAGTGCCTATCTTTAACATTGTGAAATCACGCCAGAGTGATAAAATATAAGGTCAATTTATGTGAAGAAAAAAGGCGTGTTTACTATCCAGTTCTTATAATTTAAAAGAATCAAACGAAATAATAATTTTAATGTTAGTTTGCCCAAATTTAGATGAACCTTTTGGGTTGTTCTATGGTCATTTTTGGGCCCCATCCATAAAAATGTGAAAAACATTTAATCTTAAAGCTCTTTTCACGCTAAAGCGAAGCTATATAATTATTATAGGACACAATCGATATATTTCCCATACAATTATTCCAAAACATGCACCGATAATACGTAACTTCAATAAAAATATCATTATTACTATCTGCCCCTACACGTGTGTTTCACCCTGAACACCGCGGCTCTACGGTTGAAAAATTTCTACAGAAGCATAATAATGAATGAAAGTGCTTCAACTACATCACAACGGTGTTTAGGATTAATTAAACCGAAAATTACCATCGATTGTGCCTTTTCTTGAAAATCACTTAACCATTGTTTTAGAATATATAATAAAGTTAAATAAAAATGGTATTATTTTCCCTCTATTTGGCAGGGGTCCCAAAGACGAAAAAATTTAACATACTTCTTAAAAGTAAGTGTATAACGCGGTATAAGATTCCGAAAGCAGCGTGTGTTGCTTGAATTGAATCAAACGGAAAATATAAAAGAATAATAAGAATAAAAATAATAAAACTATCAAGAATGCCAAGAAAAAAATGAATTTATTTTTTTCCCTGAAAGTGAAAGCGTATAGAAAAGGGCAGAGAGAAGAATGTTTGAAATCCCTCCCCGCTACCGCCCTGTAGGTTTCCCCAATCTCTATGGCACACTGTGTCGTTCGTTAATCGAGAGAAACGGAGAACTAAACTGCACACTCGAGGCGGCGGTGCAGTCAGAGAGAGAGAGAGAGAGCCAGAAGGACGAGAGTTTCGAAGAAGAGAAGTACACGGAGTCTGTCGGTTGAGCAGGCTGCTTGTTTCGAGCAAAGGACACGGTTATCAAGGCGTTCAGTAGCGAGCTCTCCTCCAAACAGAGTGGTTCTTATCGTTGGTCGCGCTTCTATCCGATCCATAGGAAAAAAAAGGTTTTCGCGTCGAAAGAGTTGTTTTAAAGGTTCGGTTTTACTTAACGCCGGCGGGAATATCCGCGGTCGGTATTTGGCGCTCGGCCCGGGTTCCCGGTTGAAAATCATTCAGGCTGTCTTGGTGCACATGTTGCCAGCGCTCTACGCGCAAACCCTCCTCGTCCCGGCGTCAACGCGCGGGGGACGGCGCCGAAAGTTTCGGAGAAGACGGTGGGACGTATTACGACGGTGATTTTGAACCCTACGCCACGGCGGCCTCGATTAGGTCCGTCCAAGGTGGGGCGGGTGGTTCAGCGTCCAGATCAAGGTCCAGACGCTCCCGATTAGAAACATCGCCCATGATCGTCGAAGGCCGTCCCATGGCTCCAATCTCCTTGGAGGCCTTCTTCCTACACCTTATCGACAAGGTCAGTAAACCAGTCGTTAAGTACGCGTCCAAAAAAACGTATCCATTTGAGACCTCCAAGATTAAATTTCTATGTAGAAGATGGTTTGAACTTTCGTCAGGTATACCAGGCAGGTTATAGGGAGATCATGACGAGAATTATAATTCGCGATAGGGTTCATGTACGCGTATGATTTCTTTCTCTCTCTCAAGAAACGTTTACTCAAAACACAGCGTAGTTATTTGCTGATGTAAAAGTACTTTTATTAAAGACGTAAGGGGATAAAAACTAGATATTTCAACATATTTCTTCGGGGCTATTATAGAAATCAATTTTTATTTCGGAACGCCCATAGTTTAGAATGCGATTTAGAATTTTTTTGGAATTTAAATTGATGTAGTGTTTGCGAAGATTTAATAATTTCGGGGAAGTATCGCGTGCTTTTAAAATATTTCGGTATAAAATATGTTACCTTGGATATTTCAAAGCGAATAAAAATTTAATACAACTGACAATAAATGCCCATGGTATTCGAGTGTTTAAATACCTCACGTGGTTGGCCCCATCATAATAAACTTTCTAAAACTCAATCCTCTATATTTAAAAACTATCCAAACCGGTTTTAAATTCTTTTAATCTTCGTAATCTGTCTGGAGGTCACAATACGAATAAAACCAACACGAGTTTAGTTTACGATCGCTTTTAAGTTTTAATCCCTCGGTAAAAAAAGGAAATAACGATATTAATGGAAATTGCTCGGAAATTGGGTCAAAGAGGAATTTTACTGATTTCACAATCGAGGTTATTTTTTGCCTTGCCCCTTAAGTGCCATTGACCCGTGGGGCTTTAAAATGCGAATAGAGTGGAACTCTCCACTACACAAAAATATTTTTGGAAAATTATCTTTAACCAATATTTAATATTTTTTTTTTATAAAAACCTTTGAAATATTTATCAACCTTAAATATGCTTTGATAAGTCTTAAAACTGACTCTAGAAAATTAAAAAAAGGGGGTTTTGAGCCAAATTAAAACTGAAAAATCAAACATTTTCTTCGTTTTCTGATTCAGCATGGTCGAAAATGATTTAAAAATTTTATCTATATAGTTAATATTTTAAATGAATAAGTTTATCTGAATCTTTTTAAAGTGTATCCTATTTAAAAGTTTCCAATTTCCACCAATTCAGTTTTATTTTAAAAAATTTCAATGACATGGTTTCGTCATTCCGATTCACGTGCCTTTTAAAAACTGATAAGGAAAATATTAGAGTACGAAGATTAAAAAAAATTAAGATGTTTTCTTATCATTGATAAGGAAAAGACTTTTCAAGGGTGTGGACTCTCGAAACACTATTTCAAACAGCTGTTCAAATTCCTTAATATGAATACTGATATGATAATTGTCGTTTCTACCTGTTTTTGATTTGACTATTAAATTTGAAGTGGTATTCTTAATATAGCGAACGATGAGGCGGATGAATACACAATATTAAAATTTTCAGAATTAATTTTGAAAACTAATAATGAGGATTACAAATGAACCCATACGTAAAAATATGTAGGAAGATTTGCGACACCTAACGGGTACTAACCAATTAGTTAAAGTCATCTTAATTGCAATAATTATGATTATTACATATAATACCGGTTACATTATCATATTCTCGCTAAAACGGTGTTACAGTTCACCCAAGAACTCATTTATACACTTATAAGAACATTCCAATACTTTGTAGCCAAAATTCGTCCGCTTCCGTTTTCTGACACCTCGAAAAAGAGCCAGGAATTAATCACTTCCGTACACCGATTACGTAACTGACTACAAATCCTTTGGCAATGATAAATACGAAATAGGTTAAACATTAATAACTTTATTAGTCAAAGCTAAAGGCTTGTACACCGAATACGTGGAGTTATCAACCCCCCTTTAATTTAATTTTCTTCCAAGGCCAATTTCCTGAGTTTCACTGCTTTAATTTTGATTTAAAACTTTCGGGAATGAATATGAGTATGGGTTTATATACGATCTTGATCCAATTTGATATTAAAAATGTAATCAATAAATTAAGACTATATTACCGTAACTCGTTAATTTCAAACTATATATACTGATTGTTTTTCCTCCTTTTGATTTTATTATTTGATTATCGTAATACAGGTGGAGTCGCTGAGGACGCAAATTAACAGGAAGCGTTCTATGCGCGAAGAGATCCGAACTTTGGAATTTTGGCGCGCGATTATCGCGGAGTGCCTTGCCACCTTCTTCTTCGTGTTTTTATTGTGCGGCGCCCATATCACCTGGCCCGGTTTCTACTCGCCGACGGTCGGCACAGTGGCCATGACTTGCGGACTGTCCATGGCCACACTCTCGCAGTGTTTCGGACACATATCAGGGGCGCACGTCAACCCCGCAGTCACGTTCACCATGTTCGTGACGAGAAAAGTCACGTTGCTCAGAGCCCTCCTCTATATCATCGCCCAGTGCGGGGGTGCAATCGCCGGAGCCGCCCTACTCTATGGGTAAGCTCAGAGCCAAGCTCATTTATAACGTACATTTACAATAATCTGATGGAATTCAATAACTTGAAAGAAAGACCATAGTTTTCAATAAAGCCAGGGCAAAAGAAAATTAAACCCCTCTTTCCCGGCTTTCCTTTCCATTGCATAATCTTGCGAGCGCAGTTCAGAACGGATCAGTTCTAAAACTAAACTGTTAGCTTTTCTATCTGCTTAGTTTGAGTTCATTTAGTGGTTGGTATCTCAGGGGGGACGCAATTAACCCCCTTTTGTGAAAACTAGGTATTAAATTAAGAGCAATCTAAATTTCTGATAAATTTCTTTCCACAAAATATCATATTTCACATATATTTATTGATATAATTTAGTAATTATAGTATCAAATTAAATTTCCTGCATATATTTTTCCATATAAACTATTGGAAGGAACATCAAAGATTGGAATAGTTCAGCTGTAAAAATCTATAATATGTCTTTAAGTATTTTTGGAGATAAGATTAGGTTAGACTTCACTCTATATCCTAGCTCTGTCTCTTCCCTAAAACGAACTGAAAGTTCAAGTTTGTGCCCTCTTTCAATCTCTCTTCTGTCAACACATACACAAACTAAACTCCGATACTAAATACCGCAAATAAATGTATATTGCATTAAAGGTCGAATGAAACGCTAAAAATAAAAGGCTCCCTTATATCAAAATAAACTGGACCACTCTGTAATATATAGATTTAAAAAGAGAAACTGTTACTAAGCATATTATAAATGATGAAAAAAAATCAGAGCAAATTTAATTGATTTGGAATCTCATGAATTGAATTATGGCCCATAAATCTAATAAGACTTGGCCGTTTATGGCAATGTAATTATTTTTGAATTAAAATAAAAAAGAAGTTTATTAATTAATTTCTAAAGTTTCATAAAATTTCTATAAAATTAAATATAAATTCGGACCAATCATTTCTTTTCAGCCTTCAACAGCGCTTGTAATGTCTTAACATTAAAAGAATACGCCTAAGACGTATATGATTGGTCCGAATTTAAATTAACCAAACTTTAGAAATTAATTTAAACACCAAAAACGTGTCTAAAAATTCTCGAATACGTTTTTTGGCAAGGTGATTCCGAAATTAAATTCAAAAGCTGTTCCATTTTAGCTCTAAGTTCCCTTTAAGCATATTTTACTCTTAAAAACAAGTGTGTACATTTGATTGTTTTGTTATTTCATTATCTCTTTATAATAGCGTAAAAACACAAAAGATAAAGTTTAAATACTCTCTAGTAAGGAGCTTATTTAGAGAGATAAAGAGCATTAGCGAGACCATTAGCGCCCACGCGGGGCCCCTTGATATAATTATGCCTCGCATTTAGTCTAGAACGAGAGGAGAGACAATGCGAAAAACGAGGACACGAATTAGGACCACAGCAATAGTTGTATACTGATGATAGAAAATGAGGGACCATTTTCGGCGCTTACCGCCCAGTGAGACAGATATAACAAAGAAATCTCTAGGGAATTTTTATTCTATTTTGTTTTTTTGATTTTTTTTACCCGAAAAGCGAATTTTTTTATATATTGCTTAAAGGGATAATGCAACCTAGTAACAAGAATTTTTTTATTGATTCCTTATCGTTTAAATAGCCCTAATCCATCAGTTGATAAATTTACAAACAAATATTAAAAAAGAAATAAATTTAAAAGTTACCCAGAAAATAAGCTTAGCTGGATTAATGGAGATCCTGAATTTCTTCGCATTGATGGGTCAGCGACCAATCGAATGCTATTCGAAATATTATGGAGATCTCGGCTGAACGACTGGTCTTTGCTCATTGGTCGATGACCCTTCAATGCGAAGAAATTCAGGATCTACATGAATCTAGCTAAGTCTATTTCGTGGAAGTTTTAAATGTATTTATAATTTAATATTTAATTTTTTTACTAGATGATTAGTCCTATTTCAACTATAAGGAATTGATAAAAAAATCACTTGTTGTTTGATTACATTCTACCCTTTAAGAACGATGCCCATTGGTAACATATCAGGATTGCCAGAGACTTGGAAATCCTGGAAAAGTAGGAGGAAGTTTTTTTGAAACTGGTGCCTTTAGTTTATTGATGATTCGACCACTATACATACTAAGAGTGAAATTAACTTTTAAGAAAACTTCTCGATTTATTATCCATAACCCTTCGATAACTTTTCCGCCCATTTTATTGCCAAATTCCAATTTCGCAAAGAGCTCTTATAAGAATTGATAGTCCTCGGTATACGGCTTTCTGGCCAGAGTCTATCGCCCGAAAAAAACAGAAAAGTTAATAACTAAAAGGGAATTTTATATAGTAACGATTTGGCACCAAGAATTTCGAATCCGCCAATTAGGTCAGGAGAACTTATTTTCTTCGCGTATTTCAATCATTCTTATTATAGTTTTTTTAAAAAAAAAGTTAAAGTTGGCGAAATAATCATTTACAAATTAAAAATTGAAGATTTTCTTGAAATTGGATTGTTTTATGCTGGGGCTGAGAGGTAAATAGGCCAGCTCTATGCGTGAATGGTTAATAAGAGGATCAAAGTATATGGATTAATGGGGTCCGATTATTTTCTAGGGTAACGTTTGCCCAGTTTAACGCGGAATCTCTATAGGGATGTGTCTTGCGTGCAGCATAAAGCACCCCTATAAAATAACACTATACGCTCCAAGATTCCTCGTGTTCTAACTTCATTATTTGGTTCTTACTTGCACGCTTGCGCTTGCGCGTCGAACGTGGATCTGAATTTTCTTACCCCTAATTAACTGCTCATATTAGCTCAATATATATGTCGCCTAAAATAGAAAAGATAGAAGCCCGCGGACGCGGATAATATTTCGTACGACTAATAAGCGTTATTGAATAAGAAACTAAGCGAGTCAGATGTGAACGCTCGGTTTTCTAATCAACTTCATTACCGGAGAGAAACTGGACCGTAATACATTGTGGGGTTATGAGCCATACGCGTCCATCAGTGACAATTATGAAAAGCCTAGGGTGGTCATCTTAATTAAGAGCTTACGGGGAGAGGGAGGAAAACATTGGAAAAGAGATTCACGATGAGGCCGCGTTTCCATACGCGATATCAGAAATATAGAATAAGCACAAGTCAGAAGAGCCGCTCTTAGCTTTATCAGCCTTGGATTTATGCGTAGATAATATCAAGAGAAGTAGAAATTAAGTTGGCCCTTTGGTTTCTACAATATTTTATTGGTTTAAAATAATTTTCGGTCGCTATATGTTCCTTCAATTGTTAAAATTAATGTTTTACTTCTGTTTTAACTACCGAGGTTTATGTATAGCATTCTCTGTTACACCCTTTTCAGACGAAGTGTAATTAGCCCGATTTAATCAGATATAACCGAGAAGACTATGTAAACATGTTCGATTTCTTATACGTAAATGGAAACGCGCCTTGAAAGAGTTTGGGGAGTGGGGGTTTCATTAAAAGCGCAAAAGCCTGGCTCGTCTAACGTCGTGTTCCGCATCAGAATTCCCGGTCTTCTTTCTCGTCATATCGCGAGAAGAGAAGAGGCTGCTGCGTCTGACAGACATTTTCAGTCTCTTTTGTCGCTTTTACTTCCTCCTTACACCGATGTACACGTGCCCTAGACATATCCGTAACTGGTACAGACAAAAGAAGCGAGTATTCGCATATTTTAACTGGAGCTACACGCTGCAGCTACTATATACTATAATAAGCCCTCTTTTACGATCGATCTGAACGTGTTAGAAGTTGTGATTTAAGATGGTATTGATATATAAGGCATGGTATACGGAATGACATGGTAATAATAAACGCCCACGGAACAGAAGAGCGTGACAAGTGGCGTCCCATTTCAATTAAACTCTGGGGTATAAAGGTCGTTTTCAATTATACAATAAGGAATGTTTCAGAATGACAAGAGAAATATGTTTGGTTCTTTTCAAATTTACATTAAATCATCTTAAAGGGGTCGTAATTTGGATAAGTAGGGAGCAAAGCCTATAGCTCTATGTCTAATAACTTAACTTTGAATGTCTTGGTTATTATAAAAAATGTTACATTAAAATTTTGATTATTAATTATGGGGAGAACTTAATAATATTTACAATACCAAGAAACAATACCGTCTATCTTGGAATGGTTAAATGGGACCGTCGCTTCGGTGATGCGTTGGATATACTAGGAATAATTTTGTGGAACTTAACTACTTATACTAATTGATAAAACGAAGTTGTAAGGGTTTCTACGATAACGAAATATGCAATTTTGGAGGTTTTGGGTTTTAAGTATCGGAATACTTAGTTAAACTTGTAATTTAAATTTACATTTAAAGCAATTAAAACAAACACCGTAAGGTAACTGTCTTTAAATACAATTATATTTAGGTTTCAATTAAAATTATATCATTAATTGTTGATAATTAACTTATAAAGTTTGTCCCACTATAGCCCTTCATCATTATCATGAAAACAATTCTGACGGAATGAAATCTGCTTTTGCCAAAGTATAAATTGCTGAGCTTTTAACGACAACGACCCGCCACAGGCGCGCAACTAAGCTTCCTGTCGGTACATCTTTGAGTGGTCCATTTATACTAGAATACGTCTCTTTCTGAATATACATTCCCACTCTCTTTCGTCCATTTGCGAGGGAGTAAAGACCTTTTAATATCAAACGGAAACAACGCGTATATAATAACATAACCCTATATATTTAGATATTACCAAGAAGGGGGGATACAAGTCCTAATAAATCCACAGGAATTTTCAAAACTCATAAAGCTAGAATATCTTCCAAATTATATTGGTTATATAGGTAAAGTGATGGCTTTATAGTATATCTTATTCGCTGAGTACTGAAACTAATTTGAACTACAATTCAAATCAGGTTGAAATTTCAGCGCGTTCAAACATACACATTTATCTCTCTGCTAAAACAATGAGTTGAGAGGTAAGACGAAACGCAACTTGTATTTACACTTACTGAACACTATTCAAACTTATTCTGACGACTATTCTCATGCCAGTGCAGGGCTTTCGCGTTTGGAATTCTAATTAACCTCCTTCCTCTCGTTCTGACCAGAATTCTGGAATCCCAAGCCAAGAATGCCCACGACAAATAGGGAGGGAGAGTAGGGCATGGCCACTTCTGTCTCGGTATAAAGCGCGTATTAAATATACATCCCGATATCCGATGATTATACGGCGACAGCTTGGATGGCAACATTTAGAATAAACGCCGTCAGGAACTGGAGCAAGTTAGATACAGGTCGAGAGTTTGAGAAACTCTAGACACCGCCCACTACATGTAGCGAATATAATTAAGCGGTATACCGTGCACTCGATGACTGCCCATTAAACGACGCTTCATCAACATAGTATCACGAGTAACGCAAGTTTGCGACACGAGGGTAATTTTATCTCACGAAGTATTTTTATGGAAATAACTGTTTGTTCCCCAAAGATTTTCGACCCATGTCGTTGAGATAAATCCAACGTGAAGCAGAGGTGACGCTGTTTACGTATGCGTAACTTAAAAACAGTTGATACGGTTGTACCTTATAAAATTCTATAATATTGTGTATATATTGCTTATGATATTAAAAGGACCGACTTTCATAATGGTCACTACATGGGTTTTAATTTATGAACAGAATGGCATTGTGACTCGTTAACAAGTTTCTCTCGTCTGGGGGGGGATTATGGAATCCCATATTGAAGATTAACTACGACTTTGATTACCTAGTTCTAAACCTGGTCGTACACTTGTTGCTAACAGTAAAGGACTTGCATGAATTAAACTTTAAATCTATTGAAAACTTCGAACATTTAAGGTTGATAATTTCTCGAAAGATACATTCAACGTTTTTGCAAGTATACATTTGTATCAAGTACGCTCAACGTAGTAGACTGTAGCTTTGACTGTACTAAATGCAGTAGTCAGTAACGTAATCGAGTATTCAGTGTACAGAGTTTACGGAACTAAACAATTCCTCGTTTTTAACATTTAACCTGTAAGTTAAAACCTTAAAAACATGCAGGTAACCTCATATATATGTAAATGATAACATTTGAAAGTCTAGAACGAAGTCCTAAACGGTCTCGAATGTTCCTCGCTAAACTAAAACATCATCAATAACGGGTCATCGAACGCGTTTACAAAAGGTCATAGGTCATCGAATTAAATTACAACAAGGACGACGAATTGACGATACAATAGCGAGAGTGCGCGGGATTAGGATGCCGGAGGGGGAGGCGGTTGGTTGGTGGTTTGAACTATAAGGAAGTCCTTAGGGAAAAGCTTTTTCCTACAACAAATTGAAGCCGTATATATCGCCTACTTCTTCGATAGGGTGTCTGAAGGGAGATATCCCTCGAAGGCCCCTTAAGACTTTGGCCGAATACGTGGCGTGGGCTGGGGGGGTAGAGAGGAGGGCGAAGGACGAGAGCCGGCCGAGGCTTAGCGGATTCTCCTTATCGGCAGGAATTTCGCGAGAAAAAGCCCCTCGCTAAGTCCAAAGGCGCGAGAGTCCGTGAGTAGCAGACGGAATTGCTTTTGATTGGATTGAGTAACGGTTCCTTCAATTTGCGGGAGCAGCTTTTTAGCTCTATATTGAACGTATAAGGCCGCCGAACATATACGAAGAGGAAGGAACGACGCTATAGAAATAAAATTGATCATTTCCCGTGTTCTAATCAAACCGACCTTGCCGTCCGTCAAAGATATCCCGAATCCCCGATATATATCTATACCATTAATTGTATTTAGGGTAAGGATTTAAGGATATAACGGATACAACCAAGCCTTGTTAACGATCTTAAGGATCATAAGGATAATAATACTGCGAAGTATTGAATACCGATTATAGTTAATTCAAAAATGTGTTCATTGACTCCAATCAAACATTTTCGAAAGTACTTGAGCTACATCAATACGGGCAAATTTTGTCAAATAATATGATAAATGTTTAATACTCTAAATGTTAAATTTAAATCTTCATTAATACCGGGTAGACTTTAAATATAACTTTACTTTGATGTTCTTGGTCGCGTTTTTAAGTTATCTTAGCAAAATATTTAAATTTTTGCATAATCTATAACACTCTGATGGAACAAGTTCTGTCTTCGTAGTTTCTTGTTTAAATTCTCTTTGCTTTTAGTTTGGCCATGGTTCAAGAGATACCACCTTTAATGGGTTTCAAACTCGCCAAACAAAGAACGAAGGACCAACTGGACAAAAGCGGTTTAGGACGCAACTTGTTTCAGAGTTGTATTACATTTATAGGGACATTTATCTTTTAGAGACAGAACCCGTTCGGAAGTTTGTAATTCTCTTCTTTTTCGGATACTAAATTCTTCGTACTTTTTCTTCAAGTAAAAAGAAACCTATCGACTGGCCTTCCAAGTAACTCGCTTAGAAAATTAAAGCGTAGGGGAAAGTTTGGACCGTAAAAATCCGCTACTCCGCCATCACACGTATACCAACTTAAATATCTTAGGTAATGCAGACTGTTTCTTTTTCGAGAACATAACAGATTTAAGTACCCTGGCCTTCCCGTTGGTTTATTCCTTTAAACCGTGTCTTCTTTCGTACCAAGCGAAAGTTACAATGTAAATAAAAGCCCAAGTTTATGCCAAAGATTATAAGTATATCCGATTAATCAAAAGGTTGGAACAACTGAAATTCCATGATAAAGGGCCGGAAAATTGAGTGTTTTTCACGAATTTCAACTATAAGTTACGCATCACGTCCTGTAACGTTTAAGCACCCTATGTTGGTGTTTCTGAACAACGCAATTGAACATAAACCATAAACCTAGCAGAAACTTACTCAGGCTTAACTCCGCTGCGCTTTTATCTTGAGATAAAGTACATACACGATAGGGAAGGTTAAATTGCCATGGAAGATTTGATAGAGGCCGGAGAACGCCATTTAAGTTCTCTCGAGGGATACTTTAGGATCTTAAGAAGCTCGCAAAAAGTTACTTAATAACCCAGCTCGCTAGCCCGTAGCCGGACCGGACTATAGCTAGAACTATATATCCTCTTAAATGTACAAAGAGCAAGAGGTGCCTGCTTGAAGAGGATGGCAAGGCCTATAAGATTTCGGTCAAGCAGAGGGGATATACAAGCGGGGGAACTCACACGAGTGGCATCATCAAGCTGACGGTATTTGCGCGCGCGACTAGTCCTAACTGTTATTTCTGTTCCGAAGAGCGGAAAGAAATACATTACGAAAGATCTTATACGATTTCCACCATCCCGTAAACCCAAAAAAAAAAACTCTCAGCCTCCAGCCTGGTAAAGATAAAGAGAAGCAAAAAGAGATGGGAAAGGAAGGAGAGTTCGCTGTCCAAACACTGATCTAGCGTTAAAAGAAAGATCCTTATGGAAATCCCTTGTTTTCTTTGGCGGCTCTGCAACGGTATTCTGGGTCCCGGGGTCCGAACAAACTATTGACCCAACAAGCTTTCCATACAACTATTGACCATACATCCACTGCGTGAGGAGGAATGTAGCGGAAACTCCAATGGGGGGTTCTGCAAACTCTAGATACCAAGGACGAATTACACTGCCAAAACGACGGGGCCAAAATTCCAGGCATTTCCATCTATGGATTGTTACAAACAGAAATAACTCTCTTACTCTCGCGCTAAACTAAAATTTAACTGAAATTTAATACAACAAAACTATAAATATACGATAACTGTGGTGGTTTTTATGGATCCATCTCTCTACAGAATAATTCGTCCATGAGCCTTGGAGCGAACATTATTTTCCCTTCGTAGCGTCCAATAACTTACAGTTTCACTGAGCCTAGTTTCGTAAAAAGTACGTGTACTATTAGGGATTGGGAAGCTTTCGTTGAGCATTCGAGTCACCGACTCAGAATCCAGCGGTACAGAAAAAGCAAAACCGTCTCTTTAGTCGTCATTGCCAACAGCTAGAAAAACTTCTCTTTTTCTCGCTCCAATGACCTATCGACCTTGAAAAAAAGCCCGCCTACGCGCCTTTTCCGAACCAACATTGCTTACATTTCGGGTCGAAGCTATATTGAGTACGCAATATGTTTTAGTCACTTTTGAAATTGTCTACTCAATCAGTGAAAATGGTACGAACAAAGTTGTTGGCCATAGATTAAAAGTTAATTAGGATAAACTATAATTAAAGAGAGTAGACAATTCCTTGCCTGAAACGTTACACCCAACAAGGGGATGTAGCTACGATATGAAATGATTTCAGATCAGGATCATTGGATCGATCTCCTATAAAAGAAATTCACCGCGGGCATTCTTGGTAATAATAGTTCAAATTCAGGGTGGCTCCGAAACTACAGCTTGGAATGAACCGTCTTTTTCTGGAGGCAATCGGTTTGTTTCTTCATCACGTACAGAACTATATGCTCTCTGACATATCCATGGTGTTCTTGCTAGGGAGATGTATGAAGTCTACCTTAGAATGCAGACTTCACTCAAAATAATTTTCCCTTTACAGGAATAGGGTTATAACTTTCCCTCGTTCCCTAAATTTAATTTGGTTTATGTTTTACAGTTAATGACAACCAAATAATTCCATAAACCATATAATACTCGACTCCTACATATCAAACTAATTTTAAACCCCATACAAACTCGAACAGTGTCGTACGTTCGTTCTGATATGAACTACAGATATTTCATCACGAATTACCCCGTGAATGAAGGAAAAACTGGCGTAAGATGGGAAAAACGGTACTTAAAACACGGTTCCACAGACCCTAAATCTATTGTAGGCATGACACCGAACCATCGTGACATGTATAGACACCTCGGTAGGCACCCCAAAACGATAAAAGAACGAAGGGTATTTCACCCCTGACTGAATATAAACTATGGGAGGCATTGGAGTCGGTGAATAATACGTAGTTCATGTCATCTCCATTGGACAGCGAATACAAAGTGACACTCTACCGTTTGTTTACATAGGTAAAAAGAGAGCTTTCAGCTTTGGCTGGCGCTGACAACTCAAAAGAGAATGTTTTGTTCGACTTATTTGAGTTAATGCGTACGAACCCCCAAGGAAAGAATTTTGTAGCTGTCTAAGGACCGTAGTTTTCTTCGTTCCATCCACATTTTCTTATTAACTTATACCTCATTGGGAAAACTCTAACAGGAGGAGTAGAAATATCGAGAAACGGCTTCGAAGGTTCCTCCTGGCTCCTGGTTCTCAGCTTTCTGTTAATTTGAAGGCGTAACGACGTAGATCAACCCCTTGGTTCACGTTTATACTTAAAGTATATATGGTATAAATTTATCAATACGAGGTACGACTAAAGATTAAGGTAGGAACTATGTTTTTCCAAGCGTATTTAAAAAATAAACCCTAAAGGTTTTATCAGTTCTAGGCTATAACGTTGGAAAATTCCAATTTTCCTTTAGAAATTTCATCCGACCCAACTTAATATTCTGGAAACGTAATTTATATAAATGGAATATACGCGAACCATAATTGAATGAGGCCCATACTGTAAAGGATGGATCATCTAAGGCTTTAAAAGAAAGGAAAAATATTTTTTAGGCCTTATTCAATTAGTTGGGTATTCGCGGACATTATTTTTTATGTTGAGTTTATATTAGAAGAAAAGGCAGGGACCTTCGGTTTTAAATGGGTTTATTTAGAACAGAACCCCCACGGTTATGTTCCAGAACAAGGTTATGGTTAAAAGTTACGATACCCCAAAGGGTTACCGAATAACCGCGATATTAAATGGTATGGGTACCCTACCTTTGACTTTTCAATTAAACCTAGTTTTAATCTCGTGCGGGAGAAGACAATGGAAATTAATAAAACTATATTAACCGATAACCGAATAATTTAAACTATAGTGACATAAAAGGATGGCTTGCTATATAATTTTCACATAGACTATTATATGGTCAAAATAGAAAGCTGTCATAACTGTTTGAAGTGAGGTGGTCATGGATTTTTCTAGCGAACTCCAAATTGATTAGCATTTTTGGGGAAAAATTACCGAAACAGTATAAAAATATATTTATAATCACCATTTTTGAAATTTCTAAAATAAAAAATCCCCGCAATACTACGTCACCACTATGATCGCGTGACTATTGAGCCTAAAGTTTATTCTAGCGCGTTCTGGCACGTGATAACTTTGCTTTCGCGCGGTCGTTTGAACATATCGAACAAAATTTTTTTTTATTTAATTAAAATAAAGATTTTTGTATAAAAATGTGGAGTATTAAACTAAATTTTCAATATCACACCGACACTGCGCATAGAATAATGGAGTTTACAGTTTCAGATGATAATCGACTCGAGAATTCCGAGTAATATGGTTGAAAGTCTGTCTAGTATCATTTTATGTAGCTCTAGGGAGAATGGGGGCTTATAATTTGAGCCTTGAACATAATGGAATTTACCGCCAGGCCACGACTATAGGAATAAGGGTCTCTCTTGTAAAGGGACGGTGAAGAAAAAAATTCGATTCTAGTTCGCGTATTATAACATTCGGAAAATGTCTCTGAATTGTGCAAAAACAAATATATATATATATAAAAAGATTCAAATTTTTACATTCAATGAAAAGGAGAACCTCTGACTAATCAAAAGACTCCCCACCTTTAGCTACATAAAACATTCACCACATACGATGTTGTACGCACGATTGTGTGCGTGAATTTAAAATCAAGGACGAGATTTAGGAGTCTGCATTCACTTCGTCACGAGAATGTTACTAAGACCAAATTGGGATGTCTTTTAATTAGTCGGAATTTCTACTTTTAATTGATTGCAAAATCAAAAGGTTTCCCATTTTTGGCGCAATTCAGGGAACCTTCCTGAATGTTTTATTTCAGAAACAGAATCAAAATTCGCTTCTTAAACTCCTCTTCAGCATCTCTTTAAATGGGCGTCTGGAGAGAAAGAACGAATTTAATAAAATCAAGAAACCAGGCGCGCTTTCGCGAGTTAGAATAAAAATTGAAATTAAAAAGAAGCTCTTTCATTTAATTTTTCTTCTAGTTTTCTTTCTAGCATCCACTGTTTCATCTCTTATAGTTTTCTTGCGGAATATATTTTCATTTTCCATAAAGGGTATAGGCGCGTATCAAGGGAAAGCTTTGTAAATTTCTCCCCGCGATCCTGCAAATTATTTGAAAAGAACGCCGGCCGCGCAAAAGAATTTGAAGAAACATGTGCGCCTAATGACTTAAAATTAAAGAGAGGGGAAAGATATTTTTAACCTACACTATTTTCCATTCTTAGAAGGGACTAAAATATACGTTATAAAAAGCCCCATTTTTGTTTTAAATGAATCCATAACTCCTATTTTCAAAATATTTTTTAATTAAAATTAAAATCCTAGTTTCAAAATATTTTTTAATCAAAATTAAACTCCTATTTTCGAAATATTTTTAATTAAAATTAAAATCCTATTTTCAAAATATGGTGTAATTAAAATTACACTCCTATTTTCGAAATATGGTTTAATTATAATTAAACTCCAATTTTTAAAATATTTTTTAATCAAAATTAATCTCCCATTTTCAAAATATTTTTTATGGTAAATTTTAATTTCTTCCAAGATAGAAATATAATAAAAATTCCATGACCTTATACTTTGCAATTTTAGCCATAGGCTGAAATTTGTGGCGGATTAATACATAATGTTAAGCCTAATAGAGAATTAAAATAGTTTTGCAAACAGTTATGAACAGTAAATCTTTGAAGTCATCTTTATATAAGAAATAAACGGGCCAAAATACTTTTGGAAAAAGCAATAAATTTTTTTAACGGAGACGAGCTTTATTGCAAAAATTCGTGATTTTGCCATTTAGTGCCATTAGTAAAATTCGAGAAATGGGCTGAAAAACTTTGTGAATAACGATTTTTGTATCATAAGATACGCGATCTCCCTAAATGAATACGTATCTATTTGGTAAGTCTTGGAATTTTCGATAGGAATTTAATAATGTATATCTGGATATATGCTCAAACTTTGAAAGTAAATATGCAAATTTAATAAGGAGTTATGTTAATGATAACTTTTTTTAAAGGATGAATGAAGCCTGACTAAAATTAGGCTTAACAAAGGTTCAAATTTTGCCTTTAGTTTCTAGCCAATTACGTGCCCTCTATTCTGAACAGTGAAAGGTTTGATAGGATTCTTAAGAAGCTTTTATTTTAAAATGATAGCGATATAATTTGAAACCAATTTTGTAGAGAGAGTTCTTTTTAAATTTTTAAATTAAATCAACGTTTCTCCCAAAACAAGCACTTAATATATTAGCTTAATAATCGATATTCGGGGATACATTTCATCTCAAATAGGTCTATGACCTCTGGTTTCTTAAAGATACATAATGAACCCTATAATCTCTAATTTAAGCGGTAATAAATAATCTTAGCTAAATATATTGTGAAAAATATCGCGGTTTCCAAAAAAAATTGAAGGTATAATTTACTAAAAAGTTAATGGTAAGAAAAACTGAATAGAGAAATCATTAATGTCGTCTCGAGACAAATTTCACGAACTTGGTGGTCTCATCCTTACCACATCCCCTATCTATTTTCCGTAATCCTATTTGAAGCAGTAATATAAAGGGAGGGTGAAGTGGATAATGAAATGCAATTTTTTTTATTCTGCTTTTAAAAATAAAACGTGTTTGAGCAGTAAAACCTTCAGGAATGTCTCCGAATTCTACAAAAATTGGAAAACTTTTGATTTTGGCATTCAATTAAAAGGATAACCTCAGACTAATCAAAAGACGCCTCAACTTTCTCTTAAAAAAATCCCCGCGACAACTGCTGTGGAACTCCTAAATCTCGATCTTGATTTTAAATCGTACGTATAACAGCGCGTGTCACAGATACTTTATGAAACCAACGGTATTTGATTAGTCGCAAGGTCTCAATTCTCTTAATTTAATGCCAAAACCTGTATTTTTTCCTATTTTTTGCACAACTCAGAGACTTTTCCCGAATGTTTCAATCAAAAACCAAAAATCACTTAATTTTCGTCTTCACTTTCCCTTTAAAAAACTAGGCTTAAGTTGGCACGATTTCAAAAACAATTAAGAAAACTCGAATACCCTTCCCTATATGTCTTCCTTCCACCATGCACCCGCCAAAAAGCCACAATTGTTGACAAGAGAGCATTCATTTCAGAATTTCAAAACCCATAATTTTGAAATCAGTACATATTATCAACACGAACGAGCTTAGGCGTACTGATATCTCTTTGTCTTGTATTTCTATGGTGGAGGATATTTACACACTGTGAACTTTAAAACTGATTCTCTGAGAGCTGTATACCAGGCGGAAAAGATACCAGTAGCGATGTTATATCGGAGTGATATACATATTGTAATACCCCATAGTTTTAAAAATAGTACTACCACATGTAGTAAGAATAATCTTATTATTACACCCAAAGTTAATGTCAACTTCCTTTTATCATTTTTACAAGCCACGTCTCCCAATTATTTTGTCGTTTCCTCCCTATAATAAGCACGCCACAAAACCCTCCAAGCGTAGTAACTTAACGGTATGATTTTTAATTACTCCTACACCCAAATTATAACTAAAAGAAAAATACCGGTAACTTATAAGAATAGAAAAAAATATATATATTACAGCTTATGTATAGATGAACAAAAAAGAACTTTTTGGAAGATAATAATAAGCCGTCTCATTTAATTAAGCTTGTCATCATCCCCTTTCCAATTCCGTTACGCTATCAATTAACCCTCGACAGAATGTTAAGCTCTTGACAAGAGAAGGGACAAAACGCGTCTAACTTTTGAACTACATGCCAGGACCTCGTGAGTTGGATGTGTATTTATGACAAGAATAACGCTTCGTTCGCATTAATTATTGAGAATTGTTGATTACCGAGAAAATTTAACGTGAAAATGCTAATTTATCGTAAATTGAAAAATTTAATTTACAGCTTTGAAAGGTTCATATGTTTTCACTGCAAAAAATCTACTTTTTAAGCAAAATTAGGTTTATTCTAATGCGGTAACTGTGAATAAGAAAGTTTAATTAAATTAATTATTTCACGTAAAATACCTAAATATCATTTTAAAATGGTGTTATTTACTAAAACAAATCTTTTAAAACGCCACTAATGACGGAATTGATTTCACTTAGTTCATAGCTTTGACAGTGGATTGAACTCGCTTTGGTAATTGGTTGGTTTAGTGACGAGTGGGTAGACACGTATTTGCTGTACACCTATAGTTCATGGAGTTAAAACTCTCATGAACACCGAGTTCAACTTTAGTATAGTTTAAAGAGCGCAAAAAATTGCGTGTATCTCATGATTTGACTTCAAGAATCTGCCTCATAGTCCGAATAATATTTATTGTCGAAGAAGAATATATAATAATTTTGATTTAAAACCTGAAATATTTGGTTTAATTTTCAATTATATATTTTGATATTGAACTAAATTGTCAGTGTAAAGTGTAAACAATGCTCGCGGTACAGTCTGAACGCATCTTAAACGACAACGTCACGAAACTCGTGGGGTTAAAGTTTGAGCAAGAGGGGAGAGAGAGATCTGAGAGCATTATAGAATCAGGGAGGAATAGAAGTGTGGGGGGGGGTCATATATTGGTAAAGGTTCCCACGACCCCGGAGTTTAACGCGGGGTTTAGTTAAAATCAAATTCAATTCTCAACCACCAACAGACTACAGCGGATGAATATTATATACAAACTACTAAGCGTATAAGAAATAGTCGATGTAAATTGAATATGATTTGGACATTCAGAGAGTGAAGTCTCTAATGACTGACTCCCAGTCCCCGCGTCACGATACAATAGCAACGGTGGAGAGAGAGAAAGAGAGAGAGTTACGTTACAAGTTCACGGATGCGCGGCTCACGCAGAATGCTAGGCGATATAATGATCGCCTAAGCGAATAGCTATCAAAAGGCTTTCCTGCCTGACCATTGTCTGAATTATATAGAACTTTTTTTCTCCCTTTTCTTTTATACCTAGCTTTTACGCTTTCCAAAACTGATAAAACGTGAATGAAAACGCATTGAGGGTGATTCAATTTTCGCCAAGTTAGCGTTTCGACTTTTCGGTATCTTTTCCGTAGTTAATTATAATCGATTTTAGATTTCATCTCGTACAAATCCTATTTCTGTTTCAGTTATAGATAGAGAAATTTCTACTCTTATTATTATTGTTATTACAACTACAAGATGGATTTTATTATCGATTTCAAAGAAATGATTCTTAAATTTTCTAGAATAAGACTCTACGGTAGTTATATTTTTAAAAAACACTCATAGTCTTGAGATAATGAAGTTAAGTTTTTACTTAAAAAAATGAAAAAGTGTGAGAAAGCTTTGAACCACCCAAGGTCTTGAAATTTTTGAAGTTAGAGAACAACCTATAAAATCGCTCGTTTTTCGTTATACGCTCACAAAATTCTCATCTTTTACCGGTTCAAAGATTTTAAGGGCGCTAATGGAAACTACACTTTAGCTGAATGTAAATTAATCAATTTTGAAACGTACAAATCGGTGTGCATTCGCCTTAGTTAACGTGTAGCTTAGGTTTTACGTGTGTTGCGTGCAAATGACAGTTCGAATTGATGACTTAATAATTTAAAACTTAAGATATGTTTAAAAAATAATATTATAAGTTAATAAACTAACGATCGACTGAAGAAGGGCCTCGGCTCAAAAAGTGTTTCGTTAAATAACACGTCATTCTCTGTAGGAAAATTTCAATTTCAACCATTCATAACTTTTTACGTTACTCGTAATAAAAACAACCCTTAATAAAGTGTCTAGGGGCTGAGTTTTATAATAATTACGTATAAGGCTCAGTTGTCTTCCGTACGAAATGTTTTAACAAAAGATTTTAATTAAGTGAACAATAGAAACGGACCTAGCTACAAGTCTATCGTTATCCTTTAAAATAAAGGGGGATATATTATTCTTTGCCACGTATCCAAGCATGGTTATAGTATATATACGGCGACGGGTATATATTAACAATGTTATTTACGTATATTATTCACTGCATCTGACTGAGTTTAAATATAATTGCAATCTTTTCTCTCCGCTTGCTTCCCATCTTTTTCCGACCAGAATCTCTATATATACACGTAATAATGACGCGATCTCCTCACGGACCCAAATGGGAATAAAATCTCGCTCTAATGAAGGACATTCCAAGAGTTTTAGAACCTCTAGAACGTGGTCGAAATGGCCAAGGGCTTCGTTATAAAAATACCAGAGACATATTTTGGACTTTTTTCATACGTTTATACAAGACGGTTGCGTGTGCAAACCGCGCATGCCTTCGCGGGGCGTTGCATAGCGTAAGCGTGTGTGGGCTACCAGTCTATACACAAACTTTGTTTTCATTTTTTGGCCTCGAACTTGCCGCGGAATTACTCAACCCGAAATAAATAAAAAAAAAAATTTTTTTAGGGCACGAAAAGTTTTGTCTATCTCCCTACGGCGTCTATTTGGAGCTTGCATCGTATCTCGGAATTTGAAACCTGCAGGGGACAATTAATAGCATCGATTTGAATATATGTTGTGACGTAATTTGATTTAATGATGAAATCGTGCCAGAACTTGATGCCACTTCATACAGTGCTTTGATCACGTGATTAAATTAATTCTGTTAAAGTTAGTTTCACGTATACGTATCAGGGTGTACATTTAATCGAATTTAATCAGGCTAATCGATCGAATTTAATCAGGCTAATCGATCGAATTGAATCAGGCTAATCGATCGAATTGAATCAGGCTAATCGATCGAATTGAATCAGGCTAATCGATCGAATTGAATCAGGCTAATCGATCTAATTGAATCAGGCTAATCGATCGAATTGAATCAGGCTAATCGATCGAATTGAATCAGGCTAATCGATCGAATTGAATCAGGCTAATCGATCGAATTGAATCAGGCTAATCGATCGAATTGAATCAGGCTAATCGATCGAATTGAATCAGGCTAATCGATCGAATTGAATCAGGCTAATCGATCGAATTGAATCAGGCTAATCGATCGAATTGAATCAGGCTAATCGATCGAATTGAATCAGGCTAATCGATCGAATTGAATCAGGCTAATCGATCGAATTGAATCAGGCTAATCGATCGAATTGAATCAGGCTAATCGATCGAATTGAATCAGGCTAATCGATCGAATTGAATCAGGCTAATCGATCGAATTGAATCAGGCTAATCGATCGAATTGAATCAGGCTAATCGATCGAATTGAATCAGGCTAATCGATCGAATTGAATCAGGCTAATCGATCGAATTGAATCAGGCTAATCGATCGAATTGAATCAGGCTAATCGATCGAATTGAATCAGGCTAATCGATCGAATTGAATCAGGCTAATCGATCGAATTGAATCAGGCTAATCGATCGAATTGAATCAGGCTAATCGATCGAATTGAATCAGGCTAATCGATTTTTTGTGGAAAATTCCTGGATTTATATTAAATTACTAAAAACTAGAGAAAAATTAAAACAGCTAGTAAAATTTTCAGTCAGTAGTCTTCCTTTAAGCATGAAGTGGCTCTCTTGCAGTATAATTATTCAGAAATGTAAAAAGCAGGTCCCTTTTGCACGCTCAAAATGAGAGGGACGTATGGCCTACATGCGCTTAGCTTTTAAGTGTGCCCAAAGGAAAGAGTAATTAAAAAAAGCTTAAGGATTTCTAGATTGGCGAACATATTTTTCCCTAAAATATATTAAAGAAGGAATGGGACCATTATACTGTATATAAGTGCTAACGTACATTTCAACGGAATAAAAACTTTATTTAAAAAAGACCGCCGTTCATAATATCTTAAGTATATTTGAGAGAAAAGAGCTTGAAAATTCCAGCTATAGCAAAATGGTAATGTAGTCTTGCTAGGAATTGAAATATATTAAAAATACAACGGCTGGAAGAAAAAATACTTTTTACAAAATATTAAAAGTTAAAGTTTAAAGTTTATACTATAAAGCTTTCGTTATCAAAAGGCGTTAGCAACTTTTCGGTGGTTTTACATTTAATAGCAATCCCACCTCAGTTTTGGCCATATAATATCAGCTTGGTTCAAATAAGAATAATATATTATATCAACAGATAATATTCATTAATGCAAGAATACATTGATATAACTAAGAATATGGGAGTAAACATATTCTAGACACATACTTTGTATTAATTCGCGAATGTTTGCAAGATCTATTAATAATTAGATAAACTTTTAAGTTAAATAGTGGTACTATACCTACAAACTCGGTTAAATAATACTAAATATGAAAAGAATCCAAGATATTAAAATATCAATATATAATCAAAATAAACCAAATATTTTGCATTATGTATATTTTCTTTGCAAATTGTTTTGTTGGTAGAAACAACAATTAATTTTAATTCAGAGTTAATTACTTATAATTTGTGTCATCCGAAAGGCGTTCTTATTTCTCATGTTGCGTCATGACGACGTATAAATTGGGGGAACCAATATGATACCGTGCTGATTTCTTTAGATTATGAATGGAAGGAAGGTTAAAATTCTTAATGATAGAAATTATTTCTTTCTCTGAATTTAAATTAAATACTTGGTATAAATTATTAAATTAATCTTAGTCTAAAGAGATTTGCAAGGACAAATTTAACAAATTTAAAATCATATCAATAATAATTTGATATTCCAATGAAACCGTATACACGTCAACATGACGATAATATCCAGACTCATTTGTCGACCCGCAAACAGAAACTTTCAACTCTCCTTCTCCTCATGGAAAAAAGGCGCGTATACTGGATTTTTGGGAGAAGGGTCTTATACTAGAAGTCGTGATTGTTGGGTGGCGAAAGTAGTGACCCTTCATACGCCGTGACCGCGCGCGCGACCCTCAGTTATTCCTACCCCTCAGAACGCGAGAGCGTGGGAAAAACTCTCTAAACCGACTTATACAAGAGAGGGCGAACTTTGGGAGCAAAAATGGAGGAATAAACATTTCCCAATATGTAAGTCCCCCCCCCCCCCCCATCCCTAACCAGCAAGAGAGGGGGTCCAAAACTTACAGAATCATTTCCAGTTGACATTAAGTGAAAAACCAAACTAATGGCTTAATTTCATAGGATATTGTATGGGGAGAGGCTTTTTATACGCTGAAAACTAGAATTGTTTAAGGATATATTAAGAAAAAAGTTAGAAGCGTGAAAGAAAAAAAAACATTGGCTCGATAACACGTACGGTCGAGATGAAAACATCTATATTATATAGTAAGTGGGATGAGCTCTCATCATCGTCAATTCGTCTCACCTCCCTTCAAACTACGGGATCCTTAATTGAATTAAAATGATAATGAGAAAAGAATATATTTTGGGTGACTAGAGCGTTAGCAGGTATCTTCTCAATTTATGGAAATTTATAGTTTTCACAAGAGGATAAAGCTGAGGCGGATTTATATATCATATTAAATATCATAATGGATGATTACGCGTTGCCAACTCCTCTTGTATATACGATTATTGACATGTTTAGGTAACAATATTCAGATTAAAGGGAAACTTGGAGCTATACCTCGGAACAGTTTTATTTATTTTCAAAATCACCATGCCAAAAAACGTATTTGAGAATTTTTCACAATTTTTAGACGCGTTTTTGGTATTTAAATTAATTTTTAAAGTTTGGTAAAGTTTGAATGAAAGTAAATATAAATTCCGGCCAATTATATTATGTCAGCCTTCAACAGCGCTTGTAAAAAAGAATTGGTCGGCGTTTGAAGGCCAATGTCTTAGGACAAGCTTTGTTGAAGGCTGAAATTAAATGATTGGCCCAAATTTATATATACTATCATTCAAATTTTAGAAAACCTTAGAAATTCATTTAAAAAACAAAAACGTGTCACAAAGATTTCACAATCGAAGGAAAACAATATTTCTGAGCGGATTATGGAGGATAGAACATTAATAAGGCGAAATAATCGAAATATATGCATTTATAGAATTAATTATTCGAAGGAGAACAATTTTTATAATGAACAAAAACTCTTTAAAAGCTATTGCAATATATATAATCTCAAAATAACTGGATAATTTCGCAACAAAGATTTCTGTATGATGGCATAAATAAATTTGTAACATACCCCCCTGCTCTTCAAAAATCAACCCCTCGATTACAAAAGTTCTATTAATAGGTGTCTGAGTAATTGGTATGAGTTTAAGCTAGAAACATTTGCCAAGTCTAAAAAAAATAGAGAGATAAACGAAGAGCAAAATAATGAAGTTATACGAGGCTTAACCAAGAACGAGGCATGAAAAACTATTATTCTTACAGATTATTTGTGAAGTCGGGCCAATCCTCCTTAAGAGATTAAAGCCAGTTAAGCCCATGCAATTTACGAACTTTGTATTTTTTTGTTTTACCGTTTCACGAGAAAAGATCTTAGTTTTATGCCCAAAAATCTCATCTTTTCTTAGAATTTCTAGAACCAATCGGAATTCTCAGAGACCTGGTTTTTCTTGGATAAACAGAGCAGTCTATATTCGTTTAAAGGGATCTGGAAACTACTTTTCAAAACGGCTAATTCTTCGTAGAAATAGAATCCAATAGCCAATCACAATTAAAACCTAGTTTGAAGCCAATTAAAGATGGCGCCCGCTCCATCAGATTGTAACCATAGCAACGCTTCCGTCAAAAACGCGAGTTTCTAACGTTCTTAACTTTCAAATGGAAATTAGTCCCAAATTGGGCTTAGTATAAAATCAACTAGAAATATCTTTTCCGAGCGTAAAAGTGAATTATTTTAACGGTAATAGTTACAATAATATATTTTTCGCTTCAGTAAGTCATTTTATTATATTTTGTTGTTTATTTATAATTAAATATCTAGAAATATACTGGCATAAGTGGAATTTGGGCACTCGTTAAACTTACATGATTGACTATTTATTTTGAAACTAATTCTATACACCATGCAGGTTTAGTTATAACCGACATTGATGTTTCACTCATTTTTTTAGGATCTTTACAACCCAAAAAACAGATAAACTCTAAATTCTCCAACCAAGGATTCCATAGTCCCTTTAAATCTAAGCCTAACACGTTACACGTATACATAGTGAAAATCTCCACGATCTGTTCCACCATCCAAGGAATATTCGAAGAAGATACGACCGAGAGGTATAGCCGCGAGGGAATCTAATTGGCTCTCACCTAGAAAATAAGATTTACCGTTCGCTACGCCACCTACATAACTACCTTATTTTTTGTCTCCAACGGAAAAAATCCGCGAATAAGCCTTTTATTCCCTTAGACTATCAGAGGCCTAAGATTATGTTTTCTGCATTAGGGGGAAAATCCATAAAATATGTCAGAGCATATAAACCAGCTGATCCTTTTGATAATGTTGACCGTCAGATATAATTTAATTGAAAGTATTATTTAATTTTATTTTCATTCAGAAAGTAACGAGATCAAATATACATGTATACATAATTCGTAATTAGATTTATAGCTACACTTACATGTACGCATTCTTTAAATTCTAATTTACGAACTCAAATTATATGGCTAAATATTCCTCAACATTAACTCAAACTTTTGCCATCTTTTTTAAACTCCCTGAGCGTCCGGGTTTTCCAGAACATATTCACTAATGACATAACTCTTTATTACTAGAATTTATTAAAGGTAGGGAGAAGCGAAAAATCGTAGGGATTGTTTATCGATTCTTTTTCTAAAAATAAGACTAATTTGCGTGTTTTTAAATCCGAAACCTTCAGATTTTGGCATTCAATTAAAAGAAGAACCAGCGATTAATCAAAAGACGCGTACTACAGCGCCTGCCGCGAATATTTTATGAAGCCAAAGGTGTGTCTTGATTAGTCGGAGTTTCTCCTTTGAAACTGAATGCCAAAATCTCAATCTTATCCGTATTTTTTTGGGCAATTCAGATACATTTTTCGAATTTTTTAATAACTGAACTATAAAAAATTACTTCGATTACCTTCACCCTCCCTTTAAGTTAACTAACACACATCCTGACTTTTTTGGAGGTTTTTCTAGACCAATTTATCGGGCTTACAGACTAGAGTCACGCGACTCCTTATTTAACCACCAACGCGAGAAATGAAAAAGCAAAATGAGAGTGGACGTGATAGCTTTAAAAAGAAAAACAAGAATTACTTCTTCCATTAACTAAAAGAGAGAGGGAGAGGAAAAGGGAAATACCTAAAGCCTTTCCCAGAACTCGATCTATCCGCGCAGGTCTGAGGAAGAAGATGAAATAGAATCCTTCCGCCAGAAGAGGAAGAAGATCTCGGGAAAAAGAAAACGCTTCCCCTCTAGACACTAAGCTTCACTGACGGTAATCGGAAACTTTTACCTAGGCCTACTAACTCCTCGCTCTTCCGAAAACCGAAGGGGAAAAAAAATCGGCTTACGGAAATTAAAAAAAAAGATAATAAAATTATAGTTGGTATATATAGGATTGGATTTCAAAGCCAATCCCAACTGCAGAGAGGGATTAAATAAATTTCGGAAGAAAAAAAAAACGAAATAGCTTTTACTATCGCAATTTTTAGAAGATGCGCGATTTCCAAGAAAGTAAATATACGTTTGTATGATCGAGTTTCGGCTGCTATCGTTGCTTATCTCAAATTTCAAAGAACACGCTGACGAAATATGATATTTAGCGTAGGGTAAACTAATAATTGACCGCGATGGGGCCCCGAGCTAAGTCTTCCGCGTTCTTTTCAATATGCTCACTTATATCCTTGGAAATAACTTAACTTATCACTGGAAAACTGGTTGTTCTATGGGAATTTTTACTCCTTTCAAGGTTTCAATTAAGTATAATCCTTTCCGTCGATACGGGGGTTGTTTTTTGGCTTCGTGTACAGGCAGTTTCTATCCGTGGACGAGTACTCGTTAGTATCGAGTAATTCGAACGAGTATCGCTATTAATACTCGATTATAAGGACGAATTCCGAGGATTATAATTAATAATTCGATTAAATAATCGACGGTCTATTAGAGATTTTTAGGATTCGATGTAATAATCGCCAAATATGCGATTTAATAATCGCCAAATATTCGATTTAATAATCGCCAAATATTCGATTTATTAATCGCCAAATATTCGATTTAATAATCGCCAAATATTCGATTTAATAATCGCCAAATATTCGATTTAATAATCGCCAAATATTCGATTTAATAATCGCCAAATATTCGATTTAATAATCGCCAAATATTCGATTTAATAATCGCCAAATATTCGATTTAATAATCGCCAAATATTCGATTTAATAATCGCCAAATATTCGATTTAATAATCGCCAAATATTCGATTTAATAATCGCCAAATATTCGATTTAATAATCGCCAAATATTCGATTTAATAATCGCCAAATATTCGATTAAATAATAGCTAATATTCGATTTAATAATCGACAAATATTTAATGTTTCTTGCCCGTTTTGTATTAGTTTTATAATATCAAAAAGGAAAACCATTTTTAATGGCACAATCGCCCAAAATTATCCTACTTTGTTTTAAAACCATTTACATTGGGAATTTTTACACTAGATTTTTTTTCATCTAAACCCAAAAACCCCAAAAATTTTGTCAGAGCAGGTCAGAGCAAGTCCTTTTTATTCATTTTCATCCTTCGGAGAATCAAACATAAATGAAAAAAATCCCAGAAAAATTCCCCGATCAAAAAACATAAAACTTCTGAAAAAATAAGCCTTTTCCCTTCATAGCGTTAAAAAATCTTATCCCCAGATTTAAAAAAAAAAAAAAAAAAAAAAAAAAAAAAAAAATTTAAAAATACCAAAGCGATTCTTCTATTCCTCCTTTTTATATCAAACCTATATTGATAGGAGGACAAAAAAAGAGTATTACCTAGCCGCCCACATTCTCTAACATTCCCACCGCACCACATTCAATTCTGGGCCAAAAAAACTCGACAAAAATGTTAATGTCCGTTCCCGTTACGAGAGAGATTTCGGAGAATCCAAGACCACGAACTAGGTTTATGTTCATCTAATTTAGAAACTACAGCGCAAACAAAGTTAGAATACACTATTTTTTCTATGAAAACACGACCATATATATAGCACGGATACTATAACAACCCGAGTACCGAACTCGGTCACTGAATCTGACCATGCAGTTCATTTCACTCTGATAATTCAATAAGTTGGCTCTATCACATTATATTCTACTATACACTATATCCATTGGGTTTAACAATAGAAATTCGTATCAGAAATTGAACTTCTATTCAAAATCATAACAAAGACATGACTTGAAATGAGACTCACAATTTTATTTTGTATAATGTCCATGGATTTTATTTTTTATATCATACTAATAAAACCTCATTAAGAAACTTCAAAATGAAAATTAGAATCATAGCTTCATTATCCCTTGAAAAGTTAAAGAAGTCTACGAGTTCGAACCCACTGTAATTTCAGATTGAAACTTAAATATCGTCATTTCGGCCACCCCCTGCAGTATCATTACACATTGGCGCACTCTCCGAGGGAAGTTTCCCCAAAGTACTTCAACCTTAATATGTCGTCGAGGACGTACAATATCCTAACACCGCCAATTCTCAAAAAGCCGGGTGAAAATCACCCGGAAAGAAATACCTGAACCCCGAGAATTTCGCGCTGGGTTCTAACCAACGCAGTTAGGGTCAACTGGCACGAAAGACCAGAACTTCTTATATCCATCGAGATTATACCTTAGTGAATAGAGTGAAAGGTAAGGATGAAAGCCCATTATCAGGTGTCCCGTGTCTCCCCCTAGTGGCGGTATATATACTAAAGAATCCGGTGTCTATAAATGGCCTTTAAAGCTATTCGTCTTTCTTAGGCTCCCGCTCTCTTTTCTAGCGCTAGTATAAAAAGGGGTCGTAGCTAGTCCTCGAGTACTATTGCATTCTTCATGACCAGAACGTAATAAGTATTAAAGTCAAAGGTAAGAGACTACCAGGTCAAAAGGCGCGTTAGACCACCATGGATTTTGGAGATTTCTAGCTTTATCTATCAGTAGATTCTCAAGAGAAAAACTTGGATTCAGACCTTTTAAGATTGCTTTTTCATGACTAGAAGCGAAGCTACATAGAAAGTATTTTACAAGAAGTTAAAGGTTTGCCAATCCAAAAAAGAGAGTTTTATAGAAAAACATGGATCCGGTTTTGACTCTCAGTAACTTCTCTCGGTGAAAAATGGGATTCAGAGTTAGGATTTATAGAAGCAATGAAAGGAAAGCGACGAAAATGGTGTGAATATGAACAAGGATGAAATGGGGAAACCAATGTAGTGATATTTGATTCTCCTTATCTGTATTTTGAGGAACGAATTAAATCGCGTGGAATTTACTATAGGTTACCATCTATAGCATATTCCACCTTGAATGTCTAACAGGAACAAAGCTATAGGCTCCGTATTAACTATATCTATATACAGGAGAAAAAGGGAGCCAATTCATTATTTGCAACTACTGACAATTTCAGTTGACATGTACCTATATATAAGATCCTTTTACCTTTATATTAGAAAATGTATAGTCCATTTCATATGGAATTTCCAAAACCTTATATAATAATACACGAGAAACGTTTTAAAGATTTAATACAGAACTGCAGGGATAACCGTAGATATTGCTTAACAATAACTTATATACCAGGCTTTGGAATGAAAAAATCTTTACTGCGCAACCCTCCATTTTACTTCCTACTTTTAGCATTTCCACTGGTGCAATTTAACCTTGATACGAGTTACGTAAAAGCATATATACTTGTATAGTAAGTCCTGAATGTCTCGTCGAATAGGATTCTAGCTCGACACGCTTTATAATAGGGTCGCGTTGGGACTGGAAACCTCTTTCTCGAGGAGAGGTCTCCCTTTTACTTTTTAAGGTGCCGAACCGTAATAGGGTTTATTGTGAAAAGCTGCGAAAAGAAAGGGAAGAAAATTCGTGGCATTTTTACTGCTCTTTTTTTCTCGCTTTTATTTCCATTTCCTTCTCTATTCGATGTATATTACCATAAGTGTATTAACAAAAATAAGTTATATAAGTCTGCGTTGAAGTTACAATTGCACAATGATAGCCAGATTGAGAAATTTAATCTGGAACACGAATATGTGAATACAACTTAAACAGAATTACTAATTAATGTCATTACGTGATCATTGAAGCACTGTTCTAAATACGATTTCGCGACGTTTCTAATATCGTACATAGGTCTGCACTGTCATATCTAATCCTACAGCAATGCAATCTTGATTCTCAAGAAAAATCTGATGTTGTAATTATTCATAATCTTGTAAAGACTATTTTCTATTGGAATTGAAGTCCTTTCTAAGGTTCTAAGATGGCATAATTGTTTTTCCGGCTAAACTTAACCAAATACTGCCAAATTTCAAAGGCTGGGGAAGGAATTAACAGGGATAAGTTTGCACTAGTGAATCAATGATGCATTTTTGCTGACTCATCTTGTGGAGACAAAAAGTTCTATGGTATGAACAAGGCTTAAGAGAGAATTTCTAAGAGCATTTTTATTAGATATTTACTTGAAATTAACTTTCATTTATACGTTATTGACTTATGATAGTAATATATACTATCTTAGGAAGCTGATATTCTCTATTTTTGTATGCTGACGTAGGGAATAGCCGATAGTCGTCAAATAAAATCTTGAGCTAGAAATACGACAGGACGGAGAAACGAAAGGGATAAGGCCAGTCTTCTTCATTTTTATAAGAATAGGGATAAACTGAACTTTCCAAGACTGAAACTAAACGTAACTACTTTCGAAAATAAGAATACAATACGTATGTCCAAGTGAATCATATTCTATTTTAACATGATGATATATTGGAACAAACAAGACATAGTTTCGAACGCGTTGAAATCTTAGGTTGAAATGAACTCGCGAATGGATATTTCCATCCCAGGCCCAAAAAAACCTATTTCTTCTTTTATAGCTCCTTGGTATAAGAAAGAAGAAAAGGCCATAGTGTGATGGAAAAAGAACCTAGGAAAAGAAATTCATTTTTTTCGCTTTGGCGATTTTTTATTTCCGCGGGAAAAAAAAACGGCGGAAAAATTCCATTTTTGAGCCCAATTTTTTAATGCCATGGAAGCCTATATGGATGACAAATATCCGAAATTCTCACTCTCTCTAAAGGTGGTTTTTCATTGAAGCGATATTGAAAAAAATCGCTAGCGCATGGAGCAATAACAATAGGATACATAGGTTCCAGAAACACATTTTTAAACGATGTAAGAACATATGCCTCCTATTGTGATTGCTCCATGCGCGAGCGATTTTTTTCAATATCGCTTCAATGAAAACCCACCTTAAGAGTTCCCTGTGTTGGCCTTTTGGATATAACAGAATATTTTTACACTCTCACTATACCGCGGCTGTTTCTTCAACCATGTTTTTTTGTTTTTTGCAATTTTTTTATTTTCTGACTTTTTGGCGTGGATCATGGATGGAGCGGTTCTACGTATATAAGTGACTATGATAAAATGGGTTTAAACATTCCATGGAGAATATAAAAATATATATGGTAGAATAAATACTTAAGATATTGTATCCTTATCGTATGACGTAGTATGGTACGTCATACGCAACATTACAATTTTAAATATTTATTACACCAGCTCTCATAATTCAAAAACGATTAAAAATCATTGTAGGATCTTCCATTGAATTATTTTTTTTAATTTGAGGCTGCTACCATTTTTTTTTTCGATCCTATGTGGTAGATTTTTGGTTTAATCATACTATTAAAACACCATATTCAAAATTTTGTACCTCTGGGTTGACGCGTTTTTTAAGAAACTTCAAAATGAAAATGTATTTTTTTTTTTTCCCGATGGCATATTTCTGGAACGTAAATTAACGATCATTTTGATATAAAAGGTAGAACTTTATGGATTAAGTACTTTTACGAAAAGGACCGCGCGAAAGCTACCTTATCACGAGCCAGAACGCGCGAGAATTAATTGTAGGCCACGCAACCAGTGATAACGTGGCATAACTGGGAATTTTTATTTTAAAAATTTCGAAAACCTCGATTATAAAATAGGTAAATTTTCAGTATTGCGGTAACCTTTCCTAGGGTGTATATATTTTCGAACGTATGCCAGGAATTGATGATGGTTTTAGGATATCTTTCCCCCATGTTCTTAGGTGCCTAGATGAGTTATTTATCTCCATCAATTTCTTCTTCCCCAAAAAATTTCAGTTAAAAAAAAAGGGGAAAAAAAATGCATTTTACGTAATTAGAACGTGCTTAATCTTAAATTTATACCTTTGAACTGCAGCTTCGAGCTGAATTAATGATCAAATACTATGTCGAATAAAAAGGACTTTTTAATGATATACCTATCAAGCTAATTGGAAAATTCTACAGATGAAGAATGAGATTCAAATTTCAGCACGTGTAAAGCAATCAGATTTTATGAATAGGGAAGGGGTTATCGAGACGATACTGTTCTCAACGTCATAGATGGTAAAATTCGAAACCTATATAACGCGCGAAATGTCCGAAAATTTCCCAATTTGTCACGTGCGAAGATTTTACGTACGTAATGAAAATTGAAGTATATATCTTAAACGAAGCTCCCAGTCCAGTTTGATCTGGAAGTTGCCCATTAAGCTTGAGTTTAACGTGATTTCATGGCATTTGAACAAGATGACCAAAAGCACAATTCCTAAAACTATATCAGTATAATGGGTCCTTCGGGTACTTAGATCGTAGATTTTTTTTTGGATTTTTTTGTTTTTCAAGCGCGTGGGAATCATGAGACTTTCAAAATCCCATCTCGATAACGTCACGCGAAGAAATAAGTAAAAAAAACCTCAGCACTCGTTTTTTTGGGGCCTAATCAATATCACCTCTGCCCAAAACCAAGCATAGCGAGGATGCAAATGGCCAAGTTTTTGTAAGGATGAATACCACAGTTGAGCTAGATGAGAGATTGAATACTCAGACGATGCGAGTTCATAATAATCTTAACAATATTCAAAAATCAACACGTGCAAAGAAAGCCAATTACAAATAAGACTTCTTCTTTATATACTTTTGAACGTAATAAATTTCCAGATTATATTATGAATGTGAATTGATTAATTTAAAGAGGGTGCCTTATGTCTGTATATAAGCGTGAGAACATCATACCCTATACTTCCCTAAACTTGTTAATATTTATTCCTTTGTATGTCCCACTAGATCGTATAAAAATCATAAAACCAAAACCTTCTGTTTCTAGGGAACCATATAGACCCACCAACGCCATATAGCCAACCCGTGCTAGAAATAGGCTAAACCGTATACGTTATATACATATCATCTTCTCTCGAGGGCGATCTCATCCCTGGAGATTCATCTGTTACTATATTTTGCGCGCGGGAAACGAGAGCAGACAGAAATCCCATAAAAATGGGGCAACTCCAACCTTTTCCCCGATTATTTCGAGTTATATATTGAACCGTAGAAACTAAAAACAGTAGTAGTAAAAGGTTATACGAGATGGTCCGAAGTGACCTCGTGAATGAGGGGAAAAGCTGAATAAAAGGATATCCCCAACCCAAAATATTGCATTCTTCTTTACGTAACATCATTCAAAGAGTGCATAGCGAACAGATTTGGGTATAACTTTCATTGTACCCCTCTATACAGTCCCCTTTTTTTATAGCAAGCTACCAAATTTAGTGGGCACACCGCGGAGTAGCCCGCCTACGGGAGTCAATTATTCGTTTTCCTCCACGCAGGCTTCTGTTCAACGTAATTGAATTAAAACCTACAAAGGCGCGTACCCTGAACATACTCAGAACACCAGCATATACAATTCTATTTCCCCCGTATAACATCATTGTCTCAAATAAATCGAACACTTTGTTAATAATCGCGTTCAAGATTAGTTTTCAACATATACGATACTTGGGCGGAATAACACAAAATATTAAAATTCATATACGGTACAAAGTATAGTTTCATAAACTATAGTAGAATTTCAGTATAGTCGAAATCAACTTAATATTTCATTATCTAAGAAGCCAAGTTAAAACTAAAGCTTTAATTTGTTGTAACGATATAGAAGATAGTAGCTTACTAGCTTTGAAGTTATTGAAAACTCAGACTGATTTGTATTTAAGTTCGACCGTGGATTGAAACCGAATGAAGATGAAGCTATAACAGGTTTTAAAATACGTATATAGATGAATCCAATATGGTGGTATTCCAGTCTATTCATAATGGTTCCATGGATAAAAAAAGACCCCTTAGAGACCCTCCGCAACCGAAATCGGTCCCAGATGGGGGACTTTCCCTGCCGAACTTGAATATAAGCTATTAAAAGACTTATTTCCTGACGTAGGGTACTATATACATGGTTTAGGTCTGGCCACTTTTCAGGAATATATGTTTTAGGGGTGGGCGTTGTGAACTGCAGAGGGGTGAAGTTTTCATATTCATTTTCCGACTTATATAAAATATAGAAACGGACCGGCACGTGGCGAATTTGATAGTTTTGACGGGGTAAATTCAACCCTCCCCCCTTTATATAAAAGTTAGGGCTAAAGCTCTTTATATTTAGATTATGTAAGGATTTAGAGGGGGTCTCGACGTTCGAGATTTAGCGCGCGTCAGACCCGCTGCTGGGAAACATGTTTTTGCGTCTCTTATCCTTTTGTGTGGTCGTCTGGGTTTTAAATATATTGAATAGGGTCAAATTTGAGTGGGATATTCTTTCAAAGATCATAGAAAAAACGAGGAGTTTGACAATGAACTCGTTTTGGTGAATTATAACAGTTTGTACTATGTGGTGGGAAATTTAGAGTGATGGGAATATATTGTAAGTTCGATGTTCAAGTGGCGCACTTGCTATGAGTTGGGGGTATTTTTTTTCCCAGGATGGTGTACAGTAAAAACTGCAGTGCGGGATATAAATATAATTGGACCTTATGTTATATTACTATATTTATAATGTAGAACTTCTGTTCATATCAAATTTATCAAATCAAGTTTATAATTATTATGCTTGTCTTAGTTATCTAATAAAACGTTTAAAATCAACTATTACTTATTCTGATTGAAACAATTTTAAAACGGAGTAAAATAAAGATATTTGCAACATTACGAATGAATTACCATAAACCCCAAAATGAAACCAATTACAAAGGAAAGATTAAATCATACCTGAAGTGAAATAGCCATTTCATCTTTTAGTCCACTTGGATTTTCCATAACTTCCGATTTTTTAAAATGACGATCTGGTTTAATTAATGACCATGCGTTCGCAAAACATCAACACTTGTTTAGAAACTTGAAATTTTCCAGGTTAATTCCGTCATTCTGCAAGAAAAAAAAGAAAAATATTAACGATCAACATTTCAAATTGCATTTAAGATTTAAAAAAAAGGGTTTATATATAATTAATAAGGTACGTTCAAACTAGACAATTGGAAACTGATTTTAAACCGATTCGAATGTCTAAATCGTCTTTTCAAGCGAATAATCTCTACAATTGACCCCAAAAGGTTTCACAAGTTTTTCGTGTGAACGCGGCTATTTGTGAAATAATTCTGTTAATCGTTTTTAATGAAACCGCAATCTTTTAATGAGCATAATTAATCGAGATAATTCTGGGAATTCCACCACAGCGAAAAATAACAAAAGGAGATGCTTGAAATAGCCCCGTTTCCCAGCCACAATCATTTTCCAAAGGAATTCAATCGTTCCACATTACCCAACCCTCATTGCACTCTGCACTACCGTAGCTAACAAATTTTTATCTTGAATGGCTTCTATATACGTTCTTAACCCACACTTCTAAAACCTTTTTCCACGATGAATGGATACCTCCAAAAAGAGAAGCAAAAACCCCTTTTCTCACGTCATTATCAGGACCCACTAGAAGATTAAGCCTATAGAAATTATATGGGAAAGATCAAGCCAACCTGACAGTGGAGTGTAAAACTATACGCTTGACGAAGAAACCGGTGCTAAGAATGAATCCAAGGAATGTGACCCCTTCTATTCATCGAATTCCCATTTGCGCCTTCACCTCGCGAACTTCAAGGGACAGTGAAATCGAGAGAAGAAATTACACTTCTAGGTTACAGTACTAAATAATAGGCTTACAAGTGTTAGTTATGTCTTAAGGATGAGTGCAAAATCTTAAGCGGTACACGGATTGGAGAAGATTTGTCCGAATAGTATATTATAGAAGGAAACTTATTGGTCAAGAACGAGTGCTGTGAACTGAACGAAAGAGGAAAAATGATTGGCCAAGAACTGCTTCATAAAGAATGGGCCTGAACAGAACAACGAAAAACAGACAACTGATTGGACAAGAAAGGGCCTGATCAGAACAACAAGTGGCAAATTGGCTTGGAAACTGATAGGCCAAGAAAGTTTATGCTTAGAATAACATAAGAAAATCTGATTGGCTAATAACAGTTCTGAACATAACACTCATAACGTAAGAAGATGGATAACTCATTGGCCAAGATAAATGGTCTGAATAGAACAATGAAAGAGGGTCGAAAGTCGATTATTCGCTTGTTTAAATGATTTGCATACGTGTAATTTTTTAAACACTACAAAATGTTTCCAACCTAATCAGCGCGTTCACAAGCGAGCGTAAATGCCAAGATAGATTTGTAAAGAGACTGATCACTTGGAATAATTTAAACCATGAAATTAAGACTACGCAACCAAATCGATTAGTTTCATCTTCCCTTGAATTCAAAGGTAGAGGTAACTAGCTAGCTCATTATTTGATCTAGTGTTTAATGAATTTTTTTTCTTTTTTTTTTTACCCGCACGACGTAAAAGCTTTTCTTGTTTTATTTTTCTTTCCTGGTCCATTCATTCAGTATAGGCGGCTATACTTATGGCTCTCGCTTTGATCATTCCCCGAATCCTGCCGTTGCTTTTTAATTAAACGAATCGAAAGCCGTCGGTTAAAAAAAAGCAGAGAGAGAGAGAGAGAGAGAGAGAAAGAGCTTACGATAAATTCATTAAACGTTCTTAATTTTACGGTGCCCGACTAATTGCCTTTGTATTCCAATTACCGGTTTTTCTGACAAAAGAAAAAATAGTGAGGGAGCGAAATTGAAAAGAAGCCACGTCAGTTAGGACCATTTCTCTCTGTTAGGTGGCAGCCAAAAGATTCAGACGAGTTTACTAAAGTTAAAATGTCACACGCGAAAAAAATAATGAATGCGAACGAGAACAATGGGAGAACTAAACGTAAAAAAACAAGCAATTGTTTTTCTTGTTATCTGTACGAGTTTTTCCGACGAAAAACCTTTTTTTTTTTTTTTTTGTTTGCGTAGAAAAATTCTACAGTCCATTCTACTTCGAGTTGGTACAGTCAATGTTAAATTGTGATACACGTTATGCAAATTATTCGTTGACTTGGAGATAATGGGAGCATAGGTTTGCCTATGCTATCAGCTCATCGTGGAATTAACGATACTCGATAATAAGTTTAAAGAACTGTGTAAGATATTTTTTTCCAGGAATTCTGTTAATAATTTTGATCTTAGAAACAGTATATTCAGCTACAAACTAGGAAGGGACTAAAGTTCTATTGAAAAATCGATTTATACGATTAATATAAGAACAACAGACACTGCAACATCAATTTTATCGCATTTTTTATCAGCTTTTCAATACCTAACCCTAAACTCGAATAAATCTTAATTTTTTTTACCATTTTGCGAAATTTTTCCATCAAAAAGAAACAACACTTTACAGCTATTTAGTGTTTATCTGTCTCTGCGAAAATGGCTTAGTGAAAAACATATTTCTGGTTCGTTTCTAAATAAAACGCTTCTTGAAAAACTAGAAAGATGACACGCAACATTCCAAAGGATTGAGAAAATTACCTAGACCAGGCTATAAAGAACAAAGATGAATTTCGTGTTAAAAAACATTGGCGATTAAAATCGCATTAAGTACAAAATTGTACATTGGTGGATTAGGTATGTTCAAAAGTTCTCGTGACACAGAAAAATGTCCATCCATCCTTAAGAATTTTACAGAAATTGGAGAATGGGAGTGTAAAAAAAAATGAAAACTATATTTAAACAAAATGAAGTCATTCCTCGACTAGCAAAGTAAATTACAGGATAATAAGTCTAATAACACGAATAAGGCGGAGTTTACGAAGAAATTTGGAAGAAATGCAAAGAGAATACGGAAAGAGGCGCTACTCTTTTTTATTTCTTTTTGCCCAACTAAACGCGTATACGTGATGGGGAAACTAAGCTCGCTCCCGCTGAGTATGAGAAATCATCGGAGTTATGAAGTGAAGAACCTCACGCGGTGGCAAAAACGCGGAGAAAAGCCGATGGCGTGTGGTTTTCAATGTCCTTCCATCCGCCTATTAACAGTGATGGATTGAAAAGACGGAAGATTCCCTCCAATTCTTATAATATATTATATAAGTCAACGTGTACCATCAGCGTGGTTAGAGGGGGTGCCGAGAGCTAGGCTGCGCGCGTTCTTTCACCGACGGCGATTTCCTGAGGGGCGAAATCCCAAACGGAAAAGCTTACACTGCAGTTTCCTTCCAGTTACTACCACCACTCAACGCCTAATTATACCGCCTCTGATATACGCATCAGGCGTGTCTTCGGGCGACGAAAATGCTTACAAAACACGGGTAACCTCGTGACCCTAACCGTACTTGGGATTCATTGGCAATCTTGTACACGAAGTCATACTAAAACAGAAGCTATTAACCGCCTTATACCTTGTAGAAACAGACCACTGTGAGGTTTATTCCCCACTGAATTGGTCTTATGTCGTTTGACTAAAATAGTTTGGCCTTATGGTTCTCTTAATTAATCCATATCCTCTGTCGGTATCGAGAGATTAGCAGAAGGCAAAATCAATTAAGCAGACCTCTATATATCGTGACGTCACAACCTGATACTAATACACGCTTAATTTCTAAAATTTCAACACGTAGGCTGTAGATAATCGTTTTGTAATCTCTATACAAATATGCAAATGATTTAAAAGCTCGCCATGACCGATAGAAGTGTACGCGAAATGAATTTAATTTGTCTCGAAATATTTGCAATCCCATGCAGACTATTATATATGGGTTGAGAATACGCCTCGGGAAGTATATAAAATAATGGAAATTATGTAATACTCTCTGTATAAATAAAGAGTTAAAAAGCCATCTTCGCAACCATCTGTCGTTTTCGTCTATAGGGTATTTTATGAATTCCTTGAAAGAAACTGAGAAAAAGTACACGCGACTTAAGACGGCAAACGTATACTAATGAGCCGTTAAACCCAAAAAAAAAAAAAAAAAAAAAAAAAAAAATGGTTGCGAGAAAAAAATTAATGTGAAGTTCAGAATAAATTACCGTTCCCCAATTAAAATTTTCACCCGTTTTCAAAGTACGATTAAAATAAAATTTATGTCGCATTTTTGGGATAAAGGTCTGTACCGGTACATTAAAAGGCATTAACGATACTGTCGGATACTTTATTAAAATATCAAATGGGCGATATTTTAGTCAACGAAACATCTAAATAAAAAAAATGAGAATTTTAAGGGAAAATGAAACGAAATTGTAATTAATAAATAATAGTAGTAAAATTCCATCACCAATGTTCTGAAAAACGCAAAAGGCTTCAACTGTAAATATTCTCGAAAAAAACTGAGCTGCTGAAGCCAATGAAATATTGCGAACCATGTATTTTACAGAGAAACATATTTATAGGGAAACTTCAATTACGTAATCAACGTTTCTCTATAAATACCGTGTTGTTTTCTATGTAAAATACATAATTTCTACTATATCTTAATCATGGTAAATAATAAGTTTATGATATTGCGACGGGTTTCGTCGATCTCAAACCTGGGTTTTTCAACTTCCGGTAGCTCTCCCGTTGGTGCCAAGTGACCGAGCAGACTTAAACCAGTCGATAAAACACTAAAGATTAAATAATAGACTTTGCGTTTTTAGTTTTGTAGGACGGGAATTATAACACGCCCTAACGCGTGACATTGATTTCCGGAAGTTGAAAGCACCCACTTTGGATTGGGACAGTAATCCCCGAAGCTTCGATTTCTTTTATTATATTTTATGTTTGCAGTCTCCCTTTTTTTAAAAATACGTAATGCGGGTGGCTCGAGGCTAAAAAGGGATGAATTCTTTTTCTATTTTTTTGTCGGCAACGAGGTCGAATTTATGGATGAGGGAGAAATTTGGGAAGCAATTTTGGGATCCTTCGTTCGTTTTCTTTTCTCTTTTATATACGTATAAGTATTGTATAAGGTAGCGAACGCTTCATTAGATGCTAGAAACATTTTTGGCCAGAGAGAATAAAGCGTACGCATTATAACCAAAGACCCCGAGTCCCAGACCTTCGTATAACTATAAAATAAAAAATGTATATATTTTTACTCCGGTAAATGGATTTCAACCAACGCCAGATTAAGTAAAGATTTGGCAATACGCATATACTGAAAGAAAGAAGAAGAAAAAAAAAAAAAGATGAAAGGGCACCGTGCCAGAGCAAATGATTTCTTGATGCGAGTTCAAATACATTATTTACATCGCCACAATGGATACAGTATCCGAAAAAGTCGAGTTTCAATTTAGATTTATCTTAAAACTTCATTCACGAATTCGAGAAGCAATAAAAAGAAAGCCAAGGGAGGTAAGATGATAAGTAATGACATTATCCGAATCTCTTGATATCTCTCAGCGTATCTATGAGTCAATTGCGTCTCAACCAGTGGATATCAGTGTAAAAACAAGATGGACCGTGCGGACACGGTAGACTTGCTTTCGCGCCAGATTTTTCCGAAGTTGTTAATTGAAACTGTTTTTGTTAATTTAGAATTAATTATCAAAATTTCGAGTTGAGCCGCTAAGCCTAACTCCATATTAGACTTGTTGAAAAATGTCAAAAAAGCTACAAGTAAGATAGGTGTCCATTGTTAGTAGCCCTAGCTACAGCCAATCAAAACACGTTTAAAAACTGGAGATTTTCTTACAATTTAATACGTATTAAAATTAAAATGAAGGATGCATCTCAACTTTGTTAAATAACTTTAACGAAAACGTTTAAGAAGTTTAGTAAAGAATTAGTGAATATTTAAACGCTTCTAATAGATTAAAAACCAGATAGTAAAGTTTCAGAAAATTGTAATAAAACTATGACCAGATATAAATACAATGAACTCGTGTTCAAGGGTACTATTTTTTTATCTAAGAGATTTAAGATTATCCATTAATCCACATTCCTTTTGAATAATAATAGTTTGGGTTTATTAACAAATTAAAAATCCATCAGAATCAGATCTTTAATGCGAACTGAACCAAAACGGTTTTTATCAAAAAGAATAGGGATATAAAAAGTTTCTTAAAAGATAGAAGTTGACCTATTACGACATCTCGAGTTGAAGTTCGTTTGGAAAGAAACTAAAGTCGGGGCGGTCCCCTCGCACCCCCTAAGGGCTTAATAGAGGCGTTTCACCTCCCTCCCCACATCCCTCTCTGATTGGTTTAAAGGCGGCAGATGCCGCGGAATCATCTCTCGAGGCATTATTTTTCTCTTAGCTTTCTTTTTTTCATTCTTTCTTAAAAGAAGATTTCATATTTCTTACAATGAGAAAAAGAGAAGAGATAGAGTTTCCATCAGAGCGAGAAAAAGAAATTTCATTGTTTGGAAGAAAAAAAAAAAAAAAAAGAATAAAAGAAATGGAAAATGAACCCTTCAATTTTCTAAAAACCGCCAAGCTTGTCTCGCGTGCGTGGTCCCCCGATCATACTTTCTCATTTCTCGAGTCTACCAGTCCACGTTTGTCCTCTCGATCTTAAAGGACCAGTGAAAAGAAAATTCAAATGTCAAAATTACGTATAACGCGAAGACCGTTAGTTTTCTAAAACTCTCAATATTATTTAATACACCATATACACCATTTTAATTTAGCATTACGTATGGCGCCAAAGAGTTTAACCCCATTTTCAATCGAGTTTTTAAATATTTTAGTTTTCCAAGAGAAGCTTAGATTTTAATGAAAATTAAATAGACTTTCATAATTTTAAAATCATTTTTAAAGCATTATTGAAAATTATTTTGGCTGCCAGTGCGCCTTTATTACCGAAGAAAGTGGCGTCACTGGAGCGCTAAAATTGTCCATCCATCATTTCAAGCGAAATGGCAGACATCCGCTCCGCCTAATCAAAAAACCCTAATTATACGGTTTTACTTTCTTTGGCATGGCTCTCAAAAAATGCCTCTCTACGCGGGAATGTTTTTTAACGATTGTAGGATATTTAAGAACTGTTTTCAAATGATGCAGACAGAAAAGATTTAATTTCAGTTAAAAGCTCTAACTAGCCTGTTATATAGAGTTGCTTAAATGTCTTTTTAATTTTTTGCTTGTAGGGACAAAATATATGTAGCGTGCCTCTAACCAATAAGTTAGTTTTTAACTATATACGTAATTTTTAACAGAAACACATTAGTTGTTCATGTCAAAGGTTCAAGAGAAGACAAAAGACCCGTTGGATTATTTTGATTTTACTTTAGTTATTTAAATTGGGGCTTTAACCATTTTTATAATAAAATATTATAATATATAATATTTTTAGTTTATACTATTAAAATCTTACATCTCTGGGCTGTCGCGTTTTTCAGAAAATTCGAAATTAAAATTTCGCTCCAGAAAACCCAGTTCCCCTTTCTCTTTCAACCCTCCTCTCATAATTGAAGGTCGCAGACAGAAAATTATTCCTTCTTATTTCTGAATTCCTTTTTAAATCTAATTTACGAGTAAATATCAGGATTTAATTAATTATAGTGAATATTATGAACTGTAGAGACTTCTGTAAAATATGCTACACTATTAGAACACTGACATATTTCCCATGAACTATTTAACCCATGAACCCTTGTAAAATAAAAACAAAAATTCGATATTTAAAATTAGTTTTCAAGTTGATTCAAATATATATTTTAAGAAACTTAAATAAGAAACTTCTTTCATCTTTCTGTTCAATGACTTCAATCCAGCGTAGCTTCAACTTCAAATACATTTACTATATTTCCAAGTTTTAAAATGAAAAATAAAATAGCCTTAAGGGGTTTCTTGAAGTTTTTTCCCGAGAGATTCTTATTTTTTACTCAACACCCCCAATTTGTTGCGAAAAGGAAAAAAAACTAAGTCGAACGAAAAATATATTTCACGAGAGTAAAATATGTCAGTCGTTAGTTTTCGAGTGGTTATTTTACTTCTTGTTTCATGCTCCCGACATAATGGACAGCTACTAAGCACACACGTTTCGAACTAGTAGAGAGAAATCTAAGTAAAGGGGGAACAACCAAACATCTAAGCAGTAAAGCTTCGTAAGCTACCAGTCGATATCAAAAGAGCCAATGCTGATGCGATAGACGTATATAGGGTAAACAAGATCGATCCCAACTTTTTACTTTTTAAAGAGAGTGTGAACAGTAAAATTTAATTATTTATGCATAATTTTAAATTTTTGATGAACTATAGAATGTCATTTTTAGACAATTACTTAACCCAAAAATATGCCCAATTCATCCGTAAAAATATGTACACGTCATTAAATTACGTTATTACTGTCTTTGGCAATGCTAAATACGTAGCCAGTTACGTAATCACTTTAGTACAGTCAAAGCTACAGGCTTGTAAAGTTGTACGCCGATCACGTGGAAAAAAGGTTCATGTACATATAAATATTTAATTTGAAATCATTTTTAACTAGCTTTTTGTGATAATAAAATGTTACATGTAGTTGGGTAATTGTCAAAGCTGAGTCGGATTGATACAAAATACTATACATCATAAGGAAATAAGTAGTCGAAACAACTCCCATTGAATTGTAGTAAAAATCAAAGTATTTTGGATTAAGAATAACGGATCGATAAAAGTAATCTAAACAGAAGTTATTATCTGGAAAGTAAATAATATTTAAAAATATATGCCTCGATTATGTCAATCATACGAGGAAATATGAAAGCACTTAAGCTGGGTTCTTCCTTTGTTAGGGTAAAAAGAAATGATATCCAATAGAAAATTAGACAGGTAGGAGTTTCCCCGGTTGACTTACATTTGAAACATTTAAATTCTAACTTGAAACATTCTTAAAATAGGAGCCTATGTAACAAGAAATAATTTAAAATAAGCTTAAATATATGTAAGTTCCTCTCCATTCAATAATATTATCAAACTTGTAATAAATTTCCAGCTTATATTCCGCTAATATTTTAAGCTGATTATAAACCATTTTCATTTCCACCATCCCTTTCGTCCAAAGGTGGCAGAGGGATGTATTCACAATGTTCAGAGAGCTGTTCCGATTCTATAGTATAGCAAGTAGCGAGGAGGAAATGCTTTTCAGTGTAGTTCCAATGGAACACCAGTGTTGCGACATAAGCGCCACCTAGCCTTCGATCTCTACACCACTCAAAATATCTATATTTTGCTTTAATGTCAGAATCAACCAATGATATCAGCGTGTATGAATCTATATACATAAACTCCCTCATATAACTAACAAAATCATATAGGGTAGTCTAATATACTCTGTTATCTCCGACTGAGTCTAAACCGTAACTCTTCATCCTCATCATCTTCAGATTCAACGCGGTTAATACTTTTTCAAAATAAGTATCTACCGTAATCAAAGGCAGGAATAATGGTTCATAAAGCTAACTTACTTAACTTGTATCATACTTCCCGGCTTACAGTACACATTCGTGGTAAAAAAATATGTTCTTGTATATCCCTTATGTTACGTATTACATCCTCCCCGATCTTTTGATCGTTGGCGATTCAGAAAGCGGCCAAAAGAAAAGTCGGCTTTTCGGGACCGACTTTTCTTTTGTAAGAGAAAAATATTACGTATAAAAAAAAAAAAAATCTTGCCATCTTTATCGGTGCGCCGTGGTGGGGTCGACTTAGGCCTTTTCCTCCTCTTTTTGCTCGGCATAACCTTATCGACTGACTTCTGAAGAAATAACGAGACGTAAGCGGCCATTTCCCGCGAAGGAAGTATAGAAAGAGAGAGAAAGATGAGAGTCAAAGGGGAAAAGAAAGGAAAAAAACGTGCGCCTCCTCCATCGTATACTATGTACGCCTGCAATCTCTCTTCCGAGTCCTTAAAGGCTTCCTATTCCAGACCAACGATTTAGAAATTAATTAAGCCATATTTTATCGTAGCTCACAATCTTATAAGGAGAAGGTGAAAGGAAAGAAAAGTTAATTATGTCATCAAATTATTCCATTCAGGTAGAAAACTGATGGGAAGTTTTGGATAATCAATGTTACACTTTGATGTTACGCAATAATAAATTGGTTTTTTTCTTTGTTGTGAGAAATATTCGCACTTAATTCTCACTTAACACCTTAAGGCATAACCGTTGTAATATTTTACGAGTGTTCTGTACCACTAAAGAACGAAAAAATAGAATCTGTTGAGAAAACTCGACGCAACTAAAAGCTTCAGATTTTACAATTTTACATTTTTTCTAAAAACGCTAGGTAAAAGTCAGATAGATCAAAATGTAAATTAAAGGTCATGAGATATATCGCTGGGTTAAATAGTGCATAACCTACAGGGCGTTATTTACAGATGAACCCCGTAACTTTAGGGATAATTAACCAACATAACGAGCCACTAGCTAACGCTAAAATTCAAAGAGATCACTAACGATGGTGGTTTTCATAATTTTGAAAATTAAGCCAAACAGAAAAAATACGTTTCTGAAATAACCAAAGAAAAATATCGCAACAGCAGAATAAGGAGAAAGTTATCGTAAAAGTTGCTAATTTAATATTAATTCTCGGTTATTAATCGAACAAAATTAAGACCAAATGTTGTTTCTATACCCCTTTAAACCGAGGAAACTTAACGAAACTAAAGAATAAGGCGCGAGCGGGCGGCGAAAGAGTTTAAGAGGGCCAACCGAGTAATTAAAAGACGAAAACCACCGAGGGAATTTAAAAGTTTAAGAAAGAGAGATGGAGGGACTAGGGATATATATATATAAATGGCAGGCTCTTCTAGCGGAGAGGGCGCGACCTAGAAAAGTATTCTTCACGCGAGGAGTTAGACTCCCGCGCATCCCGCTGTACTTCCTGCCGCTCTTCCTCTTCCCAAATTCCTTCCTCCATCATCCATCCGCCCGGCGTGCCGGGCCACCATCGTACTTAAGACTTCTCCATTCCTCGAGTTTTAACACAAAGGCAAACAAATTCGTCGTGGCAAATTTATTCACCCTAGCGCGGAAGTATAAAGCTTTCTCCCTTTCCTCTCGCGCTTCCAAAGGCTTTGGGGCCCCTTTGGCGCATTTTCTATCATCCGAGCGTACGTAGAACCATCCCGTCTCTCTCGGAGGTCGACGAGTTTTAAAAGGAAGTCTTCCACCGCCGAAAAACCCCTCGGGCCTTTTACCGACCCGTTCATCGCCAAATAAGTTTAATTTCGAGAAAGAGAGAAACTTCGCAGCCAATAGTGTTTAAAGGCGTTGAAAGAGCCTTTGCGGTTTCCAAGCAAGTACGTATATAGCTAGGGAGCGTATCATATGTTCGAATTAAGAGATTTATCTAACTTCGATCGGCCACGATCAAAGACATTGCTGTTGCCCATTAAGTCTAATGTACTACCAATAACTTATTTATTCGCATCTCAAAGAGAATTTCGATTTTGAGTCAATACAGGCCGCTAAGTCTAGCCTATACTTCAATACGTTCGCGTCAAGGAACGTCATAAGACTTAAATTTAGTGAAACCAAAGAAATACATTGCCATTTGGTAGATTTTAAGGGGTCCATTCATTGGATGCTTTGAATGGATTAAAAACACTCGAGCCAAATCGTCTTAATTTATTCTTTCCATTTGTGATGGAAATAAATTATTGATAATCATATTTTTGATAAACTAGTTGTCATTCGTAACTGCAGAAGCCGATGAAACCCTCCTTTGAAGTCTACTACTCTAATGTTCCATATAGCGCTCCTCTCTGTATGGGTAAAATTCCCAATTTTTCGAGATCGGAGGGATCCTACTTCATACCCCATGTCTACGAAAAATTGGAAATTCTCTCTCTCCACAAACGACGACGTTTTTTTGACGAACTCCAAGGCTGCTAGAGATATTCGCTCGACGAACTCCCGCTCGGAAAATATCTACCGTTAGGAGGCGTACGAATCGCGCTTTTTGAAACTAACCCATACAGAGAGGGGTAGACAAGACCAGGGAGTAATAAACTTCAAAGGAGGGTTTCATCTACTTCTGGTAACTGTTTTGTAAAAACTTAATCGTAGAAGAGCTACTATAAATAGAATTTGTAAATATACTAAGAATATTCTAAGCTGTACTAAGCAAATTTGAGTCAATTGGCTCCATATATACGTTAATTTAAAATTTTCAGGAGCATGAAAATTTATTCCTTTTCTTGGTATTCGCCTGAAAGCAGACATTTGTTAAGTCCTGAGAGTACCGTTAGAGTTTTCGAATGGATTGCGTCAATTAATATCACTAATATTCTTTAAAGAAATAATCATTCGATTCATTTATGTTTCCAGAGAGATTTGAAGTGGTCACGTACATAGAAATAAATTAAAAATGTCTTGGGAGTCGCGTGAAGGGATTTTCTTTGAAAATAATACATTTACGAGTCCGTAGAGTCCCGTAATAAAACTCTTTGAATAGTCTTAGTATTTTAGTCGGCTGAACTTTTGATTTTGTTTCGGAAGACATGATAGTTAAGGAGTACCATTAGAGATTCGTGTTAATTAGGTTTTGGTCGCATTCACATTAACGGAAATTGTCATAATGTTTCAATTACAAGCAAATCGACTCCACCTTTTGTCTGTCGCTTTTCATTCTTTTTAAACGGGGTCCTTAATTTTGTCATTCAAAACTGTTTGCTAACGTTCTTTAAAGTGAGGCTGTCCTTATGCCAAGGGTAGAATTATTTTATCCATTTAATTTAATTAACGATAAGTTTCAACTAAAAGGAAAACTTTCTGGAAAAGACCATTTATGGGTGGATTTGGCCTGTTTAAACGATAAGAAATCGATTAAAAAACACTTGTTAGGTTGCATTCTCCCTTTACTTTAAAATTTACATTTCATATCCTAATAAAAATTCAAACTTGAAAATAGCGAAATATGTCTACGATTTTTGTTCACATTTAAGAATGGAAATGAATATATATAACGGTACATCTTTCGTCTAGAATCATCTTTAGATTCGTGTTTTTTTTATAGCCTTTATACGTCTCCACAATTTTTTTTCCCGCGCTTCTTCCAAGTAGCCTCGCTTCGTAAATGGGGTTTTCTCCTTCAGGGAAGTAGTGTCGTGAGTAGTACTAGACTCACCCGCTCTGATAAGGTTTATGAGCCACTTTTTCCTCGGCAAAATATTTCCCCAGCGACGAATCTGAATCACGAGACTATACTAGACCAAGGTAGCATATATAAACCTAATTTTTTTTTCTCCCTCCCTCTCTCTTTTTCTTGGAAGGGGATATAGTGCAGTTTTCTCTAGATGATTTTTTTTAGTCAGGGCATCCCAAGGTCCCTTTTGCATGTACCGAAGAAACCTAATAAATATTATCACAAAAACTCTCCCCTCTTATAACCAGTTCGCCTTTATCTAGATGAAACGTAACGTAAAGCCCTGCTTTTCCTAAGTAAAAGGGCAAAGAACAAAAAACATTAAACTAACTCGATTAAGTAGTCTAAATTTAGTGGATAAGTGGTAATATTTGGTAATGTTGGATATCTTAACACTTCTACCCGATTAACCTGATTAAATTACCATTTAAATCACTATTATGAATCGGTAATGACGATTTAAATATAGAGAAAGGATGGTATTAAATAAAGTGAAGTAATCAGTTTCACAATCAATTTGAAAATATTTAAATTTAAATAAAAGTTGTCTTTAAAAATTCTTCCTCGTTTACCGTCTGTCGCTGAATGGTACCCATTATCTCCCTAGTCACCGTATCTTTAATAGAATACTACACACATTTCAAAAAGTTTAAATCAAAGTTATTTTTCTGGCAGTCTTCCTTTAACCATTTTTTTAAAAAAAAAGTTGCCTTTAAAAATATTTAAAAAGAAAATTCTTCGTTCACCGTCTGTCGCTGAGAAACGGTAATACTTAAGATTATAAAATAATACTTTAAAGATAATTTAAAATGCAAATTAAATCGTCTCTCTCTTTCGGATATTTCAGGGCGCTAAAGATCATTAAAAAAACTAGAAAGGGGGAAGACTAATTTGTGTTTAATACGGCCGCAAATATTTTTAGTAGAATATTCATAAGGGTTTTATGCAAATTAAGTGACACAAATCGTGAAGAAATTTAATTACGAATTAATTAATGGATTTCTCGTCGCCTTGGATACTCGTATCGAGACGAGTCTGTTTTTACTGAGAAAATTAGGTCAGTACAATAAATTGGGAAGATTATATAGCGTGCAAATTTAAATTACATAGCTTAGACGGATCATAACAATTAGGGATATTTTGCAAAACAAGTTTTAATCACTATAGCAACTCACGTGTGGGTGGCTATAGCAATTAAACTTATAAATTAAAACTGCAGTCTATTAATTAAGGCACGGTAATTATTTTATCCAGATGCTCTAACATTTTAATGTTTTTTAAGGACAAACATATAATTAAAGAGCTCTATATATTCATAGATACTTTGAATCGATTTTCAAAACCGATTTGAATGTTCAAAGTAACTTTTATGCTAATAATTTCATTTTTAATTAAGCAAAAACTTGTTTTTCGTCACTATAGCGCGGTTATACTCTTTCACGGGTCTACGCGAAAAAATGCGCTTCAGTTCGTTAACAAGATAAGTCGTCGTTTGTTGTTAAATAACAAGCATGTTGACTCTATGGTGCTACCATGTTCGCTTTTCGTGTGTTTATCTCTACTAGACTTTGATCATCCCTAATTAGCGTAACTATCACGTTGCTCCACGAAATATCTTGTTTGACAAAAGTTCTCTACAGATGACCTCAAAATTTTACAATCTTACTGTTCCAAAACGATTAATAACGGTTTCAAGTGGGCTCTAATTTGATAAGTTTTTTAAAGTATATGTATTCACCATTTTTTAAGAAGGTCGTTGCATTATAATTTTAACTTTCTCGCAACTATACATTTTGGTTCATCTTTTTTAATTGATTAACACAAACTATATTTATTATTACTATACTATAATAATATGTCTTGTTTAGATAAGAATCTTTAGACCTATGCCTATCATAACAAAAGGGATACGCGCATGGCATATCACCTTAAAATTAATAATGTTAAACGTTGTTTTGGCGGGAAAAAGAGACTTCGACAACTCGATCTTGTGATTAATATTATAGTATGCGAGATAGTGCAAAGGTACAGGTGTAAACAGAAGTGACACACTGTATTGATCCCGAAATGAATTCGTTGTTTAATATGAATTTTAACAACTTTTCTGTACAAGACTTGTAGGGAGTCTGTGGCTACATAGCATTTTTAAAGGAGAGCGGAGGTAGTGGCTTTGCTGAAAAATGTTTAATATTTAAAAGACATAACTGCACGGGTATTAATAAAACTGGTACATCAGTCAACCATTTAACAAATGGGCGGTGATTCGATGATTTACCAGACTGTTTCCATATTTTATGCACTTGCCTAGCTTAGTGTGTAACTTTTTCTATCGTTTCCTTCTGATGAAACTTCGATATTATTCAAAACCTCTTTAATTAGTAACCAATATTTGTGTATAGCGTGTGAAGAATGAAAGATTAAATATTTGATAGTACGAACACTGTATCGGATATAAGGTAAAGTAAGGGTATGTAATTTATTACACCTTCATTTGTAAGCATACGCAAAGCTACATCTCCTTTTATCTCCGTGTTTAAAAATCGTAGAGATAACAGGAAATGTAGTTTCGTACATGGTGTGAATTTAAGGTGGAATTTATCATAACTTTGCCTGCAATATGTAGCTTTAATTAAAGACCGGAGGTAAAGTATATATGGATGAGGTTAAGGGTTATATATAACAAGCTATCAATGTCACCTTAAACCACTAGCAATGGTTGAAAATACCTTCTTATTCCCTGATATTAATCTCAAGCGAGTTTGACCTGGTTGTATAGCCTCAACAAGTAAGGCCTGTCAATTTATTAGAGATACGCAATTTTAGCTTAGCGCCGGTCGAGATTTGAATTTTGATTAATTACGCCGGTTATTAATTTAAAACGCCTCTTCAATTCCGGTCCTCGATATATAACGGAATGTTTGGACTTGAATGAACGGTATAGGGAATTACGATTTTTCAATACGAGATGATGACATACTTAAAGATGAAAGAGCCCCTGGATTGAAGTTTTCAAGGGCAGTTATCTATTGGACGATTTCCGCCTTTACTTCACTGGACTCATGTCGTGAAAAATTTACATATATCACGAATGCCAAACATTTTCAAAGGAATATTTAAAATTGAAAGGAGGGGGATAAAGTTCAAACCGCAATAAATGATTTTAGAATATTTCATTTTCGAAGGGGAATTTGGTTAATCTACTTTACGTTAACTTCTCCCTGAACACCATCGGCTATAATTCTATTTTTTCTTTTTTCTATAAATGGTTAACACACAGGCAGTAATAGTTATATATAGTTGTCGGAAAAGGAAATAGATTTCCTTCTTATAACACCCAAGAAGCTTTTTAGCTGACTTCTCTGTCTAGTTTGGGTTTAACGTAAGGTCCCTTTTTCGCGATAAATCATTGAGGACTTGTTTTCCAGCGACCGTTACAAAGTTTTTTCTTCTTTACTCTCCTTTCCGACGCGGCTTTACTTTGGAGAAACTTTTCTATACTCCACCTAAAGGCTATCTGGGAGTTTTTCTAGCCCTCTATTTTAAGGAGTGGAGAGAGAAAGAGAGTGGGAGAAAGAGTTAGGAAAGGAAGGGGTTCAGGAAGCAAAAAACAAAATCGCCTTCTTGGCCGAATCTAATCAATCAACGCTATCGCGAAGCTTTTTAGTACGGTCATTTATAAAGGGTTGTTCCGATCTTTTACTATCAAAGTCTCTAAGCTCGTCCACCTTAGTCCCTGAGCCCTGTCCTCCTCTTGGTCCCATCATAGCCGCCTAGCAAACCTTTTCGCCTTCAACGTAAAAATACCCACATAGTTAAGTCTATTTGGCCCAGATTCTATTCAATCCCTTTTAAGAAAAATAAAATCCGCCCTTATATCAAAACAAGCTGGTTACGAGAGAGGGAGAGAAAAAAAAGAGGGCACCTTATCACCTAGCTTTACTGGATTTTATAGAAAGCACTTTAAGCGACAAAATGAAACACGTCGGAAATTGGACAATTTAAATGGTTAAATCTGATAAAAAAGGATTAACGACACAGTCTAAATAAATCCAAAGCTTCAAAATTACTCAGATTAATTATGGCAAAAGAAATTAATTACTAATATTTAAAAAATATATTTAATCTACAAAATTCAATAATGGGAAAATATTTTAAAATTCGGGTTTATGATAAAGTGCATAAAACTTTGGTGATTCTTTGCCAAAGAAAAATGAGAAAAATCTTATTTGTAGGAGCTTTTTTTTTTTTTTTTTTTAAGTATCACTTTGAAGAAGAAAAATAAAACCAAAAACTTAAACCAATCTAAATTTACTCGTTATCATTAACGTACGATAAAATTTGAAACATTCACATAATTAGATGCCAATTTGAAGAATAAAAAAGGATTACCCTATAATTTATACAACCCTATAATTTATGAAGTACTTAAAACTTTAAAATAAAATTTATACATTGATGAAATTAAAATCCCGAAAAACTAAAACCTATAATTACCAAAATAAAACTGATAACGGTTTATTCGAGCTATAAAACCGAAACTGAACAAGGAAAAAACAAAAAACAAAAAAAAGTCATGGTGTTCTCTCGTAAATGGCTTGATAATGACCATTAAGAAAGTCAACTGGGAATTCCTATCCCCTCTTTTCTCTTTTCCCTTGGCTATTTTGTCATTCCTCCGGCAAATAACCCTTTTTCGAGCGATTCCCACTTAAACCCCCTCAAACCCAGCACAAACAAATTTCATCTCATTATGAGAATACAGCAGTGAGTGTAATTAAATCATTACATTTAATGTATCGAATTACGTCGACTTTAGATCTACGTAAAAGATGATTAGATGTGGGTAGTATAAGAAAGTTCCACAATCTTATCCTATGTGGGACCAACTATCAATTTGAGGGAAATCGCCTGGAGGTAACTGGTGCGGGCGAAGATGTCGCTCGCTATACGTCTACCCGAAGATAATTTGCACTCTTGGGCGTTTGACGGGAACAATTATGCCCTTCAGTCGCAAGTAGACTTAGAGAATGAGGGAAACTTAATTTCATTTCGTTGTAAACTCAGCTTGAAATTGTGTAAACTATTCGTCTGCTAAAGATAATAGTTACGTAAAGATATAAACTCTAAAATTACACATGATATTCCTTATTTTCCAAGGACTATGCGTGAATTTTTTTTTTAGTTTTTTCATACTATTAAAAACCCAAATTCCAAAATTAAACATCTGGGTTGACGAGTTTTTATGAAACTTCAAATAGAGTTAACAGTTGATATGTTTGGGTTTCGCGCTGCCTTTTTCTTGAAAGTTCTACCTTTTCTATGAAAACTATCGTTAATTTTCGAAAAAATATATGTATATATTTTCGACGTATTGATTTTTAAGTTTCTTTTGAACCCGTCAACCCAGAAATTTAAAATTTGGAATAAGGCTTCTTAATAGTATGGAAAAACTAAAAATGTTACTTCTAGTGGCATAGACCTTTGAAAAAAACAAAGTCACAGCCTCACTTTAATTATAGGGGACCTATATCGTTCGTGGGGCAGACACGTTCGAAATCAGGTGTACAACGAAGTCAACTACCCCGCCCTATAGCTTTAAACGATTTCCCCGTAGCTAACTGTATAAAGAAACAAAATTTAGAGCCACAGAGAAATTTTATCTTGATTCTTAGAGGCTGAAGAGGATTTTTTGAAATCGATGTTCGCTTTGGCTCTAAGAGTTTGGAAATGGATGAAAAATGACCTGGTCTTTTTTTTCCTTGGCGAACATGGCCAACAACAGTCATAAAAAAAAGTTTAAAAGAACGGTAATCCGAAACTGGCGGAGCTCATGCTATATATAGTGCATTGCACGTCGTCTTAAAGGGATGATGAAGTTTTCCTTATCGATAAGCCTTTAAAAAAAATTCAGTGGTCAATTTTACTGCTCCCTGAAGACATCTATATAGAAGAACTGGGCGTTTTAACTCGCTTTTCTTCGAAATTAAATACAATCTCAAACTAGAATTTGTGTCTTTCTTCTATTTAGTGTTGGTTATCTCGCTGTTAAACCTCTTCCGATGAACGAGCTCAGAGAAGCGCGCATCTTAAGTCTTAAACGGAATTAAGTTTAATATACGCCATAACTTAATTTTAAACGTTTGTAATATATAATGGTAATAAAACTCACGCTTCTCTCGTGATTGGCCGTTTTAAACTAGGCTTAAGAGGTTCGTTGCTCTTAAACGAATTACCATTACTTAAATGGTAATGGATCCTTGTTAAGCCTACTTTCCAACTAAGTTAAATTTTAATATCTATCTAAATATTGGTTTGCTATTTTTCCCCCTAGCGGATAAGGAAAATTTTAACCATAATTAAATAATCGATAGAAAAGCAATTATTGTCAGGCTTCATTCTCACTTTAAGATCGCGTATAATAACTCTTCTTGCCAACAAACAGACCGAAGAAAAAGGGTTCTTTCGATAGACAGCTGCTGCATTCGACGAGGCTATAAAAAACAGATTATATCGTCCGTCCGTCGATTCCCCTTTTTCTCCCAAACACACCCTTCTAAATCCCGCTTTAACTGATAATGGAAGATCAACAGTTGATGGTCGCGTCAATTTTGTATTTTTCACCGCAAGTACGATGGTGATGGATTTTTCACAAGGTTTTAAGTTTAAGGAGTAAAGTGCCTAGGCGGGGAGGTTTAAATAGCGGACATACTGTTATTTTATTTAAAATAATCGAGAGAATAGTTTCCCTACAAATTTTTATAATTCAGAGCTTTGGTGTTTTTCATAAAACCTTTTCTTTTACCTTTTCCTTTTTAAAACATTAAATATAAAATTAATCTATAACATGTCAAATCGGTCTTAATAATGGACATCATCAAAACATTTTTAAACTTCATTTTAAACTGACATTCTTACTTAAAAATCCCGCCTCCTTCCGGGTAAAGAAAAATTATAATGGTATTTTTCGGCACCAAAAGATAAAAGAAAGAAAAAAAAAAAAAAATCGCTAGAGCCTTAATCTAAGGAACGGTATTTTGGAGAGCTACTCGACCAGCAGCTTCCACTTTATTCCGATTCTATGGGTTATTTCAACACGTTCCAAACTATAAACTATCTTCAAAATAACATTAAAATATATACGAACTTTAAGCCTAGAACGTGCTGAAATTTCAGAATGATTCTAATTCTATTATAGCTTCTTCTAAACATTGTCTGTATACCAACTTAACCCCCCCCCCCTCTCTCTCTCTCTCTCTCTGTTAGGTCATTAGATGGAAAATTTCTTTAGCAGAAAATAGAAAGAAAAATAAACTAAGGCAGAGTTTGTTCAATGAGTCAAAAGCAAAAGAAAGGAAAGTAGAAAGAAAGAATGAAGGGTGAAAGTTTAATTTCGTATATCTATTTCACCGCATTCAACGGTGTTACATCTAAGTTCGTGGATGAACTTAAGTGTCCGTTAAACTATTTTAATTCGATGAAGTTTTACATTGAGAGGATGGAGAAATTATATAGCAATTTGCTTGGAATATATTTAAAATCTAGCTTGTACGCGTTGGCTCAAATATGTCGAATAGACTAAACCGAAAGAGGGGAGGGCGATTTTAATAGATGTTTACTAGAGACTGCTTTAGAAGAATTTCAATTGAAAATTCTAAGAATTCCAGGAGTTACTGCCCGGGAAAAAATTTAAATACGTTTCCTTGTTGTTACGAAAAAGAAAGGGTTGCGGGGAGTAAAAACTAGGCCTAACGACGTTTTAGGATGAAGTACGTGTAAAAGTATATACCTTCTCTTATCACAGTTTTCCAGTTTCATATATTCTTGGTTCAGGTTTTTAAAAAGAAAATTTTTGATCTCGTATGCTAATGACGATGCCTTTAGTGAAAATATAGTTTTAGCCAGTTTTTTTTAAAACTAAAATTAATCGTAAACGAAGTTTTATTTTGAGACTCAAAGACTCATGAGCCAACCTATAGTGCAAAAGCGATATAAAGACATTGTTTTTACAAGGGGATTATGGGTGCTTAATGATTACACTAAGCACTAATGTACTGTTTACCGTTTCGTCGTGCTAAGTAAGACTCGTCTGCTCATTTTTCTAATAGGCAGAAAAAGCATAAACATCCTTTAATGAGAGAATGCAACCTAATAAGATTTTTTTTATCGATTCGTTATCGTTTAAATATGTTTAATCCACCAATAAAAAGTTTACAAAACAAATATTAAACTAGAAATAAATTTAAAACTTACCCGGAAAATAGGCTTAGCGGGATTCATGGAGATCCTGAATTTACTCCGTGTAAGGTCTAGCGACCAATGAGGAAAGGCCTGTCGTTCACGCGAGATCTCCACGAGACTTACAATCACATTCGATTGGTCGCTATCTTACACGCGAGGAAATCAGGTCCCCCATGAATCAAGCAGAGCATATTTTCCGGGTAAGTTTTAAATTTATTTCTAGTTTAATATTTGTTTTGTAAACTTTTTATTGGTGGATTAGGCCTATTTAAACGATAAGGAATCGATAAAAAATCACTTGTTATAAGGTTGCATTCATCGGCTTCTGATACAAGTCATTCTGCTACCATTCTATACACCATAATTTTATATTTTAAAAATAACTCATTTAAATTTCGTCAACCTCATATGTACGCTTGCGAGCCATTCAAATGTCATAAAAAAGAGTGTGTTGCAAAGTGTGTAAATATAACATCCATTCAAATATCCATTCGCTCACTGGTAGTAGGCTTCACCATGCACACTGAAGGTTAACGGTTGGAACACTTCTACAGGAGCGAACAAATTTTTTTTTTTTTTACTCTCCATTTATATTCATAACATATATTCATTCATTAAGCATTAATTAGAGTTCTAAATCATTAATTTATCCAGGTTATTTACGGTTATTTTTTAAAAACGAATCGACTAGGTAAATATTATCGTGGAAATAAAGTTTAATCAGAGCCAAATAATTTAATTACGAAATATTTTCGCGAATATTCATTTAGTCGAGACGTAAAATATTCAAACCAACCCATTTAAATATATACCGTTACCAGCCACATAATTAAACCATTACACGCGTTTATGGATGAATCACCATCTTTTTTAAGCCCCAAGGGAAATCAAAATAAATTCTAAAAACCCTCTTATTACTTGACTAAATAAAAGGAATAATTTAATTCGATGATTGAATGGGATAAACGAAAGAGAGAGAAAGAAAAAAGTAAAACTCCCGCTTAAATTTGTTTTAGCTGATATTCTTCGTACACGAAATGAAATTTATAAAGCCAAGCGTTGAAATACGGTAAAAACCCTGAAATCCGTAATGACTTAGGACGGGAGTACGTATGACGTACCCAAGAGAATTTGAGGGAAAAAGAAAACTTGTTCTCCTTAGAGAAATTTCTCAAAAATGTATATTTTTGTCTCAAAGGGAGAATGCAATCAAATTCCTTATCGTTTAAATATGCCTAATCCACCAGTAATAAAAAAATAAAAATATTTAACTATATAGAAATGAATTGAAAGCTTACCCGGGAAATAGGCTTAGCTGGATTCATGGATATCCTGAATTTCTTCGCATTGATGGGTCAGCGACCAATGATCAAAGGCCCGTCGTTAAGGCGAGATCTCCGTGAGACTTCCAATAACATTCGATTGGTCGTTGACCCATCAATTCGGAAAAATTCAGGATCTCCGTGAATAAAGCTAAGCCTATTTTCAGGGTAAGTTTTAAACTTATTTATAGTTTAATATTAGTTTGTATTTTTAAGGATAAGGAATCGATAAAAAAATTCACTTGTTGTTAGGTTGCATTCTCTCTTTAAAAAAAATTCAGTACCCTAATTGGATTTTGTATACCAAAGAAAAAAAACTGGGAAACATGAAGATGACGAAATATATATTTCTTAAAATCTTAACGATAAATTTTGTTTTCATTAACGTTAAATTATTTTCAGTTTTCTCTAGGGAGATATTGAAACGAAAAACTTCAAATTAAACGAAATATCTAGTTAGAGGACGTATTAGTTTTCTTTTTTAAATTCGGGATAATTATCTCGTCAAAAGCATTCCATTATTAACGTGATGTTATCTTTTTTTTATTTCCAGAGTGACGATTCCGGGGCATCAAGGGTCATTGGGCAGCACGACAACTAACGATCAAATGAATCCTTGGCAATCGTTCGGGGTAGAATTCGTGCTAACTTTCGTCGTGGTTTTCACCGTTTTCGCCACAATGGACTCCAGTCGAAAAGCCCTGGGCAGCGACGCCTTGGCCATCGGAATCGCCTACCTAGCTTGCTCATTCACCGGGGTAAGTCGCACTTTGTCAGTTTCTTAAACTAAACAATAGCTCCGTTCATACTAGGCCTTGAAATCGATTTAAACCGTTTCAAAACGTTTCGCTGGACGGGAAACCGTCTTTTCTCCAATCGATTTGATTCGATTTCTCGAAACTGCGTCGGGAACTAGATTCAAACCGATTTGGTTTCAACAATTAACCGATAGATGAAGCTATAATAAATCGATTTATAAAGATAATGCGTGAACGCGTGTCGGTTAAAACGATCCCTGGCGATTTGAATATCGGTTTGATTTATCCGTTTCAAATCGATTAAGAAATGCTAGTTTCCAAATTGATCAAATCATCTTTCGAAAATATCGTGCAAATGTACGAAAAGCAATACATTTTCAGTTGGCAACACTGCTGGGCTATATAGCAGTTATCTCTAATTTTTTCAACAAAAACAAATTCTACTTTGCGAGTGATTACAACTAACATACCATGCTATTTCTCAATAATTTATTGCGTCTATATTTTAATATTTAATAAAATCCTGAATTGCTATATTAATTTCATAATCTACCCCACGCCAAAATTTAAATATACCATGTTCATTCTAATAATTTATAACCAGAGTTTTCCATAAAACGTAACATAATTATTACTTTTAATCTAAATCGGACTTTCGTTTTTGAGAGCAAAGACAATTCATATCTATCACCACCCGCTTGTAATAAATAAAAAGACTTTTGGAGTTTTAAGAATCGTTCCTATAAATGTTTTGGAAAAGTCTGACAAACCGGACGTTTATAAAAATTTCTCCTTCCACCCTTGGGGTTTCGTAATAAAAGTCGGCGCGTGACAATCATTAAGGTTCAATCGCTGGAAATATCCTCCGTCAAGCTATTTTCACACAAACGGAACAAGGAGGAGAGGGAGAGAGAGATATAGAGCGAAGGAAAAGGAGCGTGTAGGGGTGATGGTGGCACCAGTCTTTCCTCGGATTAAACGATGGCAATCAAAACAGTTTTTACGCTCTCCGTCATTCGAAACGGAGAAGCCAGCCAGCCAGCAATGACACCCTCAACTCCACCATGCCCCCAACCCAACATCCAACGCAGCTCTGCCCCCTCCTCCACTTGTCCAATCTTTCCTCCTTTATATAAGATTCCTCTCGCTTTTCCTCTCTCTCTCTGTTTGGCTTCTGTTAAAGGGCAGCTATCATAAATATCCTAGCAAGGACCATTAACATTAAAATCCATAGGGAGAGAAAAACAACAAAATCAAACAATCTCAAAAGTAGTCTAGCGGCAATCAGCAGTGACGTCAGTAGACCTCTTTGTTAGGGGGCTTTACCGCCTTCCCCCCAAAAAATACCCCCTCCCCACAATATTTTCATCTCCCTTGTGGTAATATAGCTTCATAAATTTAGGTTTTCCGTTATATGACGCTTATTGGCGTAACACTTGACCTTTAAAGGCGGACTGACGAGCATAGTCGCGCCATGCCATTGCCGGGTCTCGCGTTCTTAAAGAGCAACGAAGCGAATCGTTCCAAAAGTCGACGTTGCGGATCGTTTTGGCCTTCATTCTTTCCATATACAGAACTTAGTATATATATAGAAATTCCCGCGCTTTACCGAGCCCGCCATAATAATAACCATCCGGGCTTCGTATATAACTTTAGTTGGTGACTTTATACCCATACACACATATATATATATATATATTTATATGTCACTAAGTAGGTGTTTCCGGCATCAACCCCTTTCTTCCTCTAGATAAACCCTTTCGTTACGCGAGGAAACCCGCAGGACGTGGTGGAAGATATATTCTCCTGTTCAATAACAGTTAGTCGGGACTATTTTTATTCTTATTAATTCATCCGCTCCCGCGTTCGCTTTACTATCGACCCCTCCTTTTGAAAAATAATGTAATTGTATTTTGTATTATGTTATCGTTTCTTACGATTACGCAAGTTCTTCCCTACCATTGATAAAGAAAACTACTTCTATTTAATTAAATAAAAAAAATAAAAAAAAATAAAAATAGATTACAAAGGCATTCGAAAAAGTGGTGAGCCTAACTTTAAGAAAAGGTAGCCGAATTTAAATAAGGGAAGAAAAAAAATCTGAAGATGTAGACTAGCGCGTTCGAGTTATACATTAATAATCTCCTATTTCTGGGTGTCATATAGGAGTTATATCCTACTCACAAACAGGAAATTGTAGGAAAAACTCAAAATGTTAACTATATTTTTTCCATTTCTCTATGGGCCGATAGCCACTTTAAGCAGAAACTAGCAATAAACCAGAAATTATTCAGGGTAGCTCATTTGTAGATTTTCACTTATGAAACGCGTATAGAACAGAGCAGAAAACGGGGAGTTTTTTTGTTAATGAGTGACGTTGCGTCATAAAAATCTCCTAACCTATTTCTTGTTTACAATTAGTTTCTCTTTTAAGGCATAAATAAGGCTATAAATTTAAGACTTAATAAGAACAAAACCGCGCAATAACTTTAAATTTCAAATTCTTATCTATATTTATTATTATAGCCTCCGATGCGGGACCCTCTGTCTCTGAATAGAACATAACGTTGTCAATATAGCGTGGCGTTGTTTTAACGCTTGACAAGCTAAGTTAAGAGCGTATATACAATTCCCCTTCTATTCGTATAAAGTCGGTTATCAAAAAGGGGTCTTTCGTTTCACACTCCACCGAGCATCAATTGTCCTTTTGTATTACCATTTCGGCGGAGATGTCTCCTCATTATCTCGCCTACTCGTAATTTTTGACTATTAAACGGAAAATATATAGAGTTCGGCAGAGACGAAAATTGTTAGTGACGGATTTAGAAGTTTCTAACGAGTAAACAGCTCGGGGAAAAGTCGTTAAATTTTAGCCCCTTCTCTAGCTATCTCCGTCTCTCGATCCGAGCGAGTCTCGTTTATAGAAAAGTTTACCTTAAATGAACGAACGAGTTCGAACGGCGAAAAGGGTTAATTTTTCCTTACCGCTTTTCTCTCTTTCCCTGAACCTTAATCAATTAGCTCAGTTTGGAGACGCAGCCTCTCGACCCATATTGGAGAGAAAAGGCGTTGAAAACGTAATTTAAAGGCGGCGGCGACGACGAATTTAAAAGGGTATAATCGATAGGTCTGTTCGATGGTATAAGATACGTTAATACTCGAGTCGTCTTTCGCCAGGATCAAATTGCAAAGAATTATCAAACAAGACAAAGGCGTTTGCGAAGTGATCTTAATCTTTAAACGAACTGATCTATAATCAATAGGTTATTTCATTTAGAATCAGGCTGAGATTTCAACGCGTGTCATATTACCTGTAAACACGTATTAAGCTAAAGCTATCTTTACGATTTCATTAAAGCTAGGAACCTATACGAACAGATTTTGAAGTTATTTCAAGAATCTGAACACAAAAATTATGATTAAAATATATTTCCACAATTTTCAGATGACATTTTAGTACTTAGTTAAAATTCTGAAGATGGGTTATGTTGGAATATCAACGTAGGATAAATTCGGGCCAATCATTAATATATTTCCGCCTTCAACAGAGCTATCATGATTAAGTTTCTTAGAAACGTCGCCAGATGGCGAGACGACCTGTCAGAATATATTGGGAAATCCGTATCGTTGAAGGTTGGACTCTGAGCTCATTTGTGATTGGTTCGATTTAATACATCACTTACGTTTAAACTTAATTAAATTTTAGAAATTCATTTAAACACTAAAAACATGCCCTATAATTGTGAAAAATTTACGGTTAAGAATTTGAAATGAATGGAACCAGTCAAGTTTTGAGCACGGTTTTGTTTAGAAAGCTCATGTAGTTTTCTCTGTATCAATGCCCTATATCTAAATCGGGGTTAATGGGTAACCAACAATTTCCCTTTAGAAACAAAAATCCTGTACTAAGATTATCGGGTCAGTGGAAGGGAACGGGTTAGACACAAAAATAAATTTCCAACTTTAATAAAATTTCAAATTCTCAAATATACTCATAATACTGATATTTATCCAGTTAAATTTGAATTAATTCAATACTTTTATCATGGTTGCCAGAAAATGTATCATTTTATTTTCCAAGAATTTTCCCTAACCATTTAGGACCATTTTCCCTGACCAAATGACTATAATATATTCCCGATTTTCCATAACAATATCTGACATGACCCATCGTAACATACATCTATAGGGCCCGATAAAATTTCCTACCTTTTATCTAGGAACCTGTGGCAACCCTGTTTGTATTAAATGTGAGCTTTATCCGTCGCGACCCCATGCAGACTTGCAACCCTTCTCTAAGGAAAACGCGGCTTAAGCTATTTTTAATATTTTCCTGGAATTAAGGATTATCCTAAGGTCCTTGTCCTCGAAAATAATTCTACTGAAATTGTAAATAAAATTCTCGGAATCTGAATCTGCACTGCATAAGAATTATTTTTAGATTTATTATTGGCAGAGAACTGATTGAAAATTATACTATCCTCTATCTTTTTGAGCAAATTTTTCAACGAAGTTGAAATATGTTTCTATCGCTTCCTGAATCATTGTCTTTAAAATTGGCCCAATTAATTCAAATATTAAGTTTCAAACTTAGTCTTATCCTCGAAGTGTATATAGGGTTAATAACTTAATAAGAGTTCATTGTAGTTTGCAAGAAAATTGTGTTTCTTCGTTTATTATTTAACTATTTTCTTAATTGTTAAGTCTTTTTCAAGAATAATGAATAAAAACTGACGCATTCTCACGCACGTCATATACTGCCTTTGAAAAGTTTGTATCTAAAAAAATAAACTTCTGTTTTTGCGCCCAGCTAAATTCAAATGTTTTGTACCTCCTGCTAATTTTTACGCTGTTTAGTTTTGATACGGGATCAACACTAAAATTATGGGGATATTCCTTAAATTTATGGGGATCTTCAATAAAGAAAGCCTTGTGAATTATATTCCCTTTAAAGGTAGGAGAGAGTGCCAGACACGTAATGATAAAATTAAATACAACTAAAAAGATTTTCCACTTCCCATGAAACTTGACATTATCACTAGCTTGCCTATAATAATAATGTACTTTTTTCAAAGAACTGTACACAACCATCAACTAAACACGCCCGAAACTTTATTTAGAAAAAGAGAGGCAATGATATCAAATGGGTTTCTCTATTAGATATTGTCGTTTTTATTATATAGAAGTTAAAGAGAAAAGTATTGGAAAAAGTGTCCCAATAGAGCATACGTATAGACCTATCGAAACCGAGTCCTGCACGTTCTATTCTATTCTATATCTCCCTCAGCCTCTTTTCAAAGGATTAAAGTCCAATAAGAGATTTCGGGGAACAATATTACTTTTCCCTTATACAAGGGATGGTGAAATAAGGTCAATATGATTTTTTTATTGGCTTCTCTCTCGAATATAACCCAAATATTAAATTTACAGACAAATATCTGGGTAATTATAGATAACTCAATACAAACACGATAAGTTTATCTTCCAATATATGGCTTTAAAGAATAAAATTGCGTGCAAGTTTTTACTAAACAACAGTTGAAAGGTTTGAATTGAATTTAAGTTATATGGATTTTTAAATTTCAAAGTTTTCGGTAATTATTATTTTTGTAGATTATTTTTACGACTATTTAAACAAATTAAATAGTTTTATTGCTATAAATGAGGTATGGAGAGATAATCTATTTCTATCTATAACTAACACCGTTCAAAATTATTAAAAACTATTTGTTAACTAAGGAAAAAAATAACTTAATTGAGGTAGACACTAGCAGAATTTAAAGTTAATAATTAATTAATTAATAATGATAATCCTATAAATTTATTTAAATTTGAAGGAAATATTATTTTAATAATGTAAATATATAGTGTTACGACATTATAGCGTGGCAACATATCTATTGCACTAGCCATAGCAGCTCTAGCTCGAGGGGTTATGTTCAGCCTCGGACTGTTATGTCGGCCTCGAGAGTGTTCGCAAAGAGTTATCGAAATGCTTCTACATAACAGAACAAAAAGACAAGTTTCAAAAGCAACCACCTGTGAAAAAGGTGTTGGGTCAAAGGTGGATTTGGAACCCACAACCAATACTCCGCTTACAGGGCCGTCAACTCTACCATTTGAGTAGCGCTATCTTGGTCACGAATAACTTACGAATACATTTATAGCAAACGGGTACTAATCACCGCGAAATTTGATTAAAGACAAAGTTAATTTTAAAATAAAGGTTATAGAAAAATATCCTAGTTAATCTTTCACCCTCCCTTTAAGCATCTTCATTCCGAACCATCCCTTTTGGAGGGAGAATGACTTTCGTCATTTTTCCGTGATAGCTTTTTTCTTCTCTCGGAAAGATAGAGAGAAAAAGAGGTTCTCTCTCTCTCTCATTATCTCGATAATAGCTTTCCTTTTGCCACTATTTTTAGCCTCCCAATTTCTCCGCCTTCGTACGATTCCCCGAACCCTCTTGGGCGCCCACTAGTCTTTGTTGGGCAGCTTTGGCGGCCGCTTCAGACCAACGAAAATGATGAGGGTTACCAAAGGGAATAATAGAACGTATAGAATCTTCGTTCGACTTATTTGAAGCAAAGCTTACGAATCTACGATACGTCCGTCGCTTAGATACAACGGAGAAAAAAGGCAAGAAGAGAGAGATAAGAGTCAACGATCATTACCTAGTTTTTCTTTCTTCCTGCCTTTTAACACTGTTGCTTTCAGTGTTGGGGAATGGGTTTTATAATCGCTCGTCTACCAGTTTTTTCCCTTCCCCTCATATCACGTCATTGGTTGAAATAAGACAGATGGACTATGGGAATAAAAGAATGGGGGCGCGGAGGTTATACAAAACGATAACTGAAGTTATGGCGAGATTTTTAAAGTACTTCTCTTTTCTATACGTTTCAAAAAGTAAAAATAAAACGACGGAGTTAAAGTTTATTTCGAAGCGTTTTTGAAATAACGAACGAGCTATAGGGTTTTTTCATATTTTTAGGCAAGCCCACAGTGTGGCTATTGTATTATTGTTTAAGGACGTAGTAGCGCAATGGATCGAGAATCGAAGGATGAAATTAAATCTATAAATTTCGGATTTTAAATTTGTTTTCAAATATTCGTTGAAAACAGCATTGCGCGTTTGAATTAAGTTATAGAGTAGAAATTCGTACGGGGCAAGTCGTAAACTTTATATTAAAGGTGTACTGAAAGTGCTTTTTAATTTCCACCATTGCAGGCTTGGAAAATACCCATTTTACTATTTGTTTTTTGTGTTCATTGTACATAAATGTGTTATATGTTCGCCTGGTCCGGACTAAGTGGGAACTGGGGCCCTATCCAATTTGATTGATTTTGGGGCCAATACCTTGACATAAAAAATTGTATATTGAGCGTCACAGGGTCCCACAAAAAAACGTCATTCTTTGATTTTGAGGACCCTTAAATTGTGACCCCCCAGCCTTAATCCGGGCTTAATGTTCTTTAAGACATACTACCATATGACTTATGCAAATCGAATCAAGGCTCTAAACTATTTAGTACAGGTTAAATTAAATTGTTTACTTACAAGTTTATGTTTGAAGATCTCGAAGTAATCCAGTGAGGTTATTTAACTTTACACACGAAAACGGAAAAAACACGAAAGTACGTGAACTTTTGTTGTACCATATTTATATTTTATGGCAGAAACCGCACAATACGCGTTCGGGAAAACTATTATAATTCATACTTCGTGACCTTTTGAGTTGTCACGTGATTTCCCGCGACCCTCTCATATTAGGACCGCTAAAAAACTTGATCCCACGTTGGTCGGCCTCTCGCTGCTCCAGTGGCCAAACGTGACCCTTCAGAGACGATCTATGATGTTCACGATGACGTCACTTCATTCTGACTTGAAATGACAACTGAAATAAAAAGATATTTTAATTTTACATCTTTCTACGTTTCTAGACACGTGTGGGAAAACGGGAAAATTAGGCCATGGCGGTATATTATTTGTATCGAATATAATATCAAGCGAATGGTGTCCCTTTTAGCAAAATTATGAGAAAGAAACTAAAGGTTATTCGGCGTTTATTTGGAATTTATTCTTCGATGATGTGACCTATATATTGGCATCGCCATCTTGTTTTTTCCTTATGAAACTTGGATAAAAGAAGCTCCTTTTTGATCCGTTGCTTTATTGTATATAAAAAAAGGTTATTTTCTGATAGAAATCTATATTTTTCATCAGAAAAAAAAATACGAGATATCGGCATTGTGAAAAATTAGATTTGTATCGAGATTTTGAGATTTATTTTATTTTTTTCCTTCTCCGCGGCCTCTTGTGATTCAACACGGCTAAGGCGAAAAAACTTGGTGGGTCTCTTGATATTTTCTTCGGTACTGAATCTTGAATCAGAAGTCTTACAAATGCGGGGAAAGTATCGACTTTTATTTAACGCGATTTACGCATTTTTTCTCTCTCCTACATACGTCTCTTCTTATCAAAGCTAACAATTTGATTTGCATCCAAAAAAAAAACTTAAAGCCTCTGGGTATTAATTGTATATAGTTTTATTATTTATTGCTCGATACTGACAATAATTTGGAAATACGATCCTATTATACTTTTGTTCAATATGAGCTTACAAAATGAAATAAAATGACCGCGGATTGATACAGTTTTAAACCTTATATAACGATAAAGTAGTCCTTGCTAAGATCTTTTGAAGATATTGATCGTGATGTGAAAATTGCTTCCAAAATTTGTCATATAACATACAAAATTTAATATATGCAGAACACTTTCCCCAATTTATTCGAATGTAGATTTGACACCCCATTCGTATACATAATAAATCGACCAATACATTTTAACTTTACCCTATTCGCACTAAACTCCTATTCAAAGGTAAGATGTTGATATATATGTGGGACCGATTATTCCACCTAATCAGTGTACAAGACTAACTTTTACTGGTCTAGCAATAAAAATTTACGTCCCACGGTAGAAGCAAGGAGGATCAGAGAAGGAGAGGAAATGTGGGGCTGCGTTGAGTTAGAGAGAGAAGAGCCAACCTCCCACTCGGGTGGAAAGGGGGGATAGGAAATTCTCGAGGTAAACTGTTGTCACGTGGTCGCTAGCTAGCGCGTCTCATAAAGGATTCGTTTTACCCACGCGACAACATTTTACCACGAAACGTCTCTACCCCCGTTCTCCCACAGTGGGAGTTTAGGCCGACGCAGTAGGAACCGCGCCGTCCCCACATTTCCTCTCCTTCTCTGATCCTCCTTGGTAGAAGTTAATTTTAAGCGTTGAAACCTTTTTTTGTATGCTCTCCAATTGCACAAAAAAAAAAAAAAAAAAAAACAAAGATATGGTTGCAAATTAAAATAATTTAAGAGACTGCTACTGCATGGTATTAAAGAGAAACAGATTATTAAATAAAAGTTTGAGCAGTCTCGTAAATTATTTTAATAATATTATAAGATTAATCAACATGGTCAACAAATTTTGTGTAAATGAATATTATTCCGAAGTAACTAGCACTGAATATATTTATCATAAACTAAAACACAATTATACCGCAACCTTATAAGTTTCCGCAAAAGCCTTAAGGTTCGCGGACCCAAGGTTGAACAAGATCATTACTTATCTAAACTATATATACCGAAAGAAAAAGGTAATAAAAAATATATCGTCGACGTCTATAGTTTTCAAGATGAGATGGAGAAACGAAAGAAGTCGCGAAAGGTTAAAAAGAAAAGAGACCAGGGACGTGAATTTGAAATGCCAACGATTTTTTTCTTTTATTTCCTTTGACGCGATACCCAGTGGGCGACAGGGCATACCCGCACCAACTCAATCGAAACGTCCCTGGGCACTGCTGGTGTACACGTATATACAGACCTTAAGAAAACTCAACTTTTCTCTACAGCAAACAAAAAAAAAAATAAATAAATAAATAAATAAATAAATAAAAGAGAAACAGTCGAGTTAACTCAATTCTTAACACTCTTCTCAATCCTCCTCCCCTTTCTCCCGCAGTCCCGTGTCCAAAATATTCCTTTTCAAGACGGTAATACGACTTGTAACTCGCCAAACTAAAGATAAAAGGGGGTTTCGACTTATTCAGCGCCGAAAGAAGGTGGTGAAAAGAAAAATAGAGTGCGAGAAAACTCCCAATTCAATTCGATTATAAAGATCTATAGATAGTTTCGAGACGTGAACCAGTTTTAAAACTAAACTACATATTTTTTAAAATACCCTATGGTCATTGGTTTATGGATGGTTTCGCAAAAAACTTATTAAAATCCCTTAAAAGCAAACATTTCTCGATAATTTACAGTTAAAGTGAATCGGTTACAGATGTTTTTCTTTCTATATAGTGAGAAAATATTATGTAAGGTAGTTTATTTAGCCTATAATTAACATATTTAAGGTTCTCATATTTCAAGGGATACGGTTACTTTCGCGAGGCATTTTTCGGGAAAGTACTTAATACAGAAAGCCCTACCTTACGTATGAAAATTTTCGCTAATTACGTTCCAGAATCAAACTACGTCATCAACAAAAAAATCTTTATATATTTTTGATATTTTAATTTTGGAGATTCTTAAAATCGGGTTAACTTAGGTGTAAATTTTTAATACGGATTTTTAAACAAATAATAATCCATTGGCCAGTTTAAACCGTAACTACATTTACGAACAAACATCCTAATATCCTTTTCAGATACCTTAAATTCTTGGATATTTGTTTTAAAGTAGGGTTAACACAAGGGTATTTACTTCAAAAAAGGCAGAGCTATCAGACAAGATGACATGTTTTTAACAATTTTAAAAGTGGTGGAAATAAAAACAAAAGGAAATTTATATAAAAACCCGGACAAAATATGGCGTTAAACCCTCAAACAAAAATAGGAAGGTTTCGAAGATTTTCCAAACACGTGTTATTGACGTATTTTTCTCCCGTTTCTTTATATTATTTTATTTTTAAGAAGGATCTCCAAGTTTCCTCTTTGTTTCTATAGTTCGAAGACCCTTTGGACGTTTTCCAAATTCAAAACTAAATAAAACTAAAAAATAACCTTATCTTATAAGAAAAAAGTATAGGGCGTAATCGGATTGTAAAATAAAATTTAATAAAAACCAAACGCCTATTGAATTGCTTAGTGTTCAGAGAAAAACTAAAAGGCAGTTTTCCAACACGTTATTTTACTAAATTAGACGATGTCCACTAAACCTTTGGGGCTTTGAACGAATTCTCCGTAGATCAGTGTTAAGCCTACTCTAATACCCTCTTCAGACGAGGCGTAATTAGCCGGTTTAATCAGATTTAACTGAGGTTTACATAGCCTTCTCAGTTCTATAAACATCGGTTAAATCTGATTAAACCGGGCTAATTACTCCTCGTCTGAAGAGGGTATCAGAGTATAATAATAAACTTAATTTTTTTTGTAATTTTTTAACTAGTAAAACTTTAGTTTCAAAGATATTAATATTTAAGAATTAAATAGATTCATATTTAAATATACAAGAAAATACATAAATTTCATCTTTATGAACCATATATCGATAGTAAATCTCTTTTTGAAAGCTCAAAGATGGCCTAATTTTAACTAAAATCATTTATGATAACACTTGTCCTTTAAAAGTGGTCAATTCGTTATTAATACAGGCTGAGAAATCACATTGTATTCTAACTTCTAGTGTTTTTGTCACGTGAAACTTTACACTAATAATGAATATTTATTAACCATCTACAAAATGAATCCATTTTATAGCTCGCTCGTGTAAACTTCTGGAATTTAACTTCAAAAAGTTAAAACCGTAAAATGTAATAAAACAAATATAACAAAATTAAAAAAATACAATTAAAAGTTTTGTTTAAAACCTAGCAATAATAATTACATCAAAGCCCACCAATAGGGGCTGATACCATAAGGTATTTTCTATCCGAAGCCTGTAGAAGTGTTCTAACACTCGCACGCCGGTGTTCAAGTAAAAGATATCTACCAGGGGCAAACCGAATTTAGTTTTTCAAAGGTTTGAATATAAATTTGAAGATAAAACCCTTAAGATTTTTGTGATTTTTGTATCGCGTTTAAAATATAAATATCATATTATGAATATGATACACGAGGCTGATACTGAGTCGAGTTTAATCTGGTTCAGACAGGCATTTTTAAAGAATAAAGATAGAAAGTGGATGTTGAATAAAAAAAAGAAAAAAAAAATGGTTTCTAAACCTTCCCCACGCTTAAACTATATTAGAGGAAAGAAAAACTATAAAAACTAATAGCTTTTAAACGCGCGGCTCACCGTCAGCTCCATCCGAAACATTTTATAAAGCGATCGAAGATGGAGGGGGGGATGTTTTTATAGGGAGGAGGGAAAAAAAGAGAACAATAAACATTAAATCACAACTCCATCCTTTCCTAGAACAAAATATAAAGCTTGGTTTCATCCATAGATAGCAACACGTATTACTAAAAGCAACCCTTTCACTATCTCAAAGAGATTAGAGACTTAATACTAATTGGTAAAGGTTTATATAAGATGAATTCTCAGCTTGTATAACAAACTACCAAGATCTTATAGGACATAACAAAGTTAAGCTTGGTTCTATATGGCTAAAGAACCATATGAAGTGGTTTTGCCTCGTTCATACTAAAAAAAATCACAAAATTAATATGTAGTTCACGGTTTCTAAAGGAAATAAATTGAAAGGAAGGAAGAGAGACACCTACATTAATGGAATAATTTTCTTTGGGCCTGCTTAACCATCTATTGTCCCAGAAATTAATATAATTCACCCCAATTATATTTTTGAAGCAAGCAAACAAACACAAAGCTTTAGGCTACTAAACTCTCGAAGTTAACCTCCAAAGATAATAGATACAAATACTTATGGTATTCCTCTGTGTTTTTCTATCTATACCTGAATGAAAGGTAGTGGTTGTTTTACTGTACTAATTAGTTATATAGGTGACAATAATATAATATAATTACTGAAATTCCTCTTTCTATGTTTCAGTTCTTTACAAAATTACTTTTGATACCGACCACAGCTGTTTGAAACTATGTTTTCCTTCACTTAAAAACAATTTAATTCACGATACTAAACTTATTTAACTTAAATCGCTTCTTAATATATACATATTAACTTCATTAATATTTAAGTAAATTTACAATTGGTTTAGGTAATACTCCTTGTGTCGTATCCCTTTTTATAATTGGGATGGGTTGGTGTACAATATTCAGGTCAGAACAAGGTTAAGATTTCATTACCTACTATGTTAGAATACCTTCTTTTCCCTTAATTTCGATTATCCGAGGCATAGGGAGATAGGGGACTATTTTCAAACTCACTGAGACCTCAAATTGATTCCCACAACAGTAATTTTAGGGGGTTACTACTACGAGGGGTGTGGGTGTTAAAGGAACCTAACTTCTTGGCCGATATCGCCGTTATCGTTATTTTTTACACACTTCGAGCACGGCAGGGGGTCGCGCGGGTTATTTCTTAGCATCAGGGTGTCTAGAGTAGTTTCGAAATGGGGTGAAGATGAGTTACATCACCACTTACGGTTCTTTTTTTCAGCCTTATCTCGACTAACGTTCTATAACTTTTTTTTTTCCGTCGTCGTAAAGAATGTCCAAAGCATTATAAGGGTACAAAGTTAGCCAATGAATGTAGGGGAATATGAGGAAAATAGGTTAGGAAAACAGCTTGCTCCGAAACTCTCGCTTTATTGGTTGGTTTTGGTATTTATATCGCAGAAACTAATTTGCGATGGGAGACAGGTGGCGACCATAATTTCATGAAAGCCCACAATTTTCTCTAATCAACTGATGTTGGTGTAGATAGGCTTTGGGACCCTCCAGCGATTTGTTTGATGTTATTAAGGGTCTAATAATATTTCTAAGAAAATTGGCGGCAATGTAATTATTTTTGCTCTTACTTCCATTATATACATTCCCCTTTTAATTTAAATGATAGCACTACCTTGCCTTTTCTAAGTACAGCTTTGACTAAATTTCTGGACACAATTCTTACATGAAAACAAAGACCAGATCAATAAACTCTTGAGTTTCCGGTAGACATTTTAAAGGGAGAATGCAAACTAATACGTGATTTTTTATCGATTCCTTGTCGTTTAAATAGGTTTAATCCACCAATAAAAAGTTTACAAAACAAATATTAAACTAGAAATAAATTTAAAACTTACCCGGAAATAGGCTTAGCGGGATTCATAGAGATACTGAACTGCCTTCGTGAAAGATCTCCACGAGACTTACAATCGCGTTCGATTGGTCGCTAGACCTTATACGCGAGAAAATCTGGATCTCCATGAATCCCGCTAAGCCTATTTTCCGGGTAAGTTTTAAATTTATTTCTAGTTTAATATTCGTTCGTAATTTTTTTCACTAGTGGATTAGGCCTATTTAAACAATAAAGAATCGATAAAAATCACTTGTTAGGTTCCATCGTCCCTTTAAAAGCTTTTCACAGCGAATTTGCAGACTACTTTCCTAAATCTTATGAAACGAAAATTCAACGGGCTGTAAAATTGGTTTATCTTGACAACAAAGAATTTGGTCTAAACTACAGTAAAATTATATATATTGTCATGCAAATCACGGAATCTCGGAAATACAAAAATCTACTATTTTTGGTCATAATAAAACGTAATTATTTAATTATATGTAGCTCCAAATTAGAACGAAACTTAACCCTAAATTATACGAAACATTGCGATTCACAAACAGGAAATTAAACATACAATTTAAGGCGTTCTTTTTAATTATATAAATGAATGAATTAATTATAGGTTTATGGACTTAATATAAAAGCCTTTTAAAATTTTGCCCACGCGGGTTTCAATGTTGCGACAAAAAAACTATGGCGTGCAAGCCAGACCTAATCTTTATTATAAAGTTAAACAAAGTTTAACAAAACGAAGGAAGGTAACTATACAAAAGAAAGAAAAAAAAATATACAACAACCTAATTAAGGCCAAAACTTTGTTTGAGAAAGGAGAGGAAAAACTGGAGTAAACGAGCTAGATGTATCTCGGAAAAATAAAAAAAAAGATGATAAAAATTCTCTTCTTTTGTCGAGATCGGTAATTATTCCACCAATGAGTTTCCAGATACGGGGAAAAAAAATTGATGTAAAAGTTTTATAATGGAAAACTCAAGTAGTTAAACTTTTATAATGGAAAACTAACGTTGTTATAAGAAGATTATTTCAAAAGGAATTTCCAACACCTGAATTTTACAGCATGAATTACAAAATGTCATTATTCGAAAGCAGTTTGGAAAATAGTATTAAAGAGAGAATTTCTACAAAAAATATATAATTTTTAATGTCGCTATCAAGTTCACTTAATCAAGCCTAAATTAAATTCAAACTGACTCGCTTTCGCTTTGAATTTAATTTAAAGCTGCGCGTTTGCAATAAAATCTCACCCTGCTACATTCGTGTTCAAGGAGAGTTTGCGTCGATTTTTTTTTATTTATTTTTTTTCCAACAAAGCTTAACCATTAGCTACGTTTATACTAAGCCTTAAAACAATTCCGAACGATTTAAATATCGTTTGATTTTATCGAGTGAAAATGATTTGGAGACCCTAGACGAACGTATCTATCGTGTATCATTTCGCTTCAGCTTTTCGCTTTAATTTTGCTAATATCGCGTTTAAACTTCAGCGTTTCCGACTGACAGACAGACATACATAGAAAATTATATACTTTTATTCTAAAATGCAGCTTACCTTTATTAAATAATAATTTAAATAATTATTAATCTCATTTTATAAAAAAAAAATTGAAATTAAGAAACAAATTAGTCCATAATTGTCAATTTCACGAAAAGTAAAGTTATTCTACGTAATGCGACACCCACTTCAAGAAGGGATATGGATTTAATTATAATGTAACCCATCCATTACTAAAATTAACAATTACACTAAGTGCATGGTTACAGCATTCGCTATACCTATACCATCATGTCAATTTAGAAAATTCAAAGTTCAATATGTTTTACAACTTCATTAACTTAAAAAGGACTGGAGTAACCAACATTAATAATAATGACGAGTCACTATGACAATATTGCAGTCTTACACTGGTATGAACAAACTTGGGCAAAGATCTTATCAGTAGATTCCTAGATTCCCCAAAAAAGATGTTGAATATCATCCCAAGCTATTCGCGCCAAAATGGCAACTCTATTATAACATCTCGTTTCGCGCGATTACTCAAACAAGCTAATATAAGATAAATAATGTTGCAAAAAGAAACTGAAACGAACTCCACAGATAGTGAAACAGAGCATCAGGTTCGGGGGATCTTTTAATTCGGCGTCGGAGCGAGCAATGATGGGCGAACAATAGATGAAATGAAACCCGGTGGGAACTTCTCAGCTCGTTCAACCCAACCGAGACAATGACGTTCAAAGCTAGAGTGGGTGGATATACTAAGCCTAAACCTATCGATTAAAGTTCCCTTTCACTATCTAACTTCACTTCATTGTTACGAGCAATCCGAACACAATGGACAATCCGTTCGTCTTATTAAGAGCGATTCTTTACAAAGCTATAACGCTTCGTGGATTTACTAAATACCAACCTATCCGATATTTCTAATCCCCCCTTTATCACTTTACTGGCTCAAATACGTCGAACACGGAGAAGAAAAGAATCTAGGTGAACTAACCCAGTCAGTATCATCCAGAGATTTCAACAAGAGAAATTAAAACGTTTCAGAAAGCTATCTTTAACAGTATTACTCATGTCATTACGCGTAAAAAGTATAAGTGTACGCGTTCATAGCGCCATTTCTCAACATTTTCCTTCTCCGCGAGTGTTGAAATTTAAAACTGAACTCGGGTACACTAGGTTGAAAAGAGCTCGGAATCATGACTATAGGGGCCAGCTTTAATTAGCGCTTGTTTGGAAGAAGCTTTCTCTACTCCTTCTCCTCCAGTTCTTCTCGTATCTGGTTCGCTACCTCTTTCTCTCGGGAGATTTGCTAACTTTACTTCGGGAGCCATTTGCGCTAGGTTAGATTACGTGAGAAAAAGTTGAACCCTTATATATGTACGAGATTCCAACGTACTACATGGAAATGGAAAGCCATGAGGGAAGAATATTTCTTTCGTAATGGAAAATGAGGATGTAAATGTAGACGATGGAAATTACGCTAGTTTTTAAACTAGTTATAGTTTGACCTACATTAAAGCCTTACTTTGTAAAGTTATTTAAAATACAGAAACAAATTTAACGAAGCTGTGAGATTTGATCTACTGTTACGGGTCTGGTGGTTTTATTCGTTAATAAGAATCTAGGCCTAAAGTTTACAGATCAAAATTGAAACTTTTTGATATGTAAGTAAAGAAATAAAGACAATTAAAATTATTAATAGATTAAAAAAAAGGACCTTAGCTAGAATTTAAAATATGTTGCATCTACAATCTATAAATAATTTTAACCTCGAAGGATCTTTCTTTAGATTAAAACTTAAGTTTAAAATTAAACATAAAAAAGTCAAAACCAATAATACTGTTTAATATATTTGACACAACTTTCCTTTACCCCTTTAACCTTATTCTCCGCCTTGATTTTCATTGCTTTATTTAACCGAACGAAATAAATAGCCCAAAGGAATGTTTAAGACAGGTCAAAATAAAAAAGTCCAATTTTAAAATCAATTTTTTATAAATAAACGCGATTTTCGATTGCCTACATTCGATATTGGACCGTGTGGTTTCTACTATTTTTTCTTACCGATTCTATCCTAAATTAAAGCCTGGAGCTATAGTTCGTCTATTGAACTAGAACCAATATAGTTCAATGGCAAGGATAAAGAGATAAGACCTATTAATGTCAATACGTGGACTTGTAGTATCTATTTCTTACTGGCTTTCAATTTCTTGCTTCTATAAGCCTTATAGTGAACGAACTACATACAAACGAATGAAAAAATATTTCAAACCAAATCTAAACTTTTTCAATAAGCCCAACGCCATCAATAACCCTATTTTTTTCCTTTTTTCCTTGCAGTATCCATCTAGCGGAGCTTCAATGAACCCGGCCAGGTCCCTGGGACCCGCTTTCGTCATGAACAAATGGACCAATCATTGGGTATGTGTCCTTTCCAATTTCGTTTTTTTTCTCTCTCTCTCTTCTTTTTTTAGCGAAATCGAAAGAAGTCAAAATTTATAGCTAAACGAAATTTCAATAAATTCCTAAAAAAAGTATAGAAACCTATATATATAGGGCAGCACAAAGTGAAATAACCTTTAAAAAGATTCGTTCCGCTGTGCGAATTTAATTTATTGGTTAAATTCGAGAAAACCAATTCAAAGTGGGACAAAATTCGATGCGGGAAAGGAAGAATGAAGTGGAAAAGTATAATTCAACCAATCGTTTTGAAACAAAAAAAAAAAAAAAACCAAAAAAAAAGCCATTTGTAAAACTTGATACAGTCTTCTAAACGATAGGGTCGGACAAAATCAGTTAAAAATTACTTTGAGATTTCGGAAATGATTCCAAATTCAGCTTATGATTTTGAAAATCTTAATTCCTCATCGTTGAATTACAACAGTAAAACAAATTACAAACAAATATTAAACTAGAAATAAATTTAAAACTTACCCGAAAAATAGGCTTAGCTGGATTCATGGAGATATTCTGAACTTCCCATATAAGGACTACAGAACAATGACATTGATCATGGAGATCCTGCATTCCCTGTATAAGAGCTATCGATTAATGTCATTGGTCGCTAGTCGTTATTTGGGGAGTTTAGGTGATTTTCATGAATCCAGCTAAGCCTATTTTCCGGGTTAAGTTTTAAATTTATTTCTAGTTTAATATTAATTTTAAAAAAATTACGTTTGGCCTAGGGCTATTTAAACGATAAGGAATCGATAAAAATCCCTTTTTAGGTTGCATTCTCCATTTAAATGCAAAATCTATTCAAGATTTCAAAATTCCATACAAATCTTTGCAAATGTCCGACCACTCGCTTCCTTATTACCATTTTTCTACTCATATATATTAGCATTCCTAGCATCATAGATAACATTGAATAGACTATATGTTCTGCCTGACCTTTTCTAATTTATCTGAGAAAATCGACAACTTAAACAACGAACTGAGACTAACATTAGGGGTTTCGTATAATCTGCTAAATGAGGTAAAGTTTCATTTCTCGAATTTCAAAGTATAAATTAGGACAATCCACAATATCCAATAAATTTTAGTTTTCGGATATCTTACAATATACCATATCAACATAAATTAGCTTATAATATATCTTGGCGTTTGTAAACAAATTGCTAAATTAATTTTTAGGAATATTAATTAACTACCTCCTCTCATATTATATAACTCTCATAAGAATCAAGCTTGAGGGACCCCAAATTTAAAAGAGAACTATGCACCCTTGCTCAGGATAAAATTTAAAATAGGACAAAAAACAGGTTTTCAGCGAAAAATTATATTTCAAGCAAGATTGAATGTAATGATACTAGTTAGTTGATTAAATAGAAGAGGCATACAAACATTGTTAAAATTAAATTTCTTTCGCCAAATTTATTATTATAAAGATAAAATATCACTAGCGTAAATTAAATTCTAGGAACTAATCACTCCAAGTAATTAGTGTACAAACTTGTAGCTTTGACTGTGTACTTAAGTGATTACGTAACTGTTCAAGTATTTTACAATAACAAGATCTATAATTAGTTACGTAATTGCCTACAAATTTTACTAAAGTAATTATAACCCTTGGATTAATTTATACTATAATAACTTAATATTTCACCGACCCTTTAAGCGAATACGCCTCGCTAAACTCGGTTAAGGCAAACCCCGAAAATACCAGTAATTGACTACCGGATTCCAATACGAATGGTTTAGACAGTCCATTTTTCAATCTCAAGTCAGTTTTCAACGTAACCTAAACTAAATTGCGTGCCATGATTAATACTGCAAATCAATTAGAATGGGCCCCAAAAATTCAACGTAAGACTATTTATTGCAATTTCCGATTGGAACTGATTATAATTTCTGTTAATTATGCAGCGTTTTCCAACTCGTGTTTATACGATCGAGGCAAAGGCGCCTTACCAAGGGGATTAACAAGGTTTTTATAGATCTACTAAGGTTAAATCAATATGGATTTTTTTTTTTTTTTTTTCTTTTTGTTACGGTACCGGTTGTCGGCTGGGCGTCGAGACTTTGTGCCGTTCTTGCGCGCGGGCGTGAGTTAGTTTTTATCCGTGGCCTAAGTAATTCGCTGTCTCGAGCCAATCAATCAAAAACGTTATTGATCCATCTCTCCCCTTTCCCTCTTATTCTACACTCTTTAAAAATCGGAAAAAAAAAAAAATCAACTCTATGACTGCAAAAATATAGCGACTGAATTTACATCTAATATCGTGAATACCAACTTAATGTAAGGCAAGATATTTTACATTTGTTATTGTTATGCAAAGGATTTCTTGGTTTCGGTGAGATTTAAGATTTGAAAGGTATTTTGAAAGATATTTTGGATTAAAATTGAATTTCGTAAGAACTTGGGTTCTTTAAGAACACCAACTACGTAAGGCAATAGATTGGACGTTTTACTTTGTTGTGCAAAGATTTGAAAGCTATGATTAAAAACAAGAATCCATTCAGGTTCCATAAGAATATGGGAGCATAGCTTTAGCCTCTGGTACCATCCTCCCAAACTTTGTAACAAAAGTTCGTCTGCAATTTTCGCAACATTTGTACGCTTAGATCTTTTTTCGGTCGGCTCCATTTTTATTACCCAAAATATTATGTCAAGGTCGTTACTGGCGCGGGTTAATAATATAATGTTAGGAGCGATTTACTTGAAAAATCGATTCGAAGCAGACGAACTTTTGCTACAAAGTTTGGGAGGATGGTTATTGAATCGCGGCCCTCCCATATTCTTATGGAACCTGAATGGATTCTTGTTAAAACTGATACTTGCGATTAAATATGGATAAGTTTCGCTATTATTTGATTAAATGAACAGTTAAAACCCAAATTGAACTAAGAATAAAAAAATTATTGCGCAAAATACGATAAAAGCTCAGCTGATTCTCGTTAATATACAGTTAATTAACGCCACAAATCAATACTTTTAATGATATCATACTTTTAAAGATATTTTATGATATTCTATGTTAATTAACTAAATTGAAAATTTAAGATTTTGAAATTTAAGGGGGTCCAAAAAACTGCTAAATCTAGGACAGTTTAAGTAGAATTTAGACCAATTTATCCTAAAATATTACGATGAAAGAACAAGAACTGTGAGATAATTTTATATTAATGACTTTGAACTTTAGATAGAGTGTTCGACAACTTCGACCCAATTTGAAAATATTCCGGTCGAAACTTAGTTTTTCGAGATACGCTATTCTTTCTCTAAGGTTTGAGATGAGCTTGTACTCCCCTCATTCGGTTTTTCCCTCCTCCCATCAGTACACCTGACGAAACGAACGATGCCAGCCCAATCATTCTCTGCAGAATTTTTACATATCGGACACTACATCGAACAGTTAATCGATTTTATCGACACCCTTCCCTCGAACTCAGCGCCTTTCTGACTGGAGGGCGACTGAAGCCCTTACAATTCTCCTATACTAGAGTTCATTTCAAGTGGAATACTCAAAGGAGAACATCGCTAGTATCCGTAAAAGAAAACTTTAGAAGTTAATCGAGATACGAAGAGTTGGGTGGGATGAACTATATAGATTTTTACAGATTTATTACAAAAATTAAAAGGATTTATATATAGGAACATCTATATTTAACTTGAAAAATGCTTTGTCAGATAAGTTTGAATTTTCGATTGAGTTTGAATTTTTGCAAAATATATCTTTTCCGCGCACGTATCTAGTTTATAATTATATTACTTTTGTTCGTGGGAAGATTTCGAAACTACTTTAATCCCTTTTCAAGTTTAATTTCGCGTATCGATTCGTCTCAGCTTACAATAAACTTTTATTAAAGTAGTGTTATCACTGAAAGTTTATTTTTCGTAAGTTTGACAGAAAAACAATTTTATGATATCACCAGGAATTTATACGTAAATATAAAAGGAATACTTTACATATAGCTCCACCCCTCATTACCTAACAAAACTTTATACCTATATTATTGGCTCTCTATAATTGAGGTTGCAAACGGGAGTGGCAAAAAAAACTTTTGGTTTGGAAGCCTATAAGGAAAATAAGACAACTCTTTCGTATAACTGCTCTCCTATGACGCTAAACTATATAGCTTTATTAATATTCTTAAATTCCTGGTATTAAAAATCACCCAAAAATGTCAGCCAATTGGGGAAAAAAAATAATGATATTTTTTAAATGAACTAGGAGGTAATTTAACTTGAAATTAGGCCTAAATGTTCGGAATTTTCCACAAAGTAACTAGAATTCAATCAGCAAAAGCCCCAACTTTCATGTTAAGAAGAAAAAAAGAATACATTTCCTTTTCACTCTGCCTTTATCGAAAAGACGCGACAAGTCGTCCGTTAAGTGGCGACTAGGGTCAAGATAGTCAGGATTTTCAACTGGCTAGATGACAAGTAATGTTCCCCAGACAAGCGCATTTTTCCTGGAAGGCCACGCAGTCCGTAGAGAATTGCGGAAAAGTTTTTTGAAGAAAGAAACGGTAGATTGGGGATTCGGGAAGAATTGAAAAAAATATTTCAATTCTTACAGATAGCTAAAAAAGGAAAAGATTTCTTTTCAACTGTCAAATCCGTTCTAAAAAGACGTAGTCACAAAAGACTTAAACCCCACCAGAGAATTATGGGGCCCGATAAATTTTACCAGAAACCTAAAAACCTTAAAACGCTACTGACGGTACATTGGTAGTACCGCAAGTAGGAGGAGCTACGAGACATGCCCGGCATGCTGTCATTTAAAATGAAGGTACCAGTAGTTTCAATGAGTTACCAAGAATGAAAATGGCCAAGATAATCGCCCAAACGAAGGAAGGTGTGACTTTCCTGGTAGCGCGCTCCCTATAGTCTCAAATACAACTAAAATCCACCAAAAATCCCACAGAAAAACGATTTTCAAATCGGAGATTAGGTGGCTTTAAATATATACACTAATTAGATAAGTTCCAATTTTTAGAAAACGTATAATTAGGAAACTCGGCTGCATTCAGTGACGCATACCGGAGATATAAAATACATTAAGCGGTAGCCTACTTAACACATCGGTATGCATCATTGAACACGACCTTTGTGTATCTTCCTAATGCTTTAGATGTGTAACGAGAGTCTGACCAACTTCCCTGTATTGTGGACTTTCCTACTTTGCGTGTTTGCTTCCCAGGTATGCTTGAAGAAACGAGCAAAAAAGAAATTCCATAATATAGAGGCATTATCAACCCTCCAAAGATTCAAATTAAGATGTATGAGCGTTGAAAACGCGTACAGGCCCAGGAGCAAAACGTCAAAAGAGAACTACCCACGGAATTTAATAAATGGAAGATGGTTTCATTTATTGTAACGCTAATTTTCCCCACCTTTACTGAGGTTAGTTAGACTCTTGATATAGTTGCATAATTACTGGCCCCTTCAAATTATATACCCTTCTGGTATTATATTAAAAAGGTTTCTAAAAATACAAACACTAATTTAAAACAAGTTTTTAGTGTCAAAGAAAATATTAAAAAAAAATGATTTTACTTAAATTAAATTGAGGCTATCACGGATTCTTCACGAGCTCCAATGGAATGTAAAGATTGTTAAAAAACTATTCAAAACCTCGACAGAAAAATATGAATCTATAATTTTTACCAATCTTAATTAAAAACGCGACCACCTTGATGGATAAAAATTGGGTTATAGCTTTTTAATAGTACGAAAAAACTAAAAATAGAATCCATAGGAGAAATAAGGCGACTTCCATAGACTTTCGAAAAAACTAATGATGACAGCCTCACTTTACCTATAGTTCTATACTTCAATATTAGTTGGTTTAATAAGATAAGCTGGGGCGGATTAATACAATCTTAACTCTTTACGAACACGAGTATAATGCCGGATCAATTCCATTTTTGAAACTTTACTTTTTCGTTAAACCTACCAAACTTAATTTTTACTTTCTTTCCTGTAAGCCAATGAGGGGCTATGTCGTAATATAGATATAAGTACATTAACGGTACGTAAAAACTGTGAATTAATAAAAGAGCGCACAATTACCGAACGGTGCGGGGATTTTTAATATCAAGGGCGGAAAACGCACCAGAGGGCACATCCTTTGCAACTAATTAAATGAACGCTAAGAGAAAAACCCCAATTTTTTTTTCTCACAAAGTTCTTACAGAAAGAAATATTTTAGCCTCGCCCGCTAATAAGACGCGTTTTCATGTCTGATTAAAACTACGAGTAACTTCAGGGTGAAATAACCAATTAAATATACAGAAATTAAAAGTTTATTAATATTGGAAGTATTATTAAAATAAATTATTTACGAAACTGCTACTACATGGGTATAAAAACTGTTCAGTAACGTACTATGAAGCTTTCGAATGTAAAAGTACCTTTCCAAACCAAATATATACTATATAATATTTTGTTTTATAATTGGTAACTATTAACCATCGACATATGACGATCGAAGAGTTAAAATATGGCAAAAGGGGTTTCATTTTTATCAAATTTATTGACTATTAGGTTTAAGTTAGATTAAAATAATTAACTATGCAATTCGCCAAGAAAAATCGACAAAACTTATTAAAAGTGGAAAATATTTTCTTGAAATAATTATGCATATTTTAATTGATCTGTATGTAAAAACGTTCGATAGTCTTTTCAATAAGACTAAACTAATGAAACTAATGAAAACACATCTTTACGTAGGTGAGATAAAGAGGGCGGTAGAAAGGGATTGCTAGCCTTGTTCTAATAATCTACGTGTAACCTTACTTAACGTCGCAAGTTTTAGCTATACCTTCCTTAGGGTGTGGTGTAGGTATTACATTCATTGCGGCGTTGCCGTTGTTGCCGCCGTTAGAAAAGGCGAAAAAACAAGTATGATTACTTGAAAAACGAGAAAAGCACTTAATTTTGAATACTTGAATAAGCAAATGTGATAAAGGGAATGTGTGTTCTATACTTTGGTTGTTTTAAATTATAAGTGAAAACATTTGAAATTAAAAACAGTGTTATTTGTTTCTTAACCAGGCGTTTACAACCGTAAGAGGTGTAGCTATTATGCGCGTGACCATCTTGTTTTCCTTACATAACCGAGACTAACAGCCTAACACCAAAACCCAGAATAACAAGATTGTCGTTGGACTTTGTTAGTTACGCAACGAGAGGACTCGATTTGCGTTAAGTTTTTCAAGTCAAGCAACCCGCTCATTTAAAAAACCATGACTGACAATCTAAAAATCTAAGTTAGCACGTTGAGATTTAAAAAGCAAATCTAGTATTGATAGACATAATCTAGTAGAGATAAACACAATAAAAGCCAACATATGCATGGGGCGAAAGAGTTAGAAAACCTAGTACTAATTGAAAAAAAAAATCTAGTAGGGATGTATACATGGTGGTGCCATAGACGTAGCACGCTTTTAAAATGTTCCTCTCACCCCAGGGCCAATTAGCAGTGAGGGAATAATGGAGTAGTGCCATCTAGTGATGTATACAATAGTATTTATGAATTATGGCACGCTCTATTTATTATTATATGACGACAAACTACAACTTATTCTAGAACGGAAGCTTATTTTTTGGCATAGGCCCCTGATTTTGTCAGTACAGGCGGGGGAAGGGGGCGGACAAGCGTATGGTCGCTATAGTTACGAAAAAAAAATTTTGCGTAACTAAAAGAGAGATAAAACACATACGAAAAGAAAATGGATATTACGTTAGAGAACTGACACCCCCTTTCTCCCTAGCGCGCTCTCTCTCTTTCCAGGACCAATATTCTACCATGTTCATCTTAGTATATACCGAAACGTAAAAAAGGAACTAATTTTTCCTCTTTCGTTTCCACGGGCGCTTTTTTTTCCCCATAGTCGGACGCGGAAGCTGAGCATATCTCTTTTGTTTCTAAGCGAGCCGCGCTAACGTATTACATTTCTTTTTCCTCAAGGAGAAGAGAGGATCTTTCCGAATTCTGGCGGCGTAAATGCCTTGGATATCTTTAAAAAGGATTTTTCACCCCCTCCCCCTTTCATATATCTCCCAGGCTAGCTACGGTACCGAGAAGTTTTTTTGCACGTTGCTAAAAATGAAGAAAAAACGGCTTGAGTAGGCTCTTTTTCCGTCAACCTCCCCATTCCACCCCCATTCTACTTTAAGTTCATCTCCCTTTGAGAATGCGATGTAGTAATAAGAACCATGGAACATTTTTGCGCTATCCTGGTTTGAGATAATATAAATGCAAGTTCACATTAGATACTTTTATATAAGTTATAATAATAATAATAATTTAGCTAACATGTTATAAGAGCCAGTTTGGGGCTAACAGGCAACGCCTCAGATACAATTAAGATGTATCGGATGGGGGGGGGGGGGATCGTTAGGAAAACAACAAAGTTTCAGCCTAAACTCGTCGGATTGAGACGCCACTTAACTCACGTGAAAATAGTTGCCAACTTCTATGACTGGGAATGTTAAACCAAAAAATCCGTAGTTAAAAATAAAATTAATAGAAATTAAAATTTTGAAATTACAAACGCATAGAGCATTGTAAAAAACTAAAACTATATTCAAAGTTAATGGAAATATAACCTATACGGAAGAACCCCGTAATTTTAGGAAAAGCCAATAGGCAGTATTAAAATTGAAAGAGATAAATTAACTTTGGAACCCGTTTTGAATCCCACAAAAGGGGATTTGCTGAAATTTCAGACATTTTTACGATCAAAAATCGTCAAGTGTGAACGTAACAATAAAGATACGCGACGACTGGTAACTCTGTTTCGTTTCGAATTTACAGACTAGGACGAAATATATATATTTTTTTCTCTACCAAGCACCGTTTCTTTCTTATTCTATTCGTGGAATAGAGAATTGGCAGAAGAAACGCGTAAGGAAGGTGGTATCCTGACGCGTCTCGTATATTGCCCCAAAGGCCCGTTGCCCGCTACATATATACACCCGCTAGTGAATCTGGCCCAGAGAATCCCTTTCTCAACCATATATACAGGCCACTCTCGCTCTTCTTGATAAAGTTGTTTTGCTGACGAGATGCGAGGCGAACCCATCTTCCCCCTTTTTCCGTATTCATTCTGTCAGCAGCCTACTTTCCTCTTAGTCAAACGTTGAATCAAAAGCTTTTACCCGTTCCTCCTAACACTCTTTCTAGCGCAGAATGTCTTCCCCCCCCCCCTTGCGGGAGCGTGCCATAGGAGAGAAAAAAAAGGGGATTTTATACCCGACAGCTAAGAGCTATACTGCAAATATACCGAGTGTTATAAATATAACTGGGCATATTATTTAATATTAAAAGAGAAACGAGTGTTTACAAATAAGGCTTTTATATCTCTTTTGAATAAAAAAAATCGTCCTTTGACATTTTCTGACGTTTTAGAAAATGATTGGCCAACTGCGTGGATGTATTTACTATTTTAGGTTTAAACTGAAGTAGAGTTTTAACTACAGGGTGTTTCTGAATAATTCGGAAAACGGAAACCTATTCTATGGGTTAAACGGGATTATTAACTATTGTCCATTTATTCAATGAAATCTCGGGGCGGAATTAACAGATTAGCCCGCCAATATAACGTTATAGCATCGCCGCCACCAGGTGGCTTGAGAGCCACGCCATCTATTTATTATAAGCGTAATAACAAGGTTTGAGTCGCGGCAAAGTCTCAATGTTATGAGAATTGCGAGTGGTTTTTAATATCCCTAAGTTAATTAAACGTGAATTTTTAATAAGATATATTTTATCAACCATGCGTGTAGTCTCTTTGCAATAATACCAAACAAAAACATCTTTGCCCCTGTAGAAGTGTTCCAACTGCCGTACAACGGTGTTCAAGAGGAAGCGATTTCGTAGGAGTAAACGACATTTTTCAAAGGGTCTAAAGTATTTTTATTCTCCATTTCAAGGGTGATTAACAAAACGACCCAAATCGGAGAAACATTATTATGCAACGTTGGATTCACATAAAGCGGCAACGGAGCGTAACATGGAGAAATAAATACTGGATATCTAGATGTCCAACAATTCAAGATTGGGCGGTAGTTATTTCTCCATGTTCAGCTTCGCAGCTGCTATATGCGAATCCACCTTCATAGAGAAAAATCTAGTCGTTTCCAGCTATTCTTGAACAGAGGTAAAATACAAAAGACGTAAAATATGAAGTTGTAAAACCATAACCATTTATAGCGATCGACATTTTGGAGACGGTACCTAAGCCTAAACCAGTGATGTACCAATTTAAGCCCCGTATTACAGTATAAGGGACATTTTAGTAAAAGCCATAAGCTTGTCTCTCTCTCGGGAATAAATTCCTGCAAATATATAAGAAAGAAACTACTTCAAAGAAAGAATTTCAATCGAATACAACCATTGTATATACTATATAAGTGTATTTAACCTTAATTTGACATCAAATACAAAGCTAGGTAACGCAAAACCTCTATGATTTGTTTACTTCGTTGTAAAGGTATACCTATTTTTACGCGTGCTATCAAATAAAGGTGAAATTTCCATGCGCGGAGAAGAAGAAAAAAAAAAAAAAAAAAAAAAAAAAAAAAAATCAGACCTATCTTTCGATTTTATACGAAATATACTAGTCCCGTTGCTGTTCCATCCCTATCTCCTCCTTTTCTAAGATCTCATTCTAGAGCATTAGCATTTAAAGCATATCTTTTCCCATATACTGTAAGAAAAAGAGCCGCGCTGCGCAAATCGAACTTCCTAGAGAAGCCCCAAATATCCCCTCGTTACATGCACCACCATTATTTTAAAGAATATACAAGGAACACCTAGACATCCTCGAGGTCAAAAGCAAAAGTTTTTTAAAAGTATCATTCGTCTTTTTGGAATAGGAAAAAAAAAGTTTATGCCAAGTTTATAAGATGAACTCTCTCTCGGGGATTTCAAAGGCCACGTATGTTAATTATGGTGGTCGATACGTTTGGTCCGTCCCAGGTTAAAGAGCAATGGCCACGTGATGTTATTGTCAAAAAAAATTCACGTACAGGCTTTATTTGATAAGAAATTTCCCTGATAATTGTCCTTTGTGACCTCTAACCCCATTTTCAAATTCTTAACCTTTGGCACAAGTTGAAAATATTCAGATTTTTCCCTGACCTTTATACACAATTAAAATTTCCCTGACTTTTCGACACAAGTTAAAAAAATTAATTATTTTCCCTAACATTTAGTTACAATTAAACTTTCCCTGAATCAGATTTTCCCTGACCTTTGCCGGAATTAAAATCCTTGACTTTCTCCCTAACCATTTGGCACAATATTAAAATACCTGGCTACCCCCTAAACTTTAAGACCACTTAGTGAAATTCAAGGATATTTCCCTGAAATTTTGGCCTAATAGTCAAAGTTTTCCCTGACTTGTGGCCATCATGTCAATTAGAATTTGAAAAAGAAAACTTCAATATCAGCGTAGAATTCTCTATATGGAATAGAACTTGATATCTTTCAACCAGCGTGTTGCCTTTATACTACGAGGATGAAAAAAAAAAAAAAATTCTAGGGGGGATTTAGGCCAGTATAATTGGGTTTCCGAGGGGGTATATAAACGGGAAAACTAAAACGAAGAACCCGGAATAGATTTATTTTCCGGATTTTCGATTTCTTTAAAAAGAAGAGCCAGAGGAGAGAATGTGGAAAGTCCGTTCACTGGTTTTGAATCAATAGAACGAAAGGTATCGGAACTAAGAAATAGGCGAAATCACGTAATACACGTTTCTATATCTACCTGCCCTTAAACTGAATTATTTCTATACCAGTTTTGGTAACTTTTTCAGGCTGTGGTTGGGTCTATCTTTTTTCTTCTTCTAAGGGTGGGAGAGGGGTAAACACGAGTCTCTGGGTAAAAAGGTCTCATTTTTTTTTTAAAAAAGAAGAGAAACGGGGGACTAAAAAGGAATTCTGTTGCTAGTTTTGGCGATCCGGATCAAATTCCGATTCAGGTCTTTCCTTATTTTTTAAGGAAGCAAAAAATTCCCCATCCGGTTTTGTTATACGGTTAGACCAAAGGGGGTTTTGTTGATCAGAGTCCCCATTGGCTTACGACCTTAAAGGGAGAATGCAACCTAACAACGAGTGACTTTTTTATCGATTCCTTATCGTTTAAATAGGCCAATCTACCACTAAAATAAATTTACAAATAAATATTAAACTAGAAATAAATTTAAAACATACCCTTAAAATAGGCTTAGCTGGATTCATGGAGATCCTGCATTCCCCATATAAGGGGCATCGATCAATGTGATTGGTCGCTAATCCTTTTATGGAGAATCTCCATGAATCCAGCTAAGCCTATTTTGATGGTAAGTTTTAAATTTATTTCTAGTTTAATAATATGGTTTGTAATTTATTTTACTAGTGGATTAGGTCAAGGAATAGATAAAATTTCAGTTGTTGTTAGGTTGCATTCTCCCTTTAACCCGGACCCTTTCTTGGAAACGAAATAAAATGAATTCAAGACTTAATGTTTCCTAGTTTCTTTTCAAATATTGTATATTATAAGGGTTAAATCGAATTTAGAATTATGTACTTAGTCGAACGGAAATCAGTTAGCAATCGTCTTTTGCAACCCTGTTCCTAATAACCAAAACCCTCTCCATTCGCTTCTTGGATTTTTTATGTTTATATATAATCTTAAGTTTCCTGTCACGAGTGTTGATACCTTTTAAATTCCTTCCTGAATAAATAAGTATATTTTAGACCATTAATATGGTAGCTGTCAAACATTGGATAGAAATCTTCAAAAACACCTCCCCATACTACGCAAAAATAAATATGACGCAAATTTGACATCGATAACGCGGAAAGATTTGACCCCGAGAGAGTTTTCCATCTAAAGTTAAATAAAAAATAAATAAAAATAAACCAAGAGACTTTATTTTTTAAAAGCAAATAACGTAAAAAGTTACTTTTCAATAGTAAAGGGCTGAAATTTCAGTTTAAAAAATAAATATAAACTTAGAATATTTTGGGGGAAAGGACGTTTGAGAAGACGAGATAGAAGCTTTGGGATTTAAGAGAAATAAATCTGATCTAAAAAGCAGATTCGCGGCACCGAAAGTAAGGAAATGGCTTCTTTTTAAATGCAAATCCGTAGTAGGCTTCTCTTTCCAACGTTTTCTCCCGAATAAACGCTATCCATACTTTTTTAAAAGTATCGAAGCATTTCTTTTCAAAGGGACACTTTCAAATAATTATTTCGTTCAAGAGCACTTTTACCAAATATTTCAAAACCTTTTAAACGCAAATAATACTTCAAAACTGATCATTTTTTCTTTTCATGGGAGTTGGTAACGTATATATTTCCTTAAAGGGAGAGTGATGAGAAAAAAAAAAAAAAAAAAAAAAAAAATCAAGCGATTTTTTTTATCGATTTTTCTACTAATTATAAGATCTATCCGCGTAATTAATCATTCAGGAAATATATCCCAATAATTTTAAAAATCAAAATAGATTCAGATTTAACTATTCTTTTACATTGAAAACCCTTCAACCAATCGCGTAACGCCTTGCCTTCCAGCGAACAAAATACTCGATTGGTTGAATGGGTTTCAACTTAAAAGAACAGTGAAACTGGATCTATTTTGATTTTTAAAATAATTGAGTTTTTTCCCGAATGATTCACTATACACGGATATGTCTTACAATTAGTAGAAGAATCGATAAAAAAAAAAAAAATCACTTGATTTTACACTTCACCCTCCTTTTAATAAAATTGTATTATGATTTAATAGCGAGTAAAAGGTTTGAATTTTTAAACACCAAAAACGAGTTCAATATTGTTCGTTTTTTGCTCGGTTTTTATTGTTTAGCCATAGTGATTCCAAAAATTAAATTGAAACTTCAGTTTCGTTTAAGTCATATTTTCCCTTTAAAAGAGAAGCTTTTTGCCCTACAAAACTTTATTTCACGCAAAGCCAGAATCCTTCATTGTAAAGAGAAAGAAACGAGGATGACTTTGCCCAGTCGATAGCCGAGAGATATCGAAGCAATCTCAGCCGATAGAATCCCCTCACTCTATATGTATTTCAATATTTTTAGCCTTTCTCCCATCTCCCACGCTTATCTTTCTCGTCCGATCCCTTTTTCCTTGATAGAAATATCAATGTTCAAGAAGATTTAGCAACGACTACTTTATCCTTGTAAAATTTAACGGAACGTATTCTTCCGCCACAGTTTTTACCATTTAGTAAACTTATATTGGTATAGAAGCAATAGTGTAAGGACGCGTGGGAAGATAGGGAAAAGAAAAAAAATATATATATACTTTTTAAACTAGGCGAAAATTATTTTCTCCGGATTTGCATTATTCATAAGCGTTTCCTTTTTCTCGATCAGAAAATCTGCCTCGGCCGCAACCACGCGCGCGAAATTGAGTTTCAATTCCGTTTCGCCTACAATCTCACCCCTTTTCTCTTCATTTTTGGATCCCCCAAATCAATTATCCGAAATAGATCAATCATAATATTTGAGCTCCTAACTTAAATATTATGACTTCTACCGCATCATTTGCGAAACTATTTTGAAAGATAAAGTAAAATTATATATTCAGCCATTTTTCTAGTTTAATCCTTAAAAATAGACTTTACTTGAATATAGCTATTAAATAAGTTTGTTTCGAGTCAAAATGCATCCAGATATCTTAATTTACAAAAAGCTTAAACCCGTTTCAAATAAGAAAACTAGGGCAATCAATTTATGGCCACTCACGTTAGGAACGTTGGTTCACGAGAGCCAATAAGATATTTTTAAAGTTTTGATATGCTGTGAGGCATGGAGCTCTTCTATGGACTATAAAGTCGGGATAAGGCAATAACTCAAATATTTATTCTACATTATTTATGAATTCTTGTTCGAATTCACGCTCTATTTCATAAAACGCGTCTGTCCTTTTTTAAATTAACTATATAAAGTTTGAAAGCGTATTTTTACACTCCAAATTTGGTTATCTAGTCTAATATTGCTTTAAGTGTAGGAGAAAAACTGATATTGGAAAACGGTCTTGACTGAGAAACTTATAATTATCGTTAAGTGCGTCTGAACATATCATGAGAATTGAGAATAAAGGAACAATGGCAGGAATCACAAAAGTGTAAAAGGAGAAATCACGGTTAACTAAACTCGGCTTAAGATTTTGTTTCTCGGATGAAACGACTAATTCGAATCAGCGACTCGTGAGCGCAGTTAGATTTTTTTATCTTTGTGTTTTCCCCACGCACTCTGCAACCATCCCTTTCCCCGCGCTTGCAAGAGCGTTCCTTCTTACTTTAGCTGACGTGCCGTGAATTGGAATGCTCTCCATCACATCATTGAAGCAACGCCGAGCAAGATACGTGTCGTTCGCCCGTCTTGTCCCACCTTTTCTGTCCACACGTATAAAGCGGGTAGGGTCATTCTTCATCCCCGTAGGCCGTTAATCAATTCATTGTATGTTACAAGATGAGCAAACAGTTGGCCTACAGTATGCCCTATCTCATCCCTCCTCTCAATTCCGTACGAAAAATTGAAATACCGTGAAATCTTAGTTCGTTCACGAGATGAAGCTACGATATACGTGGGTAAGATACAGCCCTTAAAGCGAAAGTGAAGAAATTAAAACGTGTTTTTTGTTTTTTTGTTTGTTTTTTATTCTATACAACTAAACATACGATCTGTTTGCTAGTTGGGTGAATGAAAATTCGAAGGACAACTCGGTGGGCGACAATTGGGTGAATGCGACAACCAAGTGTCTGATACTTCACCTAAAAGTCGCAGTTAATTGTCTCATTCACACAAATGTCTGACACAGAGTTGCTGCAGTCACCCAATCGTCTTTCACCTAATTGTCGCATGCAGCCACCCAATCGCCTGACACTGAACTGTCGTAGATGTTGTTGAATTGTCGCGCACCGTGATGTCGTTCTCTGAATTGTCATGGATCTAATAGTCGTGAACCCGGGCCCACCTAAAAGTCTAGGGCTAAACCGATCGTCCTGCATCTGTCTGTGGAAAACACCTTGTTAAACCACCCAATAAAAATCCATTTCTAAGAGGTATCTTTCCCCTGGAAATATCTGGAGTCTGATGACTCATGGTATAGCATAATTATAAGGAGGAAAAACTATATCTCGTATCTCCGCGCCCACAGACACGAACTATTTTTAAACGGTGCATAGACAATGTGGATGGAATGAATCTTACGACCCGGACCGTTCCTACTCGGTGGCCCTGCCAAAGACTTTTTGTTCTATTATTATTTTTTTTATAATCGATACTAATTTTCCTCTTCATCCTCCCTTGCAGTAAATATCAGTATATATTTTATTTTTCACGTTCCCTTTGGCGGCTTACTCTCCATCAGCACACGGTCAAATTTTGGCTGAGGCGAGATTACCAGTAGGGACGTCAGAGAGTGGCTATTTCTCACTTCCGCTACGTTGATTTCGTCGGCAATTTTAGGCTTAATCGCTCATAAACAAAAAGCAAAGATATAACCCAGCCTGGGTCAAGTTTTCATTCGCAGTTTGCCTTAAGGAGAAAGGGCGCTACGGTGGATTACTATAAAGTCATTTTACCACTTTGGAAATAATGTTGTAGGAATATCAGGGTTGTTACACGATCAAGATCTATATACTGAACCGTAAAGGTGTATATAGGTTGAACTAACGCTTTCCAGCCATCATACCAAAATATTTAACCTATACCTATTCATACATCTACGAATAAGAACGGAAATGTGGATTGTCACATAAATATATTGAAATTTCGTTTGACGCATTACTACCGGATGTGTAGTGATAAATGTATTTTATAGCCCAAGTGGGGGTTTGATTATTTATTGGTTTAGAAAATGAAAAAAATTTGCCTGTGATTTCCCTGAGCTTTACTTGGATTTTAAAAACCATAGCCTTTTCAAAAGCCCATATTTTCTCAATTCCTTGACTTTTCCCTTCATGATTAACTCAAACTCTGACCTTTCCTTGACAATTTAATGATTTTTAAGCGCTTTATAAAGTCCAATTTTCTCAATCTTGACCATTTCATAACCTATATCTATACTTTCCTGATCGTCTCCTAATTTTAAAATCAAAATTTCTCAATTTCTTGGCCTTCTAATAACCTATAAATCTAATTTTCTCAATTTCTTGACCTTTTCCTAACCTATAATTTTAATTTTCCCAATTTATGACCTTCTCATTACCTATAAATCAAATTTTATCAATTACTTGACCATTCATAACCAAAATTTATGTCCGATTTTTCTATCTCTTAAACCTTAAGTTCATATTTCATGAAATCATGACGGTATAGCACATTATTTTTAATTTCCTAACTTAATATGCAATATTTATTAATTCAATGACCTTTTGACCTAATTTTCAAATTCCTCGAGTGACACTTAATGCTATAGTGAGTGTGACTAACGTAGAATAATTTCTAAAAATTTTTAAAACGAAAATAAAACTATCTTGGGGGCAAATATTCCTTGCTCTTAAAATAGTCGTTGAATATTTTAATCAAAAAAGTAAACTTTAACGAGTTTTTTTTTGGTACGCCTCTTTTCAGGTTTATTGGCTAGGACCTAGCGCCGGAGGTCTTCTAGCGGGCCTTATCTACGAATACATATTCGACACGAAAAAGGTGGCTAAAACGTTACGAGACGCCCTAGACGAATTGGATAGAGGTAAACTTTATTTTCGTAAAATATTTTCTAGGGAGGAGAGCTATAAAAAATAAATGCATTTTAGAAAATAATAGGCCAAAACACGCCTGTAGAAATGTTGCACCCATTTCACTCTGATAACACGTAATGTAGACAATATTATAGGGGATATATAGTAATACCATTAGAGCCTGAATGGGAGTTCGTCCCCCTCCCTTATAAAAACCCTCTTTGAATATTTATCTATATGGTGGGTTTCTTTTCAAATTGAATTAAAAAGAGACATGTATGAAAATAGTAACTTCTTTCTATCTCTGTCTCTCTCTCTTTCTAGATACGGGCTATTATTCGGAATTTGAGGTTTATAATTACGCGAGGGTCCCACGAACATATTACGACGATCGCAGGAGATATTAGGAATAACAAAAAAAAAAACACAAAAAAGAAAATACAAAAATATATCTATTTAAAGAATTCATATTTTAATATCGGGTAGGTCTAGTTTTTGAAAATTTCTATTTTTTTCTTTCGAATGGGGTTGTGAATATCGAACTATTGAGTGTTAAATTATTGTTTTCTGATTCAGAATTGTCAAAAATATTTAAAAATCTATTTTGTTTAATTGTCAAAATCTGAGACAAGATTTTACATTTAAATATGAGTATAATATAAATCATAATCATGGACTATATCGACAATCAATCAATGGTTTCCAGTGTTAAATTATTTGAATAGTTTTCTAAAAACAAGCTGATCCAGAAAAATAAAAAACCATACATTCAATAATTCTGTATTCCCGTTTCCTTTAAGTGTGTTATGAAAATGGGACGTTCCCTTACCTTCAAATATACTCAATATTAAAGTGTCACGTTAAGAACTAATTGATCAAAACCCATGAACGTAGAAGGATAAATTTGGGCTAAATTTCTCCCTAGAGATAAAACTTTTAAATCTTCTCATAAATTCCATATCACAGAATCGATGCACACCAAATAAGGCTTGCTAGTGGCAGAAACCAATGATACACGCTCATACTCCCTCCCTTCTGCCTTTGGTAAAGTAAATCAGAGTCGCTAGTTGCTTTAAAGGGATACTAGACTTGGATAACAAGTTAATTTTAATCGATTTAAACTATTAAAATATGAGATAAAACCGTATAAAAACTCAACAAGAGGTCTCGCAGTAATTTACAGTTAATTATCAAAGACGAACTCTCATTGGCATCAGTAATTGAGTCCTTTTGAAATAAATAGGAAATATCTTCGTGTTAAATTTCGAAACTATAATTAGTAACTTAATTCCATAAAAATAAACAACGATCCGGAACTAATACTATTAGTAAAGGTACAGGTAAATGTATCGGCAGATTCTGATTCGAGACACTCTAGCGGCCGCAGTCGGTGTAAATAGTGAAATAAAAAGCGCCACTCTTTGGAGATATTCTGGGAGACAATTTATCCAAGCGCCGCCCGCCTCAAAAATATCGAGGAAGAAGTCCAAATCGAGTGATTTCGACTAGTTTTATGTGATGGGTGTTTACCTGGTTGTTCGCTGAGAGTATTAAGGTACAGGGCGTTGTTTACTTTTATTTAATAAAGTTTTAGACTTTTGTATGAATATTTTAACGGTCTAAACTCTAAATCTATGAAACATAACTGGTTTTCAGAGTCTAGTATCCCTTTAAATAAACGCAAAAACTTTTAATTTTCCTCGATTTCTATCGTATCTCGTTTTAGAGTTTTTAATAGATTTTTATCAATATGTTAGCTGGCTTGAAAAGGAGAGTGTGTCCTCGAAAGCTTCCCCAAAAAAATATTTTGAGGTTTAAAAACCATCGTTCTCTTAAATATAAATTGATTAAATTTACTTTTAAAAGTTAAACGAAACTTAAGATCATCATCCTACGCACATTATTGGGTTTCAAAAATTCATGTCACCGACAATGCAGTCCTAATAAGAAGAATTTTAAAATTTACTATTTCGCAACAGTAAAAAAACGGATTTAATGCCATTAAATAAATAGGCTTTTAAATTGTACTCTTGAAAAGAAGGATTATTTTTTGAAGCAGAAAACGCGTGACTGTAATACAACAGCATTGAATAATTATATCATAGTGCTGAATAGCAGTTTTCCAGAATATGAATACTATACGACAATTTATAAAACTTCTATGACTTACAGCAATTAAACTAAGCCCTTTTTATAGTTGTTTTTTCTCGAGATACCCGCAATTAGGGCTGCACTTTTAAGTACATCACTTAAATTAGAGCTAGGAAAAGTCTCACTGTTTTAATAGAATATTATATAAAGATCAAAGTGAGTTGGCATGATTGGAGAAGCTAAGGCGGATTAATACACAAAATTAGACCCCATAGAAAATAAAATAGTCCAAAGTCGGTGCAAACTTTAAAAAGCTTTAAAATCTTTAAAACCTCTTCAAAACCCTAAAATTCCGTATAAAATAATAGCAACTGCGCGACTCCTCAATATTCTGTCACTTGCTCTTTAGGAAAGGGTGGCAAAAATTAGAGAGGTTGGGTTTGGTTCGTCTTAGAAAAAGAGAATAAAGCTTCTTAAATAGCCAATTTATTAAGAACCCAGCGCGTGCTCTTCTTTTAAGTCTCTTTTATCCGAGATTTCCAATCTAGCTAAACGCCTGAGCTATAAAAAAAAAGGGAAAACCGTGAAGACGATAAAAACCGAACCAGCACTACCTTCTTTTATCTTCGGCTGAAAATAGAGCAAAACCTTTTGTAGCCCTTTTTATGTTTTTGGTATTCAAGGGAGAGTGAATCATTGTGTAAACTGTGAATTTATGAGGATGTCTTTAGTAGTTTTTGGCTTAATTCGCCTTCAAACACGGACTCTTCTAAATTAACCAACGAATATTTGAAGAGAAATGCTCGAAATAAAAATTTTGAAATATCCGGCTATAGAAAATCGATTCAAATTATACAGTTTTAATTTTGCATAGCGAAAATTTTATTTTTGTAAACTACTTTTATCTAATATGAGATTTAAACAACTGTATCACTCCGCCTAATTTCCTTTAAGTTTTGTAAATTGAATCTAAGAGTGGTCCCTATATTCTAAGTAATTTTAAAATAGGTTTTTATAACTGGAAGAGGCTATTAAAGAGACGGTGACATCAACACGTCAATACGTTCTAGTTCCTTGAAAATTCCACACCTATAAGGCTAAACAGAAATAGGATATCCTTATCGCGCTTTTGAATATCATTAACTGTTTTGACCGTTTCAAAATTTGCAATTGCCTGTTTAGAGCGTGTCGAATTTAAACAGGAACTATAATACACTTGACGTAATCGTCTCTTACCCACTCCCCATAGTCAAAACCAGACTTTTAATGACTTTGGACCTAAATATGTAGAACTGCACCTTAAAAGCCCAGTATTTCTCGATTGATCAAGCTAATTAACAACAGCGAGAACATCAACTCTTTAGGACGCGCAGTTCATTAAAGTTGACATTTCAACCCTCCTTTATATAGATTACTTAGTTTTTAACCATGGGAACGTAAAGTTGTTGACTTAAATTCAATTTAGTTCCGTAATATTTACTTTAATACAGGTATGGAGTGGCGCAGAAATAAATATTGATATAGTAGTAAAATGCTTCCCTTATTTTAATCAAATAACAGGGTTATGTCTTCTCCTAAAGTATAGTTTATAAAGAAGGGGGTGTTTGTAACTTTTTTTTTTAACTCCCAGTTTCGATTTAGAAATAGAAAGAAATAAAACCGCTAACGATTAGCCAAAAGCCCATCCTTAGAGGGTCATAAAAAAGATGAGAAATAAAAAAAAGGGTGGGGGGGTTCGATAAAAGAAGGGAAAAATCGACTAAGGGTCGTACGTGGCAGGCTATAATAAAAAAGAATTTAAGGGGTGGGGGAAAAAAATAGTCGATCGTAAAGAGATACGTTTATGCAGAAGGATTAGGATCTTTTTCTCGCGGCTCTCCCAACTTTCTACATCATTTAAGATCTCTTTATTATAGCTTTAAATGTACTCGCGGGGAGAAAAGGATTCCATTTTCAAAAGGGAGGTTGAAATATACACATTGAAAGCCGAATATTATGTTAGAATTAAAAAAAAAAGGATTAGAAAAAAAAAAATTTCATCAAAAATGAATACTTAACCACGAAAACAAGTTATTTTAAATGATTTAGACTGTTAAAATAAGTCTAGAAGTATTATTGATACTCCTCCAAAGGTGTCGTGGTAATTTGAAATTAATGATCTGAAAGAAATTTCAGATTTATTTCAATTGAACTGATGCCAATGGGAGTTAGTCTTTGAAATGGCAGTGCATCGAAAGGTTTAGGCGCCATTTTTATACGATATTTCAATAACATCAGCAACTCACTTTTCTCAGGAATGTTTCCAGACGAAAATTTCTTTGAAATTGATTTAGGCTTAGTGAGTCTAGTTCGCGACTATGAAAATCGAAATATAGGTTTACTACAAATAGTCTAACACCTGACTTGGAGTTAAATTGGTTCAGGGGCCCTTTTTTATACGATATTTCAATGGCATCAGCAACTCACTTTTCTCAAGAATGTTTCCAGTCGAAAATTTCTTTGAAATTGATTTAGGCTTAGCGAGTCTAGTTCGCGATTTTTATTAACTGTGAATTAGCTCAAAACCTTTGGTAACTTAATTTTGATACGGTTTTAACGCATATTTTAATAGTAAAAATTTATTAAAAATAATTTTGTTATCAGAGTCTACTATCTCTTTAAAAGAATATATGAAAGGTCACGTAGTAAAACGTAATATATATTTTATATTTGTTCAAACTGATTATAGGAAAGTTTAATATCATTTATCCCGAGGGTCAGGATTCCTGGAATCTTTCATTAAAATATAAACCAAATATTATTTTATCATTGTAAATCGTAGAAAATGAATATTTCAACCAGGAACTTCGTCTTTATAATAATAATCTTTAATATTAAATGAAATAAGGGAAATATTAACGGATACCGGTGTATTGCAGGTAAAACATTTTTACAGGCGTAATTAATATCTAAATCTAAATGAGCACGATTGCAAAATCTTAGAGCAAACTTGGAGCTAAAAATAGAACAGCTTATTAATTTATTTTCGGAATCACCAAGTCAAACAACGCATTCGAGAATGTTTTCGGAATTTTTAGACACGTTTTTGAGGTTTAAATTAATTTCTGAAGTATGGTAAATATAGAAAAAAAAAGTAAAAATAGATTTCGACCAATCATATTATTTCAGCCTTCAACAGGCCTTTGATGGCCAAGGTCTTAGGCGTCAAACGCTGCTCTATTCTTTTTTTAACAAACTTCAGAAATTAATTTAAACACCAAAAACGTGTCTAAAAATTACGAAAACAAATTCGAATTTTTTTTTTTTTTTTTTTTTTTGGCATGGTGATTCCGAAAATAAATTCAAAAGCTGTTCCACTTTTAGCTCCAAGTTTCCATTTAAACGCATCTAAATAATATAAGCTATAAAAGACGACATATAACCTGTAAAAATGTTTTAAAATTCAGCCTAAGCCTTTCTAAGAGTCTGTGCAAACAAACGGTAAAATATAATTATAAAATGATGCCCATTCTCTGAATACTAATTTAGTCGAATCGCATTATAAATTATTAATCTGTTCAAAAAAAAGGTTTGCAAAACAATCGAGAAAGTTCAGTTTAAAAACTGTTTATGAACCGGATAACGAAAGGGTATATAGGGTTGCCTTCATTCTATATACAGGGTTCATACAACATTTGGAAAACAAATTTCCATGATTTCTCCAAGTTTAATCGGTAAATTTTCCCTGATAGAGGTACCCAATGATTTGAAAAACGCTAATATAACTACGAATTTAGTTGATTGAAGTCGTATACTAATTAGTGTCGTTAAAGTTTATAATCAAGTACTCTTACTTAAAAAATTAGCATGATTTATGCCAATTTTTAAAGTCTACCTGACTAGATTCGGGCCTTATCAAATGAATTTCGGGGCAAACTCGAAGAATTTAATCTTCGCGTGACGTCGGTTTTACTTTCTCATTTCAATGTGCTCCCATAGAAAAACGAAATAAGTCGGTTTACCAATGAGGAAAAATAATTTGGTCAAAAATGGTCATCCAAATTGGAAAATTTATTCCGATTTCGACCAAATGAAATAACCCGAATTCAACAACATTGGGCCAATTTTAAAATGGTCCAGTTTTGTTCTTCAATTGGTTTTTTTTTTTTTTTTTTTTTTTTTCAATTGGTCAAACTCTGTTCGAATTTTCCAATTTTTGAGCAAATTACAAGATTTTTTCCTAATTGAGATACAAGGTTTGTATGAATCCTGCTTTTGTATAATGTTTTGGATTTCTGACCTTCAATGAAGCTCAGGCATCGAATAAGTCGTGCTTCTACGATAACACTCGTCATCCTCCCTTTACACGGGGTTTCAAATATCAAGCTACATTAACCGTAAAAATAGGGTTTCTTTTTATGGCGATATACGTTTATAGTTCCAATTTTCTTTTATCATTTCTCCCATCAAAATAACTTGAAACTACTATATTATATTATAATAGAGAATACTGTAACTAACCCGCATGATGGTTGGTTCGAACCAACTGGGCCATGTTTTAAAATATTTCAATTATTTTTCATTATGTAAATTTATCAGTGAGTCTTTTCTAATAGCGATTTTTAATTTTTACAGATTCAAACACGGAGGACGATTACGAAGACCCAGATAGCAAAATCAGCAAATACGAGTCGGTAACGTTGGCCGCGGCGGCCGTCTCCAACTATAGGAGTCATAACTACGACTACCGGCCAGCGGTCAACACTTATTCACCTACCCCTTCGTCGACCTATCCAGCCTCAACCGAATCTACATACGGGGCCCACGCTGCCCTAACTCAGAGTGGAGGTAACCCAAATTATTCCGCTGGGGTCTACGGTACCAGATACAACACGGCTATGAGAGGAGCACCGAGTAGAATGGAATATGGACCCAGTTCGACTAAATTTTAAATAAATTGAAAACGTATAAACTTCAAATCCCCCCTCCCCCGAGAGAAACGTTCTTTAATCATTACGTTAAATTCAGTTTTAAAAAACCCCAGTGGAAAAGGGGCATGGACTAATAGAACCAAAAGGATCATTTTCAGACTAGAATTGGTTTTATCTCACGTTTTACGGAATGTAATAATGTATTTAAAAAAAACTTTTACACGCTAAAAACATTTAGATAGCCTGCCTGGTTGTTCACTAAAGTATGAAATGATAAAACACTATATAAATATTCCCAGAAATATATGGTGCAATAAATCTACATTTTGTAAAGCAGTGTTTCAAAGCTTGATTTTTTTTTAAGTTGATATTATAATGGCAGGAATAAATTTCGATGAGTTTTAAACATGACATTGCGAGTTGAAATAGGCCAACAAATATAAGCATTTTTAAAGGAAAAGCCACGGATTTCAAATTTTAAAAACCTTAAAATCGTTAAGTTAAAATTATTGAGATTTTAAAATTATACGAATTCTACTTCTCATTGGCTGCGACGAGGTGTTGTTAGCCAATTAGCAGACAGTCAACTGATTGACAGCTTTAAGATCGATTAAACATATTTTGTTGTATCCTTTCTCTTTTGTATGGCCCCAATTTGAAAAGAACTAAATAATACTGCCATGAATTTTGTTGACTATTTTCACTCGCACTTGATGCTTAATTTTATATCAAATATTTATCAAGTCCGATTACTAGGAAATACGGTCTATTGACTATTTACTTAAAACATTTTTTTTACAAATGCTCCACTCAATAAATCATGAACTCATGACTGAAATTATATGAATTACCTCGATTCCTATTCATAATTTCATAACAAATAGGAAATATATAAAAGGCTTCGATCTAAGCGATTAAAACTACGTAGCCCAAAATATCGAAGGGGAAAGAGTCCAGATTGGAACTCAAAAGTGCGGGAAATTTGAATGAAAGGTTAAAAAAAAAAAAGATACTAAAGATGGGAAATCAAAAAATAGGAATTTTTCTAGTCTACAGGATGGGTCCAAAACAAAAAGAGTTTGAAAGAAAATAAAATAAAATGTAATTACTTACCCATACTGATGTTTAATGAGCGTTCTTGAAAATACTGCGTTTCTTTTGTTGTTTTTCATAATTAAAGGCAAACTTTATCGACATTTGTGATCATATTTCATCCGGGTTTAAATAAGTCGATCTGTAAATAAAACAAGAATTTAGTTTTTGAATCTTGCGCCTAATACCGTAAAAATATTAATTTGCCAATAATATAAGGATTAAGTTTGTAAAACACCACATTTTCTTTGAAATTTTAACTAAATCCATCTCATGTGCAATTTTTGATTTTGTATTTTATGAAAAAATAAAACATTTGTGTAAATATAAATATTTAAAAGGATAAAATTTGTATTTTCATTTTTTTAAACAATATTAACGTAGCATTCAACACGATTGTTTATAATTACAAATAAATCGAACCTGTTGTTGTTAAGTAGTGGGGTAAGTACTCGTTTTTGAGATAATTGATATATACTAGGATAATTTGCATATCTATTAAGATTTTACGCTAAGCCTAATTCGGGACTATTTCAGAACGTTGAAGGCCCGTGCTTTTGGCGCTAAGGTTACCATGGTTACACTCTGATGGGTGAGCAGAGAAGGCCTTTAAGCTAGAAAACAAGCCATCGCTTGAGTTTAGCAGTCGATTTTTAGATTTGGTTTATTATACATGAAACTGTACTCTGAATATTTGAATATACATTTTTATTTCCTTAGGAAAAAAGTACAAATTGAAATAATCATAGCGAGGAAGCCGATATTACAAAAATGTACATTATTTTCTCACATTTCTCTCGTCACAAGTACAAATTAAATGGCCAGACAATAATATTATACCCGGATAAAATACTGTACACAATAATATATTAAGAAATGAAGTTTGTTTATTGATTTCTTCTAGGAAGATCCTCGACTACGATACTTTTGGCGATCATATCGTAAGCCGCACGGTTGTGTTGGAAGAAAAATATGGACAGACAAGCCGGTTGTAGAAAGGCCAATGAAAAATTTTTAACCACAGCTCTTAACAGCGCCCTAATACAAATTTATTTTAATTAACGCTAATATGGGTCAAAGATAAAATGTCAATTTTTCATTTGATTGACAATTCAAATAAAAATTTGCGTCACTTGTCTTTTAAAGGGAGAATGCAACCTAACAAGTAATTTTTTTTATCGATTTCTTATTGTTTAAATAGGCTTAATCCACCAGTAAAACAATTTACCAACAAATATTAAAACTTTAATTCATCTGGATCCTGAACTTCCCATAAAAGGGCCATCGACAAATGTTATTGGTCAATAGTCCTTATATGGAGAGTTCAGGATCGCCATGAATCCAGCTAAGCCTATTTTCCGGGTAAGTTTTAAATTTATTTCTAGTTTAATATTTGTTTGTAAATTATTTTACTGGTGGATTGAATATATTTAAACCAGGAATCGAGAAAAAAAACAAAAAACATGTTGTTAGGTTGCATTCTCCCTTTAGCAAACTGGTACATACCAACCAAACCCTAAATCTTCAGCAGGAAAGACTCTTATCCTATTATTGGGCAAATTATCAACCCTATAACATTTGACAACCCTGAGTCGAAAGAAGCTTTTTCCTGGCGTAGATCCTCCTTGATTAATGGACCCTCGAAAAAGGCATACAGCCTCGAATGCGCAAACAGCGATTCGATGAGTTATCTCAACAATTATAATTTCACTCGTCATCTCCATGATTGCTTTGTACTGCATTTTATCCTCGACCAATCGAGTAAAATCAAACTGATATTTATCCAAGTCTCTTCAAAACATTGAAAAAATTGGTAACAAGCTTCGATATAATTTAAAGTAGAAACGCAACCTAACTTGATTCGTGCCTTTTCAAATTGATCTCGCAAAATTTAATCTTTAGAAATTTGCAAAAACCGTTTTTAGATACGCGTGACGTCGGTTTTACTTTTCATTTCAATGTGCTCCATAGAATAACTAAAGAAATCTTTCTCAATGGGTGTAAAAAAAATCTAATATAGTTAATAATAGTCCAAATTAGAAAATTCTAAAAGAATTCAATCAAATAGACCAATTGAAATAACCTAAATTCAACAAAAGTGAACCAAAATTTAAAATTTCTTTGGTCCTCTTTTGTTCAATTTAGGCTATTTGGTGGAATTCACAAGGAAATTTACAATTTAGACCATTTATGAGCAAATTATATTGTTTCATGATCGGGGAAAGACAATTACTTTCATAATTATTCAATAGGAGCACACTGAAATCAAAAGAAAAACAGACGTCACACTATATATCTTGGGGAATTTTTTCAATTTGTAAAGATTAATTTAGCGAGCTTGACGTCGTGAGATCAATTTGACAAGGCCCGAACTGAGACAAGCTGCGTATCTACTTTAATTTTCTTTAAATCTCACATAATCTCCAAGTAATCCACTGCAATATAAGTCACCATAAACTTTACCAGTAAAAGCATGAAAAAGTCTAGAACTTCGGCCAAGAATCTTTTCCACAAAGGTGGCAAAATATATTCTCTTCCTAAGATTTGAAATCTTGGTTATATACTATCAATACCGGTACAAATATAGTTTTACTGAAACAAAGGGTTCATGAGGATAAGGAATAATTCTATCATTATCTCACGAACCCTACAGTATCGCGGCGTGGTCAGCGTACCTAAGAACCTTTCGGCCTGTTGATTATTTGGAATGACTACGTTAGCTCCTTGATTCCCGGCAAATAAGTTATTCGGCGTTATGTTCCTATTTTGGTCAGTGTTGGTAGTTGATCCCGGTTGCTGCATGCAGCTCATAGCGTAGGGAAGAGTATTGGCGAAGCATTGCAGATAATAACATTGCCATAACCATTTGTTGACAGCGGCGCAATACTCTTCGGCAGTGCGATATTCTACGGGTTGATCGGATGGTGTGGAAGAACTTGGTTGCGATGAATTGGGCGATCCAGTCGCTCTGTTGTTTTCTGAATTGGACCCTTGATCATCTGGTGGGTCCGCCATTTTTAAATGACGACTTAGCAGACGTGTTATTCTTTCCTACTTTCTTTCTCTCTCTTTAGATGTTTCCCCGCTCGTTAGGGGATATTTTGGCGCTACTATACAGCATCCTTTAAAGAACTTCCTGTGCAAGGAGCAATTTGAACAGTGTAGGAAAATTTTACATATATTTCAGGCGTCACTATTCATAGCATTGAATATGGTACGATGGTTATTCAGTTAAAAATCTTATTTTTTTTTTTTTTTAGTAAGGTGCGTATTTGCGGGAAATATTATACAAGAATAGCTCCAGCCAAATTTCAGAGTTATATTAAAATAGAGCTTCCACTCTTCTGATAACTCTCCTTGCGATGAAAGTCAGTCTGTCCCATATGGTCGTATCAAGGAGGATTAGACAAGGAGAGGAAATGTGGGGCTGCGTTGAGTTAGAGAGAGAAGAGCCAACCTCCCACTCGGGTGGAAAGGGGGGATAGGAAATTCTCGAGGTAAACTGTTGTCACGTGGTCGCGAGCTAGCGCGTCTCATAAAGGATTCGTTTTACCCACGCGACAACATTTTACCACGAAACGTCTCTACCCCCGTTCTCCCAGAGTGGGAGTTTAGGCCGACGCAGTAGGAACCGCGCCGTCCCCACATTTCTTCTCCTTGTCTAATCCTCCTTGGTCGTATCACTTTCGATTCCACCTTGATAGTTGCATTATTTGGCGAGATTTTGTGGTCGGCACTCGACACCGCGTTGTTTCCGGTAGTCAAATTTGTTTTATAAATATTATAAACATTTTAAACTATAATTGTAATACAGTTTCAATCGTTTACTCCTTTAGCATATTAGCTTTTTATACAAATTAAAATGATTTTTAATCCTAATTTACGAACAAAATACTCTTTGTTTTGTCTATTATTCCCATATTACATAAACAATATTTACGCCAGCGATTTATACCATAACGAGGATGTTTTAAAATATAGCGAAGCCGAATTTAAATTAGAAGTACCGAAGAAAAATCATTTTATAAAGTTTTTCGCCCCATGGTAAGCATTTTAATTCTAAATATACGTAGTATTAACCAATACAAAATATCAAATGTAGATTCACATTTGAAAATACCATTAAATTTTATAAAATGGGTGTATAAGTCACATGAAAAACACCCCCTTTAGTAATAGATCATATTTCACGTCTATATCATATTTACTGGATATAAATATGGAAGAACAAACTTGTGTTTAAATAGGACTGAATCCTATAAATTAATTACTTTTAGTACGTTTACAGAGATGCTTTATTTTGAAATTAAATTTCCTCTTGTTTTACTTTCTAACAGGTGCGGACATTGCAAGAGACTGAACCCCATTTTTTCAGAATTAGCAGAAAAAAATAAAAAGGAGGATAATATTGTCATTGCTAAAGTTGATTGCACGATAGATACGGCTTTATGCGCGGAACATGGCATTACGGGCTATCCAACGTGGGTATTTCAATCAGATTAACTACATCTAGATTTTAATGAACTTTTACGCGTGTACATTTCAGCCTCATGTTTTTTAAAGTTGGATCTAACGATGGAACAAAATATAGAGGTTCCAGGGATTTAGCCGCTCTACAAAGTTTCATTGATGAAAGTTTGGGGAAAGAAAAAGTAAATACACTAGCTGTTTAAATTAGTTGGCTCCTGGATTAGAAAATTAAATACATATTTAATTGCGGAACAATTTATTTTTTAAATCTAAGGTATTATCAACAGAGACTGTAGAAATACCCAAACCTCAGAAAGGCCTTACAGTTTTGACTGACGCTGATTATGAAAAAGTAACAGCGCATGGACATCATTTTATCAAATTCTACGCTCCTTGGTAGCTAATTAATATATTTCTCTAATCTCACAATTAAAATTAACTATTTTTTTAATAAAAGTAGCCGTATCTGATATTAATGTTTTAAAGGGACTAACTGACCCTCTAAATTCACATTTTGTTGCTTAGCAGATGACGTGGGCCATAATAAATTGTACAGTCCTAACTGTTAGCATTTTTCTCTGGGAATGTAATCTTACACGGTTTAGGGAAAACTATGTATCCCAGATGATCCCTCTAACTAGTTTTAGTCTCCTGACATTCCCAAAAACTTGTTTTATTGAAAGGTTTTATAAACAAATAACCAAAATAGTAGCTAATTGTCCAGAACTTCAGAAAAGAGATTCATTAAGCCTCAAAATCTTGGGATAATCTACTTCCAATTATACTATTTAAAACTAATGAATTTCTAGGTGTAAACACTGCCAAATATTAGCGCCAATATGGGAAGATTTGGCCATTACATTTCAACATGACAGTTCTATTACAATCTCTAAAGTAATCGAGTTAATAATCATTGATCTATAGTTAGTTTTAAAACAATTACTGATTAAAAAATTATAAATTTAAAAGGTCGATTGCACTGTCAACAGAGCAGCGTGTACCGAAATGGAAGTTAAAGCTTTTCCAACATTACTTTGGATAGTCGATGGGAAAAAAGTAAATAAAAAGATAATTAGCTTATCCCTGATCACTAATCATTGCGTTAATTAAAAGGTTGATCGCTATCAAGGCGGTAGAACTCACGAAGAGTTGAAGGCGTATGTCTCTCAAATGAAACAAGCTCAAAACGAAGAATTAAAAGCGTCAGAAGATGGGAAAATATTAGAAAATGAAGATGAAGCGGTTAGATTTATAACTTTTTAATAGATGGCGTTACGGGCTCTGGTGGGAAGCAGTGCTTGAGAACTTTAGAGGGCCTCTGATTGAAATGGCGGAAGTTTTAGAATACTTGTTGAGCCTGTTTATGATATAGAGCATGATCGGGTTTTTTTCTCTAGCAATGATTTTAAAACCATAATCTACACATAATATGGCATAAATTTTAATTTAAAATTTTTAATTTCAGCCAGCCCCTATTGTCATTCTTAATTCTGACAATTTTGACAATTCAGTTAGCACAGGAGTGACCTTTGTGAAGTTTTACGCCCCATGGTAAGAGTTGGGTAGCTTTTTTCTGAGATTTGTTTTACAACTGTTCCTTTTTTAAAAGGTGCGGACATTGTCGGAGGTTAGCTCCAACTTGGGAAAACTTGGGTCGTAAATTTATGGGCAAAAGAGGAATTAAAATTGCCGATGTAGACTGCACTCAAGAAGATTCGCTTTGCGAAAACCAAAAAGTAGGCTTAATTGTATTAAATTAAATTTTTTTCATTCAGCATTCACCGCTAACTCAAATTAACCTCTAGGTCGAAGGTTACCCGACTTTAATAATATTCCGTAATGGAGAAAAGCTTCAAGAGTATCAAGGCTCAAGAGAATTAGAAGACTTGTATAATTTTGTACAAGAAAACGTGATTCATGATGAACTTTAATTACGTTTTGAAACTAGTCTTATTTAGTCATAAAATGTGTTCCTTTCTAAATAAACCTTTTTTAATGACTTTAAATGTGTGTTCAATTTGGCTCTTTGGTTTAATTAAGCTCAGAACAATGTATACACCTCGTGGTCCAAGGCTTAAGATTAAAGGTAAATGACTTACCATAAGAAAAATATCCCTGGTTTCTCGCAACTGAGTTTTGAAACAAAAATTATATTTAATTAAACTTAAAACCCGACAGTAAATTAAAGAGATGAATCTAGATAAAATCGACGAAACACCGTACAAAACATGGCGGCGCTTGGCTACTGCACGCCGGCCGAACCACTCTCAGAGAAATGCGCGGCATGCGCCCCATGGGTTACGTCATGGGTGGTCAATATACTAAGAGTCTTCACGTCAAAGAGAGAATTCTTACATTTTAGCATCGACAAAATACTAGTAGTTTGTCGATGATTTTTAGTATGGAAATTTTTAGAATAGATATAATAACTCTTCCCGAAATTCCCGTAAAAGTGTAAAAATAGTAAAATTCATATTTTATTCAGGGATGTGAGTTAAGACAGTGGTGTAACGCGCTTATTTTGGGGGTAGCATTTTCACCCTGGCGAGTGCGACGAATGTCCGACTTAGAGGCGTCTGAATTAGGGGATAAGGTTATAAAGTAACTTCTGGGATTTTGGGAGTATGAAGGCAGGAAGCAAGGAAAGTTCGTGGTATAGTTCCTGGTACAGGTGGAAGTGTTGAGAGAACAGGGTTGGCTTGATAAATTGTAACTCCCTTGCTCCTCTCATCACTGGGACAGGTTAGTAGCATAAGGATCCTATTTTGTTATTATAATAATAAAGTGTATATAGTCGATCTAATAATTTGTAAATAATGTAAAGTGTTGTGATAGGATGTTGGGGCCGCTGGCCCAATCCTAGCCCGATTTATAAACAAGACAATGTTAAGTTAAAGGCCCTATCTGCTCTGAAATTTGCCCCTTTTAAATGATCTTCCCATATGCATACAGCCTAGCTTTGACTGTACAATTTATTATGGTTAACGTCGTCTGCTAAGATAGAAAAGAAGGCGACTATAAAGGGGATCTCCAGTTTTCATCGCTCAATGGTTGCATTATTATTATTATAAAACCTTCCAGATCGAAACGCAACATTAAATAAAACCCTAAAGGGCAGCATAGGGACCGTTCAGGAGCAGAGTGGCTCTTTTAAGATTAAATTTTTCCAGTATATGTTTTCAATATAAGCATAAAAAAACCAAAATTAAAGTGGCTTTTCAATTCAATTTTTTTTAATGGAAATAAGTCTTTTCCGCCAAATAAGAAGGCGGAAATGAATTTTAAGGAGCACGACCATGGGTTATCTAAGAGGGGGCCCAAATATAACCTACTTTAAAGCTAGTTTTGAACAGAAATGTAGTTCAAGGTTTTGTTTCCCAAATATTTTAGCTAGACGCGTCCGAATTACGTCATGGCATCAAATTTGTTTTTGGGCGAATTTATCAGTGTCTACATGCTTGTCTAGATAGTAAAATTTTAGAGTTAGAACTTGGAAGATGTCGATTACTGTTTGAAAAATCAGTTTTTATATGGAAATATAATATAATATAAAATATAATGAAACCCAAATGGAATTTTGAGTTGTATTCTTTGAATTATCGTTAAAAAAATTAAAAATAAATGGCACAAAAGGAATACCTAATATTTTATAATGGTCATTTTCGACCTTCAAACAAAATGGTGACAGAGTCACTTTAAAAGAAATGAAGGTCTCAAATAAAACTATATTGATCAATAAACTATATTTATGAATGAGTGAGGAGTACAATGTAAATGTATTTCATTTTTTTTTTTTTACAAACCTGGCGAATTTAATTCAAGGTCATTATTTTAAAATGGGCCCCAAAATAAGGTTATTATCTGATTTTGGGGCCCACAAAATTGTCATGCCCTGGGCTACAACTCCCACCATAATCGGGACGTCTAAAATTTTCAAGTTCAATAAAACTTTGATTGCACAACATGGCTGCGGGTCAGTGTAATTATATTTGTATTTTTTCATAAATTAATAATTAATCAATGACCATTGATAAAAAAATCTTATCTTAAAGTGCAAGTCTTAAATCATTAAGATTTCCCATTACAACATATTCTAGTATAGTTTAAAGAGACTGCGATTTGTCAATTTGTAAAGCTCATTTAAAGTTGCCTTATTTTCTTGCTTCTTATCATTACAGAGAATTTATTTCAATTGCTTAATTGGTTTCCGAAAGCGTGAATTTATTTAAAGAACGAATGACTTGGGAGTAGTACTTCTTATCGTTAAGATATGTATGGTTCAATTTAAAATATATAATTCTCTAGGTGCGTCTGTCGGTCTGTCCGTGGAGAACGCTAAATCGTACACGTAAAGTTAGATACACTATCCTTTACACAAAATTGACCGCGAAGAATAAAAATATTAAATTAATTTAGTAGTGACGCTGTCACTATTTTTATCGAATGACTATATATAATATATTTAGTTTCATAATACTATTAAAAAGTCATATTCAAAATTTTATGTATCTGGGTTGACGCGTTCTTAAGAAACTTCAAAATGTAAATGTCAAAAAAACATTTTTTTTTTTCCTCGATATATGACGTAGTTTTTTTCTGGAACTTAATTAACGATAATTTTCATACGAGAATCAAGTCACGGGCTTCATTTCAATAATTGGTTAAGTCTAACAAGATTATAACTTTTTTTGCATGTTTAATAAAGATATAACTGTAACATAGTAAGAGAAAAAGAGTACGAAGATCCACAGTTAAACGTTTCAAATTAGGCTTAATTAAGAGGAGTGCGGATTGTTTATCAAACATTGGTTGTGAATAAAATATTTACTTTTGTAATCATACTCATTCCCGCTCCCTTATTCCACGCGTAATTATTACTAACCGTTTGATTTATTACTCGAAAATATAGAAACGTACGTTTCTATATAGTTTCTATATAGTTTCTATATAGTTTTCCTCATTTTCTTGGCAAATATAATTATTATTATTACAGCGCTGTACTTGAAAATGAATATAATTCCGTGCCAAAAGAGTTTATTTGCATTTTAAGCATTAATATGTAAATTATTACTTTTAGTTTTTCTCTTTTTATATACAAACAACCATCATTCGAGTTTTGTTTCGAAATTTGTTTTTTCTGCCACGGTAAATTATAAAAAGAGTTGCCAAAAAAACACCCTTTCACAGAATTTTCAGGGTTTTACGGACATGTTTATGCTCAAAAGTCTAAAATTACGACGCTATTCACGTTTCGTCTTTATTTTCTAAGGTTGTCAGAACATTTTATGGATGGTTGCTTAATCTAATGAATTTAAGGCTCAGCGAAACAGTAACTTGGTGATTTTTCACCATTTCGGAGAAATAATCGTGCAGAAAAGGGATTTTATTCAAACCTTCCTTCTTAAAATGTTAAAACAAACCAAAACTAATTTGAATATTAATTTCTAGCTCTTGTAAAGGAGTGGAAATATCTCAGTCGACATATTATTACCAGATGATAATATAGACGAAATTTCTCGGGAATAATTTAAATAAATAGTTTTCATTGGGGGGGGGGTAAATTCCCTTCCCCAGTGTTGGCAACCGTTAAGGTTTTGGAACTGATCGGTTCTGAATTGGGCTCCTAACAACTAACCCTGCAAATGAAAGGAAAGTTGGGAAATTTTATTTTGCGCCATTAATAAAAACAATGCATACTTTTCAAAACATTGTTACATTCATTATGACTTAAATATGGATTAATCAGTTTTTTAACTGGTGTTTATGTTAATTTTAAGTTAAATTATCCTTAAATTAAATTAAGGGAACCATATTCGTGTTCAAGATAAGCGGGGCTGGACTTCTCTATGAGGTCTAATATTTTGTATCAATACGCTTAAGGTTTTCCCTTTACGCCAAATCATCTTTAACAAAAGTACACGTGTACATCTTGAAGTAGGCATAGACAATTCTCACGTGATGTAACGTCACACTCGCTAAAATGTTTCTTGAAATCCACAGCACGTGTCGCGGGGATTTTACTAAGCCTAAGGTGGAACGTCTTTTGATTAGTCAGAGGTTTTACTTTGAATTCTATGCTAAAATCGGAAGGTTGCTTGTTTTTTTTGAACAATTCAGAGACACTTCCTGAATGTGGTTCTTTTCCAAACTCTGTCTATAATCCACTCTGGGAATGATATTTTTTTAATATTGACCCCCCCCCCCCAGAAAAAAACCTTGACTATTAACATCTCAGCTATATATAATCAAAATTTAAACAAATCATATGAAGAATTACTGGTACATAATAATCCTCTTCTGGTTGTTATTCAAAAACTGGAAGTATGTTATAAAAAATGTTGAAAAACGCTTATTTATATTCCATTTCACACTTAATTTAATGTTTAAATGCAGCGAGATGGTTATACTCTAGCGATCATTCAATATAGATGTACGACTATTTTTAAAAGCTATTGACTTTCACCTTGAATATCTTTTTCAAGAAATACTTTTAATATAAAATGAATAGGTAATAAAAACTACTGATAAATTTATTCCCTGGAGCGCGAAGACTCTCCATTATGATTTCGCACTGCACCGAGGGGTCACCTACTATCCAAATTTTTGTACATTTAAATTCAAATGTTGTAGGATTATATTCGGAGATGATACGCTATCATATGACGCCCTCATAACGTGACAATTTTGGGACACACTTGATTTTTTTTTAGATAAGTGAACTAGAGATATCGTGAAAGGTTATGAACTGAAGATAAGACTAATCTCGCCTTATTTTAAATGCAATCGAGCCAATTATGCGAATTTTTTGACGAATTTTCTCTTGGAGGCCATTTCGAGCTTAATAGATCTCAAGTATCTAATTTTAAGAACTCGAACGAGGGTTAAAGAGTAAACCTCTTGAAATACATATTCCATGCTGATTAGTTAACGTTATCTACTTATATGATCAGGCATTGTATTGGTCTATTAATGCCAACTAAAAACCAAAACCAAAATAGACTTTAACTCTGTTTTCTACACTTTTCCATTAAGAATAACAGAAGAATGGAGGATTTAGGCAGACAGAAGATAAAAAAGAAAGATAAAAAACCATATGAAAAAGAAAGTACTTTGGCTTCAAGATTAATTTGGGCGATTTAAGCATAGAGGGTGGAAAGAAGAGGAGTGGAAGGCCTGGATTGGAGGTTTCTCGCCTGACAGTTTACATCTCAATTTCCAGTATGCGCACGACTATTTCTATCACATGTGCTCGTTATCCCGCCACCATAAGCAGACGACATATTCTCTACCCTCAAATGGGTTGAAATATATGAGACATTAACTAATTCTACATGATTCATAATTTCTTTAAATTATCACAAATTCAAATATTTTTATATTTAAACGTATTTTGTGTGCTTAGATTCTGATTAGATTTGCCCGAAGAGTTGAATTTAAACATAGGAAAAATTGAGTTACCCATAGTTCTTCGCAACTTTGCTTACCATAAAATTTAACATAGAAAAAACTGGTTATCTACGGAAATTTTTAATCTAAAAAAAAAATACCTGGAAATTTATTTTTGTGAAGTATTTAAATTAATATAGTAAAAAGGGGGAGGAGTTTAATGAAAGCGATAGGATCGAGTTCGGTTAGTCGCTTTGAATTTTATTAAATTTATCCAGAATAATATTATTGTTATTTTATCTGAAAATAATATAATGGTGACCGATGATGGCCAAGGTTATTCCGAATGCTAGCGATTTAAAATGAAAATAACAAAGCTATAAGAACGTGTTTCAGATTGAAGATATTTAAATTAAACTGTATAATTTTTCTTTTTTTGTTTCCCCATAAAGGGAGATTGAAGTGTAACAACAAGGAATTTCATATACCAAATATGGCTATATTTCACGGTGAATCACGAACTAAAAAATTATTATCATCAATGGGAATGAAAATTATCATCCCAAGGGTTGCCGTGCATAATCTGCAAAAACAACTGCTTTTTCCAATATTAAAATGTTTCTAAAAAGGCCTAAGATTGGCGCGAAAAAGTGCTAATTGGACAGAGCATCGCCCGAAGACAAAGTGATATTAAGCCTACTTTCGGTGTAAGTTTTAATATTATTCTTTGGTGCGTGATATAATTAAACAAATACGTATACTATAACTGGTTATTTTGAAGGTGTCTACATTTCTGGGTAGACTTTAAAAGCCAACTGATTATCGAATGTTAAGATAAAAATACTTTATCAGACTTTATTCTCCCTTTAAGAAGTCAATTCTTGAACGTACATTCAATCCTGAAAAACTATCTCTAGGAGAATGGAATAGTTTTATCCATGGACGTTCAAAACGGTCAAGTATAGGTGATGGTCAAAAAAGCGTCCCCTATTTTGACCAGCTATTTTTCCATTGTTTCTTTTTGTCTGATCTTTTACCCGAGTTACGATACCCTGTGTAACTCCACCTTCTACACCCTGCAACAGGTTACAGCACTAGCACGTGGTTAGAAGCGAGTTACAGGTGACCGTAGAAAAGCTAGGAGGGGTCCCTTGTTTTTGCAAATCTTTCCTTCTCTAGAAGACAAATCAGTCTCGGGGTTTCAAAACGTAAAAGATAAAGGTTACCGTCTCACTCTAAGAAAAGCTATTAATATTGTAATAGGCCTAGAGATGAGATAAGCTTAGTTTCGTACTCTCTGAAATCTCCGACTGGTTTTGACTAGGCCTATATTGAATTTTAATCCCGTTTGTTAAAACGTTCGTAAGAAGTCGCAAAAGTACGGGGGAAAACTAGATAAGGGAGGGTGGAAAGTAATGATAAACAGAAACTTTTAGCTTAGTTAAACTTCTCGCCGGGACGCCGGGATCTCCGGGGAGAATCGTCAAGAGTCCAATGCCAATGAAATGTTAACAAAAATGTTTTCCCGCCTCTGAAGTTAGTTAGTATTAGGTTCCAGTCCCACGCGGAGTGAAGTGGTTGGCAACTAATTGTATTGTAGAACCGTTAAAATAACTATCACTGACTCGTGAACTTGAAAAAAATATATAGTTTATTTTAGTTACCGGTATTTTAAAGCGTTTTTAGCTTTATCAAGTTTTATTTTTTTGTTTAATAAAATGCGAGCTAAAGATCAGAAAAAATTGAAACACGGTGGTAGGAAACATATACCATTACCGACTGGACCACATTCGGTCGGATGTGTCGATTTCATGACCGGATATTCGAAGGATGGATCATTCATGCGATTATTTTATCCTTGCGTCGATAAAGTCGATACTTTGGTAAGTTTATTTTGTAATTTGGTCAATATTTCATAGAATATTTAATTTTTGTGAAGTCTTCTTGAACCAAATCAAAATATACTCGCTTACACAAGAGTTTTACACAATTTCGAGGTGAGATTCCATGGCTTTTCCACGTTTTCCCTGACCAATATTTAATATTTTACATGACTCTATTCATATTTGCGAGCTGTTTTCAATGCATACTTTTTCTATACGTGATTTAACATATATTCTATCAATCATAGTCCATAATGAGAAAAACCGAAATCTTCCGACAAATATTTCCAGCTTGAAATAATTATTGTTTAGAAACATTTCCTTAACCAGTACTTATTTCCGTGACTTTGCCTGGTTTTTAGGGCTCACTTTAAAATTTCCTGACTTTTCCAGGTCGTGTAAGAGCCCTGCTATATTTAATTTTTTCATACTATAGTGGTAGATATTTATTGGGGGAATAATCATAATTTTTATTAACATTTATATGCACTTGATCTTGTTTAAAACTCGATGACACATTTGATTCTTACTATGTTAGAAGCCAGGCTCTTTGATAACGGTAAAACTTTCCACAGAGAACCGTTAAATTTTTCCGTTATTGAAGATGTATTTTAATCTCTTTGAGTTCTTATCAAGTGTTAGGGGCTTCGAATCTACATAGCTATTCATTTAAACATTATTTTGGTATGATGACATCACTTCATATGTCTAAAACCTTGACTAAATGACATAGTTGGAAAAAGAACCACGTGATAGTGTCATGTAGTACCCCATCAGGTGGATTAATACTTAAAAATATGTATTTAAACCCTTGTGCGATTGGTTTAGAGAAATATCATATAAATTTCTTCTCTTTGATACGCTCCGAGGTCTACAAATGAAATTTTTTAAACTGCACTAACTACACCCATCATTGATCAATAAAAAATGAAATAAATAAATAAAAAGGTTCCTGAACAAAAAAAAAAATCTATTTAACATTGATCTCCCTTTGTTATTGGCCATTATTCTATCTCAAAGATAAAATTAATTAGTACAGTGTCTAAAATAGAACACTCTTAATATCAAAGTACCATCCTGGCATTTTTTTATAGAAAATATTCGTCTGCTATTTGTTTTATCACATCTCTAAAAATTAGTAGAGCCCACTTTGGCTTTATAGAATTAACTATTTTTGATTAAAATGTTTCACGAATCGGTATCAATTACGTAAAGCCCCGTTTTCAATCAAAGTTTTTCAAACTTTTGCTTTTCCAAGAGAAGTTTATATTAAATTCAGTTGGATACCGGCTTCTCTGTCAATTGAAGTCTGTGAACGTGGGTTAAACAAAAAGCTTCACCTTTAATTCAACGCAAAAGTTCAATTCTTGGGGGAAAAAAAAAATAATAAAAAAGAAAAATCTTGATTGAAAACGCGCCTTTAGTTTAGAATATCTTTGACCCCATATATATTTTATGAAATGGAATAGAATTTCGCTAATCAGAGCTAGAGAGGAGTTCAGAGAGTAAAGGGAATGCGGTAATACTGACGCCACCTCTTAATTCTATCTTATAAATTAGTATTAAAACACGAAAAGAGTTAATTATTATGCTGGGAACACTTAAATTAAGAAGGAAATATAAGCTTGTCCCCAAAAAATTTCTAAATTTCCATAAACTATTCCATTAAAGGGATGGTGAAGATCAAAATAAAGTGATATATATATATTTTTTTTAGATTCTGCAATTAAAAAATAAGTCTTAAAACCTTTGGAAAATGTCTCTGAATAGTGAAAAAAAAAAAAAAAAAAAAAAAAAAAAAATCGCAAAAGATTCAGATTTTGGAATAGAATTAAATGAAGCGCCTCAGACTAATCTAGAGCTCGGCGTTTGGACAAGATTATCCGTAAATAACGGTTAATCATTTATTTATGAATAAAAATCGATATTATTCAGTAAATTATTCGCGATAACATGCATTTATCATAGCCTCCCCGTGGATAATTTCAAATTATGAATAAAGATAAAACAAACGGATATTTTCTTGTCCAAACGCCGAGCTCTAGACTAATAAAAAAAGACTCTCCACCTTTGGCTTCGCTAGATTGTGCACAATGAAATAATCTAGAAGAAAATTTTGTGTGCCACAGGTGGGGCGTCTTTTAATTAGTCGAAGGTTCTCCTTTCAGAATTCCAAAATTAGGTTTCGGATTTTTTTACAATTCAGAGACACTTTCTAAATGTTTTCCTACGTAATTGTCTTAATTTTAGAAACAGAATCAATAACAATTAATTTTCCTCGTCATCCTCCCTTTAAACATCTCAGATGAATAAATAATGTTTTAACTCTGGTTTTAAGTATTGTAAAACAGCTGGTTTAATATTATTAACTATTTATTGTAAATGATACGTTATTATTTCCGGGTATTCCATAACAGTAATAGTACTCTTGTAGGCTATTGTTAACAAATTTAATATTGTTGAAAAATATTTGAACATAGTTCATTTTCTTTCTTGAGATCTAATATATTCTACCAGCTTAGTAAACATCGGAAATAAACGGTATATACAGAGAAAAACGAAGTTAATATTGATAAGTCCGAGAGTTTGAATAGTTAATTAACTGTGTGGCAATAGAGTTAAAAGCAGAGAAAAAGTAAAGGGGGTATATAAATATCATTTCTTTCCTGCTTTTTACTCTACTGTATAGTTTCAGTACAACACCATAAAAACAATGGCAATATGTTTTACTGAAATTAAATTCCAGGGTTCATACAACTTTTGCGGAACCGATTTCCCTGAAATTTAGAGGTTTTTCCACAAACATTTCCCTGAAATTTAGAGGTTTTTCCACAAACATTTCCCTGAAAGTTTAGGTTTTTCCACAAACATTTCCCTGAAGGTTAGGTTTTTCCACAAACATTTCCCTGAAGGTTAGGTTTTTCCACAAACATTTCCCTGAAGGTTAGGTTTTTCCACAAACATTTCCCTGAAGGTTAGGTTTTTCCACAAACATTTCCCTGAAGGTTAGGTTTTTCCACAAACATTTCCCTGAAGGTTAGGTTTTTCCACAAACATTTCCCTGAAGGTTAGGTTTTTCCACAAACATTTCCCTGAAATTTAGAGGTTTTTCCACAAACATTTCCCTGAAATTTAGAGGTTTTTTTACAAACATTTCCCTGAAATGTCCAGGTCCAAGACCAAACTATCCACTTTTTTAATTTAATCTTCGTAAACAGTTTTTTAATTATAACCCATTTGTGTCAATAAAATGGAGTAATAACATTGGGACAGCCGGGAATGGTTTTTAGAATATTTAATGAGACAAGCCATTTAGACAAAATATGCCCAAACCTCAAATTTCCCTGAATTTCACAAAATTTTTAGCATTTAATTTATTTCCCTGAGATTTCCAGGTTTTCCAGGTTTGTACGAACCCTGAAATTTATATTCTATTTAAAAAAGGCAAGGTTTATGCGAAAGTCATAAAGCAGCTTTGAAATTAAAAAATGTGTTACTAAGAAATTAAACTTGTCAATTAATATGGTATCAAAAAATATTTTGGAAGTGTTTCTAATAGCAAGTTTTTAGGCTGAAAGATCTTTAACTACTATTACAGTTTGAGCTATATGTTATTATCAATAGTAGAGGCGCCTCAGAGTCCCATGGTCGAGGTAATTCAACTATAAGTGAACGATTTTATCGAAAGCGGAAACGCTTTTATTTTTAGTGTCATAGTCAGTTTAAGAATTGCAGTAGGTATAAAACTGCCTTACGCGTGTATAGGGAGAACTTATTTGGATGGGTATTATACAATATGGAATGAAACTCGATATTATTTAAGTAAAGTTAGCGACAGGGGCTTGTTTATCTCGACAAGAGTCGAGTGCACCGTTTACTGGTTAGGTGGAAATAATAAGGCAAGAGAGGCCAAAGTCGAAATTTGATAACGATTTCGAGTGTAGATGCGAGTTGTTAAAAAAATCTTATTATGGAATCTGTCCATAGTAACTACATTTGGCCTACTTACTGAGTTAGATGTTAAGCAAATTAAGCGTTGGACACCAGGGACGGAAGCGGAGGACAACAGTTGGACATTTTCTGATTAAATTTCCAAATTTAATATAACTTTTCATTTTTGAGAGGGGGGGGGGGGGGGTCACGGGCATTGTCCAATAAGAAAAATTACCAACTGATACAGATAATTCTGGAAATATCTGATAATATTTTAAAATGTTCAATAACTTGGAATTTGTGAAGGGGGCTACTGGACAATCGTTAAAAAACGAAAATATTCTTATTTCTGTCCCTAGTCGGACACTTTGGTTTCTAGATATTGGTATTCAAATTAAATTTCCATTGAGATTTTAACGTTAATTTCTAATAGAAATTGAGATTTTAATGTTAATTTTAATGGAGGTTTCTGAATTTTCATGGGAGATATTTGGTATTTCAAAGCTAATTTTCCATAAAGATTTCGGCCAAATTGTTCGACTACTGATTTATACATGTACTATCAGGAATTCATATATAAATATTGACGGAATGATCAACATATTGTCTTTACTGTATTCAGAGTCTTAGACGAGGGTATATAGAGCCCACCTATCAGGGTTTATTGAATCAAAATTTTATAAATTTTCTATTAGTTCTCTCGAATTTACATTTTGATGACGTTGTTGACGAGAGATGGATCCTACTTCATTTCATATGACGGGCTTTCACTAGTTAATCATTCCGTCTATATTTTGTATATTAATTCTTGGTACTATACAAAGGCATAGAGAAAGAGATATAAATGGTTATTTCAATTTTCCAATTTACATTTACCTAAATTTTCAAGGTTTCTAAGACCATTTGCATTTCACTGAGCAAATAACTATATATCATATAGCGTAAACAAAGTTTTCACGGGAATTCTGACTTTCCTTACACTATTCATTGACCTTTTGACCCAATTTTAAGATACAACAGATTCTTCCGGGACATCAAAAAACCAACATTATGGGCTCGTTAGTACAAATGTGATGTACGCTTGATAATAATTAGTATGTTCAACTAATAAACATTAAATTTCGATATTAATTTCAACTTAAAATATCGGTACATATACGTATAAGTTTTTGTCCTATACTATTTGGAATTCTGGTAATACAATTAGATCCGTCGAATTCTGACAATGAATGAAAAGAACTCTTAATCTAGTATTCCAGCACCGTGTACATGGTCGTTATGATGATTTAATCTCAAAATGTTATATAGAACGCACGAAAATCAAATCATTTACGGTCTGAAGGATATTGTAAAATATATTTTTAAAGGTCATATAGCCTAGAGCACGTAGAAAAACAGTTTTGAATACAATTTTGAATTTCCTTTTCCCGGATTTAGTTTCTCAAGGGGATATTACCACATACTCTGAGCACGTTCATGTTTTTTTCGTGTATCTGATTACTCTTACCAAAATTCCAGATTGTTTCACCATTTGAAATTGGCTTTTAAATTTTCCACTACCTATGATGACTTCTTAACATAATAACGCGCCAAAATTTTGAACTGAAATATTTCCATTATGGTTTTATGAGATCAATATCGGCCAGCAATATATAGATGGGAGTTCATTCAATACCCATTTTCGGGAGAAAAATAAAATTCAGACCAATCTTCTGGGTGAACGCAAGATAAGCAAAATTCACTCTAGGACGCTGTTGACTAAAATGGTCGATTCGTTGTACAACCATTTATTTGAAAATTCACAAGTGGGGAACGTTTTAGCTTACAATCACCCCAATTAAACTTTCAACTAACAACCAAAAACTCAATCTGACTAAAGTACTTAGAAGAGTTTTTAAAAGTTTGTGGCAATTTTCTATTCAATACGCATTTGCAAAACCCTTTAAAACAAATGAAAAAACAAAATAATTAAAATACTATCATTACTCATAAATATCAAAATGATTTAAGTTTTTACTGTCGTTCATCAAGTTAATAACTGTCATGCAACCATGGCATAAAACCATTATCTGTTAATGACATATAAAACTGTTTATCAGAAGATTTCGAAAGTCCATACATAAGAGTACTAAATTTTTGAAGAGTCCATGGACCGTTTCAATTAAGGCTTTTAAAAGTGTATGAAAACCTATAAGAATTTGACGAACATGCTGCCAACACAACTTTCGCTTAACTAAACATTAATTACTAAGAGGTTTATCAGGTCCTACGGTGTAATGTTTCGTAAACATTGGTTTTTTAAAAATTATATAGCTTATTAAACATTGAGTTCGCAACACGCACAAAGATAGACTCTTCGTTATGTCTATTATTTGTTTGATTAAATAAAGATAAAGGTAACGAAGCTTTTCAAGTTCTGCCCAATTAAAAATGGATCCAAATTACCGGTTTTTATATGGTTATTTAATTTAGTAATAGTTAATTCTATTGCGTGGACGCCTAACTACAGCTCATAAAACTTACTGTTCACCTGGGAAGCGGACAAATACAGTAGGAAAACCAACAATACAAAGCAGTTGGTTAGATTTTCTTTACGCAACTAGTATGGAAGAATACAGTTTCTTCCTTCTATTATTTGCTTCTGGTATAAGTGACAAAACTGTTTCATATAGAAGATAATTTCTATTTGATTGATAGTTAAGGCCTGCGTATGGACTTTAAATAAACCAAGCGTATTCGACCGTGCAGAACCAGTTATTCGCGCCATTCATTTCCTCGTTCGAACTTGAACTTGAATATTTTTTTATACATTTTCCCTTCCAAGATATTTTATTTAGGACGATTTTCCTCGAGCGAAATTAAATTATGGATTGTATACGTAATAGAAGTTAATAAGAGGGAAAGAAACATCGCCAATTTAAAATATGAAAAACTTGAAATTGGTTTCGAAGCAAACTATAATCCTGTTCAAGATCATATTACAAAATCCATTTTTTTGGTCGTTTTAATTAATCGTAACAGATTAAAGGGTTTGTGAAACGTCGTTTAGCTAAATTTTGTTTAATTTCTATAGAATAAAATAGAAATTATTCTTCTGAATTTAAAATATCTAATATTTTACTGATTATTACTGTCTATTTAAATTGAAGATAAGAGGAAAAAATGCTTTTCAATACGTTTTCCTAATCTTTGAATGCCTTCCTATAAATTCCTATAATTTAGACTGTTTTCCTATAATTTCATTCGACTCCATTCACCACACTAGTTCGAATCTTTCTTTGAATTTACCTCCAAATCCCAAAAAAATTCAAATAAATTATTTGCCTATAGAAAAATGACTATATTTGAATAAAATTCATCTCTAAATTTACTATCAAAGATAATTAATTTACAATGTCCGTACGTCCGTAACTTTTCCCAGAATTTTCTAACAGGTTCAAGAGAAGTCTGAGAGGTCTAAAAATTCTGGAAAGTTTTAGAAACATATGGAAGGTTCGGGAAATTCGAGAAGGTGCTTGAAAGTTAGGAAAATTCTAGAAAAGTCTTCCATTTTATATATGTCCCTTGATGTTTTCACGGTTTTTTGCTAGTGTTCAATGTAAAATGCTAGTAGGTTTAGTTCTTATAATATTTAATTTGTTGAAGTCTCACGATAAAAATATACGGACATTCGAATGTCATCACGATGGTGATGTCTTGTGACTTCATCAACAATTTTTACATTGAACTAGAAAGTATAATTAAAAGCATTTTTTTTTTCTGAAATTCATAAGATTTAAATCAACATTTCTCATACCCTTTAAATAAAAAATAGGGTGATTCTTTTTGAAAACTGGTCTTGAAGACTTGGTTATTATTAAACCTTGAATTTTCCCAAGGTAATCTTATATTAGAATCAGATAAAATTCTCAGTAAAATATAATTTAATGGCTATTAGTTGACTATTACTAAGAAAAATTTAATGGTGTATAATCTTTAGGGTCATATTTAATCATTATTACTTAATTTTAAGTGAAAAAAGTGGTACCGTAGTAATAAATCTAATTTATAAAAAAAATTCTAAACAAAGTCCGCCAAATTTTTCTTATATTTCGCAATTTTTAGCGAGTAATTGGGAATTTTTGTAAACAAGGTTAAACGTTTCTCTAAGCAAACAAAAGTTAAGATTTCCTCGTATTTCCATCTTTTTTTTTAATTTCTCATCACTTATTTTGGTATTTAAATATGCCAAAGCTTATTTGTTAGTAAAGATGAAATATACTGGAATCATTTGTCACGCATAAGAAAATTTTGACAAAATATTTTTGAGGCATGTCTCTTCACTATATACTATATTTATTTAGGAGTTTTAACTGTTAAATTGATGAAGTTCAGTGAGTAGCTAACCAAATTATTCCATCATTAAGCAGTACATTCTTATCTAGCGACTTTTCAAAGGGAGCTTAATTGAAGAGGATAATCAAATAATTTTTATCGATTAATTTGACTATTGTTTTCTTATTAAAACTTTTATAAAATCTTCTTATTAAAACTTTTATAAAATCGGAAAAGATTCGGATTTTGACATTTAATTAAAATGAGAATAAAGATTCCACACCTTTGGCTTCATAAAATACCCACGACACGTGCTGTTGTACGCACAATTGTGCGCGTGAAAATAATCAAGAACAAGTTTTATGCGAAGTCAGAATAGCTAGAATGTTTACTAAAATCAAAAACAGAAGAGGTTAAACGCTTAGCTGATTCTGAGGGAGCTTAACCTTGGATTAATAAGCATTGAATTCACCTGAAGGAAAACTTCAGAACTAAAACACAGTGGTAGCGTGATTTGATCACGAGGTTCAATATTCCACTGACTTTAATAGTAATTGAAAAAGTCTTAGTGATAGATATATTATTATGCAAATCAAATGGATAATTTTAATTAAAACGGTTTTTGTACCTAATGAATCGATAATAACGAGAGATCAAAGTTTCTGAACAAACATTAAAGTTTAATGATGTGATGGAAACGATCTCAAGATTTAATAATATTCCACGTTGGTTGCAAAACTATATCTACCAAAATAACCCTAATAAAAAATATATAAAGGTTAAAACCGAGTAATAAAAATTAAATCTTTAAACAATTAAATCTTTAACAAGGACTCGAGGCTGGTAAATTTCCAAATTTATACTATTAGCTAAATGCCTTGTTAAATTAAAAAAAGGTTATACCTTAAAAAATAACCCTTTCAAGGTTACGTCCTTTATATTGTGTTTTGATCACGTATACACACTTTCTCAAGCGTAAAGTAATTCACGGTATTCCTCCAACGTCATTGGAGGAAATTAGCATTAAACTATGCAAGAGGTCACTTACGTGGAATGAAGGCTATATAATACACGTGACGCGCTAGTAAAAGCTACACAACCGAGCATACCACTACAAAAGACATCTTAGGAATAATAAAAGAATCTTGTTCCCTGTTCTTATCTTCAAATTAATTTGTCTACGTCCTAGAACCGTAACCTTGCTTTCAGTAGTAAAGGGATGATGAAAATGTTAAGTTCTCGATATATAAAATAAGACTAGTATCCGAATATCAGAGAAGGAATGAGAGATTATTGGCCCAACAGCCCTATTGGGGATCATAATCAAGAAAAATTATGATAATGTCAAGTTGTACATCCCATCATGGGCCAGATCTTTATATTTCCTTTAAGAGAAACATTCGTCTCGTCGCGTAACTACAGTAGCCATCCTGTTTAACCTTGACGGCCAGAAATCCCAGCTTGATGTGTATTATATACGTAACAGTGGTCAATGTTTAAATATAGCTAACAATTAAATTAAATAGTAGATATAAATTCGAGGGCCAGATGGTTGAAATGAGGCGTCAAAGTTCATTTTTTTTTTCCTCAACTTGCTGCTAAAAATTCGGATTTTGGGGACCTCTAAAATAATCCTTAAAATATGCCCTACTCGGAACAGACATCCGCAAAAAATCGTAGTCTGGCAGAGGGCAAATACTTTTTTGGGCTGGTGAAAACCGAAACTATCGATAGTAAAACGAGATTGGTTTTGGCCAATCGAAGAGGGAAGAGATATAATTCAAGCGAAATTTACTACCACCCAATCCCACGTTGATCTGTTAAGAATGCCGGACTGTATAACTAACTTTAGAAATGGGTACTCTTGGGTGGGTTTTCATTTACTCTTGCACATACTGATGTTAAGGGACTTGGAATAATTAATGCTAGAAGTGTTTAGTAGAACAGATTTTAAAATAGAACTCATACGACACTTGTTAATAGGTTAATTTGGCTCCATTATTAGTTTTAACATGTGGATTTACAACGATAATTTTTAAAATGATTTATCCTACTCTATAACTTCAAGTTAATCTGATTCAATACATTTTATCCTTATTTATAGCAAAAACAACTTCAATGGCCTGCGTGGCTACCCCATGAAAAATACCTTAACGGATACGCTGATTTCTTGAAAGTTTGGAAGCCAATATTTAAATTGGGATACAGAGTAGCAATAGGTATAATTTTCGATAATAGTTTAAATTAATAAGTGGATATAATTAACTTTGCTTACCCTTTTTTCCCCATAACGTCCAGGCGATGTCTTTATTCCAGCTGTATGGGACGCTCAACCGGCGCCGAGGCTTAACAACGACAAACTTCCAGTGGTCATTTTTTCTCACGGAGTCGCGAGTTGTAGAACAACGTACACTACTATTTGTTTAGAATTGGCTTCTCACGGTTATATAGTTGCAGCAGTTGAGCACAGGTAATTATTAATACTTATATCAAAACTAACCTAATTAAACGATACGGTACCGGCAAAGCAGTATAAACCAAATAGAACTTAATGGCGACTGGGGCCCGAGGCGCCGCGGGGCGTGGCTTCTTTTCCAAATTCTAACGCGGACTGGCGGCAGACTTTACCGGTACTGCACGTGTTGGACAAAAGTTACGCCTATTGAATTTAAATGAAACCGCGAAAACTTTCTTTAAGAATAATATAAAAAGATTAAAATATTTTCATATTGCAGGGACAGCTCAGCGTGTCACACATACTTTTTGAAACAAGACGAAACTGAAGAAACGAAAGAAAACCCTTACAAAATTGAAAAGGACGATAATTCGTCCTCGGACGACGGGTATCATTACCCGGAACATTGGGCGGATGAGATTCATCGACCAACGGTGATGACCACGCCACCGATGCGAGAATGGGTTCAATACGACAACCGTTCCTTATCACCGAGAGAATATCCTGTTAGGAAACAACAACTTCGTCAACGAACCGAAGAATGCGTTCGAGCATTAGATTTATTAGAATCCCTGAACAACGGGGATAAAGTGACCAACATTTTAGACCCTTACTTCAAGGCCGAACGTTTCAAGGGAATCATGGACACTACGAAAGCCACGATAGCGGGACATTCCTTCGGAGGCGCTACCACCATCCACACTTTGGCTGTTGATCGTAGGTTTAAGTTAGTGTCATAGTTCTTCCACCATCTTTCCCATAAGTCACGCCTGAAATTAAACCTCTTCCAACTTTATAGATTAGGATTATGCCTTGATACTTGGATGTTACCGCTCATGAGAGACGATGATGTTCTAGCGGCTGTCACTCAACCTATTCTCTTTGTTAACATGGGCAGATTTCAGACCAAACCCAACTTGAGACTCATGAGTAAGCTTGAAAACGGAGAAGCCGAAAGAAAAATCGTTACCATCAAGTATATTTCTAAATTATTGACGTCATTATTACCTTTAGAAATATGTCTAAATAAGTTTTCACCTTTTCCAGAGGATGCGTTCATCTTGATCAATGTGACTTAAACTTTATTGGCAATTGGTTACAATATAAAGTAATGGGAGGTTTTTCCCGCGTTAACCGGTTTACCGCGATGGATACAACCACCAGACTCATGCTGGATTTCATGGGCAAACATTTAGGTATAAATTCGAGGTTTACAAATAACCGAGTGTTAAATATCGGCAACTGAAAATTACTTCTTATTGCGTACAGCTACAAAGGTAGAAGGCGAATGGGAGGAATACTTGAAGAAACAGCAAAAGAAGCTCAAGTTGGGAATTAAACCAAAATTAAAAACTCCTCTTAACCCAACTTTAGTCGTGGCTGCTTAGATAAGTTCGGTTGGTTCCGACGTTACTATTTCACAGACCAACGAAAAATCAAGTCCTATATAGTTAATTACGCGTTTGAGTACACAATCCTTCGCTAAGGACTATCGTATCTCAAGTTTCGTTATCGCGAAATAATACTTTGAAATGTTACACTACATCCCGTTGATAATTTTATGTGATAAAGAGAGAAATTTACTTTTAATTATTAATTAACAAATATATTTAAGAGCTGTATAACGAGTCTCGTACAAGTATAACCCCAACAATTTATCATAAATGCGAATGATAGCCAAATTGTACGCGCAATTTGTAAATATTAAATTGTTATTTTTTTGTTTACCGGTAATACCGAATCTTTTGTAATTTTTTCTTTCTTTGGTATAGGCAATAGGTTTCCATTGAATTAAAGTAAACAGTATAGTAATTGTGCTCTATAGTTTATAATTAGACTATCAATATGCTATAAATTTACGTTAAAAGTTTTATATGACCATTTCTTATATAATCTAATGATCTTTTTGACCTAAAGACCCAAAATACTTCTTACAATAAATCTTATCCTAACGCATATATATATAGACCATTTTTGTCAGCCTTACTTTCGTCTAATAACTTTTCCACATCCGTCGACGATGGAGTGGTAAGATAGGTCTGTTAGGAATCCAAAATTCCAATATAAAAGCTGCCAAGTAACCGGCAGTTCCCACCAGAAACAAGTAAAAAGCCATGAGGAAACTACTCATTTGCAAAGCTTCAATCTCATGGACGACTGTTTTACCATCTGAGAGACAATGCCTACTTTTCCACATTTCCAACCACAAATCTTTCAGGATCAATCCGGTTTCGAAGAGTCTTTGTGCCCTATTATGCCAAGTTTCGACAGTAAAAAGAGCAGGTCTCAAAAACTATGGGTTTAAATATTGTAGCACGCATTAACTCACGTGTATTTGAAAATCTTGGCATAAGGATTTTCCAAGTTTTTTCTCATGGGAAAAGCAGTTTGAATTTTGAAAGCGGCCGTTTTTGAAATATGCGTGGGTGTTTCGAACTTGTCGCAATCAATGATTAATTGGGTTACATCCAACACGATCGAGTCGGGAAGGAAGGTGGCTTGCTTCCGTTCGAAAACTTTTTCCATTTCCCCGGGATAATCAGCGTCATCCTCATTGGGCGACATCAACACGCCCAAACTATGAATTCTTTTCCATAGTAATTTTTCAGTCTTTCCCATCGAATCCTAATATGTTTATGCGCTATTGAGTCGAGATAGATAAAGGTCCCAAAAGTAACCACTTTTGACTTCATCACTAACCCTGAGATGAAAATGGGCGGGGCTGTTTTTGACAATGAAAATAGGCATATTCGGATACCGACGAAGATCGTCGATTTCTTCTATGTAATTAGGTTTCGGGGGAAGGGTCAATTTAGAGAGGAGACATTCCGTAAAACTTTGGTTTAGAACAAAGACAGAAATGACCCAGCACAAAATCGCCGTTCTCAACCACCCAAAAGATTCAGGTGGATATTGCAATCCTGGGGTTGAGAAAAATATCAATATTCAACCTCAAAGTCATTATTTTTGGTGGGAAATTGCAATACTGCTTTACAAAAATTCAATAAGCAATATTAAAGTATAGTTTATTTATTTGATGATAATATAATTAACTAATTATTTAATAGATCAATCTGCGCAATAAAATTTTCCATAAAGAAGCAAGATTTGAATTTCTTACCATTATACTTCCAACATGCTTTTTTTTCCTAAACTATCCCCAATGCTGGAAACTTTTCTTTCATCTTACCTTGTCCAAAAGCCGCACCGAATACATTGAACAACTTTTCCAAGATAGTCTTGTACATCGGTGTTTGAGAAGAACCTACTAGAAGACCCGAAAAACTGCGTTCCATAACTCCCCAAAAAATTGGAAATCCTAAAAAGCAACATCCCACGCATATCCACAACTGAAAGAGGCATTTGTTAGACACTTCGCTACGATGAAGATAAGGGAGTTCATATACATGTGGAGAAAATATGTTGGCAGAAGCGAAAACGGAAGAATCGAAAAAAACTTCTTTCGACGATGTTACTATTTTCCAGTCATCTTCTAGAACAATATTCGTGAAATCGAAGTACTTAAAATCCCGGGAAGTCAAAGGAAGTACGGAGAATCCAACATCTGATTCCTGAAGAAAAATTACTCAAGGTTAACACGATTCGGAGTCGGCGATAAGACGAAGTTGTTTGATCATCCTTTTCTAACGATTAAATGATTCTAAAGACCTTACGTTTCGCGCGAGGTACCCCACAAGTCCAGTAGCATTACCTGGGCCGTAAACCTGCCCGTAATCCATATAGTCGTCCGTCAAAACGCCTTCGTAACTAATAATTATACATCAAAATTGAGAGATCTCAACAAAGTTCAGAATATAGCCTGAAGCTCAACGTTATATACTTGGAGTTAAATTTTTGTAGAACTTTTTTCACGAAGGTTTCGTAGTGTCCATTGATCTCTACAGGTTTAAGGCCATCATACATACCCCAGAAAGGAATCTGCCGAAAAATAGAGACAGTTATGTCGTGTTTTACCATAAACGAGAAAGAGTACTCACATTAGTAGTGGCGAATCGTAGGGGCCTGTTCCCAGAAAAGTTCATAATTGTAATCTTTCTTAGGACAAATTTCAGGAATATATACTGATCCTCGTCAATGAACAAATTAACGATAGTGTAAAAATAAATAAATCTTGACTAAACTATAAATCCAACTACCAGAATACCACGCCTGGTTATAGTTTCCACCAACTACAGTTGGAGAGCCGAATCGTGCGATGAGACTGAAAATCGTTAACAACTATAAGAAATATGGGTTATTCGATTTCAGGGGAGGGACAATAAAATCAAGTTGGTTTCTGGGATTGTTTTCTGAATAATAAAAAAAAAAAAAAAAAAAAATGACGCTGGTTGTATAAACAGTGTAAAAAAATCTGTTTAATCAGTGCCTAAGTATATTGGATAAACATTGCACAGACTTTGATTCAAGTTACTATGCTTTTATTTATAGTTATTCGCAGCTTTTGTTCGTAATGTTTGCTCGCCCAACAAAGTTAGCGACAAAAACTGGTAATCTATGAGAACTTGAGGTGATTCCCAGCTTGCAAAAGCCCGGAAAGCACGTACTTGTATTGATCCGATATGAAACAATGGACAATTTAACCTTCTCGATTACGTTGTCACGCTCAAATATGTTTTTCTACGCTCTCACCACACATTTCTAAATCTTGCAAAATAAAACTTTCTTGTTTCTAAGCGTCAATAATTAGATTAATAAACCGAGTGTAACCAACAACCATGGACAATTTTTTTCTATGACATGTGTATATATAATTTGTATCCTTTTTTAAAGATCGTTACGAAAATGCTACTTAATTTCTAATTCGAGGTGAAAAATTCGTGACAGTCCCACTTTAAGTTTTTCAAGTTAAAACAATCAAAAATTAAAATGATAGCTAAGTTTTCCAAGTTTTTCCCTTTTTGGTGGTCATGAGAAATTGAATTCAGCATCACTTTAAGAGAATTTTAAATATTAAATATATTTTGATTATTGTACTAACTCAACTACTGAACTTTATGTTTTGAAGTAACGTGTGATACATCTGTGCAATAATGACCGTTAATTATTGAAGTCTTAAAATACCTCTAAGTCTTTCGCATATATAAGTGACACGGTTTTTATTTTTGGTCGTGTACACACTCCTGAATTAGTTTTAAGTACTTCGACTTTACCCCAGAGTCCTAAACTCGTCACATAATTAGCTATTGATATATCGCAGACCTATTTTAAGCTTTCAATATTCGTCGACTATGTTTGCTTGGACGGCAAAATTCTAATATGAAAACAGTCAAGTAAACGGTGGTTCCCAACAGAAACACGTAAAAAGCCATGAGGAAACTGTTCAAGGGTAAAGCTTCAGCCTCTGGATTGAATGCATTACCATCTGAGAAGCAATGCCTGCCTTTCCAGTTTTCGAGCCACAAAGTTTGCAAGATCAATCCGGTTTCGAAGAGCCTTTGAGCTCTATAAATTAAAAATAATTATAGGTTCCGAAAACAATAAACCATATCTTCGCAAGGGCGAAATTTTGACTTACGTGTATTTAAAAGTCTCGGCATAAGGATTTTCCAAGTTTTTTCTAATGGGAAAAGCGGTTTGAATCTTGAAAGCCTCTTTATTCGACAGATGCATCGGTTTTTCGAACTCCTTGCAATCAATGGTCAATTTGGTTGCTTCCAACACGACAGAATCGGGAAGAAAAATAGCTTGTTTCCGTTGGTATATTTTCATTATTTCCAAGACGTAATCGATGTTCTCATTTGGGGAAACAAGGACACCCAAGCTCTTAATTCTTTCCCATAGTGATTGTTCAGTCTTTCCTAACGAATCCTATAAGATGAATATATAAGCTTCTAAGTCAAAAGTCGAAGGGTTAAAAAAGGAAGGCTTTCTTCTAACCCTGAGGTGAAACTCTGCTGGGGTGTTTTGAACAGTGAAAATAGGCAGATTCGGTGTCCGAAGAAGATCTTCTATTTCGTCAATGTAGTTTGGTTTCGGGGGAAGGGTTAATTTAGAGAGGAGACATCCCGTAAAACCACCGTTTAAAACGAACACAGTAATGACCCAACATAAAACTGCCGGCCTCAACCATCCGAAAGATTGAGGTGGAAATTTCAATTCTGCAGTTGCGAAAATAAATTATATATATTTAACTTTAAAATTTGCTAATGACAAGATTTAAACTAATAGTTTACTATGTCGCATTGTGTTTGTTAAATATTTCTCTATAACCATGAAAGGCATGAATATTTTCAAAGGTATTACCTTGCCCCAAAGACGCACCGAACAAGATAAAAGATTTCTTCAAGATACTCTTGAACATCGGTGTTTGAATGGAATCTACTAGTAGTCGCGAAAAACTCTGTTCGATAACTCCCCAAAAAATGGAAAACCCTATAAAACAGCATCCCAGGGATATCCACAACTGAAAAATAAGTTTGTTAGAAACTTAAATACGACTAAAGTTGAAACGAAGTTCATACATTTGAAGAAAATATGTTGGCAGAGGCGAAAACTGAAGAATCGAAAAACACTTCTTTCGACGACGTTACTATCTTCCAATCTTCTTCTAAGACAATATTCGTGAAATCCAAAAACTTCAGATCATGGGCTGTTGGAGGAACGACAGCGAATCCAACGTCCGATTCCTGCAAGAATACTCGAGGTCAAGGCTGTGGTTCAGCGAATGTTTTAGGTGGTGGCCAAAATATCTTCTCTTACGTTTCGAACAAGGTATCCTACCAAACCAGTACCATTGCCAGGGCCGTAAACCTTTCCATAATCCATAAATTCTTCCGTCACAATACCTTCGTAACTAATGATATCACATAAAACAAAATTCTTTGTAAAAATTCAGAACTTTTGCAGATTCTCAAAAAAACATTATTAAAATTAAGAAAAAAAGTTCAGGATGTTTCGGATAATGGAGGTTAAGAGAACATAAAACCACGTGATTATAGTACTAGTTGTCGTTAATAAAACTAAAGTGTTCAACATTACTTCCAATCAAATTTCTCTAGAACTTTCTTGACGAAGGTTTCGAAGTGTCCGAGGATCGTTAAAGGTTTTAGGCCGTCATACATACTCCAAAAGGGAATCTGTCGAAAAAATACATCCAATTACGTCGTATTATACGCTTTCAACCAATTTGAACAAGCACTCACATCAGTCGCCACGAATCGTAGGGGTGTGATACCCGAAACATTAATCATATTGCAATCTTAGCGAATTTATCAATCCACCCAGCGGTTTAGCTCGCAAAATTGGTCACTAACTATAGAAGTTAGTTCCCACCAACTCGAGATTATCAACCTGTAATTGGATTAAAGGGTTTGATAGAGCGAAAATAGGCTCTATATTGTAAGAGATACGAACCAATTCTGAAAAAACAAATTCAATTTAACATTTCTTTCAGACCAGTTTAATATTGGTAACGAGAGTTTTTTGGGAACGCGACAGTTTGGGATAAGGATAGGTTGGAGGGACTTGACAATTGATAATCGATTGGCAGAGTTAATCTAAACTAATGGTCAACTGCATTATCCATAGTATATAATCAATATAATCTTGCTACAAAATATGTGTTTTTTTTTATTTTTGTGTATCTATATTGTCCTGGCAACCACGAATTATAAACTACAACTTGGTTACGAAATATTATTATTAATAATATTAAGTCAAGGGCGCGCTTTCGGGTAACACATATTTTTCAAACCGCGCTTATGAAGAAGCGCTCTTAATATACAGAAATTTACATTATGGGAACCACTCATATGGCTGAGTTCAAAACAAACCCTTTATAGTGAAGCTGTCACGTCTTTTCGACGGATTATGGATTATATTACAATTTTACATCTCTAGACTGACACGTTTTGAAGAAAAAATAAATAAATTACAGATATTTTTAATTATTTATGACGAAAACTGTTTCTGGAACGTCAATATAACGTTAAGTTTCAAATGAAATGTAGGGCTTTCTGGATTAAATACTTCACAAATTTGTCCGAGCGAAACCAACCATGGAATGGTCACTCCACTTAATCGGTGTAAAAAAGCGTCTCTAGCTTTGACTGTACATTTTCAGCATTATAGGACACTTGCTAAAATTCCACTTTGGCTGAAATCCCATAGTATCTATGGGAAATTAACATTGAAATCCCAATATATTTTTTAAAACCTTGTTAACTATCTTTCGGAAAATGATACTCAAATTCCATTTGGATTACGTCAGAAATCGATGATAGCATCACTTGAAAACGAAACTTTACCTCGTATATCGAACACGAAGACCGACCAACTTAGTGCTCGTGCAATTTTAATGCTTAAACATTAAACGATTTAGTTTATAGCCATTAGCCAACGAATTATATTAATAATTCACCAGGAGAATAGATAAAAGCTTTCAAGTTCAAAATTGCTATATAATCTATTCTGCTTCGAGTTGGCATTAAACTTTGCCAAGCGAGCTTTGCTCAAAATATCAACTCAAGATATTCAACTTGTGTTTATTTCCCCTCTAAATTCAACATTGTATTAATGAAAACATTTTCTGTAGAAATACAGGCAAAATCGATTAGATAATGAAAAAAAATCGACTTCACGCGTATATAAAAATAGACTTGGGAATTTTTTCAATTCTTGAATATGAAATTCAGGTGTTTGGCGCGAAATCTAATTTGAAGAAGCCCGAATTGAGCCAGGTTGCGTGTCCACTTAAAAATATCAATAAAATAAATTACTTTGTTGTTATATAAATAATTAATATACATTAATTATCCAGGTTAATTACTGTAATATTTTTTTGGTTATTATTTATAATTGATGCAAATAGTACAAATACAGTGGACACGTAGTAATATTGCGAAAGTTTTCGTGAAAATCATTTTTTGTCGGTATTACGAAGCTTTTTGCATATTTTAATTAAACAAAAAGTAATATGATACTTTATTTTCGTACCTTAATGACTGCTAGAGGCCAAAACGAACTACCAGTATATAGCTAGGCAAAGATACTTGTAGATCCTTTATTAGAGGTGCCTTTCCACATACACCGACCTATGGCGCCTGTTGGTACAGCAAAATTCAAATACGAAAACTGCCAAGAAAACGGCGGATCCCACCAGATACAACAAAAAAGCCATGAAGAAACTTGTCATAGGTAAAGCTTTAACTCCGTGGCCGACTACTTCACCATCCGAGAAACACTTCATGCCTTTCCAGTTTTCAAAATACATAGTTCTCAGGATCAGCCCAGTCTCAAAGAGCCTTTGCGCCCTATAGGCCAACAACCAAAATCAAAGCTCTCGAAAATACACGCTCGTAATGGCAAATTTTGACTTACATGTATTTGAAAATCTGGGCGTACGGACTTCCCCAATTTTTTCTCAGTGGAAAAGAAGATCGAATCTTAAAAGCCGCATCTTTTGACATATGCATTGGCTTATCCATATCGTCACAATCGATGGTCATTCTCACAAATTCCAACGCGGCCGAGTCGGGGATGAATGTGACTTGCTGTCGCTGGTACATCTTCTTCATTTCCGCTCCGAAATCGACGCTGTCTTCAATGGCTGAGATAAGTACGCCCAATCGCTGAATTCTTCGCCAAAGAGATTGTTCGATCTTTCCCGACGAATCCTAAGACGCGTAAACACTATTGAGTCAAGATCAAAAGGTCAAAATTAAACCACTTTTCTATGCACTAACCCTGAAGTGAAACTCGGCTGGGGTGTCTTTGAGAGTAAAAATGGGCGTATTCGGAATCCGAAAAAGATCTTCGATTTCTTCGATATAGTTAGGTTTCGGGGGAAGGGTCAACTTAGCTAGGAGACATCCCGTAAAACCATAATATAGGACGAAAGCAGAAATGACCCAACACAAAACCGCAGTCCTCAACCATCCGAAAGATTGTGGCGGAAATTGCAATCCTGCGGTCGGAAACAATGGTAAATTCAAATTCAAAATACGAAACCATGTCATAATTTCGTCATTTATGCACTAATTATACGGTCTTTTTAATATCTATTTCGTTCTTGATTTGTCAGAACGGAATATTCTCGACAATTCTAGATCCCAAAATATTGTTTGTATCGAGGAAATCAAGCTAAAAGATTAGCCTAACCTATCTGAACACGGAAAACCAATTAAAAACACGATACCTACACCAATGATGAGGCAAAAACTTTCTTTATCATACCTTGTCCTAGAGTGGAACAGTACAAGCAGAAGAATTTCTGCGAGATAGTCCTGGAAATCGTTGTTTGAACAGAACCTAAGAGTAGACGCGAATAGCTGTGTTCGATAATGCCCCAAAAGATGGAAAATGTTATCAGACAACATCCGATAGATAGCCACAACTTAAAAGACGCTTGTTAGAAAATTAAATAAGGCTTAAGGTGTAATGAAGTTTATACCTGTGGAGAAAATATTTTGGCAATGGCGAAAACTGGAGAATCGAAAAACACTTCTTTCGCCGAAGTTAATATCTTCCAATCTTCTTCTAAAACCACATTAGTGAAATCCAAGTACTTTATGTCATTAACCGTTGGAGTAATGACAGCTAATCCAACGTCCGATTCCTGCGCAGATTAGTGAAATTATATCTAGATTGACTCAAAAGCGCTTTCACAAATGAGACTTTAAACCCGTTTATAAATGTTTTTGGAAAGGTCAAATTGTAAACTTTTGGAGTCAACTGTAGAGATCATTTGTCCAATAATGAAATTATTTTTTTACTCGGTTTCAACTGGACGAAAAAAAATCAGAAAAAAGCTCAAAATTCGCCCAATGGAAAATGGTATTAGATAGTGAACTGATTTAAAGGCTGCTCTGAAATTTGCCAGTTTAAAATCATATTCTCTTGTGCACAGTATTGCTTTGACTGCACACTTTGTTATGGTTAACGTCGTTGAACAGAAGTCGACTTTAAAGAGGCTTTAAAAACCGCAGATAGTCCCTTTAAAAATTAAAAACGGTTTCAAACAGGCAAAATTGGATTCTCTTACATTTCGCAGGAGATATCCTATTATGCCGGTACCATTTCCAGCTCCATAAACCTTTCCATAATCCAAAAAATCTTCCGTAATTATACCTTCATAGCTAATTGAATGTTAATTTGAATAAAAGTGTTTTAAATTGTATTATAAAAAAATTCCCTTTAGACTAAGGTTTGGACAAAACATCATCAGAAGTCTTTAACGATGTTACCACCGTTATTTGCTTCTGTTAGTAAAGTTTCGTATACGTACTTCCAGTTCACTTTCTCTATTAATTTCGTGACGAAAGTTTCGTAGTGGCCCATTATTTGTAAAGGCTTTACACTTTCATACATACCCCAAAATGGAATCTATATCGAAGTACAGTTAGAGCTAGTGTCAGTGACGATAATCTCAAATTGAGAAGTACACTCACGTCGGTTGACACAAAGCGAATGGGATCGATACCCGTATTGTTTGCCATCGCGTCCTCTTGACTAAAAAGTTGGCATGTTCAAAAGTTTCGCTATATATTTTTTTCCATCAATTGGGGTTCCTCCAAGTTTTTACGTCCGGATTAGCCTGTTACGTCATCGTTCCAGCTCAGAGGCCCTCGAAGGATCTAATCTACTAAGTCTAGCTCGCAAGAATTTCAGAGCGGATTACCGATCTTGTAAGATTACACCAGCTCGAAGCTGCTCAATTTTTTTCAGAGCACTTACCAAGTGGAAAATACTATTAAATAGCTTGAGATTAGCACACTTTTTATGCTACGTTATAGAAAAAATATTGATACTGCGCATGGAATTAAAAAAAAAAAAATACATTTTTGGGAGCTTTCGAGCCTCAACTACAAATACAAACTAAGAATAATAAAATTTTATTGGGGACAAATACTGTCTGGGGGACAACATAAAAATGTCCCCGAGCCCGTGTCGTTCAAAATCGTTTAGTTTATTTAGCTGTTATCAGAAGCCGATGAAACCCTCCTTTGAAGTCTATTACTCCCGGGTCTTGTCTACCCCTCTCTGTATGGGTTAGTTTAAAAAAGCGCGATTCGTACGCCTCCTAACGGTAGATATTTTCGGAGCGTGATTTCGTCCACCGAATATCTCTAGCAACCTTGGAGTTCGTCAAAAATAAAACGTCATGGTCCGTAGACAGGGGGGTATGAAGTAGGACCCCTCCGATCTCGTACTATTGTGAATTTTACCATAGTTTTACCCATACAGAGAGGAGCGCTATATGGAACATTAGAGTAGTAGACTTCAAAGGAGGGTTTCATCGGCTTCTGCTTTTGACTAAATTGTCGCTCAATAATTAGTTTCATCGATTTTTAGTATACGCGTAAGTCTATTTTTATATACATAAAAGGAGTCCTTTATCCGATTCGGGTCAAACCGGTAAAGGGACATAATTAAAAATAATAATAATAATAAAAATGTTAGAGAAAGATCAGATCAATATTTTTTTAATTATAATTAATGGTTTTAGTCTACTTCTCAAAAGATTTTATTATGATTAAAATATTTCCAAAAAATGGATAAAATTCTTTGAGTATCAAAGCTACAGTCTCATTAACTTATGTGTCTCCTTTGCATATTTACCAATAAGCGGACGTATTTTGAATTTTTTTCCTAACGGTCTTGTATCTGAAAATTTGTTTTTAAACTGGGTGTTTGACATATTACGTTTCTAAATAGAGTCATAAGAAAAAGAATATAGTTCCTAGTTTAATGACGTTACCCTTTTGTTCAATTCCGGCCCAGATATATCGTAATTAAAGTCTGAAACAGTTCCGTGACTAAATTGTAAGATTCTGCCTGGAATTACTTTCAATTATTGTACGTTAGACTTGTACTTGAATTCTTTAGACGTTCTTCTTACAGTCTATGATGATACCCTGAGATCTTAACTCGTTTTCCCTAGCTTAAATCGTTAATTACACTAGCAACTTTGAAATCAATGATCAAATCGACTTTCCAAGCAGATAATTCCAATTTTTGACAATGAATCTCTCCAAAACTTATAAACCCCAACATTTTCCATTTATACATTTCCAAAACGGTTTCAAGTTACCAGTGTAAATGCGACTTAAAAAATAACGCAAAGAAGCGTGAGAAAGAAGTTTCGGTACATGTAAAATGAAGCTGCTAATCCTCGTGTTAAGTTATCAAATTATTCTCCTTTCATCCATGCCGCGATTGTACCTATCTGTTAATTGCTAAATGATAAAAAAGTATCCATTACTAAAAAAACCAACAGCATAGGAACGATACGCCAAGTAACGATCTTTATTGAGTTCGACTTAAGATATGAGAATTTCATAGAAGAGTTAATAACTCGACCAAATAATTCCTCGGATCAAAGAACTATCTACGCAACGTTCTGCGAGTATTTATTCTGGTATCAGTTTAATTTATAAAACCTTACACCCTCTTCAGACGAGGCGTAATTAGCCGTGGTTTAATCAGATTTAACCGAGGCTTACGTAGCCTTCTCGATCAGTTCAATAAATCTCGGTTAAGTGTGTTAAAACCTTGGTTAAATCTGATTTAACCGCCTATTTATGCGTCGTCTGAAAAGGATATTAGAAATAAAATCATCGTATTTAATTGGGGTTAATTTCATTCAACATGTTCGCGTTTTTAAGGATTTTATCCGATGCCTAGTACGAGTTCCGCACCTACTAGTGTATAGGGAGCTACCTGCAAAGACTTACTTCGGTGCCGAGGAAAATATTCAAGGTTTTAGGAGATTTTAAGCATTGGCTGTAAAAAATAAATCCATTCTCTTCCTCCAACTACTAGCATCATATAAACGTTTTAAATACTGCAACTAAAAGTTTATAATTTATTAACTTCGAAAAATGGTTCGTGAAACGGCACCAGCCGTGTTTTACATTTACACCGAAGAAATAAGAAATCCGTGTGCAGAGACTGGGTTAACATCCGAAAACACTGTCGATCCTCAATTATCCCTAAGTCCCAAACGTTTCTTGGCCTTGTTCATATTTTGTTTCGGTTCTTTTATGAGCACGATTTTCTTCGCCGAATACTCCATCATCGGAGACGTGATAATCTCTTTCTACAACGTCAACTTGTTCACGGTTACCAGTACGTCCATGGTCTTCCTCTTGGGTTTCGCGGTGCCGGCTTACCCAACCAATTTGTTACTGCGACTCAAGGGTATAAGGTTTGTCTTCATAGCGGGAACTAGTCTGATTACTTTAGGGGCTTGGATCAGATGCGCGGGCATTGGTCCCGGTGCCTTCTGGGCCTTGATGGTGGGCCACGTTTTCATCGCTTTGGCACAGTGTTGTTACCTACCGGTTACGACACTCTTCGCGTCCACGTGGTTCGGACCCAACGAAGTATCCAGAGCTTGCTCGGTTGGAATATTTTCAAATATAGTGAGACCCTTATCATATTGTTCATTCAACTTCGGTGGAGATTTTACGAGAAAGACTTAATACAACTTTTGGTTTCTCAAGCTGGGAGTAGCCATGAGTTGTTTGATACCGCCCTTGTTGGTAACTGGTAAAACTCCGGAGGACTTGAAGTATCAATTCATTTACTTGCATTGTTCGTTCGCGGTGTTTTGCACCATGGCCTTGCTATTCGGAATTTTCGGTAAGTTGGATTTCATTAGTCCATGTTCGTATAAAGTTTTAATTGAAAACAAGAGATATGTTTTTTCCCGATATGTTTTATTTCTTCTTCTCTGATCGAATCCCGTTCTAGCATTTCGCACTCGAGAACTGCCAAGTACGATGTTTAATATGGTTGTTCCATAATTAGTCATTTCTCTTAAAGGGGCTATTTGCGATTTTTAAACCTTCTTTAAAGTCACCTTCTTTAAAGGGGCAAATTCTAGGGCAGATAGGGCTTTTAAAGAGCAAATAAAGTGAGGGTAAATGATCTACGTTTTCAGGTAGAAAATAACACAAAATTCTAGATTGTGTTTTGGTCTGTATCTTGACAAGTTTCCAGATTCAAGTACCCTCTCAACTACGTCTCTGGTGGCCAGTAATGATAGCTAATCCACTGTATGGATTTCCACCCGCTCCCTTTTCTCATTTTTTTAATCTGTAAACATTCCCACGGAGAAATAAGAAGAGGATATTTATAAGTTCCAGAAGAACCATTTTAATGAGAAAATTAAACCTAGATCTTCCCTTGTCGCTTCATTTAATAATACAATTTAGCAACTTCTTTATTATATCTTAACAAAATATCTTTTCAGGTTTGGAAGATCAACCTGAATCGCCTCCTAGTTTATCTCAAAAACTAATTCGAGACTCTAAAAGTGGTGAAACTAACACGCTAATTAATTCAACGGCAAATTTGAATGACACATTCCTTAAATTAATTAGAAATACAAATTGCATCTTGCAAATAGTCGCTTCGGGTAAGAAAAATGGACATTTAATCCTACTTATGGTTCACGTTAAGCTCCATACTGGTTCCAAGGTTGGGTTTTATTGTAAAAGTTCTAAGCAAGATATATCTTTAATCTCGCAAACATTTTTTACGTTACGCTTGGTTTCACGTAAGCTCACGCGCGAGTGACTTTTAGTTTATTTTTTTTTTTTTTTTTTTTTTTTTTTTTACTACAGGAATAAATTTCGGAATTATGAATACATTGCCGACGATTATGAACGAAATTATTCTTCGATTTTATCCAGTAAGTATAAATTTCCTCAAATAATTAATAATTCATTTCATTTTAATTATATTTTAATTAAGAATGCGAATAAGGACGTTGGCATCTTGGGTCTACTTATCCTTCTAGTTGGAATACCATCTTCGATGATATGCGGCTTTATATTGGACCGAACACGAAAATACAAGTATATAACTATAGATAATGTTACACCCTTGAAAGTTACCTAAATTACCAAGAAACAAATCCTTTTTTCGATGGGTAATTAGGTTTATTCCAAGGTTATAATTGGCAGTAAAGAGTCAACCCAAATCAGTGACGTTACTGAATTGGACATATGGTTAAAATCTTAAAATCTCGTCTTTCTATAAAATTTTTAAGGCAAATGTTCGTCATCACATCGTTTGGGTGCTTGCTGTTCTCTTTATTCTTCACCGGGTCCCTCTTCTGGAAGATGCCCTTAATATACGTGTCCGTCATCATTTTGGGTTTTTTCCAGTCTGGTTTCCTAATGATCAGCTTGGAATTTGGAGCCGAAATTTCATATCCATTGCCAGAATATGCTTCATCAGCTTTTATTCTCGGAATTGGTGGAGTTGGTCTTTTTCAAATCCTCCTTATACGTGATTGGTGCGCTATACAGGCCAATCAGATCGCGCGATCTAACTTAGCTCGTTCTAAATTTGAAACCATTAAAACCAACTAAGCTAGATCGTGATACGCCATTCTATAACTATATAACTGTTCTTGAGTCTATCGGAGTCTTGTGTTACCCTAAAGTCAGGCAATACCTAAACTGGGGTGCAGTTGTCCTTCCCGGGCATCAAACCCGCTAGATATGGCCACTGCACTTTCACATTTTTCAGATTTTTAACAACTTTAACGATTCGAAAAAAAAACTTATTTGCAGCTTCTTGGTCTTGTTCAGACCTATCTTTCTACTTGGCTTTTACAAATTTCGGGAGTTTTAGCTGGAAACATGGCCATTACGGGATTTTACCTAATACAAACCGTTATATCAGGTTAGTTCCAACATGATAAATTTAGTAGACCTAATTTTGCAGGGATGCCTGTGTAACAGCATTTTCATAATACAGCAATTTGTAAAAAATTCAGATACTTCGACGCATAGGTAAACTTATTTCGTTGTTAGATAGGTCATAATAATGTTACGTCCTAATGATGATATGGTAATGGTAATTACAGGGTTGATACTCAAAGTATGTCTTAATTTTAGTGAAAATAGTACCCAAATACTTAGAAAAAAGGATCAGAAAAGCCGTTTTTCGCGAACGGTTTAACCACAGAATTGCAGTAATTATATTAGTGGCAAGGCATCCTATTCGAGTGGTGAGGCAGGATTTTATAATTTTAAAAGAATCTATAGATTGTCTACTTTCTTATGATACAACGGGTTTAGTGAAAATTGTAAGCCAAATTACAAAAAAGGAACTTTTAGTAACCAAATTACAAAAGAGTAACTTTTAGTAACCAAATTACAAAAGAGTAACTTTTAGTAACCTTTTTCAAAAATGGTAACTTTTAGTAGAAATAGTAACTTAGTATCAGCCCTGTTATTATAAAAGCGAGGTCGCGGCACGATGTCGAGAAATCACTATTTTTAGCAAAATAAAGGGATTGCTATTTTAAGAAAACTCTGTTACGCAGTACACCCAAGTCTAAATTTATTTTACACCCTAACCACTTTAAATCAGTAAAATAAATTTCGTTTATAGTTTTTATCAAGTCTAATCTCAAACGTCTAGAAGTCAATTGCCAGTCAACGAATAATACGTGAATCTTGACTTCACCTCAAAGATAGCCCGACATCAGTGTAACCAAGAATAGAGACCCATGGCGCCTATAGAGCATTGACAATACCCCTAAGGTCCCGAAAAACGTTTTAGCGAAAAAATTAAAAGTTAACAATGACTTAGATCCTTATTTAAACTCTCTTAAATTAACTTTGAGGAATGTCTCTACTTTTTTTAAAAACTAAAAATTTAGGCAAGATAAAATAGCTAATCTAAATTTAATTAAAGGAATGTAATTAAAATCTAAACGTGCTGTCTAAGTACAGGCGCGAAATGGCTCTAAAATTTCTGTATTTCCTCCGAACACATGTCACATGACTTCTCTTAGCCCCGCCAAGTGTCAATGTCAATGCTCTATAGATATTTTCTTCTATGCCTAGAGTTTATATTATCAGTGAGAGAAAATTTGCTTCAAAATTCATAGTTCAATTTTGATCTTTTTTAAATGATTAACCGAACCTTATTTTGACCAAGCCCGAGTTGAGTCAGCAGAGACGTGTCTATTTTAATCATCAGCATCAGTATAATTTCTATAAATTTCACTCAATAAAAATGGTTTGAACCAAGTTCTTTGTTCTAAAAAACTTTGACTTCCTTTAATGCTTAAATTTGTTGTATCTGAAATTCTTGAAAAAAATCACATTTCGAAAAAATGAAGCAAAAATAGAATTTTATGGAGACATAGTCGCCATCTATAAGTATCTAATTGAATTACAAAATTCGAATCTCATGTAGAAAACTAGAAAATTCAACGAAGTTAAAAAAAACAAGCGAAAATATAATTTTATGGAGACGTAGGCGCCATCTATAAGTATCTAATTGAATTACAAAATCCATATCTCATGTAGAAAATTTTGTGAAGTTAAAGTAGGGGAAATAGTTCTATCTGCGTGTTTGTTAGAGTATTTCTAATTGATTATTCGTCTTGACATATATTTTAAAGGGTTAGTTATCTCAATTTTTTTTTAATAAACATTATCAAAATTAACTCTTATTAGGCCTAACTTTCATTGTAGATTATAAAAATATTTAAATTAGTCTTAGGGGGCGGTACTAGGGATGTTTGTAACCTGTATTAGGCGCGGAGCTTTCATAATCGATAATAAAATCATAGCCGCCTAAATTATCAAAACGCGAATGAAAACGGACTTTTTAGCGTTATTTTCTATGGCGAGAGTAAATTCGACCGTAAAACTGACGTCACGCGCCCGCCGGCACTTTCTGGATTTTTTTCAATTCTTGAAAAGAAAAATCACGTGCTGGCGCGAGACGAGGCCCGAAGTGAGACAGGTTGCATGACTACTTTAACTTTTTTTTAATAAAATAACGCAACAATGTCTAGACAAGAAGGATCAGATCTGATCCTTCTTGGTCTAGATTAACTGAATGGATAGTTAATTTCTAACTACTTTTTAAGTTAACTATTCAACAACAAAAATGGGTTATTTTAAAAATAATTCAAACTTAATCAAAAAAAAAACAAAAAAACTTTGCCATTAAAACCTAAGCCACTCGAACCAACAGGTACATTAAATTATTCATAGTAGCACAATTGTTTTCTGAAAATTTTTTGTTGTAGCCTTATAAAATATGCATCCGTATTGGGACAAGATAAATAAATAAGTGTGAAATTTAGGCTTAAGATACGAGATCCTAATGGTTTTGACACTGTTTTATCATTGTCAATAAAAAAAATGTATGACCACTTCATTATACCTTTAAAGTGAGACTGTCACGGATTTCTTTAGCTCTAAATAGAATTTGATGCTTAAAAAAAACGGTTCGTAATATATATACACAGCGATAAAAAAAAATATAATTTATAATTCCCAAATTTGAATTTTTAAAACAAAAATTCACCTCAATACTACAACATCACTACAGGCTCTTTGCTATTATACAGCCTACAGTTGATTCCCGCCACTTCTGACTTGTGACACAGTTTCAGTCTTTTTCGTGCAAGTACTTAATCCGTAAGTCATACCTTTGATGTGAAAATTATTGTTTATTACGTCATGAATTAATAAAAAGCTTCCCTAGGGCACTATTAATTAATTCAAGATTATGTTCTATAACAAACCTAAATCATATATCAATGAAAAAAAATGGGCATTTTTTTTTTCAAGTTTCTGGAAAACGCTTCAACCCACAGGTGTAAAATTTTAAATATGGCTTTTTTAATATTAAGAAAAAATAATTCATAGCCCATCGAAAAAAAATGTTGGAAGCCTCTCTTTAACATGGCTTTTAGAAGTAGCCAATATTTTATTTTTCGCCAATTCATTCAAAGCGTGCTATCAGGTGTACCAGTTTTATCCGAGCTCTTTGAATTTAATCTTATCAAATATCAACTTTTTCAAACAACCACATGTAGATAACCCATTTAAATTTACCGCCACATCTAAAACGCCTAAATTTCAACTGCCCACTAAAAATAGTAACGATCATTCTTGAAAAAATAATTTATTTTTTCAGTTAAATGAAATTCCCAGCTACATCAAAGTATCAATTAATTTTAATCATCTTTTAAATTTTCAATAAGTACCCCTGCTATTAACTTTGGCCAATTCTTATAGAGAAAGATGGTAGTTCAGCACCATTATATTTGGCATAGATTCATTTTATAAAATTTAATTTGATTTAGAAGAAAAAGGGCGAGTATAAAATTATTCCAATGACTGTTTTAAATGCGAGAAAGTTTTAATCTTCATAATTTTCGTTACCTCAAAGAAAATGCTTAAACGAAATAAACTAAATCTTTTGGTTTTGTCACGGCTTTATCAAAAGCAGCCTTAATGCACTTATTAACAAATTCTGCGCTTTTCGAAGCATCCACGGTTGTGAGAAGGTTTTTCTTTCTATAATAATCTGCTAGTGGACTAGTTTGAGTGTGGTAAGTCTCCAATCGCTTTTTCAACGTTTCAGCATTATCATCGGCTCTTTTGACCAACGGTTCACCGGTGATCTAAAAATTGCTTTAAACTCTTAACGCAACGTTTAAAGAAATTTATATAAAAAAGATACTAAAATGTACGCACATCATCAGTCATTGGCTTCTTAGGAGGATGAAATTCCTCATGATAGCTCCTACCACTTTTAACGTGAAATAATCGACCAGTTATTCTTCGAACCAGTAAATCATCATCAATAGCAAATTCAATCACAGATTGTAATCGGGCTCTTTTAGCCTCCAATAATTTATCTAACTATAAACCCAAACTTATAAGTATAATCTCTAGACACTAGATCTTAGCTAAAGCCAAATTGACAAAAGATGCGGATTAAAACAGCTCTGTAGGATGTACGACAGCTAATGCGAAAGATTACTGTCAGTTTAATTAAGTGTTATATTGTGATTTTATTTCAAAGCAGTCAACCCGGATCTTTAAAAACTTGGCCTAAAGGGAACTACCTCTTGCGCTTGTACCACAGTACGTGGGAAACCATCGAGGATAAAACCATTCTTGCATTCCGGCGTTTCAAGTTTATTAGCAATAAGACTAACAACTAAAGAATCACTGACTAATTTTCCTTCAGCAAGAACACTCTTTAATGTATTGCCTAAATCGGAACCACTAGCTATTTCCGACCTTAGCATGTCCCCTAAGGAAATTTTTTAAAACCAAAAATAAGTATTTTCAACATTTAATATAAAACGTTTTAGACGATACCAGTTGAAAGAAGGCAAACGCAATACTCCTCTTGAATGCGTGGTCCCTACGAGTATGAAATAATGAAGGTGAAGGATTTCCACTAAGCCTTGGCTTCGCATTCCCATATTTTGTTTTTATCGTATTAAATTATAGAATTATAATTACTTGCGTTCCTTTTCCTGAACCAGGTGGGCCAAGAAATATAGCGCGAATACCTTTGGGTTCATTTTGACTTTGTTCGATTGTATAATCGCGAAGTTTGGGAAGAGTTTGAGCTGACGGTGCCATTTTCCTTCTAATACTATTTATATCAGACGACGTGTCACACAGCGCTGCCAGAAAAACTACAGGGTATCGCGCCCAAACGGTTAAAAATCTAGCCCAATTTCCAGCCCAACAAAAAAATCGCGAGTTTTAAAATAGCCCAAAATGTAGCCCAATAAAAATTGAAAAGTAGCCCGGAAACATTTAAATTATGGAAAACATATCTCCAAACACGGAAATTACCTTTACATTTAATATTTACTAGGCATAGGACAGGTGTATATTCTAAAGTTCTAAAGAAGAAGAAGACGAAAAAAAAAAAAAAAAAAAAACCAAACACTGTGATACTTGGAAAAAACATTTCAAAAAATAATAAAAAAAACTTTCACTCAGAAAAATAAATAGATCTTATAACATCCAAGGTTCTGAGCTCAGCAGTCAAGCTTTTCGAACAGGTGCCTATAGGCATCATGAGTGACAAGTGAAAGAAATGGGACAAAACACTTTGTTGCTACGTGGAAGAATCTATTGTGTTATAGACAAGAAAAACTTGACCACTCATTGGGACCCCAGGGATGGATGGACTCACAAAAGAAAAACGAAAGTTTTCAAAAAGGGAAAAACTAATCTTTGAGGAGCACAATGAACCGTTTTGTTAGAGGAGGGGCATTATTTGCAATCAAGATCACTATTGCATTTCAAGGCGTAAAGGCTGAAATGCTTATCTCAACGATTACTCTAATAGACAAGGACGCCATATAGCTAGCCTCGCGTTCACTGAAACCTCAAATTGTTTCTAAGCATACTTCTGTAAAAGCGGATAAATAGAGAGAAAACTAAGGCGAATTAATTCCGAATGTTAAGCCTCGGAGGAATGAAAGTAGATCTTACAAACACAAAAATAAGAGGCATGAAGAGGGTTAGAATAAGACTGGATTTTGGTGCACGTGCAAGTTACATTTCCCGCTATCTTTTAGTAACCAAATTATATCTGACAAAAGAGAACCTATGTACAAACTGGCATTTGAAAATTATTTTATTTATTTTCCTTCTAAAATTTTCAAAACGAGAGACCTTTGGACCATTAATTGATCTAGCCCAAAAAATAGCCCAACAGCCCAACCAAATTTTTCTCGTGAATGAGCATTGAAAGAAGCCCAATTGGGCTGGAAAACAGCCCAACTGGCAGCGCTGGTGTCACAATCTGCTTGCAAGTCAGGCTGGGAAATAAGGATAATTTTTAAACTGGACTTATGGCCAGTAGAGCCCAAGCGGTTTAATTAAAAAACTGGACATTGGCCAGTTACAATTTTCACGAGCTTGACAATCTGAAATTATGACGTAGGACTATGAAGTAGGCTAAGAAACAGAACTAAATTTTGGAATTAATTAACTGGCCATGTGGCCAGTAGACCCCCAAGCATTTAATTTTTAAACTGGCCCAGCTAATTTTTAAACTGGACTTTTGTCCAGTAAACCCGCCTTATTTCCCAGCCTGCTGGGAAATATGGATAATTTTTAAACTGGACTTGTGGCCAGTAGAGCCCAAGCGGTTTAATTAAAAAACTGGACATTGGCCAGTTACAATTTTCACGAGCTTGACAATCTGAAATTATGACGTAGGACTATGAAGTAGGCTAAGAAACAGAACTAAATTTTGGAATTAATTAACTGGCCATGTGGCCAGTAGACCCCCAAGCATTTAATTTTTAAACTGGCCCAGCTAATTTTTAAACTGGACTTTTGTCCAGTAAACCCGCCTTATTTCCCAGCCTGCTGGGAAATATGGATAATTTTTAAACTGGACTTGTGGCCAGTAGAGCCCAAGCGGTTTAATTAAAAAACTGGACATTGGCCAGTTACAATTTTCACGAGCTTGACAATCTGAAATTATGACGTAGGACTATGAAGTAGGCTAAGAAACAGAACTAAATTTTGGAATTAATTAACTGGCCATGTGGCCAGTAGACCCCCATGCATTTAATTTTTAAACTGGCCCAGCTAATTTTTAAACTGGACTTTTGTCCAGTAAAACCGCCTTATTTCCCAGCCTATTGCAAGTTTTTTTTTTTTAATTTTTTTTATTATTTGTTTTTGACTACCAAAAACAATATCCTTATGTATAGCCCTAATTTTGATTACCAATGTCGGTCATGAACTCGTGCGCATAAGCGCGAAATTCAAACACGTAAAACGGTAGAGTAGATTTACAAAATTTTTGCAATAAATTTTTAAAACTTTTCGCATCAAAATTATGGATTCCCATAAATGTAACGATGAAATTCGAATTTTGTAAGTATTAGCTCGACATTTTACACGTTATAAAAGAATACTAAAACATAACTTTGTATTTAAAGTGTTTTTAGACCGTATGCGCCAATATTTCTAAGAAAGAGCGAAATTCTATCCTACGAAAAATTGCTAAATGAAATTTCAAAACAATGTGGGACAGATATTGGAAGGTATATTAATTTAAAACATAAATCTAGCTAAGACGTGGTTGTTAACTAAACAAGTTTATAGTATCCATCTTATGAGTGGTATGGAAGTTAAAAAGTCTGACGAATTAAAACACGATAAAGTTTACATCGCCGTGGAAAAAGATTTGTAAGTTGAAACATGTTAAATTTAAATTAATACGTATCCTTATTCCCCTTATTATTATATGACTAATCAAGTCAAAGCGAGGACACTACAATAACGGACGTAGTAAGAATTTGTTACTAGCTTTGCTTTGAAAATATTAATAAATTTAGGAACTATTTCTAGACAGACAATGATACTAGCGTGTTGGAATCTTCATCAAGCAGCGAATCGTAATAAAAAGTACTTATTATATTAATTAGATATGGTAAATGAATAATTCTCATCCCTACAGGGCTTCAAATTCTTCTTTGTGTAACAAATTGAAAGAAAATAGAAAATGCTGGGTAAATTTCTATCAGATTATAGTCCATAATAAATATTTTAAATTTCTAATATCCTTGGTTTTATAGTCTAAGCAGTCTAGATTGGTATCCAAAGACATAACTTCTAAAGAGGATGTTTTCATATAGTAATTTTTTTCAAATTATTAAACATTATAATACAGTAAAACCTCGTTGTAACGAAATTCTAGAGGGGAAAGGAATAAATTTCGATTAGTTACTAAGCTTTGACTTTACAGATGACTGTAAAGATCACTGGTTATTATGAAAAAGGTTAGATTTGATTTAGGGAATATTTCGTTAAAACAAGAATTCGTCTGCTAAAACTAGGCCCGAAATAGGCCTAAATCTAACAGGATATAATTAAAAGTCCAAGATTGAAGGGATATTTCGTCTGCTGAAACTAGGCTTAAATCTAACTTTATATCATATCACCAATTACTATTTTTTTCTAATAAGATTCATGTACTTTTGGAAGGGATTTGGAAAAATTTCGTTATAAGTTATATTTCGTTATAAATGAGGTTTTACATGTCATTAAATACTGGTGTAGCAGATTTTTTTTTTTATCTAGTGTTCACAGTTTATACACATATAAAAATTCTTTGCTTCCATACGGTTGTACATTAAAGTACAGGGATTTAAAATCAATGGAGCATATTCTAACCAAAATAACAATAATATTGAAACCACCGGGTGACTATATTATGGGGTAATTATGGTTAAATATATAACTAACAGTTGCGTAAAGTTCACTTTAATATAAATCTAAACCCTAGTCTGTTTGACATACATAAAAATCAAATCACGGACCCCAGTCAGTTGAAGAATCATCATCATTATCTGGCAATGCCTCACATTATAAGTTACTACGGATATAATCTTCTCAAAAACTTGTCCCCGGAGATTATTGAGTAAATTGAAATAATTGTGGCTAGTAAGATATTTGATTTTTCCTATTAAAAAACTTATTTGATCAACAGGAAATATGAACTACATGACCACGAGGATATTGATGCTGTAAGTCATTTGAATATTTTATTTTTATTCAATTAAAATATTTTTTTACCAACCTAAGGAAAAGGAAGACGAGACGAAAGCCCTTAAACTAATCGTTTATGATGCTGAAGAGGTCAGAAAAGACGAGAAGTCATCACCGGAATATCCAATGGTTAGAATTAGTCTTGACCGATATTGTAATTTAACTGACAAACATGCAGTAGTAGTAATTGCAAAAACATAAAAAAGGTCTAGTCTCACAAAAATTTTAATTTGCGGGGCGAAAAAATGACAAGAGCCCCATCTATCTAAGAATATCGGTTATTTAAGCGGCTTTCACACAAAATACTCAAAAAAATCAAAATCGAATCTGCATCATGGACGGGTGGAATGAAAAAGGGCTTTTCCCATGCTAGTTTAAACTGATTTGAATAATCGTTTTCAAAAACTGAATATTCATCTAATTTTTTGAATCCGGTTTTTCGAATAATCAGAATTTTCATTCAAATAGTCCAACACCCTATTAAATTTGTAAGATCTCATAAAATTAGGAGGAACATGTGAAAGTGCATTTGGAAAAAACAAATATTACACAACCCGTGAATACATCCAGCAAGACCATTCACGAAGAAGAGAGTTCTTTCAGCTCTTCCTCAAACGCATCGAGCAAAATTTCTTATTATACAATAGAAAATAAATCTAACAATCATTTAAAGAACGACAGCTCAAGTTCCAAAAGTAGCCCCAAAGTCCCTGGTAAAATCTCTTACTATACTTGCAATAATAAACCATCAAATTTAAGCCACGTTGAGACTCAGACCGAATCAAAGGACAAATGTCACCATAAATATTGCGAGTAAGTTGTAATTATTGAAAAAAAAAAAAAAAAAATCGTTTTTCAACTGTAACCCTTAAATTTTCAAGCTGTGAATGTAATAGAGACGAAACACCAAAATGTTCGCAACACACTGTACAAGATCTTAAACAATCCCTTACAACGATAACCAAAGCATTGAGTTTCGACCAAGATGTAACACCACTTTTAAAAAATACTAGCCATCATTTGAATCTTCAAATTAAAGATGATGCTTCTTGCAATAGTTCCGACCATAACTGCCGCAACGAATTAGCAGAAAAGTGAGTAATTTGGACCAATTTGAATCGAGTCAGGTTGCTACAATTATTTCTTTCCCTAGCTTATTGGAGACACTGCTTCACGATATCAGACACGGCAAGATCAAATCACCATTGTTAGATTCTAGTGGCGGAAGCAAAGATAAAACTGAAGCCGAAATAGTCGAACCCTTGCTGCTATCCTGCGACCTCGTCATTGACGTTTTCCAAAGAATTTCAAAGTCATTAACTGAGAGAAAGACTAAATGGACTTAATATGATCAATTAAATTAAAATTCTTTTGTGTTTAAAGCTCACCAGTTCTCTTGCGTTTTTTATTTACAAATTTCTGTCCCGTCTTTCCGGTAAAAATTACCGAATGGGAGAGATGGGAAAGGCGTATTTGGACACTTTCACAGTTTCACGTTATTAACAAATAGATATTGCTTTTCTAAAACTTTTTCAAACGTCCAAGAATATAAATTTTCAATGTTATTTTTAAGTCAGCTAGGGAAAAATATGTGAGATTTTAATCTTTCCAAAATAAGTTAATCTAAAAGAAAATCTTGGTTTTTAACTTAAAGGGGTCCCGGTATAGACTTTTAAAGTGAGCGTCAACCAAAAATCTCTAAAAATAAGATTTCTAGCGGGGGAAAAAAGTCCACGATGTTACCCGCAATTTTAATTTGTTTTCTGTTAAAACTACTACTTTTTTTAAGTACTAATAAGCCCTAATGGCAGGGGGAACCATCTTGCATTCTTCTTCGCTTAAAGTATGGTCAACAACTGGACGGTACTCCAAAGTAGTCTATGTAAATTAAAAAACGTTTAAAAAATACAGCCCTCTGAAGACAGGGTTCATACTTATAAATTATTATGGCTTAATTCTGCTATTTACATAATGAAACGAAGAAAACTAGTAAATTTACCTTTCCAGTAGCAGGATCAGTGTATGAGAGTGTGTGTTTCCTCCAGTGCTCGGTCATGGGCTTTTTCTTTTGACCTTCCAAAGGTTTTGAATAGTCGTATTCGTCGTGTCGGTCCTTAAAGTCTTCTCTAGCATGAGCGCCTCTGCTTTCTTTACGGGCTTCCGCAGAATTGATGGTTTGAACGGCATTGAGAAGAAGATTTTGCAATTCTAGAGTTTCAACGAGATCGGTATTCCAGACCATTCCTCTGTCATAAAGCTAAGAGGGGTTTATTTAAATTATTTTCCAGATTTTTTAACATTTTAATAATAAATAAATAACTCTTTCTATACTTTAAGATCATTTAATCCTTGATATACTTTATCCATTTTGACGCATCCTTCCTTCAAGCTTTCGCCAGTTCGGAAAACAGCGGCGTGGTTTTGCATAGTCTGAAATTTTTATTCTTTAACTAAAGCTAAGCTATTGAAATTTGGTTATCATAAATTTACTTTTTGCATCTGCAACCTCAAATCAGCGGTAGATGTTGAGCCATCAGCGTGTCTCAGAGAATCGAGATTAGCCACCGAAGATTCCCCAGCATTCTGTTTCAATTCACCGATAGGTTCACCCGGTTTATGGAACTCTCCGATGGAATGAGCGCAAGCCCTTCCAAAAACAACCAAATCCAATAGAGAATTGGCTCCCAATCGGTTGGCTCCGTGAACCGAAGCGCAGGCTGATTCGCCACAAGCATATAAACCGGGGACAATTTTGTCTTCTCCATTCTTATGAGTGACAACTTGACCCCTGTAATTGGTCGGAATACCTCCCATGTTGTAATGAACTGTTGGCAAGACTGGGATGGGTTCTTGCGTTACATCTACACCGGCAAAGATCATAGCTGTTTCTGAGATTCCCGGCAATCTGGTGGCTAGTTGTTCCGGGGGAAGATGATGCAGTTGCAAGTGGACGTGATCCTTTTCTGGACCGACTCCTCTGAAGGATTTTTTTAATTTTAATATTGTAAGTAGAGCTATGGAATCAAATTTATCTTTGAAATTTAGTTAATTTACCTTCCTTCCCTGATTTCGATAGTCATGGCTCTGGAAACGACATCTCTAGAAGCCAAATCCTTCGCCACGGGAGCGTACCTCTCCATAAACCTTTCACCCTCGCTGTTAATTAAGAATCCACCTTCACCGCGGCATCCTATTTGGGTAAATTTGAGTTTTTCCAAAATTAATCTTAACTACTACTTAAAATTTGAATTTTTGTGTCAAATTGCTATAGATTAGAACTAAAAATAATAAATTTACCTTCAGTAATAAGACACCCAGCACCGTAAATTCCAGTTGGATGAAACTGGATAAATTCTAGATCTTGGTTAGGAAGACCCGCCCTAGTAACCATGGCAGTTCCATCACCGGTACAAGTGTGAGCCGATGTACAGGAGAAATATGTTCGGCCATAGCCACTAGAAATGTTTTACGTAAGACTATTACAATTGTATGTTCAGTCTTAAAAGTTTAAGAAATCATTAAGTTCCTCGTACCCCGTAGCCAAAACAGTATTCTTCGCTCTAATTCTATGCAAGGATCCATCTTCGAGGCACAAAGCTATCACACCCCGGCATTCACCCCCTTCCATCAACAAGTCCAAGGCAAAATACTCGATAAAAAAATTACAGTCGTACCTCAAGGACTAAAAGAAAAAAGGTTCTAAGTCTGGATTGGAGACAAACTTCAGCCTTTTAAAAAATACCTGTCCGTATAATGTATGTAGCAAAGAATGGCCAGTTCGATCAGCTACGCAACAACATCTGTGAGCTTGACCACCTTTACCGAAATTGTATGATTGCCCACCAAATGCTCTTTGGTAAATTTTACCCTCTGGTGTTCTACTGAAGGGCATCCCATAATTTTCAAGCTAAAGTCAGAGTGAGCATTAAGATTGTAATTTTTTTTACAAGTGTGTACATTTGTAATAGTTTATATACTTCAATCACAGCTTTAGGGGCTTCTTTGGTCATATAATGAATGGCATCTTGGTCACCTAACCAATCAGATCCTTTTACCGTATCATACCTTTTCAAAGTTAGATAAAAATTCAGGAACTAGTTTCTAAATTGGTTTATTATATTCTCTATATTCAAGGTCTTTATAAAAAATACACACATGTGCCACCTCCAATCATCAGGCTCCATATTACCAAGAGCTGCGTTAATTCCACCCTATACAAAAGGTTTAATATGGATACTAAGTTATTATATCTTTATTAGATATTCGTAATCCTCTTATCACTATTAATAAAGTGAATAAAGATAATGGGTAATAAAATGAATTGAGTTGTTTTTCACAATCATTTTAAACTGATACTGGAAATATAATAATATATTAAAAATTAATTACCTGAGCAGCAACCGTATGTGATCTAGTTGGAAATAATTTAGAGATACAGGCAGTTTTGAAACCTTCTTGTACCAAGCCAAAGGCCGCCCTAAGCCCGGCACCTCCAGCTCCAACAACAACAGCGTCATAAGTGTGGTCAACTACGGGGTAATCAGTAGATATCTGACCGGTTGTAGTTTTAGCATTTGTTTGTCTCCCTTCGATGGTAAAATGAAAATTACGAGCCGCAGAAACACCAGATGTTCTGGAAACCTAGAAAAGACAAAAACCAATTTGATTAAATAATGTTTAATTTTAATTAAAAATACTTACATCACAATAAAATGTATTTAAAAAATTGTGTACCGATTATTACATACAAACTTACGACCCTAAACTGGCGCAGAGTAAAATTATTATATAACGTCACAAGACTATATACCGAAGCCCATAACAAAACCCATTTAATTTGTATGCCCTTTGAAAAGGCTGTACACTTTAGGTTTCACTTTGGTACACACTTATTATGAATTTAGCTTGAGCATAGAGGTCATAAATAACTAAACCTTGGTCAATTGTGTTATATAACAGATTATTTTATTTTATTTACCTGTAAATGAAGCTCTCCCAGTGCATTTTTGACTAGAGCACTCGATGCACGTAGAATAGACGACATGCTTAGAATAGTAATGTTACGTTTATTTAAAATGTAAATTTATTTAAAATTAAATTGAGAGCATGGAAAAACGTCGACGACTGACCGCGGCGGGTCGCTAACTGTCGGCTGCTGCAAAACCAAAACTCGAATTGTCTATCTCCCAATTGGCTAAAATTATTAGTATGCGTGTGTAGAAAAGGGCCACGTGACAGTTCACACCTTTTTACGTAAACGTAAGTTACGTAACTTAAGTGACATTTACACACCTGTCTATGATTCGTCCATTACTTTGAAACTAACGCAGTTGAAACCAGTGTGTCCTTTATCGTTGTCGCTAGATCTCGCTCTCCTTGCGTTTCATTCTATTGGCTCATATCCAATAGAAATTCTATATTTAATTCCACCTTAAATTTGCAGCGCGTTCAAACCTAGGCTAGCCGTTATCTTTAGTGATTTATTTGTTGAGCTAAAGGGATTAAATATATTTGTACATTCTGACAATTTTAAAGTCCTTTGATATAAAGTTATGGGAAAAATAGTATTAATGTATTATTAAATTTTATATACATTTTTTTTATTTAAATAAAAACATTCACATTTCAAAATATTCATCATTATGTATATTTCTTTTATGAACTTGAATTCTTTCATCTAATTCCTAAAGCAAACAAAATTGATAAAACAGTCTGAAAACCCCCGTATTTTTGAATAAATTAGTATAATCTACCTTATCTTTCTGCGCTTTCATAAAATCGATATCTTTCTCTTCAAAATTTGGATCAATACCGGGATCTTCAATAACGCTCTCATTAGAATTCTATAAAAAAAAAATAGCTTGATATGTTTTTAAATTGAATAATAAAACTAAACTTAATAAAATTAAAAAATAACCTTTTGCGGAAATACTGAAACAAAGCTATCTTTCCACATATCTAAACACCTGTAAAAAAAATTAAAGAATATGACTATTCTGATATTATTAAGGCAAGTGGAAGGTCAGCCCCGATATGCCCTTTTTAAAGTCTCTTCCTCTGCTGCACACCCAATAAATATAAATATGCCTTGTAGCAAAGAAGTGTGCTTAAACAAGTGACCCGCCACTTGCTTTATAATCATTGAAACAGACTAATTTTCGCAATTTTCTGTCATTACCTTGGCAATGTTTTATTAACGTAGTCATTATTTGAATTAACTCCCCCTAAAATCAAATGTGTATAAAGATCATTAAATTAGAGACATGTCACTGATAAATTAGTTTAAAAGGGAGAATGAATCTTGGCAAAGTGATTTTCAATTAATTCATTATCACTAGAAATCAATTTTTAAATTACATTTACTCAGAAACTAGGCTTAACAACGAATCAACAGAAAGTCACGTGTTGTTTGGCTTCATTGTCCCTTTAAATATTTTTATACCAATCAGTTCTAGACTATCAGCTCCAAAGGGAATAATAATTGGTTTGGTGTAGTCAACTATACAGGATTTTGTTAAATTCGTTCCAAAACTAAGATGGCTCAGAGTCATTCTCATTTTTCCAATTAAACTTTCAGATTTTGAACTAGTAAACTGCAACATTGCTCCATGGGCGTGAGCTAAGAACCTTAAAGTTCTGCAAATAACTTTGCGAATTTCCGGTTCAAAGTTCTATAAATATGCGATAAAATAATAAAAAATTATATAAGTTATGTTTTAAAGGAAAATTTCACCTTAAAATTTTTTTTAAGGCATCTTTTCCTTTAAAATTTACCTCAAATAAATCATATTTTGTTCCAACTATAACTAAAGGTACTGGAAAAACATCCACAAAATCTTTATCCTGAAAAAAATGAGAGACTAAGATTTATATAATAATCTGTATAGTATTTTTAATACCAGATGATGAACTCCAAATCTTTTGGCCGCAGTTTCTTTAAGCTTTTCCAGAGTAACATCGCTATCATTCTCAAATTTTAAACTCTTTTCAATTTGATCAAAGCTTTGTTTCAGAAGAGTTTCAAATGTAAAATATAATTCTTCCGGTTTAGAAAGATCTAGCGCAAAAATAATCCCTAATGATCTAAATAATTTTTTTTTTTTTTTTTTAAATTTAAGATTCAAAAATTTTAAATCATAAAACGGACAGACGTTAATATTTCGGCTTTTATTGGAATCTGAAATAATTCCGTAAACAAAGTTCCTCCTCCAAATTCCCAAATATGACAAATGTCCTTGCCCTAAAAGAAAATATTAAAGGGATAATAACAATCATGTTTATAGGTTTGCAGTAAAATATTAGAAAATCAGCATCTAATAAAACAGAATTTAAAAACTCGCATGTGCTTTCGGTTGCCGTTGGCCCTGGTGATTAGATATAGATTTTCTAACATTATCATTCATCATTAATCAATAATTATTGCAAAATTATTAATTAACTGTAAATTAAAGTCGTTCATAATGGATTCAAATTAAAAACAACATTTCACTCCTCTTCATTATCCCTTCAAATTTAAAATATATAAAAAAAAAAAAAATAAAATAATAAAATATTAATTACAGATCCAGAGTTTTTGCTCTGTCTAGCGTATAAATATTCCAAAGCTAATGTTGGTTTAGGAGCTTCTTGTTTTTCCACAAATCGAAACGTTAAAGTTGTTTTCCCCTGAGTAAAGTAATAAAATAGTTAAAAATACTAACATTATATAATTAATATGTTAAAACATTTAAAATTTACAGATTTCTTGTTTCCAGCTATAATTAATGTTCGTTCACTTTGATTATTACTCTCTAAATATTAAAAAATATATAAAAGGTTTAAAAATAGAAATTGCAGAGTTAATGAGAGTGGTGTGTCGTCTGTTAAAGTCTTTTCACGCTGTACACCAGATATGGCTTGCCAAAGGCAGGAACCAATGGGACCTGATACGCTTATAAGCCCCTCACCTTCTATCTTTGATAAAGTAAAACTAATGTAACGAAGAATGAAATCTAACGTAACTAAGAAGGGTGCTTGTGAAGGGGCTCTCACACATTCGTGCCTGGCTTTAAAGGGAATATAATGCTCAAGACCAAGGTGGATGGTACAGCTTGATATTCCAGCCACTACGTCTAACAAATGTCCACTAAAATTGGTTCATGTTACATTTGAAGACATAACGGGCGTTAGCAGACGATTTCGCATTTTGGTTTATAACCCCTATAGTGTGTGATTATATATACCTTCATTTTTAATTTTTGCTTGCGCAATTGCAGCTTCCCAAATATTATTTCTATAATCAACCAAATAAAAGTTAAACATTTTCCAAAGTAAAAATAACAAATATTTTCTCTTAGTATCTCTTACTTAAAAGACATGTTTCTCTCGATGATAACACAAAGAATTTAACAGACATTCCCATCACCATAGCAACGAAAACGTAAACAAAAATCAGCTGTTGCTTAAAAGAGATAATGAAGACGGATCATGTGGTTTTTTTAAATGGCAATTATTAAAAATCACTGAAGGTGTCTCTTTAATTTAATTACAATTTGCAACAGTTTCAAAAGTTGCGCTTTGAGCCAGCTAAGCCTAACTTCATTCACAGACTGGTAAAATTATTAAGATTTGGGGGTTGTTTGGGGCTCGTGAGATTTTTTAAAGCACTTTTTGATAACCTGCAGGTATTTTGACATTTTTACCTGTATATTAAAATAAGTTAGGTTTACCTGGTTACAAATTGAACGATGTTAATTAACTGCAAATTAATGTTTTTACTTTTTAACGTATAATGAGTCCCTTAGCAGGAAAATGTACACCTGATTTCTAATTACTTTCAGTATTTCTATTACTTTTAAATATATTTCCAGTAGCTCTTTCTAAATATTTCTCATTTTTCTAAATATTTCAAATTTTCCAAAATATTTCTAAATTTATCGAATATTTCAACTTCATAAATATTTCTAACATTTTCATTTCTTGAAATTTTTGATATTTCTTAACATTTCTGATAACTTTTTCTGTTTGATATTTCTAATATTGGTTTTTATTTCCTGATTTCAATGGGAAAAAACACTTTCCTCATTTTCATTATCCCTTTAAAAGAATAACATTGTAACATACGTATTACAGGCTAAAAAACTTGCCTTGAAATATTTCGTTTTTATTACAAGAAAAAGCAGTTATTTTATAAAAACTATTACAACTGCAATTATCATTAATTAATAATTACCCACACATTTGAATGTTTTGATTAAAAGCGGATCTTTTTCTCTCGTACAATTATTTTAACGGTGTTTAACTTTTTAAAGTTTAAAATTAAATAAGCTCTAGACCAAAAAAAAAAAAAAATATGACGTTAAAAACTTAAAATAATAAGTTTTAATCATTCTATAAAAACTCTCCCCTCTTATTAATGACGGAAACAAATATTTAAATATCACTGGGAAATATAAGATTAAACTTTAGTTAAACCAAAATAATTTCAATTTTGGACAAAAAACGTTAGTTTTGTATTTTTTCTTTAAAATCGTCTTCTCCCATTAATTTTATTTAATGCAATCTAATATTTTTGACATTATGACAACATTTACTAATTACAAACTGTACATGTGTTTTTTTTTTGGTTATATTTCATTTTCTAATTAATATTTAATTTAGGTTTAAAAAAAAAAAAAAAGGGATAATGAAGAAGTGTGACGTATGATTTTTTTGATTACGAACGTAAAAATAGTCATAAAAACCTTCTCACCAAAGATTAATTTACAGTTAACGGGAAGGTAAAGAGGAAAGAATGGTTTGAAAATTATTAAAACAATCAGGAACTGTGGTAAAAAAATGAAAACATTCTGATTTTATCATAGAATTAAACGGAAGAACTGCAAGTTAACTCTCAATCTTGATTATTTAACTCGCTAAACTTTTGATGAATAGAAGATTCACCTTTGAATTCTATGCCAGACATTTCCTGAATTTTTAATTCACCAACAAGTCGTATTTTTAATAAAAATGATAAAAATACTTGATTTTTCTCTTCGCTTTCAATTACCAAAGTTACAATTTGAGCCTGCTAAGCCAACATTATTTTCAATTGCAGCTTATCAAAGAGTGCTCTTAGATTTGCCGCAGTTATTATTCCGCATTTTAGTTTGACAATGGAGTTAGGCTTAACAGGCTCAAATTGTAACTTTGTTGATTAACTTTAAAATTAACCAGAAAAACCTTTAGTGAGATTTAGTAACGTTTACTCGAATATATTAATGATCGTAATCGATTAAAATAATTAAATGCATTACTGGTCTTCATTATCCCTTAAATAATTGTCTGTTAAAAGTCAATTTCCAAGAATTTTTAAGTCAATAAGCTTCTAAAAAACTCTAAAAAGTTGTGATATGGATGATTAAAATGGCCAAAAAAACTTCAAACTCTAATTATAATAGTGATATAATAAGCCACAAAGGCAAAAACACATTTTTTCTGGGACGCTGGAAAGTGGAAAAAACTACTTAAAAATACTAGTATAGAAATCTAGCATAATTTTGTCGCAGTTTTAATCTCTTTACTACAAAGTTTTTTATTAGAATTTCATCATTAAATAGTGAAGTTTAAAATTTGCAGAGCAGCGCGAGTAAAATCAAAAACTGCGCATTGTATCTCCTAAATTTTTTGCTTTGGTTTTTATTTTTTAAAAGAAGCATTTTGTTTTAGTTAATAGATGAAATTTTTTTTTTGTCGTTATTGAATTTCATAATTTAATTAAGCGCTACTCGTTAATAGCAAGTAGAGCTACAAAAAACAGAAAACTGTGCCTTTTGTATTATATTTACAGTATTATTCACACCAATATATATTTGTTTTGTATTTAATGACTAATGGTTTCTAAACAACGTTGTTTGTTTAAATTGTTTCATCATTTCATTATATTTTTAAATTTTTTTCTCACCAATGTTAGTGATATTGTTTTTTTCCCGAGCTTACAACGATGAGCGCTATCGTTTAATTTTATCTTTTCGTATAACTATTAATTTATAGCTAAAGGATTGTCTTTTTTCATTCCAAAAAATTAAAACTAATAAAAATTAAAAGAGACGACGGTCCTTGGGTCTTTACGATAAACTTATAAAGCCACGCTAAGTCTTAAGTCTTTTTGTTGAGAGGTTTTTAAAACATTTACGAGGCGATAGTATGATATCGTTTTAACATTTCTAGCATTTTTCTTAAGCAATATACATATTGCTTTCAATATTTTAAAACTTTTTACACCTAGTTATGAAAAACAAACGAGAAGTAGCTTCCCCTATTTGCGGTAAATTTTAATTAACAGGGTTTGTCAAATTTATGTATATTTTTACTATAAAAAGCCCCAATGGATGTTTTTTTAAATGAATGATTTCACCCAGAGATATCCATATTATTTGCCTTCTAATAACGATCTAGTTTTGATATAGCCACTTGTTTTTTTTTTCTGTCTTAAGTCTTAGCATTTAATTAACTTATACTCTAAGCCTTGGCTTTTAATTTCCTTACTCACTAAAGCCTTGGCTTTTAATTTCGTTCCTCTCTAAGCCTTGGCTTTTAATGTTCTTACTCTCTAAAACTTGTCAATTTAATTTTCTTACTCTCTAAGCTTCGTCAATTTAATTTTCTTACTCTCTAAGCCTTGTCAATTTAATTTTCTTACTCTCTAAGCCTTGGCAAAGTAATAGTATTCACTTAGCAGCGGATGAACAATGGACAATCATGAGTGTGGTATCAATCTATAGGGTTAATATTGGATAGAATTTTCCACCATTTAGGGTAAAACATTTTCAATTTACCCTTTTAGATTTTCTTTCTCCTATAAAACATACCAAAAATAATTTATACCAAACTGTTTTTCTAAAAAGAAACCATTTTTAAACACGATTTAAGGCCCTTTTTTATTTTTATACCAGTTCGATCTGTTTATCAGGAAAGACGGTGGATTAATATTCTATCCAATATTACCTCCGCGTTCTATCTCTGATTAAAAATAATAAACCTACATCTGAACTTCGAAAGTTTTAACCGAATTTTGAACAAACGGATTAGTACTAGCTCGAGGCGCTGAACCAGTGGCAGGCGCAGCCCATTCCGCATCAAAAGGATCATTAAAAGTTCCCGGTTGAACTTGACTTTGACGGTGGGCTGTCTGTCGCTGATGAGAGGAACCGGTAGAAGCGTTATAAGAAGATCCGTTGGTCCAGCCAGAATTTCCTTGTCCAATTTGGTAACTACTTTGTTGAGAAGACCATTCATAAGGGTTTTTAGGAGCCGGTGGTAGAGGAGGAGGAGGGGCTTGAATACGTTGCGTCTGATTAGGAATGGTTGCTCCTATAACTTTGTTATTCGCTGTTAGGTAAAAGGCTTCGGCTGATCCAACCGACTGGCTCCTCAAATGCGAAAAATTGGGACTGCTCCTTCGGGGAGGCGCGATCGGTTGTTGATGAGAGATAGGCAGACTGGATAAGGGAACTGTGGTGGTGGTGGTGGCAGCGGCGGGAGGGGAAGTCGCGGCTTTATTGACAGCGATATCACTAGGGTTTGAAGTGCTTTTAGGTACAGTGCCTTGATATTCGCTACCGGGAGATACCCAGTGTTCCGTTTTTGTCGCTGGCCAAGGGTTTACTACTGTTAGCGAAAAAATTCAAGATTATTCCATCAAAGGACACTTATGATGACTCTGGCGCAAGATGGCTCTTTACATCCACATAGGGCTCCCAGATTTAAAAATTACAGGAATTTAAGGGTAAAAGTGCAAGATTAAATGAGCAATTGAAAAAAGATATCTGATCTGGTGTGTTCTGAACAAATCCAATATGATATGCGATGATATAATTATTATTTGGGTGTCTAAACAACAAGATTATTTTGCAGACTGAGCCCCAAAAATCCTCAAATTTAAAAAATAGTAGCTACAATCGCGAAATTCAGGATACTGTAGTATAGGATCAATCATGAAATTAAGGATATTATGGGATCAACTCAAATTATAAGATCAGTGGGAGCCCATTACCTTGCAATAGAGTCTTAAATGTTTTACTACCATTTGATTGTCTAAAAGATTCCGTTTGAGTCTGCAGTGCACTGTTAGACAGAAAAGCGTCGTCATCATCGCTACTCAAAAGGGAAAGTCCTTGAGACACTTGTTGACAGATGGCGCTTAAGGAATCCTTCTCAATAACTGGTGATGATTCTGGAATCGGTGCCACTGCGAACCAATCGTATAATAAAAGGTATAAATTAGCGAACAACGCCAAACCCAAAGCAAAATACTATAATGATGAATTGTTAAAAAGTAAATACGTTATTGGTTATAGTCTAAAAAATTAGTTTAAAAATGTTTAGCCATGGTATCCGTCCCCAAAGTGTTAGTAATTAAGGGCAAAACTAAGACCGATTACTTTTATCAAACACGCCGGCGTCTTTCTCACCAGACATTCCATTCTGGCAAGAGAAGATATCGGAGGATTCTAGCGACATGGCTCTCTGTCTGTCCAACGTGGAAGGTAACTCGTTGATCCGCAAGGACAATTGCCTCTTGAAAGGAGAGGTCTGGTTAAGAGCCCCGAAACCCCTGAATGACCCTTGCCTTTGCAGAAGCATAGGAGTTGCGTGCGGTCGTTCAATCGCGTAAGGATTATGAATGGCTTTGACCGGAGGAGGAGCTGGCGGAGGATCCGTTATCACCCTCTCATTAACTACGAAATGACAAGATAAAATTTATTATTATACAAAGAAGACCTGTTGGGCACAAGACTATCCTAAAGAGGTCTAAGACAAGCCTTTATAGTAGAGACAACCTGACTTTCTTCAGCTCTTGTCAAATTATCTTTAGAAATTGAAAAAAATTCGTGAGGCTGTTTTTAACTTTTTACATACAAGTTACGTAGGTTTTACTTTTCATTTAAAGAATAATAAAATAAATGAGGAAAAAAACTTCTAATTTGGTCAAAAATGGTCCTCCAAATTGGAAAATTCCAAAAGCACTGAACCAAATAGATCATATGAAACAACATGAATTCAACTAAAGTGTCCCAAAACTTAAAATACCTTTGATCCACTTTGACTGGATTCAGGTTATTTCATTTAGTCAAATTCTGTTAAAATTTTCCAATTTGGACAATTATTAACCAAATTAGGAAGATTTTCCTATTTTTTCCTCTTCGAGAAAGCCAATTTCTTTCATTATTCTATTTTAGGGAATTGAATTGAAAAGTAAATTCGACGTGAGGCTTTTTCAATTTCTGCTGAGCTTGGAGTGAGACCAATTTGACAAGTTCCAAATCGAGTCAGGCTGCTCGTCTACTCTTTGGGAACACCAAGATAATTTACCAGCAAAGCCTTTATTATCCGAACTTTCTTGGGGAACAACTGCGTAATAATTAAATAATAATTAAACTTTGCAGGAGTAGACCAACAATAAAATTTAAAGCTTTTACATCCGAGGGGTTCTTACACTTGTCAAACTTAATTTCTGCATTAAATTTACCCTTTTCAACGGGTTTATGATCTGCTTCTTGAATCCTTTCCGTCATTGTAGTTTGGCGAAATGAGCCTGTGCGCGTGAATGTGGAAGTTTTGGGGTCAAAGTTCATCATGACAGATTCTTTGTCTCGTTTCTGCTTCTTTTCCAAACAGACGGCGAAAGCGCAGCCAACCGCGTGACTCAGTCTCTCACCCTGGGTTTGTACAAAGCCTCCGTTTCATTTAGTTTATTCCGAAGAAACGTTATAATTTTAATTTTCTATAAGGAGATCCTTACACTTACAGAATCTTTAATGGCTAGGAAACCATGGCACATCCACCTTCTAGTCGTTCCATCGCGGCAAATGTAGGAAAAACCCTTTTCGTGGTTTCTATCCGGGGCGCAGAATGAGACTTTTTCTATCGTTTGGTCAACTATTAGCCCCTGTTAAGACAAAATTTCCGTTAAACTAGTTTAATAGTAAGTTCTATTTTTTTCGGAATTTACTTTAGTTTCATCATCGACTACTCTTAGACCATCCCCTGTAACATATAGAGTTCCCCTAATCGGTCGTCTTCTGGAGTTCTAAAAATCACAAAAACTATCATTTAAAATTCTACGGGAATTAAATATTTCAACCCCTTGGTAACGAATTCGCACTCTTAGAACTTTTAAAGCCTCCTCGCAAACTTGCATGCCTCTGGATTCGAACACTTCCACGCATCCTAGATACTTTTATTATTACAAGGAGAGAGAGAGAGAGAGGGGGAAGAAAAAGTTGTAAATATCATAATTAGGTAGGGGTATAATAACCTTTTCATGGCTATTAGAACCCTTAATGAAGACTAAATATAACACGAACTTTAACTTGGAAACTGCATGTCCCTGCCCGAACAGCCGATTCATCAGCCTGCCACTGATGAGGTTTGCTACATTCGGGCGTATGATCTTTTCTTCTACGGAAACTTTCACGGAGGCTCTTTCGTAGTCTGTCCATTACTTAATAAAAAAAATTAAAATTTATTTAATGGGTGCCTTTATCAAAGGTTTCCTAAAATAAAAGAAGGGGTCAAATAGAATGGTGGCCATCCCTGCGTCTACAGAGCCCATGTTAAATCTTGCCTGCAAATGGCAGCTTAGTGAAACCACCCTGAAACAATATTACATTATTTACTCTAAGTTATGAGATTCTTAAATTGCATAAATTCTTAAATTTACTACATAATTTGTTCTTAGAAAAATCAGAAAGACTAATTTTTATATCCCTGTACACTAAATTTTGACCTTTTTAATTTAGCACAGAGGTGGGACTTAATCGAAGCGCTTCGCCAAGCACAAGCACTGTTGAGGCTAGCGAAGTGCTTTACTAGCCTTCCAATGTATTACACCCTGCGAAGCAGTCCCACCTATGATTTAGCATAATTTTAACAAGTTGAATTGTGTAAACTATGCTTGACTTTATATTTTAAATTTCCCAAATAATTGAAATATAAATTAGTTCTAATGTTCTAAAATACAAACAACACAATAAATTAATATTCTATGAAATTTTTAATAATAAATTTAAATTCAAAAACTAAGGAATATCAAATTTTCGAAAGGTTAATTGTAGGTGTGTCTTTTATAGAAATAACTATTAAATTGATACGAGACTCTGATAACGATTTTTTGTTTGTTAGATAGTTAAAATATGCGTAAAAAAGTATCACGATTTCGCCAAAGGTTTTGCGCTAATTTATAATTAATTATCAAAGTGGCGAACTAGACTCACTAAGCCTAAATCTGCTTCAAATAAATTTTAGACTGGAAAAATTCTTCAGTTTAGATGTTTTAAGGCATATTTTGACGAGTTTTAAGCCTAAATCAGCTTGAAAATAACTAGTCTAGTGACCCTTTGAAAGCTGAAAGTGTAAAATGATAAAGGAGATATCCTGTAGATCTTTTAATTATAATCAAACAGCAATTAAAAATTCAAATTGAATTGCCCCACCCCTAATATTGAACCTTCACAATTGAAACCAAGTGATTTTAATTGAAGTGTTTTACTGGCGATTGTTATAATAAGAAACTAAAAATCACTTATCTAACAGGTTTTCGTTTCACTAAAGTTAAAATTAGGGCAAGTATCAAAAAGTATGTTGGCCCCAACCAGACAACCACCAAGAACAAAAACAGAAACTTACCAACTTTATTACGACCCAAACGATCTTTATAATCTGTACTACTTTGTTGATTACCCATTATTACTAGCCAAAAATAATAACTACGAAATGGATTAACAAAACACTTAAGTTCTAATTCTAACTAATATTAAAACACCTTCCCTCAATCACTAAGATTTTCGTTTTCGATGAACCGTCATAGAAGTCACAAGGGGCGATTGTCTCACCACGAAACTATTAGACTAAAAAAAAAAATAGGGTATAGAAGTGGTCTACTTTTTCTGGATTGGTTGGATACCTATCAATACAGTTCAACTTAAAACGAACCTCTTAGAATTATAGACTTAAATTAATTAAGATTAAAAGAGGAACGGGAAAAATTCTTAGAGCCTCGAAAGGCAAAAAGACACCTCATCAAGTAGAAGAAGGTGAGAATTGAAAATTCAGCATTCCAACACAAACTGTGGAGAGGAGAGGGGGGAAAGTTAGCATCTACATAGGGTGTGGGGAGGCCTTTTGATTCCCCTTTTGCCCCTAGGGCTTTTTGAAGTCGTCAGAGCATAGTCAGCATAGTCAGAAGCCGTGCCTAGTAGTGCCCCCCTCCCTGTCATTTTCATAATCCAACTCCCACCTATGTATCTGGGCCTTCAGCCCTTTCACGTTCCCCATCCAAAAAGGAGGTAACGTTGGTCGCTCCAGGCTAGGCAGGTAGTGGAGCGAAGAGAGCTGAGAAAGAGGGGGGCCCGGAACCAAACTAGTTATTGGGTTGGCCCACAGAAGCATCTTCGTGGGGTGGCCTTCGAAATAAACTTTTTCCCTTATAATTACCCCCCTCTAAATAAAGTTTTAGGCCAATATAACAAGTGGGAGGATGGATAAATGGAGAACCAATGACTTTTAAAGGTTTTGGCGCGATAATTAACACCGCTAAATTAATCCTGACAATCAGGTTTACCGGTTTATTTGTTGCCGGTATGTACAGTAATGGTGATTTCAATTATGAACATATGCCCATTGCACAATATCCGGCTTAAAATTAAGAACAACCTAGGCTTTGATGATGCTAGAAGCATCACAACCGACGTAATGACAAGATAGATAAATCCTAGTCATCATTCATCTTCAAGTACCGATAAAAATGTTTTGTCACTTCTGGGCATGTGGAAATTTAAAGGTTTCCATCGGACTGCTAAAGGTCTCAGTGGTTCATCAAGATCCTCTTAAATACACAGGCTATGATGTCTTAAACATACTAATGTAATCATTTTAACGATTAAACACGAATAATTAAAAACCTCCGGGCGAAACCAGAATATAAAAAAATTAGCTCTAGGTATTACGCGAGACCTGAATTTTGCTTATTGGTCAGATTTGAGGTTAGAAACACAAGGCCATACAGAATTTTCAGATTTAAAAGGAACAAGACACAATTAACGTGGCTAGGTTAAATTTTGCACTTTACTGGAACTATAGGCGTGGAGTTTTATAATAAAAAATAAGTCGTATTATCCTCTACCTGCCTCTAGAAATACTAGGAACTACATTTTAGGCCTACACTCACCCGAGATTCGCGGTAAAAAGCCGAGGCTTAACGTTTGACCTAAAGGATGCCAAGAAAACCTTTAAGACTTACTTTTAGCCGTTCAGAACCGTGAGACAATGTTTTATTCCATTTCTTGAAGAACCACTTTTTGCAGGGGTTATAATAACACGGAATTATTTTTATAAAACATAACTTCACGTCAAAAAACTTCGACAAAAAAAAGGACAACCGATCCGAACGGGCTTCGAATAAAAAATGGCGTAGCCCTTTCTACTTTCTCCGAGAGGGGAAGAAAACCACGGCCACCTTCAACCAGATCTTCCCATAAGCAGGCTCCGCTGGCAAGTTGGCCATAAGACAGAACGAGGAAAAATATTGCCGCAGTAGCGACATCTACTAGAAAAAGATTAAGCATTTCTTCGCGTTATTTTTTTAATCGATTCTTTGAATTTATTTCTAGTACTTCCAAAACGGCAAAACCAGAAAAAAGCACACAAAATTCATATAAATTTAATTTATATAATATTAGGAGTAGATCTACTCCTGATAAAATTAAAGAAACCAAAATAATTATGTAACGCTTTTATTCCAGGGTAATAAAAAACAAAATAAAACACTAAAAATAAATATATTATTTGGAAAAGCTCTTGAATTTTCAATAATGCCAAGAATAAATTATTTTACAAAGGAAAAAATATATATATAATTAAAAATGGTCTATATAAAAATTAATAACGCTGCTCTATATTAAGCAATGTATCCAGAAAAAAAAACTTTCCCTTTTCTATGAAATAAAATGAAAAGTTTGTTCTGGATATGACATTTTACATTTATTGGTTATTAAGGGATAAGCGCTCAAGTCCTAATATAAAGTTGAACTCAATTCTTGCTGGATACGACAGGGAATTAGCTCCACCATTTCTTTCAATACGTCCAGTTCCGTAGAAATACAACTTTCGTGTTCTTCATTCCTCTCGACATAATCTTTGATGAAATTGTAATTTTTCTCCATTTCTTGTAGATTACTTAATTTTTTGCTAGGATCGCCAATGACAATATATTTCGAAAATAGCTGGCCTACATAGAATCTAGCCAACAAAGCCGGTCGTACAACATCATCAGAGTATTTCTCTGGACATTCTCCGCTAGTTGAATTCATAGAATTAATAAGCTTTTGAAAAGTGGCGATACCTTTATCAATCAAGCCGTTAATTTTCTTTACCGCGTGAGGGTTGGGCTTTTTAGGATCGTACTGAGAAAGCTTTAGTTGAACCATAAGAGTGTAAATTTCTCCTAGCTCAAATATTAACTGTTGGCATAGGGACAAATAATAGCGCTGATTCAAAAGCTGCAAAGTTTCTTCCAACATATCGATCCTTCTTTTATGCATTTTGCATTTTCTTTCGGCTGAATTTTCAAAAAAAGCCAAATGATCGAAAAGTTTACTGCAACTCTGGATGATCTGAGCGTAATCAGAAGCTCTGTCAGAGAGGGTGTAGTAAATTTTGCTCTCTGCTATCCAATTTTGGGCCGAAAGAAAAACTTTTCTCGCTTCTTCGAAATTTTCCACAAATCCGTAAGTAATTTGTTTTTCAAAAGGTTCCACCAACTCGTGACTTATTAGCACGTAGTCTTCTATGTTATAGTCCATTGTTAATGTTTCGAGCATTTTCTCAATTTCAATGCCAACATTATTTGAGGCTATTTTATCTTGCGAACTATGTAACAATGCTATACAGTAGTTAATCCAGCATCTTGCGATATCAGACTTGGTATGATTGTAAAGTTCTTTTTCTTCGAGCGTTTGAGCTTCTGTTGATTTTTCCAGAGACAAAATATAACTGGAGCATCCTAGAAAGTATCTGGCAATTTCAAACCGCTCCCGACCCACAAAAAACTGAGAAAGAGTAGCGCAATTCAGGGACCATTCCAAAGGACTGTAGCTTTTATGGGTCATTTGCCATTTAAGAGTTTTATGGCAATAAGAAGCAGCCAGCTTAGTTTCACCCTTTTTTTCATATACTTGAGCCAGATAATAAAGAGAATGAACGTGGGCTTTTCCAAAACCAAAATCCAAGTCTTCATTCTTGCGCTCGATATTTGGGTAACTGAAAAGTTCGGTAAAACTAAGGGGAGGTTCTTTCAGTTCTAATTTGCTCTTCTCGTAAACTTCTACAGCTTCCCGTAAGTAGTCATGAGCTTTATCTAACTCTCCTCTTTCACTCCAAATTATACCCAAATGATTTTTGACGTTAATGCTCAAAATGCAAGTTTCCTCCAAATGATCATTCTTTTCCAAATAATGAGAAGCTTTGTTTAAATGATCTTCTCCGGCGGAGGGTTCTTCAGTTTCGCAAAAGACAACACCCAAAGAGAAGTTAACTAACGCGAGAAGACTTTTCAAGCGTTTATCCAGGTTCTCATCTTTTGGTTCGTCTGTATTTGACAAGTTTGTAGATAGCTCAGTCAAACCATTCAAAAGCTCTAGAAACACTTCCTTCGCTTCGTACTTATGCTTATAGGGTTGGAAAGGCTCGTTATTTTCCGAGTTTCTAATATACTCCGATTCTTTCTGAAGAAGTTCTTGCGCTTCTTGGAATTTTGACTTAGATGAAACCATCCAGGATGTTACATTAACAGAAGCCATGCTGAGAAATGAGAACTGCTTCAGAAAGTCTGCAAATATACAAACTGTGAATAATAACTGTAAAAAAAAAAAACCTACTATTCTAAACCTCAAGAAAATTACAACATACTTTCAATCAAGAATAAACCTTCAGTTTTAATTCCAATGATTAGAACTAATTACTAAAAAGTAAAGAACATCCTCTCAAATAGAGAAGTAACGATGAAGCCCGAAGCGGTTGTGCCTAGCCACTGCCAGTAGCTAGCAAAGAGGATAATATTTACAGGCTATAGCCAATAAACGACGAAGCAATCGTGGAACCGTCACGTGATCAAGTGACATAATTAAAATGGCGCCAGAATTCAAACAGTGAACATGCACGCGCTCGACTGTTTTAAAACGATTCCATCATTTGACACGCATACTAACGTATAAAGCAATCAATAAAAGATAGATTTTATTGAATATCAATAAAAAATGTACCGCAAAACATGTTCTTGAATAGTTTTCTTCACAAAATTTTCAAAAGCAGTTTTTGACATGCAAAACTATCATTATCGAAAGAGTCACGTTAAATATTTAATTTTGCGTTGTATAGATCAAGCTTTTTTCCCAACATAAATATATAGAAATTTACATACGCTCATTCACAGACATTCTACAATCCTTTAAGGTTAAACGTTACAGATTTTAGTCATTTACCGAACGCAATACAAAAATGAGTTACCATAGTAAAGAGTCAGAGAATTTCAATAAAATACCTAAAAAACATTTAGGTAGGGAGAGTCCTATGAATGAAGGAGAGGTCTTCATTAACAAAACTAACAAAATAGTCAATAATTTGTACCCTTTCATGGACCCTTTACCAAAAGATATGACTGATTGTAGACCCTGGCAGTTTAAAGATACTCCGATAGACTGGAGAATGCTGACTTCGTCTAGACCTCAAACTAAAAAAGATGAAGAGCTATTTACAAGGTAAATAACGGTTTGTTTGAAAAATATAAGTCACATTTTTAACCTATCCTTAGTTATTTATATTAATAGAATAATAGAAATGAGTCGTTTGCAATATACAACCAAAATAATGGATGATGAAGAAAACAAATCAAAATTAGCGTTTTTAACTAAACGAAATGGGAGGTTGTACAGTCGAGACAGCGAATCTTCAGAAAACGAATTAGTTAATAACAATAGTTTTGAAGATTTTGCGAGAAACGAATATGTTTGTTCTACACCAGGCAATTGTTACGGGGAAAAAATTTTAAACAGCAAACAACTGGTGGAGAAACTATCTGAGTTAATGTCGGGGAAACATGGGCCACCAAAGACAAAGGCAATTACCAAAAACAAGAAAAAAAAGCCCAAGTGTACTAAATCTGAGAATGCCTCTAGTTCTAATAATTCTTGCAGCGAAGAAACTGATCTTGGAAGTTCAGAGAGCGTCGCTACTCCACCAATAACTACACCAAAACCAAAGAAAAAAATATTTACCAGAAGAGTGAGGAATAAAATGAAAATACGAGGCTCCAGATCTTCGAGAGTTGCTCTCGAAGACAAAAGTTCTCTGACAAAGCTGGAACGATCGTTGCCAAAACTCGAGAGGCCTACAACTGGGAAAGAAGAAAAAAGGAACAAAGTTATTTACATTAAACTACCACAAATTTGAAACTAACAAACACACCTTATCTTCTGTTCATTCGTTTAAAATGAAGATATCATTAGCTCCGCAACCTGAAAATAGAATCGAATTTAGTTGGATAATTAATACAAGGTCCTTTAATCAACGATGGCTCTCAAACTTCATACAAATTATACAATAGAAATTCCATATAAAAATTACTTTAATTTTAATGGGATGGTGAAGAGGAAAATTAAGTGATTTTTTATTTATTCTGCTTCAAGGAGAGCCTCTACCTAATCAAAAGCCCATGTCGCTTTGACACATCTTGTGACAAACACTCTTAGAATCATGCTATATCTCGTTCTTGATTATTTTCAGACACACAATTGCGTGTAATGGATATTTTATGATTAGTCAGCTCTCCTTTTAAGTAAATGCCAAAATCTGAATCTTTCCCTTTCTTTTTTTTGCACATTTCAAACATTTCATCAAAGTTACTAAATGCAAACGATTCTATTATTCTTTATAATAGATAAAAAACAATTATTTTCCTCTTCACCCTCCTTCCAAAAAATCCTCCCTATAGTTTGCGAACCATCGATCTAGATATGATATTTCATATTCTTTTCTTAAAAAGTTCACGAAACTCTTTGATATTTGAATCTGTATATCAATGAATAAAAGGGTTAATCGGTTCCGAGGGCACTTCTTTGTTACGAATTTGAAGAGCGACGCGAACGGTACGCGTTAAAAAAATATTCTCAACAGAGATCGAGGTTAACGAAAAAATTCAGGAACGAGTTTAAAACATTACCGGAGTTAACGATCATCGGTGAAGCGGCGGACGGAGCGGAGTTCGACAACGGCAAATCGATACGGTTTTCGGTTTGAAGAAGCGGAAGCGGCGGCGGTCGAATCGGAATTAAAAAAACAGCGAACGGCACGGTATTCTAAACTCTAGTATTGTATGAAACAAACTGACGCACTTTGATACGATAAAATTCTATTCACGTAAGGTTAAGTTTTAATTTAAGACGTGAAAGGTTGATTACCCTCTTTCTATTAGCCTAGGGGGCGTTGTAGCTTATCTAAAGCTACAATTTCAATATGACACGAGGGATCGGAACACTTACGCGAAATCGCATACCGTAATCGCAAAAAAACACGAACTAAAAATCACGCAATCGAAAAAACACAATGAAGATTTACAAATCCCGTCCACTTTTTTTTTATAAATGTCCGACCCCTCGAAATCAACCAGTCAGTCTTGCAAATTAAAACTATATCAAATTCGATAATCCGTCCTACAAGTTACGAATAAAAATATGCGGCGAGATCCGAACTTGTGTGAGAAAACATTTATTTTTGCGCAAAAAAAAATGATTCTGGCGAATTATTCTTTCTTAGATTTAACTCGAAAAGGAGAAAGGTCTGGGACAAGATTTAATATTTAAGATAATTTACCGTTTTTCGAGACCTAACAAAACTGATGTAAAATAAAATTCGCACACGCCAGGATTAATGGTGTAAAGAAAAAAAAAAAAAAAAGTTAAAAACTCAAAATTATGGAAAATTAATACCAACCGCAACGTGATTAATTAGTGAAAGTAACAAAACGAAAAACAGGGGGGTGTAAGTGATAACTATAAATTTGAGTTGAGCTGACCGATATTGTAATTTAAACATTACCATTATCAAGGTTTAATTTCTTTTATTATTAACTCTGATAATAAGTTATTTTTAATCGATTTGGACTGTTAATATATCAAAAAAATGTACCAAACTCGAAACAAAGGTTTTGAGGTAATTTACAAGTAACAATCTAATTCTGGAAATGGTCTCGGTGAGCCTAAATCCGTTTCAAAAAAGTATAAAAAGTAGAGGCGAATTTGTAAGTCTAAAATCCCTTTATTCGAAACAGATTTAGGCTTAGCGAGTCTAGTTCGCCACTTTGATAACTAATTATAAATTACTGCGAAACCTTCATTGCGAGTTTTAATGTTTTTAGTACTTTTTACACATATTTTAAGCCTTACAATATATTAAATATAACTTGTTTTCAGAGCTTAGTATCCCTTTAACAATTATGATAAAAATGATGAATCAAAACTAATATTTTAACAAAATTTTGGCTACGAAATTTAAATTTCTCGCCAAAAAAGTGACGTCACAAGCACCATCTAACTTAGAATAACAGTTAATATCAAAATTGATATTTTTGTAAAACCTTGATAATGGATACAGTAATTGTTCTGACAGTCTGACTCATCCCAACCAATTAATTTTTAGTACTAAACTTTTGATGACTTTGATGTCTTTCAAAGTTGAAAAAAGATGTTATTACGGATGATATAATTGATTTTTGAATTTTTTTAAAATGGTCTAATGACAGGGAAAAAAAAAAAAACATGAGTAGGAGACAACCGACAATACCGAACGTGAAGAAACGTTTCAATACATTTTTGGTTCGGTACATAGGGATAGTTTGCGACGATTTATCGCGTATGACAGTTTTCCCGAGACAAATCGCGAAACGAATTGGTTAGAACTACTTTTTAGCAAAAATGGAACAATGTGGATGAAAAGAAAATTAACGTAATTACTAGAGCCTTATCGGAAAGCCCTTTCAAATAAACGTTTTATAATCACGAGGAACATTTTTTATATTTCTCTATCATTATTCCGTTTATAAATTTAAACTGGTTGGCGGGGTGGTTTTTTTTTTAACGTGGTAGCTTTAGGTAAAAAACAAACGTCCGTCTCTCTACCATCCGCTAGCAGAGGTGGATGAATACCAGGAGGAGCTGCAAAGAGAACGTGGCGGAAAAAACACCGAGTTCGGATTAAATCGGCCGCAAAGGTCAGTTTTTTTCTTTTTTTTTCATTTTTTTGTTTGTTTGTTTATCATTTTACACCGAACGCAATCTAAAAAACGCATCGAGATGAACCCGAAAACGAAAATGCATCACGGTTGTTTTATTAATAGTACGATTTGTTTGTTTGTAAATGTCAAGACATGCGGGCGAGATAGAACGTGTCCTCAATAAACCACGATTTACTTATGCTTTCTCCTCGATGAAAAACATTGAAAATAAAAACATTTTTTTTTTTTTTTTTTTTTTTGGGAAAAACCAAAAATAACTAAGGGTGGTAAATAAAAACTAAAGATTTAAATTAAAATAAAGAGTAAAACCTTGCGGACGACGGTGGTGGAGATCTCCTCGACGAATACAAATAGTCTGAACTGGATCTGGATGATCTTCTATCGTAAGGGTCATGATGCGACGAAATAGGAGGTAATCTCCGACTGTAAGGATCCTCCAACGAGCGTCTAGAAGAGTAAGGGTCATCTCGTAGAGGAGGGGCTCTTCTTTCATAAGGACTAGGGTATGGCCTCGATCGTTCCCTACTGGAGCTACTGTAATACGAATCTCTGGGTGGAATCGAAGATTCATAGCGGCGGTGATATTCTTCATAGTAGCTATCGTAGTAACTATCCCTTGAATAACCTAAAGAAATGGTAAGTTATATTAGAAACATTCACATTGGAGACTTTGATACCGTTTTGGAAATGTCAAAATGGATCCTTTCGGGGTCTACTGTAGAGATTCATTGGTAAAAAATAAGTTTCAAAGTGTCTAGCATGAACGTAGCTAAGGTAACGCGTGGAATTATTAAAAATATCATTACCATTTCTGGGTGGAACGGCGCTTCGTCTGAAAGACCTTGCAGGATCACCACCCGGAGCTCTACCTGGAGCTCCTGGTTCAGGATGTAGTTTACTCGTTGATGGCTGAAAATAAAATAATATAATGCTTTGGAAATTGAAATATTACACTTAGACTTGTGCATTACTTCAACACTTATACAAGATCCCATAAAATTGAAATTGTTTAGGGCCTTGATAGCGGCATCCGCTTCCGTAGTGGAGCTCATATGCTGAAAAATTAAAATGTATTAAAATATTAAAGTGGAATAATAAAAACAAAGGGACTATACTTACGACAAAACCATATTTATTTATAACGTCACACTCTGTTACAACTCCATATTTTTCAAAAAGGGACTTGAGATCTTGGTTTGAACAGCCATCGGGTAAATGACCAACAAATATTTTGGTTCTCTGACAGTTTAAATGCGCAAAAAAATGTATTAGAAACTTAGACACACTAAACTCTCTTTTAATCTTAAAGTGTCATACACTCACTGGCCCCATTTGGAAGGCTATGGTGTTGCTTTTGCTTCAGTTTTAATTTATCTAAAAATAAAAAAGATTAATGTTTACATTGAAAAAGCTTGTTTTGGCCTTCTTAACAAATTATAGTAAACAGGTCTTCCCAAGACATAAGATCAATTAAAAATAATTGGTAGATACAAACTAATTTTGGAAAAGTTTACAATATTTAAAAGATTATAAGCAACAGTTTTCCATTCGGCAGCTGGAATTTTCTCCCATTTCAGGCTGAAAATATTGTTTTTCACAACACGGTCAGAATTTTTCCAAATCTTAAGTGGAAAAATTATGTTTTTCACCGGAGCCATGGTCATTTTACGCAATGCTCATGACCCGTGTTACGATTATTGCCCAGTGCCTGGCCAAAGGCAGAATTTTTTACTGAATATACCTAGTTTTACAAGATTTTAACTTTTGCCCGCTTTTAATTTTTTTGGTGCTCACAGAGTGGTGAATTTTCGCCGAAAACGGACCTTTTCGACGCAAAGTGTAAACACTGATAAGCAACCAACATTTTGAATGAAATAAAATAAAATGAAGCCCTGTTAATGCCATGCCATGATTGCCATCCTGATGCTGCTGACTGCAAGCCTGCCCCCAGCCCAGTAAACATTAACACTTGGCATAAACAAAGTGGCCGGTTAGCTTTGTTATCTTTGTACTCGTTAATACTTATTAATTGGCAATTTAAGATAATAATAAAGATAAATCAATCAATAATTACCTATAATACCTTTTAAATAAACAAATCCTACTACTCTTACAGAGTTGAAGAAGTTGGGAAAACACACAAACACCGTCAGACTAGAAACCTGATTTGACGCAAACAAAATGGCGCAAAAACAATTGTGTAGAAAAATAAATTGATATAATTCACTTGTCTCTTGACTCCAGACCTATATTATTAAAATTACTAAATAGTATTGAATGAACTGTCAACCAATGTCGTACCTCTTCTAAAATAGTTCCGTCTAAATCCGATAGGACATTTTGTTTTCTATTGGTTGAAAATTTAAAGAGATAGAAAAGCTGTCTGCTATTCGTCGGGGAATCTGCATGTGCTTGTAGGGGTTCTGTAAAAAGTTATTTTAAATTGAATAGAAATTAATAATTACTTTTAATTACAATTAGAAGTATGTATTTACGAAGTGTTCCGCTTTCATTTGTTCGAAAGAATTACGCAACATCTCAGCAAATATCTAGTTTATTTCGCCTCGAAAATAATGTAGTATCGAAGCCATGGCTATATTTTGGGAGACTCAACTTATTTAATGGCTTTAAAAACAGAACGACAGGCCGATTTTACTGTGAGAAACCGGATAATAATGTTGAATCGAAAGATTTGCGGCTTAATTTAGAAACAATCCAAAAATTGGAACGTTTAGCTCTGGTTGACTTTGGTAATGAAGCTGGTGTAAAGAGACTCGAAGAGGCTGTGAAATTTGCATCGTTGATCTTGGAAGTCAACACTGAGAACGTTAAACCAATGTATACCGTATTGGAAGACAGAGCCATCGAATTAAGACCTGATGTTGCTAAAGAAACTAACAGAGAATACATTCTAAGAAACGCTGTTATTACGGAAGAGCATTATTTTGTGGCTCCACCAGGAAATAAACCATTAAAGAAGTCTTGAATTTAGTTAATTTTATTAGTTGTACAGTGAATTTTGTCAATTAAAGTTAAATTTTGTAGAGAATGTATGTTTGGTTTTCTTCTTCAATAATCACAAATTAAGGGTGCTAACAAAGGATGATTGACATGGCAAGCACTCATCGATGAACATTCCAGTATAAAACGATTAATAAAATAGTAGGCCAGTCCAAGGATAAGAGTCACAATTAGTAACACGATGAAAGTTGCTATTATACACGCTAAAGTCCCTGTTGATAGTCCACTCTGATATTTATGAGAGTGAAAAGGCTTCCCTATTTCACCCCTGGTTTCACGCTGGAAAAGTGTTTCACACTTTCAAGATTTATGCATACATTATTTTCAGGCCAAATTCAACTTCATCAAGTTCATTTGTAATTTGTACATTGTTTTAAAATAAAACTAGGTTAAAAAAAAAACGCTACCAAACAGGAATATTTCGTTTTAAGAGTTAAAAATAATACTATTGTCAAGATTGTTGGTTGAAAAATTGTTAAATTATATTTTCAGAAGTATATTAAATCTTGCTTTAAGAGAAATGTTGCCCTAGTTATCCCATTTAAAGTCGCCTTCTTTTCTAGCTTAGCAGACGACGTTGACCATAACCAATTATACAGTCAAAGCTAATTTGTGAGCATAAAGAAAAAAAGCATTTTAATCCTAACAAAAGGATTATGGGGGCATAATAAGTAAGATTGTATAAATTCCTGACTATAAATACTTGGCAGACTTCTCATATTATCTTTATCTGGTATTATTCAAAAAACAAGACTTGAGTGAAGTTGAAATTCGCGGTAAAATATACATCGTTTTCACTATGCTTGTGGGCATAATTAGATCAGATCAGTTCCAAAATAGAACTGCTAACCTTTCTCTCTGCGTTAGATTGCGCTCACAAATGCTTGGCAACAATGGGAAGGGCATTTATAATTTATTCATTTAGTGAAAACTATGTATTCCTGAGGAAAGCATACCTGTCTATGTTTCTGTGGGTTACTAGTATCGTCATAATGGGCATGTCGCCTATTACTACCACCCAAAGGGGCTAGGCGATTATTAGTATCATCAGTATGGGATCCCATTTTCGTACCCTCATCAACCTCCAACTTTAGACCAGATGGCCTGGCTTGCAGCCAAATGCTAGTTGTCAAAAAGTTTTGAGTTTAAACTAATATGTAAAATTCTACTAAAATAAATCGTAATTTAAAGAGACACGAGATGATATGGCGGATGTTTTGGGACGTTATAAAAAACCAGATTGAAGTTATTTCGTTCATTGTTACATGACCTCACAGTGTCGTTGGTCCGCTCTAATCACGTTTCTCTATAACATATATTTACGTTTCTATGCTAAGTTTGTTGGGATCAGTTTCTTTCCATAGTTTTCTTAGGTCCACCGATTCTTCTGACTCGCCATTTTCCAAAAACGTAGTGACTAGTGACAACCTATCTCCCTTTCTGACATCACAGTCTAACACAAAAAATAAGACTTATATTAAAAGAACATAATTTCGATTGATTGACTCGAAAAAGATTCTACTCGTTTTGACTGAATAAAATAATCAAAGGGATAGTATCACTTGATTTTAGACACGCAAATTAATCGGTACCTTTCCTTTACGTTTTGCTTTTAATAAAACATACGTTGCAGACTCAAATTCTCTATTAGTTTTCCAGTCTTGATTTGAAAGCCCAAACTTTAATTGACAAGCCATTGACGTCATAGCGAGAGGTCGAACCTCTTTTTGTACCTGATTTTAAAATTTTCGAGATATTTAAAGCTATTTGAATCTTGAGAGAGATTTTTTTGCGATCGCTAAAAATGTGCAGGATTTTGGCAAGTATTCGACGTCTCACGTCATAGCATTGCCATCAAAATCTTGGTTGGTTTCTACAACTGAGGGACAACCTTATTTTTTTTTACCTATAACCAATGTTTCCCGCGTAATAAAAGGGTTTTCATCCCATTTAAACTTTTAAACAGATCGTGACACTATCCCTTTAATGGGGCTAAAACGTGGGTTTAAAATCAAAATGACCCATTTATTACATAGCTTAGCCCTTTAAAACCCCTTGATATCACATATCTCATCAAAGAGGGAAGTTATCAAGTTAGATTATGTCAAAATAAAAAACCAAGTTAATTCTTTCTATCCTTCTTCAAAGAAAAAAATTACTTGGTTTTAACATAACCGCGAAGTTGCATGATTCGTCAGGTTGCAGGATTCTCTCTGGAGGTTGGACTGAGTAGCATTCGATGTTGTTGGTGCGAAACTATGAATAATATATTAACTCACAAATTGACTTTTTAAAGTTCGTAAAATGTTCTTAAAATTACTATTAAAATAATAATAATACTCACTTTTAAGGCTACTGCAAATTCCGTATTATTTTTCAATCTTAACATGCTCTTTTGACCTTCATCATTTTGTTTTGAGTCCTCAAAACGTACAACCCTCTCCACTGGCCTGAAAAGAACAATTTATTTTTACTTTATTGTAAATTAACTTTTTAACTTTAAAGAGATTGGTGATTCGGAAAGAAAGAACAATAAAAATAAAAACTTACGGGGCGTTTTGAGGCCTAAAAATCCAAGTGGATGATTCCGAAGTTGCCATATCTAATATTTTGAATATGAATTTAAATAACCGTTTAAAAGAATTCAATCTAACATCGTGTTAAGCCTTTTTTCTTGTTTTAACCTTGGCGCGAGATTTGATCGTGAAATTTCATAGATATATAAAAATTAACTAGATACACAACAATACTAGAGTCACGCGCCAAAAATGTCTGGAATAGAAAATATTTTCACGCGCTAATGCTCGCCTTTGACTGTACAAATTTCACGCGCGTGAAATTTGAAAAGTCAAACTCAAGGAAAAAAAGCTTCTATATTGTACATCGATGTTCAAAAGAATTGTGGATCTAGGGTAGTTCATTTTTCAATATATCTATGGAAAATTTTAAAATAATATCTCGTTAACACTAAAGCACGAGCATGTACATTAGATTTTACAATCACCACTTGAGGGCCGCTGGGTCAGTTTCCCTTGACCCTTCGTAGAATAATTAAGAATTGGCCCATGGCTTATCATTGCAAAAAAGCACTGCTAAAATTAAAAATAGGTATACAACTTTGTCGAGAAGTTAGCCCCTCCTCCTCTACCACAACCTCAAAGGTAATGTACCTAATTTAACGCGTTAATGCTTTCCTAAGTAAAATATTGGAGAAAGTAAATCATTTCACAAGTTTCGCTTCAAGAATTCGGACCAAGCCCCCAATACTCTCCTACATAACCGCAACCTATCAACCCCTTTTTTTCCAACAACGATTTTACTTCGTACATTTTAATTTTTTCCTAGAACCACTTTCGTTGTTATGAATTAACAATTATTTCCGGTTTTTCCAAGTTAAAATAAATTAATGAAACAAAAAATATATATTCTGAAGTCGACGTATAGTTTTGACAGCTTGTAATTTAATCATAATTTAATCAAGAACGAGTCTTTGAAATTTCACAGATTCACGCTGTTTTAATAAGAGACCATTCGCTAAAATAATTGACATAATTGCTTCCCACTACATAAATAAGAATTGAGCTCCAGAAGTTGTGTTGAAATTAATTTCGTCAACACTGGGGCACAAAACTATCAAAATTTAACACTTTAAATTAATAAGGGCTTGGAGCTATACGCATGGCCTACGTATTTTATTCGTTATCGCAAAAGATACTGATTTTGGTATTTATGATAACAAAATTAAAGGTCTCTGCGCAAATTTACTTTATATTAGAGTAAGAACAACGATGATTCAATTTGTACAAGAATTTAATTTTAAAAACTTTATTTATAGGAGAACCTCTGACTAATAAAAAGAATCCCCTCCTTTGGCAGTTTGACTTTAATAAAATAATCAAGAACGCTTTTCAACAGAATTTTCTAATTTTTCCTGAATGTTTTACTATACATATAGAAAGAGAATCAATTAAAAAACACTTTATTTCCCTCTTCACCCTCCCTTTATGAAAATTATATAAAAATGTGTGTGGTATTTATGAAAAACCCTCAAAAATATTTATATATTAGCAGAAAAACTGTCTATAACAACTTGTATTGTCAGCAAGTAGAATACTACGCCATGATCTCTTAACATATACATAGCTACACGTGTGTTGAAAAATGAAGGTGTTTTCTACAAATTCTACTAACAATTCATGCGGAATGCCTTTTTTTTTAAATGAAGTTTAAATAGGAATTTTTTGAATCAAAAACTCGTTATTTCTAAGAGAGAGATATCTCTCCGGAAACTTTTAATAATGATTTTTTTTTTCTAGCTATAACACAATCGCTCGTTCATGTTCTAGTCATCACATAAAACGAGATACAACCTAAACAATATTGTTGCCAGCTTGTAAATTATTTGTATAAAAACTACGGTTACTGTTGCCACAAAAAAGTATATATTATAAAAGTTGTAACAAGAAAGAAAAGTGTTTCGTAAAAAAAAATGAAATGAACGTCTTCCCATTTTTGAACAATTTCTTTGTTTCCTTACATGTAGGTTTGTTATATGACGAAATTGAAAGATATAAAAAGTTTCAAATAGAATGGAATATAAAAATTTGTTTTTTTTTTTAGGTATGATATACCGCTTTAAAACATTTTATAAAAGAAATAAAGATGTTAATAAAATCTTCATTAAATCGTTTATATCGTTGAAACAAAAGAATAACCAAGGGGAATTCCTACTTATTTTCCTAACACAAAAAACGTGACGTCAAAAAAAAAGGATATAAGGTTTTTACCCGGTAAATTAATTGTTCCGGTTACATTACCAACGCGTAAAACGTCTTCAGGACCTTTCACTTTCACCTAAGGAAATATAATTCTATAAAGTTTTAATGAGGATTGCTTCTTCTTAAAGGGAAATTGAACTGTAGTTATCATATCTTTAAAATACCAATACTTATTTTCGCTTTGAATTTTTTAAACGTGACTATACTAAGAATTTTAAACACATTATTATAATAATTTAGAGTCATTTTCAAGTATAATTGTTAATCCCAAAACGATTTGTCCTTTCATGTAACATATCCCTTACCAATTTGATTCTTTCCCCCCTCAAAACATTAACCTTTTATTTTTCTTGATCCCCTCCACACTTTGACCTTTTCATTTAAAATTAATTATTTATCCCTTAAAAATTTGATCTTTCTTGTAACTTTAAACTGATGACGCATCAATTTGATGACCTTTCTTGTAACTTTATACTGATGACTCAATTTGATGACCTTTTTTTTGTAACTTTATACTGATGACTCAACAATTTGATGACCTTTCTTGTAATTACTGATCCTTCAATATTTTGACCTTTTCTTGTAACATTATATTAATCCCTCACCAATGTTTATATTTCATGTAACATTACTGACTTCTAAATATAAAAATAATTACCAATTAATTTGTAATTATTGAACTCCAACGAGATGTGCTTTTAATGAATGATTATTGATCATGACAATGATTTTTCAAGGCCCTATTATTGATTATGAGAACACTTTTTCAATATAAAGACTTAGAGCGTGACCACAATAACCTTTCTTGTTAAGAATGGGTTAAAACATAATTTTGCGTAAAATTTAAAATAGTTAAATTATTTTCAGTATCCCTTGAAATGACATCACCGTCATCCTCTTACGAATCAGCGAACCTTGCAACGAACATTACCGATTGACGATCCCATAAATCTATTTCTAAACTTTCCATCTAAAAATGGGTGTTTTGAAATTAATTATCTAACAGAGGGAAGAAAGGAAGGGAATTTTTATATTATTTTAATCACGAGGGGACATTAAAAAAAAATCCCCATAATTCCAAAAGGTCAAATAATGGGTAAAGATTAATTTCGAAGTATATTAAACCTCGTATAGTAATGGGATTTGCCTGAAGAAAATAGTTTTCTCGTTACGAACTCTCAGTCATTTAAAATTAAGTTCTACAAGTAGAAATTATCGTTACGAAATCGAAGGTTGTCGAGACTAACAGACTGTAAGCCGAATCAGTATGAGAAGTCAGAGCCTACGAAGCTACGGAGCTTTCTAAACATACGAATTGAGCTATATGATAGTGTGGAACCTTAGGTTCCAAGAGGTTGACTTATTTAATTGTGATTTTGTTACGGTACCAAGCTGGTACTTCTCCGTGGTTTCTTCGCCCGAGAGCACCGTCATCTAGAAAATTAAAGAGACCTCGATATTTTCTCTTTATTCAGACAGACACCGACCTTTTTACATGCCCCATTCCCCCTCTCTCCATTTAATAGGGGTCCGACATTCAGCGATAAGTTTAATTTATCGCGTGTAAATTTTCGGTGCGTAAATCTTTATATTGTTAGTTTGGCCAAAATCTTCAAAAGGGGGGTGAATATTGCTACCAATGATAATTGTATATGCTTTTAAAGATTGGAAATTGGTGTTTCCGGACTAAAAGTTTTATAATAAAACCTATCCCATGAATAGGATGATCTACTATACACGTATTAGAAATTATTTGTTCAGTTTAAATTAAAGAGAGGGTGAAGAGTAAAATAAAAAGATTTTTTTATTATTTATAAGATTCATAGAACTTTTGCGAAACCGATTTCCACAAATATTTTCCTGAAATTACCAGCTACAAGACCACCGAATATATTAAGATGAAACCAACCCCTAAAAACTACCCATTTCTGTTAATAAAATGGAGTAATAACATTGGAACACCCAGGAGTGGTGATGAAACAATCAATTTTGATCAAAAATGTCCAAACCTTAAATTTCGCTGAATTCCACTAATAATTTTAAACTTCCCTGAATTTTTAACCTTTAATTTATTTCCCTGAGGTTTCCAGGTTTGTATGAACCCTGTAAAATATTCAGGAAGTGCCTCAGAATTGTACAAATTTGTGATTTTGGCATAGAGTAAAAAAGAATACCTGCGACTTCATCTTTGGATCAGTAAAATCTCCGGGACACGTGCTGTGAGACACTCGTTCTTAAATTTATTTTCCCGCGCACAATCGTGATTACAACAGCGTGTTTTATGAAGCCAAAGGTGCATGGGGAGTCTTTTGATTAGTTGCCAGTTAGAGGCACTCTTTTTAATTGAATCTTTACCGTTCTGACGTCTTATCCCGATCATAATTCCAACCCATTCCTACTAAATATATTTATATACCAAATCCAAACATACTTAAGATTCAAATTAAATAGATACACAATTTCTATTTATTTTCAAACAATTAACAAAAACAAATATTGTAATCTACTTAATATCAGACCCCTAACTCCATCTTACCCTTATCATATCATTTGGGAATTTCTAAGATTGTTGAAAAGAAAAAAAAATTACCCTTTTGGTTTTACCATAAGCTGATTGTACCCTTGTAACCCCAACAGAATCCGGAAAAAAAATCTTTCCGTGATACCAGCAGCAACAATTTCTATCGTATTCGAAGGAGGGGTACGAATACTATAGAAAGTAATTTTAAGGGAGGGAAAACACTCTAATTTAAAGGCAGGCGGTTCTTTTAAAAAAATACCCCAAATCATGGTCAAGTAATGAGAACCGCAATATCCGAAAGAGAGAGAAAAGCTCGCTTTTGAGCTCTATCGACCACAAAAAAAAAAGCGGGAAAAATTGTTCTCATTGCACGTTGAAAGTTACCAAATATTTGGAACTCGCGCCTTTTAGAAAAAAAGTAAGAGTTAAAAAGTCGGGCTTCTCGACTTGAACCATTCGACACTGGAACGTCGAACGACTATCAACGTTTTTATCCTGGTTATTTCATTAATCAAATTTCACATGGAATAAACAATTTTTACGTAAACGGATTTTTGCCGGAAAAACTTTATTGTTTGGATATTCGTCGAAAGGAAATTGCAATTTAATTTATAATTTTAATTCAGTCGTCTTTAATTTTATCATAATTATGGAAATAATTAATACAAGATTGTGTCTACTATGGCTTCTAATCGGAGTCAAAGGTTATTTGTGCCAAGATTATCATAACGATGAAAAGGATCAGCAATACATTACCCAAGAGAGTAAACCACCTAATATTATAGTTATCATGGCTGATGATTTGGTAAGTTTTCATTTATTATTCAATTTTAAATTTATTAATATAATTACTCCTAATTACGGACGAATATTTTACTGAAAAGTATAGAATTCATAAATAAATTTAATATTTATATAAATGTGTAAAATTAAGTAGTTTTGAAGAAATTACTTAATTTATTAAATATTAAATGTTTTTATTCAAATCTCTTTGAAACGTTAGTTTTCAAAGAATTATTTGGATATTTTCGATAAAAATAAATTTTAATTAATCTTGGGATTCAAATCTATATTATAGTTTTTTTCCAAGTTAATGATGAAGATAACAATTAAACTTATCTAATTTCTTTTTTAATTAATAATTATGTAAAATGATTAAAAGAAGAAGTTCAAGAAACTCGAATATTTGGGCCAAACATATTTAACAGGAAAGCTTGTTTCAATTTTGAAAGTGCTAGAAAAAAAAATTAAGTTCAGATAAAATTTTGTTTTTGTCACTATGAAATTGCAATAAAAGCGAGTTAGGGGAAAAACTTAATTTGTAAATTAATTTCTATTAGCCTCGGGTATCGTAACACTGTCTCATCGTAGTAAATCCATAGTTGTTTTTTTGTTTAGAAAGATATTTTTCGAGGTTTTCCTTTTGGATGCCATAAAGTTATATAAGAAAGAAATTAGAATTCAACGAGTGCAAAGTTAGGACCCTAATTTCTAAACGGTCATTATCATTGAGATATTATGAATCTGAAATATCGTTAAACTAATATGGAATACCGTCATTTTATAGTTTAAATAAAACTGTAGAAAGAAAAAGTGCTTTAGAAAAAATATCTGGAGCAACATTAGGATCAAAAGACTTTTTGCCCGCGGCTTCTCAGATATTTGAACGCGTGCGTGTGTAGTAACCTCACTCCTTTCCTTCTAAATTACACTTTTTTGATTACGTTCCCTTTTAAAGGGAGGGTGAAGAAGGAAAATCAAGTGATATTAAAAATAAGACTCGATGGCGTATCTGATTGGCGCAAAAAATTAAAAAATATTCCAATTTTGGCATTTTAACTAATAAGAAGAACCTCCGAGTCTCCTAACCATTGGATTCTTAAAATATCCGCGATTATGCCCGTGAAAATAATCAAGAACGAGATTTAACGGAACACAAAAAGTGTACAACAGCACGGGATTTTTATTAAGACAAAGGTGGGATGTATTTTGATTGGTCGAAGGTTCCCCTTTTAATTCTAAGCCAAATTATGAAGATTTCCTATTTTTGTACAATTCACAGACATTTCCTGAATGTTTTACTGTGCAAATTCAATCTTCACCCTCCCTTTGAAGGAAATTTGGTACCGCAATATAACACACTTTACTTTATTTATTATATCACCCTAAATTATCCCCTGATTATAGTAATAAATTGGTTTTAGGGCAAAAACCAGATAATCTTTGGTAATATTAACGATAATTATTTTACTAATTTAACTGGTAATAGATTCCGGACGAATTCTAGAGAATTTTAAAAGGGGGAAACGCCTTTTCGATAGTTTATGTAAGAGTTTTTAAAACAATAAACCCTATAAGAATATATGGGCGAATACAAAAATATTTTAACCTGATTATTTCGAAATTTCGACACACGAATCGTCAATAATTTTCAATTAAGGGTAATTCAAACTGTATGAACAACGTTGAAATGTTTTTCTACGTGTCGCAGTAATAAATTAATTAATTTTAAAATACATAAATATTTATATATAGTTTATGTAAGCGTTTTTAAAACAATAAACCCGATAAGAAGAGTAGGCGCGAATAAAATAATATTTTAACCTGATTATTTCAAAATTTCGACACACATGAATCGTCGATAACTTTCAATTAATGGTAATTCAAACTATATGAACAACGTTGAAATGTTTTTTCCTAATTAAAATAATTAATTAAAAAACCCTTACATAAATATTTACCAATTTATTTCCAAATTTGGACATTAATCTAATTCCTCACATGAATCGTCAATAACTTAAAAATAAGTGTAATCTAAACTTAATGAACAAATATGAATGTGCAGGTAATTTTAAAATAATTAAAAAAAGTTGTATCCTACGATTTTGAAATTTGTTTTCGAAATTTAATTGAAAATAGAAAACTGTATTGTTTAATATTTAAATATAATATATAACGGTGAACCTATTGAGCCTAATTAACCTCTACTAAGTTTTAAAAGAAATTAAATAGTTGTAAAATAAATTAATTAGACTTCTTTGGTTTTTATTTTTTTTTTACTTTAATAATTAAAATTTACATCAAACAAGTCTAATTAAAGAGTAATTATGTTATTTTAGTTTCAGGCATACTTAATAAAAACTAAATATAATTAAGTCCGAATCGGTTTTGCATAATATATAAATTCAAAATATCATTAGATTCAAATTATTACTTTTAATTGTTGAAATTTTTCATTTTCTAATTCAGAAAATTATCATTATTATTTGACTAGACTATATTTGAGAGAACAATATTACTGCTAATTAATATCTAGATTATTTGGGGACTGGAACGAAGATAAGCAAACATTTGGCTCCAGGAAATATCGTAGTAAATGAATCCAAGAGTTTTGGCTTACATTCTTTTTGAAATAATCCGATTGAAATTTAAAAATTTTATTGGTGTCACAATTTCACGCTAAAAATTGATAACCTGGCCAAATCCATCGGGAGGTAGAGGTTACGTTTATATAATCTATTAAGGAGTTTCGAAACAAAATTTATCACATAGTTCGTAATTTGATACTGATAAAATCATTTGCCATCTAAGAAGGTACTTTAATTTCAATCGAAAAACCGTTTTTCTTATGAAAATTGTAGGTTACTTCTAAAACTACAACTTGATAAGCTATATAGGATCATTAAACCCAAATGGATAATACACTAAACACCTTTAGAATATATTAATATATTAATTATACGCCAATGCCACTTGTAAACCGGCCAAATGTATAATTTAATTGAGAATGATTATATAAGATTTATATAAAAGATAAATAAACACTTACGAAGCTTTGTCTATATGCGTATAAAAACAAAATTTAATTCTGAAGCGTTTTCAATCAATCTTTTTTTTTCGGCCAAGAATCTCTTGGAAAAGCGAAAGCAATTAAGCTTGAAAAATTTGACTGAAAACGGAGCTTTACTAATTAATGTACAAATTTTGAAATAGAAACAAATATATAGAATTATTTATGATTTTTAATTCAGTGATTTTCCCACATAAATAATTTCCCATTTGTGGTCTAATCTTGATTTATCTTAATCTTACTTTGAGACAAGTTTATAAAATAAACAAAATTTTTATAGAGTAACTATAGAGTTTGAAATTTCTGAGGTATTATTTTTATTATAATAAATTTCAATAACGTTAATATTCAAATTTTAATTTTAGTCAAAATCTACCGAAATTTGGCACGCAACCGAATGAAGAATTAAAATTAATTATAATAGTATACAATCTTGCTTAGAGTTAAAATTTCCGTAAAGAACTGGTTTTTCTACGTTAAATTTTACGCTAAAAGAGATTACAATTATTTCCTAACCTATACGACCTTTTCGTTCAATCACTAAAAGGTTACATTTTCGAAACGTGCTTATCCGGGACACATTCGAAGAAGTTTATAAGGTGCCTTCACAATCCTTGTTTAAAATTGTTCAATTAAATAATTACTTTGAGAATTAATACACAACCTTGTGAAACATGTAAAAACCTGAGTTAGTTGTGAATGTACCTTGACTTCACCTTAAATTCTTGCCCAATAATATCTAATCTATAACCTCTAAAAGGATTCAACCTCATCCGGGGGTCGATTCCTCTCTTTTAGGGTTTTTCCTGCGCTGCGCGACTATAGATAAAAATAACCCAATCTCATATCCTTAATCTTTGCTTCCGTTTTGTACGATCATTATAGGGATGGAATGACGTAGGATTTCACGGGGTGATGGATATACCCACTCCCAATCTGGACGCATTGGCCGCCGATGGCGTGCAATTAAACAATTACTACGTCAGTCCCACGTGTAGCCCTTCCAGAGCCGCCTTGATGACTGGATACTATCCCGTTCATACAGGTAAAATACCAAAATTTGGGGAAAATAAATAAAGAGATAGTGAGAACTGAGTTGTAGTGTCAAAAATAACTCGGTTATGTCAGTATACTTGATTAAAATGGGTAAAGGCGGGTTTTTAATAAAGTTTTTTTGGGCCAAGAAACGAGCTTTTGGTTCAAATCAAATTTGAAGCTTTAAGGGATAACTGGAGCTAAAAATGGAACTGTTTTTGAATACAAGCACTGTTGAAGGCTGAAATTATGTGATTGGCCCGAATTTAAACATCAAAAACGTGTCTAAAAATTGTGAAAAAATTCTCGAAAACGTTTTTGGCATGGTGATTCCGAAAATAAATTCCATTTTTAGCTCCAAGTTTCCCTTTAAATCAAGCTCTTCGTTTGACCTACGTTATCAGTCTTCGAGTGACAGAGAAGCCGATATTTAAACGAATTTTACATAAGTTTCTCTTACAAAAACGAAAGGAAAAGCTGGAAAAAGTTGATTGAAAACGGAGCTGATAAAGTTTACTTTCCCTTTACGGGTCAAAGAAACCTTGACGCGTGATATAATGTATTTATGAAGTTAAGAACTTGTTTTATCTCTGATGTTTGTTAAAAATTAATAATTGACCGTTTAAACTCGTAACGACTAATAAATAATGCTGCGTAACGGCACTCCTTTAATTCGGAATGAGTCTACAGAAGCCCGCTTTATTTTAAATACACAATAGGACAGTACAGCTAAAAATCCTGTTTTTGATAAAGAAATAAAATAAATAACGGTGTATTCTAATATTGCGCGAAGACACGCCCGAAAGTCAAATATTACAGTTTTATGTATGTCGTGGTATGTGGAATTTGTAAAAAAAACTCCAATAATTTAAAGGAAAAAATATCATTCTGAATAATGGTACCACGTTATTTAATCCACGAAGTAAATAGCTATCGATAGAGAGAAAAAAATCATACGTTTAAAATCTAGAATTTCTCGTTTTTTGAGTATTAAAAAAAATTATCAAATTTTTCAGCATCATATAATTTGCTATCTCTTTGGAATTATCTAGGCTGTGGAATTAAGTGGCACTAATTAATTATACGATGTTGATAAATGTACTAATTACGTTTCTGCATAATTCTTCAAACTACATCACGTAATATATTGTAAGAACATATCGATATTTCCGAAAGAAACTCCAATTACCGACGGTATCATTAGGGTGTAGTGGTATACCTGCTGTTCCAGTTATTCGATTTTTGAACTCAATTTTAAAGAAAATGGGAATACTGATTTATTGAGAAGCTTATATAAAATACATTTCTCTGTCATTTGAAGCATGTTAACTTGGGTTAAACAACAGATAATGTTCATGGTTCGGTTAAACAACAGATAGGGTTCATGGTTCGGTTAAACAACAGATAGGGTTCATGGTTCGGTTAAACAACAGATAGGGTTCATGGTTCGGTTAAACAACAGATAGGGGTTCATAGTTCAAATTTAAAGATAATTATTTCTAACATATAGTTTAACTTTCCATTTTAAACGACTGAAAATAAATTAGGAACAGGGGTAAAGATTCAAGAGTCATTTTTGATTTCGACCTCAATAGTCTGGAGGTAAATTACGTTGTAATATAATACAATGCACGTGTAATTAAAATAACGAGCCCATTTAATTACAAAGAGTAATTATTTTAAATTTTGTCTCGAAGACCAGACTATAGAAATGAAATAAAAAAAAAAGTCCTTAATGACTCTTTAAAAGCCCCTTAACATTATTTTACAGTACATTATTAAATTTCTAATGGTTAATTATGATTCCGATTAGGCTAAGTTTTTTCGGATTTTTTATTTAATTTTGGGGATTGTTTAGAAATTTCAATAGTTTCTTCGAAAATGAGGGTTAAGTTTTCTTTCTCATCATAATTATTTCGTCTTTCAAAACGGTTATTTCTATAATAGGTCGTTTTCGATAGAAATAAGGGGCACGGGAAAATAGCGGGTTACTCGAGAGCCGGTTATATGACCCAGGAATCCTAATTAATATATTCAATTTTATACATTTGGTCTCAGTGCGCTCACGTAAAGAGTTTTGCGTGGGTCATTATTTGAAAGAGTATACATAAACAGACGAAAATGAGCTGACTGCGACTGATAGTTGTTTTAAGAGTGTTTAGGTCCCATTTTTTTCAAATTAAAATACACTAAGCGTCGCGGTCTTAAACTATAACCCTAATATCTTTATTTTGTTTGATATCATCGGTTTAATATCCATAATAAAAATATAAAATCATTAGTAATATAATCACGAATATCTTAAAGGGAGAAAGCAACATAACAATCGATTCCTTATCGCTTAAAATATACCTAATCCATCAGTAAAAAAATTACAAACAAATATTTAACTAGAAATAAATTTAAAACTTACCCTGAAAATAGGCTTACCTGGATTCATGGAGATCCCGAATTTCTTCAGCGACCAATCAGCAAAGAATCGTTGTTAAGGCGAGCCTTTGCTGATTTGTCGCTGACCTATCAAAACTAAGAAATTCAGGATCTCCATGAATCCAACTAAGCCTATTTTCTGGGTAATTTTTAAATTTATTTCTAGTTTAATATTTGTTTGTGATTTTTTTTACTGTTGGATTACGCATATTTAAACGATAAGGAATCGATAAAAAAACACTTGTTGTTAGGTTGCATTATCACTTTAAGAAATATCAAGTTTTATAGATATGTCGGTACTAGTTAGAATATTGGATAGAAATGGGTTGGATCAACAGGTAAATAAAAGATAAATGAGTTCGTAGTAGCATCACGAATCTCTTGAGAATAATCACGTTTTTATATATATACTAATTAGAAAAATATGAAGTTGAATCAAGATTACTCCACGAAATCGTTGTAAGCCTGTATTTTAATTGCACTAAATTAAGCGATTACGTAACCCAGTAAGTTTAAGCTTTACCAAAGGCTGCAGTAATCAGTTACAATCTCGTAATTAGTGTACAGATTTTACGAAAGTGATTAACCCATTTAATTAATATTAAAGATAAGCTAATATAAAATTATACTATTATTTTGAATGTAAAGATTCTAAACTCAAAATCTAAACCTCCTTAATTGACTTCACCCCTAAATCTCTTCTAAAATTTGTGTTCAAACGGCAAATGACCAAACTCGTCAACTTGCTCTATCGGTTATAAAACAAATAAAATAAACCCAATAAGATTTAATTTGATATTTTTTAGCAAACTGTCCATTAAAGATTTTTATCGTGAAAATTGTCTTTAAATCGTTTTAAATTTACGCAAAGTTTGTTTCGGAATAAACATTATGAAGTTTATTGTCACGCTATATTGTCATCCGGGTCTAAAGTGTTTCATTGAAATTATATGAAACAAAAGTTTCGATCGAGTGTCCCATTAAAACTTATAATAATGACCATTATATTAAAATTCGGCGCGTGCTTATTTGACCTTTAAGAAATTCCAGTGGAAATAATTTATTTGATATTTAAAGTGAGGCTGTCATAGATTTTTCAAGAGCTTCAAATGTAATTTCAATAGCATTTTGGTAAATCGGAAAAATTGATAAAAAACGAAAAATACATATTCATAGAAAAAATAACCGAAAGATTAAAAATTTAAATTTCATAATCTTTGAACTTTTTCAAACAAAAGTTTCTTCCAGATTACTACGTCATCATTATGATGTTGTCACTATTATAGAGCCTATAATTGATTCTCGCGAGTTCTACCACGTGATACAATTTCAAGGGGTTCACAAAATCCAATCAGGGGTGGAGGGAGAGACTCAAAATCTTAAATAAGTCCTCTAAAAATTAAAACTGAATTAGTGACAGCCTTACTTTAAACTATCCAATTTTATTTCTCGGGCCGTGATACACACTTACTTAATCCTTTTTTAACGCGTGTCGATTTTCTAAAACGATTTAATACATTTAATATCATTCATTTTTCATTCTTAAATTTCGAAATATAATTTTTCATTGTTTTCTTTTTGGCCCAGGTTTGCAACACATAGTTATCCAACGAGCCGGACCTTACGGTTTACCACTCAACTTTACTATCATGCCGCAATGGCTCAATAAATTGGGTTATGACTCGAAACTCGTGGGCAAAGTAAGCGCCCAGTTTTCTTTCCATTTTTTTTCTTTTACTTTTACTCCATTTTAAATTATTTTATGGACCACTATCTTTTCTTACAAGTCGTGATTATAAAAGAAGTCACGTGCCACGTAACAAAAGATGAAGTATAATGTTTTCCTCGTCTTAATCGATATAATATCAATTTCATATCATGAATATTAATTCATTTCACGATTTGATTAGAATCAACATTAAATTAGGCCAACATTAAATAGGCCTATAATTTTTAATAAGGCAGTTCCCACAATAAAATTTGGCAAACCTGATTTTCGAAGCCTCCGAGGGCCGAGGCTTAAGACTTTAGTCTCCATAAAAACATCTGATAATGGTTGAGTTGTAGCTACTTACATTAATCCAGCTGTCGTTATTGTATTATTACACTGTCTAGAAACTGCTAACATTCTCGGATTAATTTTAATCTCCGCAGTAATATAATAATTAACCTAATATCCGACGAACCGAGATTCATTAGTACCGTCAAAGGGCCGCCATTGTCGAAACTAATATTTTTTCACGCAATTTCATGATTGGTCAATTTTAAATTATTCTAAGGTTGAAAGAGCCAATGGTGATAGAGACCAAAGATTTTTCAGATGCTCAATTGCTCATTCAATTCTTACTATCACAGTTTAGATAAATTAACTAATTACGTAGTTAATTAATTTATCGCAGTAAAACGCTCTTTAACTAAGAAATTTAGCATTAAAGCAATGAAAAAATTCATACTTGTACATAAGTTTACAGAAATGAAATGAAATTATTATCGATGGCTACGTCATCACTATATTCGCTTAGCTATTATAGTGCCTCTTGTTAATTCTCGCACGTTCTGTCACGTGATAAGGTCACTTTCGCGCGTCTTTTTCGTAACAATACCGACGTGACAACCCATAGGTGTAAAATTTGGAATATAACTTTTAAATAGTATGAAAAAACTAAAAAGATAATCTATATGGCTTCGGAAAAACATGATGACAGCCTCATTTTAAAGAAAATTTTAAATCATATTAATTTTATCACATTATAAGTATTTCGGTTTATTGTTTAGTCTGTCAAATAAATTAATGTTTTGGGTATTTAATCTTAATCTTGCGAGATTTTTTTTTTTATTTTGGAATTTCTGAGATAATAATGCGTAACTATATGACCTAATTATGGAAAATCATAGTCAGTAATAAAATATACGGTACAAATTGTGCGTACAACAAGTTCTTATACCATTAATTTTATATTTTGTTAAATATGGTTTAGATAAAGGAAGCCTAGGTTTGAGCGTGATTCAAATTAAGGTGGAATTGGCTTTAAAGTGTGGGAAATTATAATGTTACCGGCGTAACGATCAAAGTTACTTCAACTGCCTAAAAAATATCAATTTGAATAAATTGAGTTTAATTTAATAATAACGGTGAGGGAAATCATTCAATTGTGAAATTAATAAATTATATTACAGACATATTATGTCAAACCGAACATTTCGTCATTTTTTACCCGCACCTAATCTCGCTGATGTTAATCTAACAAGAAATTCAAGATAAATTAAGAAATCAAACATATGGTTTTTTTAGAAATTCCAAAATTTTAATGAATACTATTTAAATGGGTGGTGCAATATTCGTGATTTCAATTTTAAGGGGAACGAAAGGTTGAGGTGTTTGACGCGGGCGTATTTCCCCGTTATTTTGGCGATCAAAGCACCCATTAGTACCCCAAGGACATAAACTGACACTTTAGAAAAGCAGACTTATACCCTTTAAAGGGAGGATGAAGAGGAAAATATAGTCCTATATATTTTTTTAATCATTCTGCTTCTAAAAATAAGACACGTTTGCGTAGTAAAACATTCACGGAAGTGTTTCTGAATTGTACAACAAATCAGAAACCTGATTTTGACGTAGAATTAAAAGAAGAACCTTCAACTAATCAAAAGGGCTTAAAAAAAACAACAGTGGCACGTGCTTCGGCATTCACTCTTTGAATCGCGCCAAATCTCATTCTTGATTATTTTTCAAGCTAACAAACGTTCGTATAACAGCGCGGATATTTTATGAAGCCAAAGGTGATGAGTATTTTGATTAGTCGGAGGTACTACTTTTAATTGGATGGAAAACTATGAATCTTTTCTGACTGTTTCCACAATTCAGACACTTAATTTTCCGATTCACCGTCCCTTTACAATGTTTTGTTTATTCGCGTGTCTAACGGCATGGTTTTATATTTTTTACAGTGGCATTTAGGCTACCATCAAACGAAATACACTCCGACTCGACGAGGTTTCAACTCGCATTTTGGATTCTGGGGTGGCAATTCCGATTTCTTCGCGCACACTGGTACCGAAATTTACAACCGAAGCTCATTTAACAATATACCGAGAGAAGTTCAAGGAGATAGGTGAGGCAAACTACAGATCATTTACTAAATTAAAGAATAATTTAATTGTCGCAACTCGTTTAGAGTTGCCCTTTAAGTCCGAAATCTCACTGTACTATATTAAATTGTTACACTGTTATCTCACCTCGTTTTTAGATTCGTTTACAGCGGATACGACTTCCGCCGGAATGACGATCTAGTTCCAGAATTACAGGGAAATTACATAACCGATTTGTATACCAACGAAGCTCTCGATATCATCGAAAAACACAACAAGGAGAAAGTAAGACCTTATAAAATTTTTCAGAGTGGGAGTGTACCGAAAAGAAACGCGGAAAAGGTGTGTTTTAAATCACCTAATCTATTTACAGCCCTAGTTTCGGTACACACGTAGATTGATACGGTTATGTTATAAATCCAATTTCCTTATCGTTCCCTTCAAATCTGAATGCTCAAATTTGCCATTAGATTAAAAAAAAAAAGAAAAAAAAAACAAACAAAAGAGACCGTTGCCTAGGCTATATCGTTTGTTTTATTCGAGTTTAAACTGGAAAAATTTATATTCTTCTTTTCTTATCGCCTCTTTTAGCCATTATTCATGTTCCTATCTCACCACGCTCCTCACCGTGGAAACCTTTTACTTCCGGTTCGATCCCCTCCCGAATACGCCGACAGATTTTGGTATATTCGAAATTCCACCCGAAGAAATTTCGCAGGTATTATAAATAACATAACATTACATTCAAAATCAACCAGAGTATTCAGAAAAGACAAACTTAGTTCACCAACTACACCTCTTAAAATACCCTTCAATCATCTCTTTATTCATAATATTTTGTTCAGAAATCTTGGATTGATTTGTAATGTGGTTGCCTAATGTAAATCTAAAGTTACCACCCCGGCTAGACTTAACAAAAAAAGAAACCCGCCATTTAAAAAACTATTTACATTTCTTAGTCGAAATAATTACCGTAATACCATACAAAAACTAGGTTAGACCAAGTTAAATTATACGTATAAACGTAACTTACGATTTCTATGTAGAAGGGTTGTTTTCTTTGATTTGATATGCCATATCAATGTCGTTGAATTAAGATACAATGGCGTTAAAAATCTCTCTGACGAAATGGTCCATTAACGAATACAAATTCGTTCGCGTATAGGTGTAATAGCCGCCTTAGACGAAGGTATCGGACGAGTCGTACACGCCCTCTACGCCGAAAACATGTTGGATAATACCATCATCGCTTTTACCACCGATAACGGCGCCGATATCGCGTACTACGGAAATACGGGAGGCTCCAACTGGCCCTTGAAAGGATCCAAAGGTTCCTTATGGGAAGGTGGCGTTAGGGGTGTCGGTTTCGTTTGGAGTCCCTTGCTCAAACGACCCAGAAGAATCTCGCAACATTTGATGCACATGTGCGATTGGTTGCCGACATTGTACAGAGCCGCTGGTAAGATCACCAATAACGTCATTCGTTACTAAAAGTATTTTAATCCCGTGACAAATTATTTGTTGTCTTAATAAAGGCGGAGATCCGGAAGAAATGGGACCCATCGACGGGATTGACATGTGGGATGCTCTCTCCCTAGATTTGCCAGAATCGCCTCGCAAGGAATTGCTAATCAATTACGACTCATTGGACGAAACATCCGCCTTGAGGATGTACGACTATAAGATAGTAAACGGTCCAGCCAGTAATCAACCGTACGATCAATGGTGGGGACCCACCGGACGGGAAGTTCCGGCGCCACCCAACACCTACAGTTTGGATTTTGTTTCCCCCGTACTACAGCGTTTCCGTTCCGAACGTCGCGAGGCGGTCAGTATCAGGCCACATCGTCTGTTAGTTCCATGCGGCGAAAGACCACGCGACAGAAAGGAAGATTGCGACTTGAGTGACGGACCATGTCTCTTCAACATTAGAGAGGATCCTTGCGAGTATCGTAACATTGCCAAAGAATTCCCGGATGTAATATTTAATCGCGCTAACATTTAGACCTAGTTCTTTGAAATTAATTTATACCCATTGTCTTACATTTAGATCGTCGAGGTGATGCAAAACAGGATACGAGATTTCAAGCGCACTAGTTTACCGCCGTCTTTCCCGCCTAACGATTTCAATTCTAACCCACTTCTTCACGGAGGTGTTTGGGTCTCTTGGAGAGATTAGGAACCATCACTCTGGCCAAGCTATCGACCACGTCGAAAAGTTGAAACACCGAGCGAATCGTGAAACACGCCACGCGCAGGCCCGTTTTGCGCTTGTCGTCACTCATGATACGCTCAAGTCTTCGTAATCTCGGCCACGAGGCTCCGTCGAATATCCGAGAACTTGGCATAGATTTCCCTAGCAGGAGTCCAGGACACTAAACCGAAATCTAGCCAGGATCCGATTATGAGTCGTTTCAATAATCCACCATATTCCTTACCAGCGAAAGTATCCATCTATCGTGTACTGAGCAATGTTAAAATCGCTTAAAACCGTTTACACCCTAAGCCTAATTCTCGCTTATAAGGAATAGCGTAGATTAATGACTGAATCTATATTTGAAAATCCCAATTTGGATAAACATTGCGCAGATATGATCAAGCGCATGCGTGGAGTGGCTCTCATAATTACTCCGTGGCATTGTTCATTAATTTTCAAAATGACAGTTTGGCGTTTTATTTCGTACAAGCAGAGCTATAGGCTCGTTAAAACTGAGTTAGGCTTAACTTTCTCCACCTAAAAGAGGCGGAATTAAGTTCGAATTTTCTGATCTTTTTTCCGCCTTTTATTATTGGCCAAGTTCCCGCCAATTTTTCCCGGGTAAAGTTAAGCCTAATATGTCTCATTTCTGATTAAGGATACAAAATAGGCCAAATAGGTCGGTTATCCTAGTAAGAAATGTATATAGTTAGATAAATAATAATGAGATGAAGGTTACTAAAAGGTCTACCTTCATATTGCTTTATTATTTTCGTGTTTCTTTAAAAATATAGCGCGTTTATGGCCATTAAGATGGTGTCAATCATCTTGAATTGTTAATGATTGTAACGAGCCTGTGAGAAACGGCCAATATATATTACCGGTGAAACAGGATACGCTTTTGTTGTTTTCATCTAACGATAATTTCAAATACCCCGCGAAAAATAAAGCGAACGTTTTTCAGTATACTCAAAACATAAGTTTATAAATCTTCCACTCAAAAATGTTCGACATTTAGTTCTCCTTCGACTACCCACCCTCGATTTCATTCATTTGATCATAATTTCTCAGGAGTCTAGGAGACAATAGAAAGTTATTAAATGAATCCAAGCGCGTAAGAAATAATTTTCGCTTTACTCCGCTAAACATCTATTACCTCGCCAACATTGTCGACAGGATTTTCGATTCTGTGGCGCGATACCTCAGAATATTCATTTAGTTTATGTATGATAAAAAGATTTAAAAAATTAGTCTCGCCTTAGGGAACTTCTTTCTTATACGCTAGGCTTAATAAAATCGCTACCAGTAAACTCAGGGGGTGCGAAATGCAATTATTTTCTTTTCCTCTTCATAACCAGAACAGTTTACCCTAAATAATCCTCAACGACCAAACCATACTAATTCTGATTCCACGTAGTGTTTTGGCGTTGTGTTTATCAAATTATAAAAATATTTTTACAAAGAAACCCGACGAAATTACTATGTCAAATTATCATGAGTAATTACTACCTGAAATTTCAAATGTAGGGGGCCAAAACTACTTTTGTTTGATTAAGGGGAGAGTGAAATGTTATTTTTTTTTCCTTTTTTTTTCGAGTCCTTAATTGGCAACTTGCCTCTTTGGTTCCCAATTTATTATTTTCATTTGTTTTAGCATATAAGAAAGATTTGGTATTTATTTAGCTGCTACTATTGCTCCAAAAGAATGCATTGACTCAATGCATACTTTTGCATTTACTATTTTTGAATGCTCCAAGGAGCAGTTGGAGCAGCCCTATCAAAATATGCTTTAAGTAAATAAACAAATTGAATTAATGTTAGTGTCTAATATAATTAAAAAACAATGAGCTCAAAGAGCTCAAATTAAAATTAACGTCGTAGCCAGGGGGTGGAAATTAAATTCTTATAAACCTCTCTAATAACAAACTAATTAAATAGTATCCTCTTTTGGGTGTCCTAATTAAATCGACTAAAAGTAGAAAAAAATTTGCATTTCATTCTCCCTTTTATAAAAATCACCGGTATTTTCTGCTTTTTTGGTAAAAAAAACCTAGGAAATTAGATTTTTTAAAATATATTTGATCAGATGCTTTTTAATGTAATATTTATCAATAAAATAGTTTTATTACGATGAATGTGTCCTTATCAATCTAGGTCATAAAGAAAAGAGCGAAAAGTTTTGCTTCTTATTCAAACCACATTAAAACTAATAAGTTAAAAAAAAAAAAAAAAAAAAAAAAAAAAAAAAAAAAAAAAAAAAATCGAAATTTAATTCGCTTATAAAAACACCTGTATTTTCTGCTTAGAAAAGGAAAGTCAAGTATTTTATATTTCCGGAAAAAATTAAGAAGTTTTTCTATGAGAATTGCACGTATTTTAAATATTTTAAATATTGAAGAATTTACAAGAAAAACAATTTGAAAGGGCAGAGTGAAATTAATTTGGTAAGGCCAATAACAGTATTAAAGCCATAGACATATTAAAAACGAATGAAACATATTTAACACTTTAGGACTTTGAAAGCGTTTTGAATGTTCAAATCAACCTCGTTAAAGTGAGACTGTAACCGATTTTTCATCAATTCCAAATAAAATTTCAGTAATATTTTCGGGAAGATCGTAAAATTAAAAATAAAAATTTATAATCAAACTCCTCGAAATTTTTAAAAACAAAAATACTACGGCCGCATGGATTTTCTAGAGCCTACAGTTGATGATCGCGCGTTCTTTCAAATTAAACGGTCGCTTTCGCGGGTTCTTTTCCGTGAAAGTACTTAATTTAAACAAAAGTCTCACCTTTTTTTCGAAACTTATCGTTAATTACACTCGGGAATCATTAAATGTAATCAATCAGAACCAAAACAAATCTGCGGATTTTTGTCAATTTAGTTTAAATTTTGAACACGTCAACTTAGGGGTTAAATTTTTAAATACGTTTTTTAATAGTATGAGAAAAAATTAAAATGTTATCCTTAGGCATTCGAAACAATTTGTTGACAGCCTCACTTTAACAAAATATCTTTAAAATTTACCCTAAAAATTAGCAAATTAATTGACCTTTAGAAAACAGTAGTTTTTATATTACTGAGAGTGCAGTAAGAATGAAGAAAATTTCGTAAAGCTCGCGTATTGGACTAGGGCAAGAAGTGTCCGGCTTAAACAAATTTTTACTAATTGGGCGGTACAACTAAACGCATGATTAACCATGTAAATCGTGCGTAAATTACTGTAACATTATCAGCATTCTTTGAAATTCCAATGACCATGCAAAGTTAAAATTAAAAGTAAACAAATATCTTATAAACAAATTAACTTAAATTTCATTTAAAAAAAAATATATACTTACCCCTTATGTTGTATTCACCTTCTCTAAGAGATGTTAACTTACTATTCCACCTATACTACTCATTACAAATTCCGATTTAAATAGGGGTTTAAATTCCTTTGGCCTTCGTGCTGCAACGATTTCGCTTTCATTACTGGTGTCATAATAAAAATAATGTCATTATAAAAGATAAATTTAAATCCGATTTAATCCAACCAAATTGGATTTTAATCGGTGACCTTACAGTTCCTATTTCTATTTGATTAAAAATTTAAAAGTAAAACGATTTACGTTTCATTTCAGGCGGAAATTTCTACAAGTTGGAAAAAAAAAAAGAATTCCACTAACGACAATTCGATTCAGAAGCGATAGTAATTAGTGGTTTTACGCTTGGTTACTCCGTTAACCAAATAATTTAAAGAAACAATGTTTGTTTCTTTTGTGTTTGGAATTCAAATGTTAAATAAAGGAACATATCGTATTTATTTAAATTTTCGGATATATATTTTAAGAGTATTTCCGGCAATTTAAAGTCTACTTTTTTTAAAAAAAAATTAAATTCACTATTAATTATATTTAAGCGTTAAAACAAAAATATAAATGCTACATAATTGGCGACACTGAACAGTATACTCCTTACCCTGTGAAATTATGTAAAAACTGTACAGTTCATTTTTACGCGTAATAGTGTTGAGTCACGTTTAAAATGACATAAAGGTTAAAGGTGTTAGTTCACTCGTGTTGGACCAGAAGAGAATTTCTAAAATATACCCTAAACTTTAGCGCCAAAACTGAAAGGGAAGGGGCTAAGATTTTACAAGTGGTGATGTTAGCCTCCCTGTTTTGGCCCTAAAATATTGGGTATTTTTCCAAATTCCGCTTCATGTCTCAACCCGAGTAAACAAACCCTATGTTAAACATAGGATTAGACTAAATATATTAGTGAACGGGTAAAGGAGTGGTTCAGTCTCATACGACTGTGCTTGATCACGCAATGTTTTCCATGGACTTCTCGTCTGTAACTTCCGTAAGATTTAACCTAATTGGAGGGTTTCTAGGAAAAATATTTTTAAAATTGTGTCAATCCATCGTAAATTTAAGCGATTTCAACTTGATTTATGAGCCGTGCAAGGTTAAAAAACTAATTTAAAGCTGAAGACTGATCATAAGTTAACAGCTTAGATTCCATAAGTTTGACTGACAAGAGATATGAGAATTCCTTCATAGAATCTGGTCAGCCACCTGTTGTAAATTGGGCACCACCATTACATCCCAAAAATGAAATAATTAAGATAGTTTTATACCGTGTTGTGATTTTTTCTATGCCAACTAAAGACTAGAATCTTTCTGGAATACTGTTCAATCTATCTGGTGGCAAGCTGTAGAACAGTGGTCACATGACCCTATCGCGCGCGTCGTTCATTTCCCGACTCGCACTATATTTGACTCTGGCCACGCTCAGCAGCAAAAGTCTATAAGCATACGCTAGGTCAATTAAAAATAGATAAATAATATACCTTTTAGCTAAAGAGAAGAAAGGTTGATCATGGCCAAATTTTTCACCGTCTTCGATAGTTTGTGGTAGATTTTCGTTGAGGGTTTCTGGTAGAAAGAGAGCAGCGATGCCTGCCATGACAGCGAAGAGACCCATAATGGTAAAAGGAATATGACGGCTGTAGTGACCCTAAAATATGAAGGATATTCGACGGTATAATAAATAAAGTTATCCAGCTTGATACGGTAAAGAAGATCATTTCCTTTTCTTACCAAATAAATTATATATGGTGTGCAAATGGTAATAATTGCCGCGAGAGTTCCGGCTAATCCCAGTCCGGAGGCTCTAAGAGGAGTTGGGAATATTTCGGCCGCTTGTTGGTACATAACCATGTAAGACGCTGAACATCCGAATTTCCCTATCAAACTCGCTACCGTTGTCAATGTCTCCGAAGCTATTATATATCAAAAATACTATTTGTAGTCCCATGGTTGTGTTACTTAGGTAAAATTTAAAATTGCTAATTGGTAAAAGGAATCTCTGTCTGGCCTAAGGGAATATCCTCGCTACTTCAGTACCAAAAATGCGCGGTTAACGTCACCATTATACTAAGCAAATCAAGGATATAAATTCAACAGGTGGTGATTGGGCTGTTATACCCAAAATTTCGGGCTATGACCTTAAATATTCCCCCTTTTGGCGCTGAAATAGCAGGGATATATATTACTAGCCCAAGTAAACGGACTACGCGCTACATAGGCAGTGATTAGTTTACTTCATCTCCTTCAAGATACACTAATTATCGCGTTTAATTGGTGCACCAAATTTAAGCGAATATTAATTGAGTCATTGCATTTTATATTTGAGTGACTTGGATCGTCTCTAATCGAATTTGGATCAAAATAACTGCAGGCCCTTAATTTTGTGAGAAAAAAAACAAAAAAAAAAACACCCAACTGTTATTGAAGGAGAGAACGGGAATAAGACACCCTAGGCCGGTAATTAACAAGAAGGCACTGTTGCTCCATCGTCTGCCAAGTCGAGTTTCGATCAGGTACCAAGCGATCATATAGGAGGGCAACTCGACAGCCGACAACAAGAAGAAATTCATAAATTCGTTCCCGTACAAGTGAGAGACGTTAATGTGGAAACCAAAATAACACATCGAATCCGCTATCCTGAAATGAAAAAACCAAAAATCGTGTTTATTTATGGATGACACTAAAACTACAATAATTTCAGCAACTTACCAAGACAACGATAAAATGACGAATCTCTTTAGAATGATGGGGTTTTTGAACAATTCCAAAGGAGAAGCGTAGTCCGTACTGTCATCGTTTTCTTTCTGTTTCTTTGCCGCGTATTTCTGTTCTTGAATAAATCCGAAAGAACGATACGAAAAGTCGGTGAGGAATCGCTTCAAAACATTCTTCATGGGCTCACCTTAAAAACGTTGACTAAATCTAAATGCGAAACGTCCTTTCCGTTCATCTTGGCTACTTCGTTAAGAACTTGGCTAGCTTCCTCGTATTTCCCTTGCGACATTAACCAACGGGGAGATTCGGGAAGAAATCTACAAATTAATGATATGAGTTACTCTTAGCCTAATTGGCCAATAGATTATATGAACATTGCTTTGTATGATTAATTTATATCAAGACAATTTGAAATATTTTCATCTATTCGTATTGTATATATATAGGTATAAGAAGTTGTTCTATATGGTTTCTTAGCTTCACCAATTTGTAAAACTGTCCACAACGTACTTGACGTATAAAATGTATGGTATAGTTGCCACGACGCAAATCCACCCGAAGGTGATCCAATCGCCGCTAACATAAGCCGCCAATGGCACGGCGGCAAGGCCAAGAGTCCAAGATACGCAACAGATTCCGTTCATTCTGGTTCTCATCTCCGGAGAGACCATCTCGACCACTAAAGCGACAATATCAATGAAATCAAGAATGTGATATAGAAAACAACACTTAGAATGCCTAGCTATAAATAAAGAAACTCGTTCAGGGTGTGTAGAGGTCATAGGCCAAATAAATTGGGCTCCACCCAAACGAATTCCTTCCCAAAACGACTTTCAGTTTACTACGGCATTCCTAATGTAATTACGACGCAAATTGTGACAATATAAGGGTAAAAAAATCGAACGTACGAATAAGATACGGTATTTGGAAGACGGAAGGCAAAAGACCTCCATTAATCGTTCGAACTATGGCGAAAACTACAAAATTTGAAACCAAAACTGTGGATATAGTGGAAATTAGAGCCACGACGGCAGTGATTATATAAGATTTTTTCCTCCCTATCCTGTAATAATTAAAATTAAAACTAAATCGAGAGCTTAATTAAATAAATCAATTAAACTTAATTACTTATCGGAAAGATATCCAAAAACGGGGGTACCCAAGGCGGATCCCGCGTTCGAAAGGGTAAATACCAAGCTGGGTAAACAGTCCTTGAAACAAACCAAATCCCACTGTAATTATTTAAAAGAGAGAAAAATAAATAAAACGAACAAAAGTCACACCCTGTTGCGTTATAACGTTCTCTTTGAAAAAACAATTTTGTTGTTATTCTTTTAAAACAATAAAATAATAATGCCAGGCGTTCACGCCAACGAAACATCCATTTTCTATTTGTTTAACAAAAAATCCCTAATTTCGAGGGTAATTTTCAAAGAAAATAAAACTCGAAAAGCTTTTAAAGATATTTTTAGAACAATAGGTGTTTAAAATTCCCGATCAGCAATTGATAGATTGTCAGTAATTTGCGATGATCGGTACCCTCGAACTCGACTTAAGACTATAAAGTCGAACAGCATGGCCTATTAGTTTGTGTTGAATGTGTTAACCACGGTTTGTATTCAAACTTAATTCAGTCTGACTTTGATCAAAATATGTAACGTTTCCAACTAGATATTATAATTATAGCGTGAGCAAATTCCGAGTGAACGTTAACGTGCCAGGATGTTCCTCCACTCCAAACTATAATAGGAAAATATAAGGAACTGTCACTTCGCTTTATCAACTTTTAGAAGAGCTATACGTCACGCAACAAATAATACGTCACGGACACTCAAGATCTAAAATAAACCGCGTTTTAAAACTATATGCAAGGTGTAATTGGTGATTTACTTCTTGTATTACTTCTTAGCAAATATTTAATAGAGAAATTTAGTTTCGCTTCTAAAGAACGAAAATTATCGAATATCTGGCTTTGCCTTACGTCACGAATGTCCTTGAGTTAGGATTGAAACGTTTTAAGGGCTATAAATATATAACTAAAAATATACCAATTGTTTAACTGCTAAATGATTGTCCCAAAATTGTTAAATGTAAGAATAGAAACTAGTTACTCAATTACAGGGTTGTCTTCGTCTTCTTTAAAGTTATTTTTCATATCGCATTATACCACGAATCGGCTTCAATTATAGTTTTGAACTCATTTCTTTCTTTAATTCGCCGAGAAATCCATTAGCGGTGAAACCTTATTTCCCTTTTTAGTATTTTTTTTTTATTAATAATTAGTCTACTGACCGATGAGTGAAACTCATTTGTGCTTGTAATAATATGTAATTAAAACTTGGGTATATGTTGTTGCCCAACTAGGAAAGTTATTGTATTTTGCCCAAAAAATTAACAAATAATATGTTCGAAATCACTATGCGGCAAAGTTAATCAATTCTAGTGGTATTTAAAGAACGTAATAATGTTTGAATTGCTGATGCCAATTAATCTATCAACGTCAGAAACGTATTCTTATTAATTTTGATTCATTTGAGAATCCGAATATGGACTGATTTCTTTCTAATTGTTCATAATAGTCTAAAAAAATATTTTTTCGAGGCTTTTCCTTTAAAGGGTTCGTGAAATACAATTGCAATTTTATTATAAATACGATGTCAACCTAGGACTATTACCAATATACACATATATAACTATATAAAAATGAATAACAAAACCTGACGTTCATAAGTGCAGGGGAGGGGGACAGGTGGGCTTAAGCCCCCTCCCATAAAATTTTGTTGAGGCTGGGTGGGAGAAATATCGCGGGAATTCGAATATTCCGTTACCACTATCTATGATGGGGAAAATAGGACATTATGGGTCACCAAGCCAATACAAAGCGCATGTACTATAGTTATTTTCGGTTTTGCTCCAAGGGTGTGCCGATGCTTGACCAAAAATGTTTTAAACTAATTTTCACTAAATTGACAGTTTATTGGGAGGCCGTTTATCAAAAAGGAGTGAATTACCTTGGTCGCGGCCGTGCTGGTGTAATACTGTTGATCATACTCCCATCCTTTGGAGCACGTTTTGACGCTCCAATCGGGACTTTCGTTGTCCACGAACCATGAAACGTTCGTGTTACCCTCGGCCAGACGTGTCAAGACGGACGAATAATCTACGTCATACATTTTGCAAGGACTCAAGACTTTCTTGCCGTCTGGATCGTCCTCCCAGGGACTGGTTAACAAACGTTTTTCGTACATGGACAGATTGCTGGCGGAGACTGTCGGCTCGTAGCACCAATGTTCGGGCGAGGACAGCATGAATATAAGGTTCATGCAGAAGAAAGGCAGGATTGTTGATGTAGGAATCAGGAATAAGTAGACCAGCCTTTTCTGGTATTTACCGTAGTCACCCACGGCCGATAATATATCCTCGAACTCCATCGATTTGAATTCGTAAAACTCCTTCCTAATTTATGAAGACCAAAGCAAAACCGTTGTGTTAACCGTTAGAAATTTTGTGTATATGGGACACTGGGAATAGTGACTCTTTCTTAAACGAAAACGGCCAGAGTTTTTTTTCTCAGAATGCGGAACGCTTGTGAAACTGATTTTGTAATAAGTAGGATCGGTTTTCGTTTGCGAACAAGATGTTCTGCCAATCAGAGCCAAGGCTTAACTTTTTAATTAGATTACAACAAAACTATAACAAGGGATATTTAATCTGCTGACCTCGAGACTCCCCGCTGTTCTTCTCCGAGTTCTCAGACTTCTCGAGGAATGAGAGGTGAGGGGAAAAGTATGGTGAAGACTTCTTTTCCCACTTTTTACCCGCGATTAAGTAAAAAATAGTGGCGAGAGCAACTTTCTTGGCACCGTTCAAAGTTCGAAGCAATAGCGATAAACGTTTATTTTTAATCTGTTACGAGTTATCGAATACGCTACTAATTAGCGCCAATTGCTAAACCATCAGTTCTCACGGCCGGTTTACGCACTCATTAGGGTTTTGATCGATCGGGAGCAGGCTGATTTGCAGACAAGATGAAGCTTTGAACTAACCAACTTCTCATATCCTTCAATTGATTCAACTAGCACAGCTGTGGACACGCTTTATGATAGAGTCGAATCGCGAGGAAAACTGCCTTTCTTATTTCCAAAACTTACTGAACTACATTTCTCGGATAAATATGAAATAAAAACGATTGCTTAAAGATAAAGTCGTTTTCTTTGTGACAAATCACGAGTTAGGTAATCGAGTTTCGAGTCAATATGTTGATGAATTGCCTTATTCGCACTATAAATTCATGTACCGCGATTTAAAAAAAAATGTTATCGTTTCTGTATTAGAGTAAAGGTTTAAGTATACAAAGAGTAAAATACTGATAACGGTAATATTGCTCGGAAATGTGAAATAGAGCTTCACAGCCTTGGATAGGGTAACAATTAAATTGTAATAAAATAGTCTCTACGGGAATATTTACTCTATTTAAGTAAAGTTTATATTCAAGTTTAAAACTTTGCAACTTGATAATATTTTGAGGGTTTGAGCGCAATCTAAAACTATGTACGCAGAGTCCAATTCTGATAGTTCAGAAAGTCCTCGATTCTAGGGCAGACATTTAAATTCTGGTGTAATCCCGAATTCTCCACAGTTCAAACTGTTTCAACTCTGAGTTCCGTTTATAATTGAATCAGAAATTCATAAATAAAGAAGGAAAGAACCAGTAAGCTATTTCTAAAGGTTTCGTAGGCGTTAAACTTGGTTAAAGGGAGAATGAAACAAAATAATAAGCGATTTATTTTTATCTTTTCCACAAGTAAAAAATATTTACAAACAAATACTAAACTAGAAATAAATTTAGAATAGGCTTAACCGAGTTCATGGATATCCTGAATTTCTTCAAAGTTATTTGTCAGCCCGTCGTTAAGGCGAGATCTCGACGAGACTTCCAATAACATTCGATTGGTCGTTGATCCTGCATTGCAAAGAAATTCAGGCTTTCCATGGATCCAGTTAAGCCTATTTTCCAGGTAAGTTTTAAATTTATTTCTAGTTATATTTGTCTGTAAATTGTTTTAGGTTGTCGTTAGGTTGCATTTTCCCTTTAAGGGGTGAAAGTCTTCCTCGAGCTATAAATTGGAATACTGTAAAGTTCAATATTCCTTTTATTTTTATTTATAAATTCCAGGTGGAATGGAAGTTGCAATCATTTTTCCACCTGTATTATCAAATGTCTGCATCGGAGCTCATTCAATTTAAATTATCTTTTTGAAAAAAAGAAGAAGAAAAAAAAAAGTGTCAAGTATTTGATAACTAATAAAGTGCTCAAGATCATATTTTTAATCGGGGCTAAACTTAATTAGGTATGTACCCCTTACTAAGAATTATTTCTTACACGATTGACAGAATATCATGGAGCAAAATGTTAATGTACTCTTTTAAGAATTGAGTCGTAACATATGGTTTTTAAATATTAAAGTTGGGTAATATCATTTTCAAAATGACATTTATTTTCGGAATCACCACGAGAATAGTTTCACAATTTTTAGACATGTTTTTGGTGTTTAAATTAATTTCTAAAGTTTGGTAAAATTTGAATAAAAGTATGCTAAACACGAATCACATTAATTCAGCCTTCGACAGCGCTTGTTATGTAATAACAAAACGATAATAGAATAGGCAGACGTTTGATGGTCATGGTCTTAGGCATCAAACGCCGACCCATTCTTTTAACTTTGGAACATTACAAGCGCTGTTGAAGGCTGAAAAAAATATGATTGGCCCGAATTTATATTTACTTTTAGAGAAATTTTACCAAAAACGTGTCTACAAATTGCTTTGAAAATTCTCAAAATACGTTGTTTGGCATGATAATTACAAAAATATATTCAAAACCTGTTGCATTTTTAGCTCCAAGTTTCGTTTTGAAGCTACACCTCGAGCTACACCGTTGTTGACCGATTACGTGGAATGATCAATGACCTTTAAATATTGTAGATGTTTAATTATGTAATCCTACGAAAAATATGTTTTACTCTCAGTGGTGGAAGCTATTAATCTCTCATTTGTGAGCGCCAGAGAGGTTTATTTGAGATGACTGATTAGAAATTAATTAAAACTATAGAAATGTTAATTTTCCAGAAAAATAAAAAATGGTGAACTTCGAATATTTGTAAAACTCTATAATTGTATAAAGTTGAATTACGAGACAAAAAAATGACTTTTAAAATTTAATTAAATACCTTTGGCTCAAATGGTTCTAACGAAAATTATTTAAAGTGACACGGTCACAATTTATATCGAAGGAGCACAAGTGTAGAATTTTTACCTCCCCGACTGAACTTTAGTTCAGGGGGAGGTGTTACACTGATCGTGTCTGTGTGTCTGTGTGTGTGTCACTTCTCACTTCCTGTGTAAACGGAAGTCACGTGACCTGGCTCGTGGAGCCAAAAGTCTAGAGACGTAATCATACCAGCTTATCGTTCAATTCCGGGGAATTACCTCCTTTAAGCGTGGCTGCCACATAGAGTTTCAGGTGTCGTGCAAAGACATATAACAGGACGTCTCCCATTGCACATCATCGCCTTCCACCATCCACTTTATGGTCGAACCTCGATGCTGAACAGGCGAAGGCGATTACAAGCAGTGGGACGTCTCCCACTGTCATAATCACCTCCGACCATCCCCACAACAAGGTCCAACCTCCAGTTTCCGATCTCAGCGTTCCACACTAGCGAGGCGTCCCCCACTAGTACAGTTCACATCAACCTTCCACTGACTCCAAACATCGCCCCACCAATGGGTAAATTGCGTCGCCAAGCGCCTAGAGATCAAGAATCAGCAAGACATTGAAAGGGGGGGGTTTTCCCCCTAACTTCATGGCCACCACGCACGGTTACTTCAATTAATATAAGCCTTCGAACGGTTTATATAGCATCTTTTTGGAACGAATGCAAATTAGCCTCATGGTGTGATATCGATAGGGAAATGAAACGCAATATTAATTTATATTATAAATAAAAATATCGGGATGGTTAAATTTAATCTAATTAATAAGAAAGTCGAAAAATTAATTTAAAATTCGAGATAGTTTAGAAGTTATTTGAGAATTTGTGCAAAAATTTAAAGAAATTTGACCGATTAATGGCAGTTTGAGTTGGCAGCATGCGCCTAAGCTATTTTCCATATATATCATTTACTCGAAAAAGCAAAGGTATAACGGGTAGTATAGGCTTATCTCTGGTGCAAACTTAGGGTGGATTGAAGAATATAAATAAAGGTGCGTTTACACGGGTATGGAAGATTGAAATGACATAATTTAGATAAGCGATAAAGGCGCATTCACAGGGATAAATTTATGATTATAAGGACATTGGAAATTGTTATTAATATATTTTTGGTTCATTTCGATTGAATTATAAGGGAATCAGCTTTATTTACCGGGATAAACTGTTTTCTTCTAGCGAAGTTGGAAACAGTATGTAGGAACTTGGCTATAAAAAGAAGTTTCTAGCTCGCATTTTCAATTAAAGTTTTTCAATTTCTCGCCCGTTTCCGATACTGCATAAAGCACTAAAACTTCGTTAATGAGTTCGATTTCTCGCTCATTTGCGAAAATGTCGCGTGTACGTGAGGGTATAATTCACGAGAAACGCTGGATTTGCAGTAAATTCTTCATTAATGTTTGTAATTTCTCGCCAGTAAATGTCTAAGTGACTTTCTTGCCTCTATCTGTTCATTAGTATGCGCAAAATAAAATCGCTTAATCTGATTGGATATGTCATAAATTCGCGCCAGACTTTTATTTTGACGTTTAATTTCGACCTTTAGAGTATACTTAAAAACGAGGCAAATGGTGAGGCAGGGTTAAAATTCTAATTAATTGATTGGAACTTAATAAGAGCTTCGATTTTACTCGATTCAACTTTAACCAGTTCAAGGGGAATTGCAATACACCATGGTGTATAAGATTTAAAGGTGAGGCTGATTGATACAAAATGTTAAACCACTTAAGAAAAATTATAGTCGTGAAACCCTTTTCCCAAGAATATCAAAATCGCTTTGATATTCTTGGGAGAATCAGCTTTATGTATGGGGAATTACTGTAATCTTTGGCAAACTTGCGAACAGTAGCGTAAGAATTGGTTTTAAGAACTAGCACGGTCTTTCAAATTATTTTGTAGAATTCTCGCGCGTGTGCAGATCGAACCAGGTAATTCGTGCCATAATTTACAGTTGACGAACTTTCTTAAACCGGATTGACATTGAAATTTCTCGTGTTTTATTTGGTATATCTGATATGGTTGACCATAGAGTGAAATGTAGAAAGAGTGGGGAAGAGAGTCATGTGATTGGATCTCTTAATAAGTTTTAACTAAATTTCATACATTTCTGCACATGAATTTAATGTTAATCTCAGTAGAACACGGCTTTTAAGGCCTACTGTCGTGTATTTCCGGGAACGTTTTAGCTAGTGTGGAGTCACGTAAAATGACATTTGTTTCACAACTTGGTATATTTTTACTCAGGTCCACCCTGTCAGAAAAAAATTATAAAAAATTGATGGTGGGGCCAAAAAAGAGACATCCCTTCCTCACTCAAAGCATTATACCTCAAAAACATGCGTTTTAAGACGTGGGCTTATAAGGTATCTGTAGGTCGTGTAGCACCAAAAAGCGAAATTGTACGTCACAGTCCGTAGTATAGCGTGTTATGCTGAAAGCTAATTCGTTAATTGTTTTTTATTGAATGTGTTTACTTATTGTTATTTAGGCGATACCGAGGTAAAACTTGATTTTGATCAAACATTTTGCCTAATAGCGTTACTTGGGCGACAAATACTCTAGTTTTCTAAACGGCGATATGTTTTTACTGGAAGACCTTGACCTTGCTTATCTAAATTTAAATTTATTGAACGTTAAATCGTTTCATTTTTTTTTGAAATCTTCCACTAAGCTTGTTCTCTCGAGATTTTAAACTGAGTTTCATTGGTTTGAATACGATTTATTGGTAAGAAAAAATTTTGAATTTGAATTATTTGTTTGATGCGTTTATTGTTGGTTTGAAATATTGTTATTTGGACATTTTTGGTATATTTTCATTGACTCGAATTATAATTCTATTTTATTAATGAGTTGTGAAAGAAATATTTGTTTGAAAATCTAAAGGTTTTTACTGATTCGTTTCTCTGTAGTTATATTTTATTGAACTTCAATTTACTTCATTCTTTTGAAATCTTTGACGAAACTAGTTGTCTAGAAATTTGGCTCGATGATTTTAAATGAAGTTTGAATCGTTTGAATGCAATTTTATTGGTAAGGTAGTAATTTGGAATTTGAATTATTTGTTTGATGAGTTCATTATTTTTAGTTTAACCTGATATACGGAAAGCCAATGCGTTAGTTGTTTATTGATAGGTTTATTAGGGTTGTGTTGTATACTGAAGCCATGTATAGGTTCAATGTGATATAACATTTTGCCTTTTCACGTTACTTGGTCTACAAATACTCTACAACCGTCAAAATTCTGATATGGTTTTAAAAGAAGAACCTTGACCTTGTGTATTTAATCTCATATCGAGATTAAATGTTTTTCGCATCTAATTTTAATTGGTTTATCAATATGTTATTTGTATATATATTTTTTTAAGATTTTATATTTTTTAGATTAAAATAAATTTATTATTCAGGAAGATTTTGTAGAATCTAGGTCTCAGGATTACCGGTGTTGAAAATTTATTTTGCTAATGTTATCTTGATGTCTGTGTTTTCTGCCCGCTATTTGGTAGTGGTAAGATTAATATTTTTCATTTTAATTAATTGACTTATTTGTCGTTTATTTGATAATTTGCTTTACTTAAATTGTTCGTGTAAGGGCTATTTTACATATTACCAAAGATTGCTAATTTCAGTTGTCTTAATTCTGATTTTTTTTGTTTTAATACTGAATTATGGACTGGATTATTTATCTTGAAATCTATGTGGTTATATCTTATTTATTTTCCTTTTTTTCTCTAGTTAGGTTTGGTTTTAAGTAGAGAATTATTTAGGGTTTTGTTGGTATACTGAAGAAATGCATATAGGTTCAATGTGATATAATGTTTTGCCTATTGGCGTTACTTGGTCTGCAAATACTCTAGAGCCTTCAAAATTATTATATGGTTTTAAAAGAAGAACCTTGACCTTGCTTATTTTACTCGATACGCATTTATATTAAAATTAATTCATTATTCAGCAAAAATTTTTCTGACTCTGGTTCTCAAAATTTTATTTTGAATTAAGTTTGATTCTTTTGCATTCAAATTTATCTTGATAAGAAGTTTATTTTTGACCTGAATTATTGGTTTAATATATTTAGTGTTTAATTGAGATATTATTATTTTTTTTTTTTTTGCTTTCAATCTTCGTCTTCCACAAATGCCATAAATTTTAATATTTTAGGTAAGGTTAGGTTAGTTAACATCACGTGGTTGTCGGGGAGGTATTATTTTGGTTTCCCAACTTGTTTAATACTATTATCCTTCTATCGTTAGAGGGTTCAACCTCTCACCTCTTAAACCTCAGATTTCAATTTACAATGCGTATATATATGATAAATTTAATTTTAACATGAATTTTAAATTAAGCCTATAAAGCTAGAGAATTTCTATGAAAAAAAAAAATTAAAATACCTGATTAGCGTAGTGCGAAAAGACCCTAAGATTATTCCGAAGAAAAGATCGTGTTTATGTTAAATATTGTTATCAGTCAAATGTTTTTAATAGATCGGGAATTATAAGTGTCTCACTCATCACCGAATGTTTACTGCTACTGAAGGCACTTAAAGATAAAAGACCTTCGTATCACCAAAGATTTGATAACTAATTGAAAATTCGTCTTTTTTTTTCTTTTTTTTTAATTGCGCGTATTTTCAAAAACCGGTATATTTATAAAATAAATGAATGGTGAAATTTCATAACCTTTCATAACGGAATTGGGATAACTTAAAACCAGTTAAAGGGGGTAAAAATATTAACCTGTTTTCTAGATCTATACAACTATGCCTTTACCATGTGCGCCATCATTTGGACCACTTTAGGCTTACTCTTATGATTTGTAATCGATTGGCTGATCATTCACCGAACATAATCGGTGTAAGGGTATTTTACTTCGACTGTAATCAGTTACGATGTACAAGTTTTACGGAAAGGTTTATTTAAATGATAAAATTGATTAAACCAAGGTCTACACTAATAGACTCAGTTCAATAAATCTCGGTTAAATCTGATTAAACCGGCTGTAATTACGCCTCGCCTGAAGCAGGTATACTTTGACTGTAATCAGTTACGATTTTGAGTAAAATCGATGTAGAGGTTTTAGGGAAAAGGTTTAATTAAATTATAAAATGGTTATTTAAAAGAAAGAAACTATATACTAACTTTTCATTATTGTTGCATGTAGTGGCATCTCCGTTAACAGCAGTCTGGTTTGGAACAGAATTTGAATCTGGTATTTTGGTGTCGGACATGATGTCGAGATTAATTTCCAATCGCGCGATATTTCAATTTTTAGAGATCGATATTGGACGTCTTCTTCGCGTTTCAAAGTCCGACAAACTATAAAATTAAAGTTGTATCCAGTTTTAATGTTTGATCAGAGAAAACTAACAATTGTTTTCGAAGATGAGAAGGTTTACTCAATGTTGTATCATTCCCGGACCTATTCAAGTATCAGAATGATGCTTCGAGGCAAGCAAGGTTGTATGTTTTTTATTTTTTTTGTAGAACTTTGGGGAAATTAAGGGGGAGAATCTAATGGGGTATAATTCGCGATGTTTCAAATAGAGAGAGACATTCGTGGGAGAATGAACTATATTAGGACTATGCCAAAATAGCAGTGTTGGTATAAGCTCGATCTACCAGGAACGAAACAATAGAGCGAGTTATAGTTTATCTCGTACTCAATCCGCTGTCCAAATAATAAGTGACACGGTGCTAGATCGCAGTAGAAGATTAACGAAAAGACTTATATTAAAGGGAAGGTGAAATATTTATGATTATTTACCCATAAATTAGGCCCGAATGGTTAATTAAAAAATATCTAAACTCTTTACTAGAGATATAACCTTCTTTCAAATTAGTTGATTGGACGAAGCTTTCGATATACGAACACGAAACGATATCGCATCGAACTTCAAACAAAAAATAACGTTATCACGTGGTAAGGTAAGGTTTCGTCACGTACGTGACTCAAATGAGAATTAAAAATATTAGATTTTCCTTTACGGGCTGACTTTAAAAATAAGGGGGCTCTATATGGATGAATACTTTGACATCAAGGTCGTTAGAAGAAAGGAAACTCGTCGCAAACAATGAATTCCTAAACCGACATCATTCAAATAACATCGTCGGTAAACACCAAGTAGGTATTTTAATGTTTTTGTTTAAATTCTCAATTATCGAGCGGTTATATAATAGAATTGCTTACCCGAAAGACGCGATGCGAAACCAGGCAAAACTAAGTTACTGCATGAACATATTTTCTCTCAGACGTACAGTCTTCCAAAGATAAATCTGGTTAATCCGAACATTAGGGACGAAATCTTGATCCCAGTATCCCTGGTAGGATTATGTCCGTTGGTTTATTCTTTTTAATTTAGTTTCACATCTATTTATAAACAATTTTTTTTTAAAGAAGGCTTTCGTGGAGTGACTGTTCTTCGAAAATATAGAAATATTGGCTTCTAAGGAGCAATATATATTTTAGGAAAATTATACTGTAAATTCGGTTGACCAAATTAAGTTATATTCCACGGTTCAATTTGTGTTTTTCTTGGCTCAATTATGAAGTCCGTCTCTTTTATATAAGTCATATGTTATTATTATTATTTAAAGTAGAAAAATACAGCCGAACTTCCTTTTTTTTCAGAGTAAAAAGGAATGCAGTTCAGTAAAGACTACTTCTTTCACGATTTTAATCAAATCAAACAAATGTAGTGATAAATATGAATATAGAGGCATATTAAATTCAATATTTGCCTTGATATAACTTGATTATATTCTCTGATTTAAAGTAACGCTCGGAATTTATCTCGAGTCGTACGTACCGACATAATTTGTTTGGTAAAATTCAAACTAATAATTCTTTACAATATCTTAGTTGTTTCGTCATTCGGCTAGTTAATATTGCGCTAAATAAATTATTACCACTAAATTATTACGACGAATTATTATTCTACTAAAGTAGAACCAAAGAGGCTTTTTCCCACTCCAATTTCTACATTTTTCTCTTTGTACTTTGTACAGCTAAGTAATAAATATCAGGTATGATTTTTAGTTTTCGCGCTTGAAATAGAAATTCTATCTCAGCGAAAAAAATTCCGTTGACGAATTATTTCCGAGCGAATTTACATAATTTTAAATATTTATAGCTAAATTATAAACGTATTGTTCGCGGCATTATACGAACCGTTCCAAGGTTAATAAATGTCCTCTTTTGTCTTTCATAGAAAAACTATTTAAAAAAATATATGAAAAATATACGCGTTGTCTTCGATGGAAGACATCAAACGTATACGCGGAAGTGTTTTGTTATAAGATAACTTTTCATTTCACTCACGACCTTCGCTCCCTTTCGGAGAGCGACGATCACGGATCAGATAATTGCTTGTCACTTGGTTCCGTTAACATTCTTTCCAATTGATCGCCAGTAATATGGTAACGACTATCAAATGTTATCTCCAAACCGCTGCAAACGGTACTCGTTCTTTTCCTAAAGCCAACGCCAAAGCCATTAGTAATTTAAATAATTACAATGTTCGTATGACTATATGATATCGCTGGCAATCAACAACTTTCACATAAACTAATTTACGATAGGAACATATAGGGAGCTTGAAATTATATCTAAAAAAGTTGATTTGAACATTAATAACGGTTTGAAAATAGTTTCAAAGTTTCTAGCGCCATTAAAAAATAATTTCTGAAAATTAATTTTAAAGGTCAAGTCTCAAGAAATTCAAGTTTAACTAAAAAGATTATTGTAGTAGAGCTTAATGTCTTATTTACTCCTGTTTTAAAGAATCCCATAAAAAAAACTTCCTATCTTACCTTGCGCAGGAGAAAAACTTTTGTTTGGACCCAAACTTTTCCGAGTCATCGATACTTTGTGGTAGATTTTCGTGCAATGTTTCTGGCACAAGAGGCGAAATAGCTCCAGCCAATAAACATATGCAACTTAATATCATGAAGGGAATACCCGAGTTGTAAATTCCCTAATTTTATAAGAACCATTTAGAAATGTCCGACTATATAGAGTTAAATTTGAAATGATTTAATATTTACCAAATAGATGACGTAAGGCATGACTATGACCGCTAATGACGAAACGGTGGAACCAATACTCATACCCAAAGACCGAACTGGTGTCGGGTACAATTCGGCCGCTTGCTGGTACACGACCATAAAAGCCGCCGCGGAACCAAACTTTCCGATCAAAGACGCCACTATTTGCGTGATTCCTCCAGCGCCGGGCAAGAAAACCGCGGAGAAACAGGAGACGCCAGCCAGAAGCACGAAGGTGGTATTGGTCCATCGTCGACCCCATTTTTCCATCAGGTAACAGGCCAGGAAGAAGGATGGCAACTCTACCACGGACAAGAAGAAGTAATTGCGGAAATCGTTTCCTCCCAAATTCGAAACGTTCATAATCAACCCGAAGTACGAAACGGAGATAGCCGCCCTATCGTATAAGCGATGTAAGAACGCACCGTTAAAAATGCATAATTAAAATTGAAAAAAATTAAATAAAAAAAAAATACTGACCAGTTGATGGTAATTATAAGTAACTTTTTGCGCAATTGTGGATATCGGAAGAAGTCGCGAAATGAATGGGATTTTTCCTCCTTCAATTGGGTTTCCAAAGATTGTCCAATTTTCTAATAAAATAAGATCATTTTACCGTGTAATTTTACCATGGGTCAATCAAAAACTACTATAATGTTCTATAAATGTATATAAGGATGTCTAATTTTCCTACAATTTGACATGTATTTAAAATATTGAATTGTTTGGGATTGGTCTTTTTCCAGATCTTTAAATTGAACTTGAGTATATATTTAATGAGGTTAATATTCCCTTAATTATTAAATTTAACTAGTAACCCCAAATAACCCTTGACCTATATTACTCTGATATGGATGCAATATATTTTTAAAATAGAATACCTGCAACTTGGGCAAGAGATCGCTAGGTACACTGGTGCCATTTTCTCGCGCAATCCTCCTAATTCCTTCCGCAGCCTCCTCGAACTTGCCTTGCGATAGTTGATGTCTTGGTGAGGACGGTAAGTACCTATTGACACCATTAATATTAAAAAAAGAACTCGCGATTCGAAGGCATATTTTACTTACCACCAGTAACCAAAAACTAAGACGATGGGCAATGTAGTCACTAGTCCGAAGGTTATGAAATTTGGTACCAAGTAGGCTGTTAAGGCCAAGAGACATCCCCCTAGTGTCCACAAAACCCACGAAAGACACACTAGCCTGGAACGAGGCTTAGCACCCACTTGTTCGACCACTATTACAATGAATAAGTTTTAAGTATTTGGGTCTTCAACTATTAAGACATTCATATACCTATAATGTAAGGTAATTGAAAATTGGCGGGCAAGGAAGCTCCCGTTATTGTTCTTAAGACAGCGAACATTATAAAGTTGGGCGAAAATATTGACAAAGTACCAGCGATGGCCACGACGCCAGCGTTCAAGAAAAAAGCGGTTCGTCGACCAATCCTAAAATAATTAATTTAATTTTACTACAGCACACAGTAAATTCTACTTCATTCAAAGCTACATTTAGTGTGTTATTTGACGTCTGAGGAATTCAGCCAATTTGACCCGAGGCCTGGACTCTAATGTAACCTTCTAGTCCTTCGGTTTATTGTCTGGTTACTCCAATTATTTTTGTTATCTTTAAATATTATTTATCATTGTTTTATAATTTAAATTTAATAAATCGAATTTTGACATTAATTTGGCACAAGCACTTATCTTGCGAAAGAATATAAATATATATAACCTCTCCCTGATGTAAACTGTAAATAGCAGTTAGCCTTAGGCTTTACGCTGATTTTCCCATTATTGGAGTCCCGCCCGAGTTGATGAAGGACCAAGGCTGACGGATTCCCTTGCATTACACGTCCTCCCACAATTGCCCTTGGTTTTTCTCCCCTTCTAATGAACGTGGGAAAGTGAATCTACGTATGCCTGAACGGTATAGAATGTAGCGATTCTCTATGATTTATAATTAAATAATTTCTTGGTATAAGCTTGTCACTCTGAAGGGTATGGAACTTTGGGGAATGCCCCTAAAATATTTGGCTAGGTGCTAGATTTTTAAGTTGTAGGAAACTTAGTTAACAAGGGTGTTAAGAATTTATATATCGTTTCCCTCTCATCTGGTGAAGACCTTGAGATTGGTTTTTGACTAGAAGCCAGCGTCAATAAGATCGCTCTGTGAAGTAATATAATTTATGGTCGATGTCGGTTTAGACACTCTCTAGCGGCTCTAAAGAGACAGCGTTTCTATATAGTTCTCGAGAGACCAAGATGTTTGATCACCCGTCATCTTTTAATTATATTTATCAGTATGTAAGAAACATATTGATTTCCTACCACTTTTGAAATCACACGATAAGGGAAGTTCTATTTAGAATTAGTATTTGTGTTCTCTATTAAAATTCCGGATGTATTTTTTCTTAGAACCACTGAAATTGGTGTAAAATCCCCGTAAACATTCGGACATTGGCTCATTTGACTGATAAGTTACTTCCTATTAAACTGTTTAAACACGAATATGACAGATAATTACACTTGGAATGCCTTGATCCCAAGCCTAAATCCTTTCGGCTTTCCCTGACATATGATAGACAAAATCTGCGAAATGTAGCGTAAAAACATAGGCATATCGTCGCGAGCTTGAAACTCCACCCACCACTGGTTACTTGATTTTGGGCTAAGCTATTTTGGGCATTCCTAATGAATGTACCCATAATATTCTAATGATTAAACCTAATACGGAATTTGAAAGATTTCTTAGTACATCGCGACGGAGTCACGGAGCAGGTAAATTATTTTTGAAAACACGCACTCTGTTCCGGATAACGAACTAAAAATAGCGTAATCTCAATCTCCCTCTCTAAATCAGACCGCTTGTCTACCAAATTTAGGTTCTCAACACCAGAGAGTTTGTGGGGGACCGGGGAAAAGAAATTTAAGACAAGAAAAAAATAATTCCACGAATAAAATCGTTCAACGAACTTTTGGTTTGACGTGTTTATGACAGAATAAAAATTTCCATTCTGACATATTATTCAATTCCAAAAGTTAAAAATTAAGACGTAATCACAATTCTAGAGAAATTGGAGAAGAGACGCGATAAAAGTTAATCTATAAGGCTAAGTGGAATCTAATAATAATTGGAAAATAATTGAATAAACACGCTATATATTTCTTTCACCCCTAGAAGATTGTATTTTGACATATAATCTCACCTATCAGATACGAATCCAAAAATAAGGGTTCCAATTACGCTTCCCACGTTGCCTAGTGTTAGAATTAAACTCGGCAGTTGGTCGTAATCGCAAACCAAATCCCACTAATTATAGAAACAATATTTATCAAATTAAAGAAGATAACGCGTTTTAAAAATAACTATTAAATGACCTACTTTGGTAACGGCGTTAGAAACGTACAAGGAATCATCGTAACGCCAGCCATTGACACACTGCACAGTGGGAAACTCTTCGCGTAAAGATGGTCTCAAGGAATTGGGCGAAATCGCCCTGACGATTTCATCGAAATCTCCGTTTTCTTGGGTCAAATTACGGACAATGCCCTCGTAATCAATATCGTAAATTTTGCATTGACTGTACCTTTCCTCGCCTTTCTTAAGCATTCGGGGCAAACTGAGAAACTTGATTTGTTCGATTGTCAAATTGGTGTTGTCCGCTAATAAGGGCACGTGGCACCAATGGTCTGGTACGGCTACCATGAATATGACGTTCATTACGTAGATGGCTGATATCAGTGTGGTGGGAACCATGAAAAGCCCTATCAGCTTCTTCTGATATTTACCGAAATCACCGACTTCGGACAAGAGGTCTTCGAAGTCCATCGCGTTGAATTCTGAAATTTAGTCAAACTATTGGTATACTTTAGCGAGGCTGCAGACCGGTATAGTGTAATTTCCGCGAGCTTGACTTACTGCGCTTAAATTAACAAAGTCTCTAGGGTAAATTGGTTAAAACTATTGGGAAAGACCTAGACTCAATGCGCAGCGACGTCAATTACGTTTCAACTCTTTCCGTGGAAAAATTTAAACCGAGAAAATAGAAAACAAAAAAAAAAAAAACTAAAAAAATTTAGTTGGAGATGAGCCCTTTAACTTTTTCGTTGCTAGATGCGGCCTGGAGAGAGGCATAACAACAGAGCTTTGGAAGCTGGAAAGTTTCCCAAGCGGATAAATACACGAATTAGTTCATTCATTCTTCCTCCTCCATCTTTGCATATATTAAATAAAATGCTAAGCCTAATTGTTAAGCTTGTTGCTTAGTTTCAAGAGCAACAAAACTAAAGCGATGCAGTAAATCAAGGGATGCAGTAAATACTAAAATTTACGCAATTTCCAGGACAATATGCAATATTTTATGACATTCTTGCGTTTTAAATTTAAAAATTACTAATTACATGCGAAAAACTAAAGTGCGCGCTTTGTAATTTGTTAAATAAAGGCTAATTTGTTGGAATGCCATTTACTTTTCTAATCATAATGTCTGATAAAAATAGTGATAAAATTACGTAAATAATAAAATTAAATTTTGTTAATTCTAATAACTGTTAAATTTTTGTAATTAAAATTAAGAAAAAAATACCTTTTTATATAACAAATGTTGTTAAAATAGCTTCAACACCGCTGAACGTCTTAATAGGAGGCTAGTATTGCAATTTTGAAGATTACAATTTTCTTCGCTATGCTTGATTTTGAATATAAACGTTATCTTAACTTCTACTTGAAAGAATAAATCTGGATTTAACTAGATAGCTCCTTTTATATATTTTAGAAGTAGAATGTTTTTCGTCCTCGTGCTATAATTTGTTTGCGTAATTATTATTAAAATTTAATCTTGAACCATCGGTTAGCGAAGCCTAAATGCGTTCTGGAGAAATCGGACCCATATTTTTATATATAGTGATAAAAATAAGTAATATTTCAATCAATGAAGTTATGACATTTTGTTGGTGAGGCCTATTGAGTTGGGAATCTACTTATAAATTAAGATAATGACGTTAATAATATCTTGGAATCTCCTTGAGATATTAAAGTTTTTACGAAAATACGTAGGAGGATTAAGCTTTGAAAAATTCTCATCGAGAATAAAGAGATAGCCGACCAGATAATTATAAAATCGTCTGACTTTTCGTTTGAAATGGGTGTTAACAATCTAATAAACGTGACTCCTGACGTCACGTCCCATGAGGAGTTCGTTCACGTTAGCGACAAAATTGATTTGATTGGGAATAAATTAATTTTTGAAATTACCAGTTGTGATGGAATGATTGGAATTAATAGACAATGATGATTTCGGGGTCTTGATCTTTTGGCAAGTTACTTTTGGACCATGTAATCGCGAAAATGTTACAAGGTGAGATATTGAATAAACTTTGCGTGATAATTTAAGTTCAAGTTTGATTTATGTAGAGCATGGCTTATTTATCACTCTGAGGATAGAAAAATACGTATATAAATAGGACAGAAGGCCTTCATCTTTAAATATGATTTGATTGTAAGATAAAGGTAAAGATAAAGGTAAAGATCGTAAGATAAAGGTAAAACTTTTTGAAGTGTGATTTTTCTTCAATTTTCATTTAAATGTAATAATGACATTGATTTCTTTAAGTATATCAGGGTTTGCAGAAATATAGGCTTTATCTAAAATTATAAAACCAGGTAAGTGTTAACCGGTTGAAACCGGTCTGGCTGGCTCTTGCCAACTCTGAAGCAGATTATAACCTATATAGTTTATGTCGGAAGTTATTAATATTTTTAATAGTTGTAAAAATGACAGTTTGATACGTTAACAAGAGGTTAAATCAAAAAAGGGATTTTGGTATATTTAACAAAATCCCTTTATTATTTAGGACTTTATTTTTAAAAAGTTAAATTAACTATTAATCTATTAATTATTTTTAAGCGTTAATACGGAGATATAATTAAATGCTACATATTTGTCAACACTATTCACTCTACTCCACCCCCTGTGAAAAAAACTATACATCGAAATAGTGTTTAGTCACGTTCAAAATCCATAAAGTTTACACGGGTTCATTCACTCGTGTTGCTAACTTAATTAATTGGGACAGGAAGAGAATTTCGAAAATATACCCGCAACTTTAGCACTAAAACTAAATGGAAAAGGGGCTAAATTTATGTTGGCTTCGCTGTTTTGGCGTTATTCGGGAAGTTATTTAAACTTCTCTTCCTGTCCCTACCCGAGTAAGTGAACCCTGGGTTAAACAGAACCTGTTTTGTATTAGACTAAAAACATTAACGATGGGTAAAGGAGTGGTTCGTTTTCGTGTGACCTTGTGACAGTTCACGATTCACACGACGTTTTCCATCGACTTCTCGTCGGTAACATCCTTAAGATCTAACCTAGTTGGAGGGTTTCTGGGAAAAATAATTTTAAAATTGTGTCAGTTCAGCGTAAATTTAAGCAGTTTCAACTTTAAAGCCAAAAGTGATAAACTAATTTAAAGTTCACAGCTGAACGTAAGTTAACAGCTTTGACCCTCTAAAAGTATGACAAGAGATAATAAGAATTCATAGAATTGCTATCATTACCTCCCAAAAAATGAAATAAAGCTAGTTTTACACCGTGTTTGATTATTTCTCTGTCAACAAAAAACTCGATTGTTTCTTGAAATCAACGAGATAGCTAAGTATTCAATCTATCTGGTGGCAAACTGACAGTAACTGTAGAACAGTGGTTGCGTGACCATATCGCGCGTCGTTCTTTTCCCGACTAGGCCTATATTTAACTCTGGCCAAGCCCAGCAGCAAAAGTCTACAAGCATACGCCGGTCAATTAAAAATTGATAAATAATGTACCTTTTAGCCAAAGAGAAGAAAGGTTGATCATGGCCAAATTGTTCACCGTCTTCGATAGTTTGTGGTAGATTTTCGTTGAGGGTTTCTGGCAGAAAGAGAACAGAGATGCCGGCCAAGATAGCGAAGAAACCCATAATGGTAAAAGGGATATGGCGGCCGTATTGACCCTAAGCCATCAATGATATACAACGATAGCAATAAAGTAATCCAGCTTGATACGGTAAAGAAGGTCAGTTCCTTTCCTTACCAAATAAATTATATAAGGTGTGCAAATGGTAATAATTGCCGCGAGAGTTGAGGCTAATCCTAATCCAGAGGCTCTAAGAGGAGTTGGGAATATTTCGGCCGCTTGTTGGTACATAACCAAGTAGGACGCTGAACATCCGAATTTCCCTATCAAACTCGCTACCGTTGTCAATTTCTCCGAAGCTAAAATATGTTCAAAAAACTATTTAAGGTCTCATGGTTGTGAGTAAAATTTAAAATTACAACTTGTTTAAGGAATCTCTGCCTGAACTAAGGGTTTTAAGAGTCATGAACCTTTTTAAGATTGTGAAAATCTCTGGGTTCCTTTACTCGGGTTGGGGCAAGCTTCGAGAACTTTAGGGCTAAAAATATGTCACCATATAATACCAACAAAGTGTCTAAGTTCACTGGGTGGCGCCGTTAGACACACTGGCTTGGTGCTGTTGTACCCGAAATGGGGTTATGACCTAGAACAATGCGCCCTGTCCCTACCCGGGTTTGAAAATGATTATTATTTGACCGGTGTTTAGCCCCTCGGCCCGCTAATTTTGTGACAAGAAAAAAAAAAAAAAAAAAAAAAAAAACACCCAACTGTTGCTAAAGGCGAGAACGGGAATAAGACACGCTAGGCCGGTAGTTAACAAGAAGGCACTGTTGCACCATCGTCTGCCAAGTCGAGTTTTGATCAGGTACCAAGCTGTTAAACTGGAGGGCCACTCGATGGCCGACAACAAAAAGAAATTCATAAATTCGTTCCCGTACAAGTGAGAGACGTTAATGTGGAAACCGAAATAACACATAGAATCAGCTATCCTGGAATGAAAAACCATAAATCGTGTTTATGGGTGACACCAAGAGTGTATGAAAACCCACCCTAAGAGTACCGATCTCAGTCATTCCCCCTCCCCCCTCGTTTGTTCACAGGGTTTTCATACACTCTTGGTGGCACTAAAACTAAACTAATTTACAAAGCTTACCAAGATAACGATAATATAATGAATCTCTTTCGAATGACGGGGTTTTTGAACAATTCCAACGGAGAAGCGTAGTCCGTAGTTTTACTTTTTTCTAGCTGTTTCTTCGCCGCGAATTTCTGTTCTTGAATAAACCCCAAAAGCACGATACGAAAAGAAGGTGAGAAATCGCTTCAAAACAATCTTCATGGGCTCACCTTAAAAACGTTGACTAAATCTAAATGCGAAACGTCCTTTCCGTTCGTCTTGGCTACTTCATTAAGAACTCGGCTAGCTTCCTCGTATTTCCCTTGCGACATTAACCAACGGGGAGATTCGGGAAGAAATCTACAAATTAATGATATCGGTTACTCTGAGCCCAATTGGCCAATATATTATATAAACGTTGCTTAGTAGGATCACGTGGTAGGATTTATTTATGACTAGACTTTTTGAAATAGCTTTTAAGTATTCGTATCGTCTATGTACATTTATTAAATTGTCATATATGGATTCTTAGCTACACCAATTTATGAAACTGGACATAACATACTTAATGTAAAAAATGTACGGTACGGTAGCCAGGACGCAAATCCACCCGAAGGTGATCCAATCACCGCTAATGTAAGCCACCAGTGGCAAGACAGTAAGACCAAGGGTCCAAGATACGCAAGATATTCCGGTTATTTTGGTTCTCATCTCCGGAGAGACCATCTCGACCACTAAAGCGAATATATCAATGTAATCAAGAATGTGATATAGAAAACAACATTAAGAACGCCTAGCTATGAATCAAGAAACTCGTGTGTTGAGGTATTAAACGAAAGAAATTGGGCTTCACCCAAAAGAATTACTACAGCTAGAGAATGACTTTCAGTGGCGGCGGAACGGGTGTCCCCCCTCAATTAAACCAGGTGGGGACAACCAATATACGTGTCCCTCCCCAAATTGTTCAGTCAATACGTTGATTAATCTCAGAATATAATTGAATTCAATGAATTATAAGAAAAATCAGTCTATAATCTCAATCTGTTTGGAGTTTTAAAGAAAATAATATAATATAATAAAAAAATTATAAAGAGACTGTCTTTAAATAAGGTATATGATTTATTTCTACGCGAGTCCGTCTGTAGAAGAGCGATAGTACAACCATAGCCTTCAGGTATATTGGTCTTGAGCAACTTGTTTCCAAGTTCTTTAACGAAAAATGTCACCCCCAAAATAAGAACCGTCCGCCGCCACTGATGACTTTCAGTTGACTAGGGCATTCCTAATGTAATTAATACGCAAATTGCGACAATATAAGAGTAAAAAATCGAACGTACGAATAAGATACGGTATTTGGAAGATGGAAGGCAAAAGACTTCCATTAATCGTTCGAACTATGGCGAAAACTACAAAATTTGAAATCAAAACTGTGGATATAGATGAGACGAGAGCCACGATGGCCGTGATTGTGTAAGAATTTTTCCTCCCTATCCTGTAATATTTAAAATTAAAACTAAATCGAGCTTAATTACATTAATTAATTACTTATCGGAAAAATATCCAAAAACGGGGGTACCCAAAGCTGATCCCGCGTTTGCAAGGGAAAATACCAAGCTGGGCAAGTAGTCCTTCGAACAAACCAAATCCCACTTGCAATTATTTAATTAAGAGAGAAAAAAAAATAAATAAAACGTTAAAAAGTCACACCTTATATAGCGTTGATATTCTTCTAAAGCAATTAATAAAAATATAATGAGAAACGAAGCATTGCAATATTTCTAGGTATTTGTTTAACAAGAACATATTTTCAAACTAAAATTAGCCAAATTTCAGGTTAATTTTCAAAGTTTTAAAGATATTTTAGAATAATAGGTGTTTAAAATGCCCGATCAGAAATTGATAGATTGGCAATATTTGTGATGATCGGTACCCCAAGACTCAACTTTAGACTATAAAGTCGAACGGCGTGGCCTATTAGTTTGTGTTGAATGCGTTAACCATGGTTTGCATTCTAACTTAATTCAATCTGAATTTGATCAAAATATGTACCGCTACCAATGAGATATTATAATTTAAGTGTGAGCAAATTGCGAGTGAACGTTTAAGCACCAGGATGTTCCCCCACTCCAAACAACTACTAAATGAACTGCCACTCGAATGACAGTCTGCTCGCTTTATCAACTTTGTAGAAGGTCTACACATCGCGTAACAAATAATACACCACTACGTGCTTAGGTGATCGCGTGTCACGTGATCGAGATCTAAATGAACCGCGTTTTAAATATATCTAATGTGTAACTGGCGATTTACTTCTAGGCAATTAATCTCTTCTAAAGTTCGAAAATTATAGAATTTCTGACTTACGTCAAGAATATCCTTGAGTTAGGATTGAAATAACAATTTACGGGCTATAAATATATAACTAAAAATATACGCTTAGATACCAGTTGCTTAAAGGGAGAATGCAAACTAATAACAAGTGATTATCGTTTAAATAGGTCTAACTAGAAATTAATTTAAAACATACCCGGAAAATAGGCTTAGCTGGATTCATGTAGACCCTGCATTCTCCATATAAGGGCATTTCAATGGTCGCTGACCTTCAATGCGAAGAAATTCAGGATCTCCATGAATCCAGCTAAGCCTATTTTTAAATTTATTTCTAGTTTTACTCCCATCTGGTAAGTCTTGCTATTTGGTTGGGGGTGGGAGGCACAAGGAGGAGGACTTGTTTGAGGCTCTCAACCGCTCCTCATTAAAGGGAGAATGCAATCTAATTACAAGTGATTTTTTATCGATTCCTTATCGTTTAAATAGGCCTAATCCATCGATAAAAAGTTTACAATACAAATATTAAACTAGAAATAAATTCAAAACTTACCCTGAAAATAGGCTTAGCGGGATTCATGGAGATCCAGAATTGCGTTCGTGTAAGGTCTAGCGACCAATGAGCAAAGGCCCGTCATTCACGCGAGATCTCCACGAGACTTACAATCGCATTCGATTGGTCGCTAGACCTTACACGCGAGGAAAACAGAACCTCCATGAATCCCACTAAGCCTATTTTCAGGGTAAGTTTTAAATTTATTTCTAGTTTAATATTTGTTTGTAAATATTTTCAGGAGTGGATTAGGCCTATTTAAACAATAAGGAATCGATAAAAAATCACTTGTTGTTATATTGCATTCTCCCTTTAAAGGCGTATATTAAACGTTTGCTAAAAGTATCGGTCTGCGATGAAAACTATTTACGGACCTCCAAACGTGACAGATCAACACTGCAAGTGGGGCTGGGTGAGAGAAATATCAAGGTAATTTTCCGATTCCCTTTTCTGTTGTGGAGGATAAGGCATTATGGGTCGCCAGGCTAATACAACGAACGTATTAATTTCGATAGTTTTCGTTTTCATACAAGGGGATGTGATGCTTTCAAACCAAAAGTTTTAAAATATTTCCCGTCTCCCAGGCCCCGAATCTTTCTCATATACGAAATGTCAAGGATACCAGTTCGGCCCCGGTTCAGGCATGGGGCTGAACCACATACTCTTATAGGGAAGGTTTTCATGTACTTGGCGTGTAAAATCTCTACATAATTAGGGAACGACACTATATGGGCAGTTAATTAGATGGTCGTTAATTAAAAAGGAGTAAATTACCTTGGTGGTGGCAGTGCTGGTGTAATACTGTTGATCATACTCCCATCCTTTGGAGCACGATTTGACACTCCAATCCTGGTTTTCGTTGTCCACGAACCATGAAACGTTCATCTTACCCTCGGCCAGACGCGTCAAGACGGACGAGTAATCTACGTCGTACATTTCGCAAGAACTCAAGACTCTCTTGCCTTCAGGATTGTCCACCCAAGGACTGGTTAACAAACGTTTTTCGTTCATGGACAGATTGCTGGCGGAGACTGTCGGCTCGTGGCACCAGTGTTCGGGCGAGGACAACAGGAATATCAGGTTCATCAAGAAGAAAGGCAGGAGTGTTGAGGTAGGAATCAGGAATAAGTAGACCATCCTTTTCTGGTATTTACCGTAGTCACCCACGGCCGATAATATGTCCTCGAACTCCATTGATTTGTATTCGTAAAACTCCTTCCTAATTTTTGGGAACCAAAGCAAAACCGTTTAGAATTTGGTGTATTCTAATGTTTGACACTGAGAATAGTGACTCTTTCTTAAAGGAAAAAGGCCAGAGATTTCTTTGAGATCTCAGTATGCGGAATTCTTGCGATACTGATTTTGTAATAAATTGGATCGGTTTTATTTCACGATCAAGATATTCTGCCAATAAGGCCAAGGTCTAAATTTTTAATTAGATTTTAAAACAACAATTTTAACAAGGGATATTTATCTGTTGAGCTAGAGACTGTTCTCCTCAGAGTTCTCGGGGAAGGAGAGGTGAGGGGAAAGTTTGGTGTAGACTTCTTTTTCGAATTTTAACCCGCGATTACGTAAAAATACTGGCACCGTTCAAAGTTCGAAGCTATAGCGATAAACATTTATTTTTGATCTGTTACGAGTTATCGAATACGCAACTAATTGCAAAACCATCATTTCCCACGCCCGGTTCACGCACTAATTATGAGTTTGATCGACCGGGAACAGGCTGATTGCGGACAAAATGAAGCTTATCATTAGCCACCTTCTAATAATCTTCAACTAAAATCAACTATACAGCAATGGACGGACACACTTTATGATAGAGTAGAATCACGACGAAATTGGACCTTCCTATTTCCAAAACTTACTGAACTACATTTCTCGGAGGACTATCAAATAAAAATTATTAGTAAAAGATAAAGTAGTTTACTTTGAAGCAAATTAAAAAATTATCTAAAAAATATACTAACTTCTCATTATTGTTGCACGTAGTGGCATCGCCATTAACAGCAGTCTGGTTTGGGACAGAATTTGAATCTGTTATTTTGGTGTCGAACATATTGAAATTATATTTAAATTGTTAGACTTTTGCTGGATATAATTTAAGTTATCGAGATCGATATGGAAAACCGTCGCGTTTCAAAACACGATAAACTATAAAACTAAGCTTGTATCCAGTTTTAATGTTTGGTAAGAGAAAACTAACAATTGTTTAGATGATGCGGACTGTTCCTCGATGTATTTTGTTTTATTCAAGTATCAGAATGCTTCGAGGCAAGCAATGTTGTATTTTTATCTTTTTAGAGCTTTGGGGACTCGACACCCTGTCCAAATAATAAGTGACACAGTGCTAGATCATAGTGGAAGATTAACGAAAAGAGGGTTTTTAAAGGGAAGGTGAAACATCATAAAGGGACTATCTGCGATTTTAAAAGCCCCTTAAAAGTTTACATCTTTTATGGCGTAACAGACGACGTTGACCATAACAAATTGTACAGTCAAAGCAAGCCTGTGTGCACAAGGGAAGAGCATTTGAAGGAGAAAATTTCAGGGTCGATAGGGCCTTTAAACTCTCGAACATGACTCAACCGGGAATATACAAATAAGTTCTGAAATATTTCATTTTTCTTTACAGAATGACTTTAAAATAAGGGGGCTTTATATGGATGCATACGTTGAGATCAAGGTCACTAGAAGAAAGGAAACTCGTCCCAAATAATGAATTCGAAACCGGCATAATTCAAAATTTCAAATAACATCGTCGGCTTACACGATAAATCGGTATCATTTACACTACTATATTAGAGCACGAAATTAAGGGGTAACAAATCATAGCCATGTTAAATTAACCAAGTTGTTTAATGAGCAGCGATATATCATTGAAGTGGGTTTTTCATGATGTATCGGTATTATTTCCAGGAAGATTTCAGAGCACGAAACCTGTGGGGTAACAAATCAAAGATCCCCCCCCCCCACTAACTACGGGTTTTCCCTAATTTTTCCCAGTTTTCCCTAACTTTTTACAATTTTTCCCTAATCAATAGCTATAGTTCCCGACTTCCCTGGTTTGTTTTTAATTATGAATTTACCTGATTTTTGGTAACATTCTTATTCCCACGTTTGTATGAAATCCTGCACATCCCAATACACCAATCTTCATATGCTGGCTGGGGTAGAAGACACTTTCACAGGGGCAAGGAGGATCAGAGAGGGGCAGATGTATAAAATAAATTTGGAAGGTGGCAGTAGTAGCAAATAAATTTTAGCCAATCGCGTGACCCTTCGTCATTTCGGAACAACATGGCGGCTGGAGTAACGGAATCTGCCAGAATATAAACACTACTGTACCGCATGATCCAAGGCTTAAATACGCGTTCCTGCATTTTAATATCAATATAATTAGGTACTTACAATTACTCAAGAAATATTTGTTTCATATATTTAACTTACCTCCTAATTGTCCAACTAATAAAGTACAAGAATCCTAAAATAGGCAAATAATAACGGCTACTATATTTTTAAACGTTTATGAACGTCTTCGAAAATCGAGAGCACTAACTTATTCCCGCGAAATTTCGCCAATCAGCATTGTGGCATGATATCAACGCCACCTGGCCCCAGGCATAAAATAAAATATTTGATACTGCCCTCGAGGCTCATCTTCTCTGTATGGTGTATTCTCTCTTCTTACGTTCCTTTCTTTCATAAATTCGTTTTTGGTTTAAGCGGGCAAAATTATGTCATTGTGACCAAATCAATTTTTTTTTTTTTTTTTTTTTTTTTTTGGGAAAGTATCGCCACCTGGAGGCTGTGATTCGAGTATCGAGGCGTCTTCAGTGAAGTTCAGTCTGCTCCTTCTTCTGTTGTGTCACCGACTCACCCGTGTTTTAGATTAAAGTGTTTTGACTTTGTAAATTAATGAAGTTTAATTGTAATTGAATTTTGTTGATTCACTATCTCTAATTATGAGTGAGTCAGATGAAGATGACATTCCAGACATTCAAACGTGTGACAGATTATGCAAAGATTTTGCTTCTATTACAAACACAGATACTGCGTTGGCTCAATTTTATCTCCAGGATAGAAAATGGGAATTAGAGGTAAAATAAATCAACACCTATATTATTATAGATAATACTGAAGATCATTGTGGGAGAATAAAGATATTCCATTGGCATGAACAATACCGTTTCGGCTCCCTCACTACTGGATCTCTGATAGCTTTGTCTCATTTCTTATACAGAGATCTGTCAACGATTTCTTCGAGGATCGATTAGAAGGTACAAAAGTTAAAACTCTAAATTCTGGGAATCCAAATGAAGTTGAAGTTTTACTTATGGTTGAGTAAGTTAAAATTTGGGGGAAAATTGGGTAAAATACCGAAATTTGAGATTAGATAAACGCGAATGAAAATGAATAGTATTAAATAAATATAATTTTAGCGGTAGTCAAGAGAGTTTAGTCGCAGCAGCCACAGCTATTTTAAGAGAATCATCAGTTGAAAAACCAAGTACTTCAATGGAGACTCTCGCTAATAAAGAAGTTGAATCATCGTTCCCGGAGATTTTCAAGTTTATAACTTGGAATATCGATGGCTTGGACGAAAAAAACCTTAAAATTAGAACCAAAGCCGTGGCGGATTACGTTAAAGAGTAAATACCGATTTAAACTGAATATTTTCATATTTATCCCCATATGCCAATTCTTTCTTAAGTCACTCGCAATATTTTTTTAGAGTTCAAGCTGATGTCATTTTTTTCCAAGAAGTAATTCCTCAGAGTCAAGACTATTTGAGATCTAACTTGCCAAATTATAAATTTATTTTCGGAGGAAATATAGAATATTTTACGGGTATAGCTTATAACCCAGCTCACGTTGTCTACGAAAGTCATACCATAGAAAATTACCCATCTACTCGTATGGGACGAAATCTCTTAATCGTTAAGGTAAAAGACTAGAAGATGAAGTAACTTTTGTTTTATAGTAAAGGATTTTTATCTCGAAGGTGAATATCGGAGGTTGCGAAGTACTTTTGATGACTAGCCATTTAGAAAGCACTAAAGACCACGCTGATGAGCGAAAAAACCAACTAAATATGGCTTTCACTAAAATGAAAGAGTGTTCCCCGGACCTCAACGTAATTTTCGCTGGTGATTTGAATCTTAGAGATAAAGAGGTACCAGAAACTAAAATTAATCCTTTAAAGTGGATACGCTACCGGACTTGATTCTGACCTTGTCAAAATGATCTCGCGCCAAACTCGCGAATTTAATCTCGAGAAATGAAGAAAGTTCAAGTGTGAAATTAGTTTAACTTTTCATTTCAATGATATCAGCTTTCCCCATCAGGAAATTTGGTCAAAATGGTTCCAATTCAAAAATTCCAACAGAATTTGACCAAATAGATCAAATTAAATAGCCCGAATAACACAAGGGGACAACTTGAGTCAGTTTGCGTATCTACTTTATGGGAGGGTGAAGAGGAAAATTAAATATATTTGATTGATTCTACTTTTAAAAACAAAATATTGGGAAATATTAAAATTTTGGCATTCTTTAAAAGTAAAATTTCCAACTAATCAAAAGACACTCCACCATTGGCTTAAAAAAAACCCAGCGACACACATCTCATCTTGATAGTTTTTTTGATTAGTCAGAGTTTGTCCTTTTAATCAGAATCTTTTCAGATATTTTGCATAATTCTGAGACAGACATTTCCCGAATGTTTTAGTAATCAAACGCTTTATTTTTAATTGTACAATCGATAAAAATCATTTGATTTACTCTTCACCACCCCCCCCCTTTAAGACTATTCTTTAATGGCAAAACTATAGGCTAATCTTCAATAGTAAACTGAAATAAGAAATCGGCTGCTTAAGCGCGCAACTTTTGTTTCGTAAAGTAACTTGTGGAAGTTTATTATAGTAGCAGGAATGTCAAAGTAGTTTTGTAAGGGATAGTTTTGTAAGGGATAGTGTTAATATTCCATGACTTGCGGGGAAACCTTTCCTACATTATTTGATGACTCAAAAGTGAATATTTTTCTTCTTTTATTTTCTAAAAGTTGGAAGAGCTTGGTGGACTTCCTCAAGGTGTTAACGATGCTTGGATAGCTTGTGGCAAAAGAGCAGAATGCCAGTACACGTGGGATATGTTGAGGTATTTAAACTATACAGTAAAACCTCTCTTATAACAAAATATCGAAATCCCCATTGCCAAAAATACACCCGTTAAAACGAATAATTTGTTTAAATTGGTCTTACAAGAAATCGAAATGTTACTAAGTTTTTATATCTACTGGCTTAGTTTTAGCATACAAACTTTGCTTTACTCATTGCTTTTTCCCCTTCCCCCTAAATTTTATTTTAAACGAGGTTTACTATAGGGAGCTAACAGTCCTGATCTTACAATGTCACACTATCTCTTACTTCAGTGACATTTCACTGTCGTCCCCCCCCCCATCCTGCCTAAATATTTTTTTTTTTTTAGGAATGACAATACGATCTTCCAGGGTAGATTTAAACCTCGTTGTAGATTTGATCGTATATTCTATAAGTCTGCCACCACTCAATCTAGTATTTCACCAACTTTTTTTGGTCTAATAGGACTTTCGCGTTTACACCCATATCGTACATATCCTTCCGATCACTGGGGTCTTTTGTGTTTCTTTTCGTTAAATTCGAAATGAAAATCCATTTTGAGTTGAATGTTGAAGTTTTTATTTTATAAATTTAGTAATGTAATGTTTGGTTACCAAAATTAAACTTATTTTGGCATTAACGCAGTTTGCAAAAAAAAACCAACAGAATGGGGGGGAGGGGACAAACACTTTTGTTTTGGTAAATAAACCTACTTGTAGATGCCTCGAAGTATATTACACTAAAATTAATAATAGCGAGAGAGAGATGGGTGGAAGTCAAAATGAATTCACGGCCTACTTCAATCTAAGATTTCTCCATCTTCAACCTCATCCTCGATCTTGATCATCTCTTCGCTCCTCGCAATGACATTTGTTTCTTCCTCTTTGCGATCGCTCGCGCAACTGGAACTTCTCGATGTGGTTGAAGAACCTAAAGCTTCTCTTTCCTCCGAAGCAGTTAAGGATTCTAAGCTGTTCTCATTGGAGACCAGAAGTTTGAGTTTCGTTGGTAAAGGTTTCAAATAAGTTTCTTCCGACTGATCCATTCGCGTTGCTAAAAGGGGAAAACAAAATTATAATATTAGAGGAGAAGATTGTCTTTTCGTCAAAATGAGGGATATTTTTAATACTTGAGGCGAAATCCTGGAAGGACTAAGCGAATCTCTCTCGCAAAATAAACCACTTACAATTTTTCCGACTCTTTCTTTTACTTTTTTGTTTCTTATGCATTTTCTTCATTGATTTGTTTAGTTTAATACGCTGATCGGCGTATTGTTCGTTGAAAATGTAATCTTTGAAATGTCGTTCTATGTTAGGATTGCTCTTGAGTAAGTATAGGTAGATTCCACCGGGTGTCCTCCTCCTGCTGCCATCCTATCATTAAGGAGAACTCCTTTATTAAATTTGCCACACAAATGATTTTCTATGAATTACTTAAGTTTTTCAGCGCATAAATTTAGATATCACTCCTAATATTTTTCATTGGCTTTGTCAATTTTGTCAGATTGATTTTGGACAACGCTAGTAGAAATAAATTTTTAACTTTAAAGTAGGCTTAACAAAGGTCCAGAGAGAGTTTGACATCTTGCTGTGAAAAAGCAAAAGAATGTGCCTCTTAGCCTATAGTTTGAGTCTTTTTACTGAGTTTTCGCAATTTCAAACTCTCCATAGATCCTTGTTAACCTACTTTAGAAGAAAATTGATTTCTAAATAGAGGGATACTAGAATCGAATAAGTTTATTTTTAATTGATTTGGACTGTTAAAGGATGCGTAAACACCATTAAGTTTCACAGTAATTTACAGTTAACTATCAAAGCAGCAAATAAGACTAGCTAAGCATAAATCAGACTGGAAAAATCCTTAAGAAAAGCGAGTTCTGATGATGCCAATTAAATAATGGATAAAATAGTTTGTGAACCATTTAAACTCTGTTTAAAGCAACAAACAGCTCTTTTGGTTAACAAAGTCTAAATTGATTGGAAATAACTTGTTTCGTAAGTCTAAAGTTGTTTCCCAGTGAATAATGTTTATTTCAATAAGAAACAAACAAAATTCACTCATGGTCAGGCTTCATTTTCCCTTTAAGACTCACCAAAACTTTCATTCCACCATTTTTTTCTATTTCTTCAACCGATTTAGTAGTCTCCAGAGCTACTTTCGTACCCAAAACACGAACTGTCCTATCTATACAATCAAAAATCAACATAAGACTACATTTAACTCATTGAGAAACAATTATAATAGTCTAATTAATTCCCCTTACATATAAGTTTCTGATTTGGTTCCTCGAGTTTAGCAGCAATAATTCTAGCAACTTTGAAAGCCTCTTCTTTTTCAACACTAAAGACCATCTTTTTTTCTCCTTTATCTTCTCGACTTCTACTTCTATTACGACTCTGTTCTTTTGCCCCTCCTTCAGTGTTATTACCACCACTGAATATCTTTGCCGCATCCTGTTTTCCAACCAAATACCTCTTCTTAAAATTGTAATCGTAATTTTCGACACTTCGATCACTTTCAAAACGTTTTAATTTCAGTTCAAACTGTCCCAAGTCTTCGGAAAGTAAATTTTCACTCATGACTGTCGCCCAAACAGGGTTGATTTTTCTTTTAGGAGGTCTTTTAGGAGCACCATCATCTTCCATCGACTGAACGCTAACGTTTGGCAAAGATTCTTCACGAACTTCGGTAGTTTTAGGTGGCTGAATTCTTTTAATAACATAATTTTCTTCATCATCCGTAGAGTCGCTTGAATCCGAACCTTTCTCTTCTCGATAAGAATACATCGCGTAGTTCTGAGTAACGAAATAAATAATAAATTTCTATTACAAATCTAAGTTTGTCAAAATATAAGATTCTAGAAAAGCCCCTAGAAATATTTAAATTTAATAAGGGTGTGCGAGTACTCAGTTGCTAGTTTTTCCATGGACTCAAACGGGTACTCAAGGTCCATATTTTTTTCCATGTTTCCTATTCTTTTAGATTACCTTTTTTAATATTATAAGAGGCTTGGATATCCTTCTAACTAAAATCCTTTAGACCCCTTCAGATAAGGCGTAATTAATTAATCAGATTTAACTGACGGTTACATGGCTTCCTCAGTTCAATAAACCTTGGTTAAATCTTATTAAACAGGCTAATTGATACTAGTCTGAAGAAGGTATAAGCGTGTTTATGGTTGTCATCTTTGCTTTGGCATGGCCAAATTTGATCAATATTTTTAATTTTTGACTCCATAAGAAATTTTGGACTAAAACCAGCTTCCATTTCATAAGGGCTTGACTCGACAAGTGCAGTTTTCCATTACACAAGACTCCACTGAAAACTTTAAAACAGGACTCGCACACCCCTCAAATTTACTCATTATAAATTAGAAAACCCGCTAAACACTCTAGCCTTCACTAGAGTAATAAAAAAAATTGTTTTTCATTATTGTTAAGTGTAAATATATCAAATGTTCCTGAAGCCATTATTACTTGTACGATTCTATAAACTCCAAGTTCCGTAAAGAAACTATTAGCACAGCGAGATAATATTCAGGGCCAAAATCTTTATCCCGGCTGAGTCTCCGTCATTTTCCATTCCCTTAAATTGTCATTCAACATTACATTAGTTTTTTGTCATCTTCACTCGGGAGCGATATTACATCTTCTCATCAAGCAAATATATATTTTAAATAATCTTTATAAGACAGAAACTTACTTCGGGATTGACTCTTCTCTATTAAAATGTATAAGACTGATTATATTAATAGGCTAGTTTGTAATTCTTTAATTAAATATTACTACATTTATCAATTCTCATTAATCTAGGCTATAGGCGTGACATTTAAGATGACTTACTTCCTAATCTTTAAAACAAGGATTTAAATTTGCGCTATTTAAGATGTCCCTTTTCTTTCATGACCTTTTCCAAGTCTTTCAAGGAAACCGTAGCTGACCCTCTCTCCAACGGTGTTGGTTGGCTTTTATCCGGTTTCCAACCGATGAAGTAAATGATTTGGTAAGTAGCGGGCACTGTGCCGTCTTTATTTCCGTAATGGCTCTGATAAATAGAGGCTGCGGCTAACAGGGTGTCTCGTTTCAACATCAGTTTCCTGGACCAAGCAGCGTTGTTCTCGCCCATGCCCTTCAAATCCCACATCAATTCAAACATGGACGGGTAACCCACGGTAATCTCGTCACAATCAATAGTCAACATGTTAAACCCGGCCCGATTTAAGAGGGCACCCAAATCTTGAACAGTTGTGAAAGGCGAAATGTGAGGAGATATCCCGCCTTCTCGTTCAATCTCGGCTAATTGTAGAGAGCATCGTAGCTCAAATAAAGTTTCCCCGCCAAATATAGAGGCAATAAAGACTCCGTCATTTTTAAGAGCCCTTAAAACTTGCAAAAATGTTCCAGGCAAATTATTTACCCAATGAAGAGAAAGGTTGCTCAAGAATATATCTACACTATTGTCGCTAAATGGCAGTTTTTCTTCATCAACGAGCACTTTGGTTGTGGGAATACCCTCCGGTACTTGACTAAGTTCTAGACACTTGCTTGACGTTTCACACTGTATTAGACTGGCAATACTATCAGATGTAAGATTCTTGCTCAGATGGCCCTTACCGCAGCCCAAATCAACCGCTAGAGGGAAGACCCGTTTTATATCGTACACTCGGTCCGCGAGCCTGTAGCCAACCTCATCTTTCAAATAGTCAAACAAATGACTATTAGCCAATACAGCTGCCCGATCTTTTTGAAGAGATTTGGCTTTTCGATCAAAAACATTCATAATGGTTTCTTTACTAGCTGAAAAGCATCTTGCCCTCGCCTTATTTATCAAACTATGCCTACAGTAATTGACGAGAGCCATTTTGAAAGAAAGGCTAATAAAAACTCGCAAATATATGGATTTTTTTACTGCGAAAAGCGAAAAAATAATTTATCGCCAAATGCGATTATTGGTGAGACCAAGGCTTCGTTATATAGATAAAATTTTCCTTTGATAACTTTATAATTTAAAGTTGTAAATAAGTTTTATTATAATTCACCTATTTATTATCGTTTCTCTGGCGAAATTCCTTCCTCCAAAGGAAAAACCGATAATTTTTCCGAAAACTTTCTTAATCTTAATGCGCAAATGATCTACCGTACTTTGGCTACACTTAAAACATGTATGACGTAGATTAATGATTAATGGATAGAAACGGCCCGGAGAGAGAGTCACTCAATGGATAGAAACGGCCCGGAGAGAGAGAAATATGAGTGACTATCGTGAGTACTGAGAAGAATTGCATGCGTTCAGGGATGCTAACCTTCAATTGAAATGCTAAACTTCAAGTAAAAATGAAGATTTACTCCTTATGAGTTCTTAAAACTAATTCCGGTATGCTTCGTTGAACGCATCATAACGTAAACTTCGCCTAGTGGTGGAATCGGAACATTATACTTTTGTGTGATTGGAGAACGTGGACCATTGTTTAATAGTTAATTAGTTTAATTACAGTGTGGTTTTGTGTTAAGTGACATGAAAAATTTACTGTTTCGCAAAACGAATGCTCTATTTCTAGGTCGAATAATTTCGAATTATCGTCAATTGAATTACAAGGTAAATTGAAGTTTGAAATTTTTTGGATCTATCCTATAGCTCTAGAGTCTAGCCTTGGCACTTCTACCAAGCTTTTTGGCATATCGGCTAAAAGGTCAGGGGTTCAAAATGGGTGCTCTACTTTAACTACGGTACTACCTATACTAAGGATTCATTCGGAACTTTTGCATAAATTTATTTTGTTAGATAAACATATTTGTTATGTAGCTTTTTTGTGTTCAAATATTTCGCTGATAAGGTTTATCATTTATGACATAATTTAGCCCGTTTGATCTTGACATTTTCAATCAATATTCAGTCAAAGAGAAAAGTTAGTAATCTACCTCTTCACCTTTTTAAAATGTTAGGGGGGGCAAGCGCTAGTTTTCTCTCTTATTTTAAAAAATTATACACGTACTTAAATGGGGGTATACTGTGATGTCTTGTAGAGTCTTAAATGTTTTGGCGTAAAAAACCCAAACTTCCTGAAGGCAATTTCCAAATTTCTCTCTCTTTCTACTACTTCTCTTTCCCTTAGTCTGTCTGCTTAGCATTGAATATGGAAAGTCTACATGTACATATACAGACCAGGAAAAACCTTTAAAATACTTTCATTTGATATAGGGGTCTCAGATGAGTTGGGTACGTTATTTTTCTGCGTGAAATCTTTCCTTTTAAAACAACAACTCTATTGTTTACATATTATTTACGTATTAACGCTTAAAATTTATTAGCTTTGTATTATTTAATACCTCCGTTGCTACGCATGGAACTATAAAAATGGTTTCTGTTTTAGCAAATAGCATGCGTTTGAACGTTTGTTGTTTTTGACGTTTGCGGCTTGTAGATTATTTTAACTACAAAATACTTTAATACACCAACCAACGTAAAACATATTTATAAAAGAAGATGACTATCATATCTACTGTGAGTATAAAGATTTTTGGATTAGTCGCTGTTTCTATGTTTGTAGACCACTCACTTTTGGCTATGATTTTAACACGCACTCGATTATTATTATTTTAATCAAAGTTAGAAGTTATCAAATTTTTTTAAATAGTTTTGGTTAAGTGGTAGATTTGATATAAGATTGGCGACGCTATACCTTATATACATCCAAGCTATAACTTTCTGTAAGGTAACGATAAATTCTAAATTTCAGGCAGTGCATAACTATCCAGAGTCTGTAACGATAGTTGAAGTAGGCCCTAGAGATGGCTTGCAAAATGAAAAAGTATGTAAAGAAATAAATTAATGATAGAATGAAATGATCAGACAACTGTTTTCTGATTTCGATTGAAAAAAAATATATATTATATTGAAATTGCTATTCTAGCAATGAAATTCAGGTGGAAAGTGTTAAAAGGTGCTGCTAATTCACTCATGATTTTATCAGGAATTGTATTTAAAATTTGCTATTGATGATGATATCTTTTCATTCTAAAATACTTGTCTGGCCAATTTATTGTAATCCGCTTTAGACTATCTTGGATTTTTCTTTAAAAATTGTTAAATTTCTCTAATCCCTATAGACAGTAGTACCAACCGAGGCCAAAGTTGAATTTATAAATAGGCTATCGCAAACTGGTCTTAAAACCATAGAAGTTACCAGTTTCGTTTCTCCAAAATGGATTCCCCAGGTTGACGATTATTTTACGTTTTATATTAAAGGGTGACACTCAACTAAATAAAAAAAAAAACTTAGATTTTATGCTCAAAAGATAGAACAGAAACATTTAATATAGAAATATGAATATAGTTTTAGAAAATAATATTATTGAAAATTGAAAGCTCTCACACAGAAAAAAAAAACTTAACTATTGCAAGATTTGGTGCTAAAAATGATTTAAATCCATATTGGCGTGCTCCGAAATTCACATGCTTTCTGTAGAGATACCACATATATTGCGGAAACTTTTCCCCTGAAAATTGTATGTCAAGGCTAAAATTTCTATTCCTTTTACTATATTTTTTATGATACTGAACACATTTTAGTAGATTAGAAAGAAACTCCTATAGGCTGTTTGTCACCTTATAATATGATATATTTCTTCTTGGTTTGAAATTGTTTTAACAAATTCTTATCGCATCAGATGGGTGATAATGTTCAAGTTTTCTCTGCGATCGAAAAACATCCCGGTATTCATTATCAAGCGCTAGTACCAAATGTTAAAGGCTTAGAAGCTGCGGTAAGTCTATATTTTTTTTATGTAATACAATAGGTTCTAATTATTTATATTCCTAGATCGCTGTTGGTGTCAAAGAAATTGCTATTTTTGCCGCCGCTTCGGAAACATTTAGTCGGTAAATAAAACCTATGATTTAATATTTATCGAAAAATAATGAAATGGAAATTTTTTTATTTAAAAAATAGAAAAAATATCAACTGTTCTATCGCGGAAAGCTTTAAACGTTTTGAAGCTGTTGTAAAGGAAGCAAAAAATCACGGAATTAAAGTTAGAGGCTACGTTTCGTGTATCGCTGGATGTCCTTATGAAGGAAATGTACAACCGCAAAAAGTCAGCCAGGTAATAAGTTTTAAACATCAATTTCTTTAAAATTTAATTTCTATCTGAACTTGAGTAAATTTTTCTAGGTTGCTAGCGAGTTGTACAAATTAGGGTGCTACGAGATATCGCTAGGAGATACCTTAGGAGTCGGAACTCCTGGAACAATTAGGACAATGTTAGAAGAGGTTTTAAGGAAGTTGCCAGCCAAAGTTTTGGCTATCCATTGCCACGATACTTACGGTCAAGCCTTGGCCAATATTTTAACAGCTATAGAGGTAATTGATATTTATCTAGTAACAATCTTTCAAATCATTGTCGATATTTGAAGGATATTTCAACTTAACGTTATCAATTGTTAATCTTGATTCTTGAACATTATCACAATTGTTTACTCTAATTAACTAAGTTAAAGGGATAATGAAAACTAATTTTAAGTTTTAACGATTAGAAGCTTTAAAATATTCATAGTGACATTAAAACTTACAAAAGATTTCTCTTAAATTTACAGTTAATTAACGAAGCTGTAAAACCATTTCTTCAAATGGTTTCTTTAATATAACTTAAAGGGAGAATGAAGATGAGTAGCCCGTTAAGCCTATCTTTATTTTCATACAAATGTAACGGACAGAAAAATAACAGCTAATCAAAAAGCGTTCTAAATTATTTCACCAAACCCTAAAACATTTGCTTTGGTTAGCCACATTTTTCAGTATGAAAATGTTGATACTTGATAGGTTTAGCGGGGCTAATGCTTTGATTAATTTTAAATTACTTCGAAACTTTTTTGATAGTGTTGTTAAGTTAAAAAATAACTCATCAGAGTCTAGTATCCTTTGAAGAAAATATTCTTTTCTCGTTTTCAATATCACTTTAAAAATTAAAATACCTTGAGATATAGAAATTGCTTTCTTTTTCTTTATACCATCTGTCAATTTACAAAATTGTAATGGTATTATGTAACTCTAATGAGCTATTGGGCTTTCAGATGGGTATAACGACAGTCGATGCATCCGTGTCCGGTTTAGGTGGTTGCCCATACGCTAGAGGATCATCCGGCAATGTCGCCACGGAAGATGTAGTATATATGCTCAACGGAATGGGGATTAAAACGGTAATTTTTTAAACATAGTTTTTAAAACGTTAAGGGAAAAACCTAGAAATTTCAGGAAAAATTAATATAAGTCAAAAAACTCTGGGGAAAATCGTGTGGGCAGACTCGGGTGTACAAAATTTGAATTCTTTGCACTATCAAAGCTGAACTGAGTTCATAGTGTTCAAACTCAATGCACTGTCAAAGCTGAACTCAGCGAATTCAAGAATGTCTGACCCCTCCGGGAAAATGAGAATTTGAGAAAATCGGGGAAATCAGTGAAATTTATATGCTAGAAAAGTTTTGCAAAGCCCACAAAGGGACTATTTTATAGCTACTGAAAACACAGAACTAATTTTCTATATTTTCTAACATTATTTACATGCTTTCTAAGACCCCTTTAATGTAAAAATATACACTGGGAAATTTAACAAAAGTAGTCTGGAAATATCAGGGAAATTCAATTCCAAAATCCTCCTTAAATCGATAGAAAAATCACTCATCCGGTTTCATTCTTCCATCAAAATTTAATTTACACTTATTTTTAACTTATTTTCAATCAGGGTGTTGATCTTCAAGAACTTATATCCGTTGGTGAATACATTAACGGCGTTTTAAATCGACCAACTGGTTCCAAAGTAGCGAAAGCTTGCAGGTTGTGACGATAAATCCTATGAAAAATAAAAAATAAATTAGGTTTATAATTTTAGCTCTTAGTTATATCCCACATAAGTCGTAAGTGTGCCGCGTGGTTAACTTAGTCAGGCACGAGTCTGAAACAATTATTTTTCTATCATTTTACTTCTTATTTAGTGAAAATTTTAAAACCTTTTATTATTTTATTATTATTGGATATCACGTTAACGTTAAAGAATATCCGAAGATTAAATACTCGAGCTTGGCTCGAGATCAATTCAACAAGGCCCAAATCGAGTCAGGCTGCGTGTCTATTTTAAAAATTGAAAAACGTTTTAGAGGGGGTTATTTAAATACGTCAGGAATTGTTGAAACTTGTTAAGGGACAATCATGTTAAGAGTATTTTTAAATAATATAAAGCTAGGAAGTTTGTAAGGGTTGTTTCTCACGAAAGGTCATTTTATATTTTTTAAACGAAACTACATTTTTTTACCTTTTGTCTGGAAATATTTTCCAAAATTTTTTATGTAATGATTAAATTACACAAATAACGACTTTTGGGGAAAAATGAGAAGGAAAAAAAGCACCAATTTTATTGTTTTGAAGGTCTTAATCTTTAAAAACCAAAAGAAGCTCGCATATTTATCTACTTTTCCTATTTTTTTTTTTTTTTCTATTTTTTTAAACAATAGCTTAACTATTTCTGTAAGAAAATCGAATAAAAATTCCCCAAAAACTTCCTATTTAGAATAATATCTTGTTGAACAAGCTGAGTGTGATACGTGTATTATAAACACGAGAAAAATCTCGAATTCTGTAGAATAATATTAAAAATGCAAATTGACTATTATTTTGTTATTAAATCAATTTGATTTGATAAATTTCATTTAATTTACATATATAGACTTCAGTGTTGAAATCACTGTTGATAGAGGAACTAATAGTTTCAAAAGGTAAGATGAAACAAGATTTTCTTGCGTATAAATGCATTTTTTAATTTTTTTGAAGCAAAACAAGTTTTTGTATAATAATTTAAATATTTCTCAATAAAAACTTATCTTCATGAAAGATGTATTGGTGAAGTCAAAGAAAAATATTGTCTTTATATTTACTTTATTTAAAAAAAGGAATATGTAAATAATTTTATGTAGTAATTATTTTTCATTCAAATTTCGCATTTAATCAGTAACAGTCAAATTTTCAACTATAGAATAATTATTTTAATGAATTAAACCATAATTAAAGCGTGGAAATGCTTTCAAACTTACAGTTATCAGACAGACAAGCGTACAAATAACTCATCAACCCTCCTTTTTGGTTGGCCCATTTCAAGCGCGATTTTTGAAATGGTTGTTTTTCGACCCTGAACACGTGGCAGTTCATATCACAGTTTACATCTTAATAAGCTGTACAGTTTCTGTAACATTTTCTCACGTTTCATTTATTTCTTGGTTTGGAACCCGGCCCTGTCTTATTCTTAATTATACTTCTCTGTGATATAATCAGGAATTTATATCCCTTAAAAATCCTGATATAATATATTGAGATAACAAGAGCTGTAAGGTCGTAGGCCCCTAGCTCTTTTAAATTAAAGACAAAGCAATAAAAACTCTAAATTAAGGTAGCTGACAGCTAAAATTCAATTTTGCACCTTCAAACTATTAAAGGGAGAATGCAGCTCGACAACTAGTGAATTTATATCGATTCCTTATCGTTTAAATAGGCCTAATCCACTAGAGAAAAAATTCAAGCAACTATTAAGAAAAAAAATAAATATTTAACTTACTCTGAAATTAGGATTAATGAGAATCAATGGAGACTTTCATGTTTCACCAACACCCAAACATGCTTGTTTGAAAGTTCAAAGATTTTACTGATCTAATATCCCTATAAAGCCATAGGTTCTCGCGACATTAGCAAGACTCGTTAACAACGAAATATCAAACTCTACATAGATCCCTGTTAAGCCTACTTTCAGAATAAGTGATTTTTAGCCTAATATTCGTTTCTAATTCTGTTTACTAGTGGATTAGGCCTCTTTTAACCGTTAGGGAATCGTACAAAATCACTGGTCGGGTTGCATTCCCTCTTTAAAGTAATTGGGTCTCCTTAATTTAAATGAAATGGGTGTTATTTACGAGTTTATAAGTAAGCTTACAAAGCCCGTCACGATTTTCTCTTAGCGCGTTTAAATTATTTTCCCGCGCTTTTAATTTTCTCTCCGCTTAGAAGATGATTCGCTAATTTCCTCCTTAACGTTTCTATAACTAATTTAGGTCGTCTAGAATTTTGAACAAAGGCAAAGCGAAATATTCTTAAGTTGGGTGTCACTCGTTTTGACTATTATCTCGACTTTTCCTTAAGCTTTCGTAATTAATAACAACATTTACAAAAGCTGCCTGAGAAATCTTAAACCCCGAATAATTAAAATATTTAAACTTAATCCCAAAATGATTTTTACTAACACTTTTGGGTGAAACCAAGCAGCGAAAGTGACCCACTAAAATGTAATTTTGCGTAAAATATTAGCCCGTATATTTCGCAATTGAGGAATGCACAATTTAGCCTTTTTGGTGTACTCCCCAAATAATGGTTTATTGACGGAAAGAGAAAAATACTTCACAGATGATAATGATAACTATAAATACCACAATAATTACACATCCGTAAATAATTGGGTATTAAATAATATAATGTAACAACAAAACTATCCACCTAAGATTCCTGCTAAGCATATTTCAGCACGTAAACCCAACCCATTATTGATTCTCAAGAAACCTTTGGTGAAACCATAAGTTTATAATTTATCTTTTAGGACATACTTGTAGAAGATAAGTTATAAACTTATGGTGAAACTAAATGGATTAGTTTAGTATTTATATACCATTGTCCCAGCTTTGATCACTTATTATTATCTATTATAATTGTTTATTATATAAACCCAATCAACACTTAATTATCGTTTTAGAGGAATTTCATAAACACGGCGTATTTGCGTTGAACAGTCAAAGGCAGCACGCGGATCGTCCGCCCACAGCCTTTGACTGTATAAAGTTTTGCATTTGACGCAAGTGTTCCGCCTGAAACGAAAATACGTTGTGTTTGGCGCCAAGAACAAAAAAGACTTTCGTCCAATGAAAGACATCCTGTTTTGTCCAATTTCTCTAAACTTAAGTTAAACAATATTTAAAACTACTTTAATTTTCAATTTGTAATTTTACTAAATATTTCTAAAGTAATTACCTTATTAATTACGGAACTTCAGGAACACTGGTATCGAGATATGGGAACTATTTTTTTACTCCATAACCTTCCACAGTACAAGTGGCGTGATTCGGCCAGATTCGGCGCCGCGGCTGAGAGTACGGGCAGATTCGGAAGCCGTTGAATTGTCGTGTCAGATCTTGTTTACGTTAAAAAGCCTTAATGGAATTAATTAGTTCGTTTTATGCAAAATGTGTTGTCGCCTCTGTTTTCTGAATGTTGAAAGAACATTAATATGAAATTGGCCGGAAATTTGCTTTTCTAGAAGAGACAGTTCATGGGATGATTGGGATAATGTACGTGTTAGTTCATTTTGTGTCCGTTCAAAGAAGGATTCGAAAACTCCGTTGAAATTTCGCCGGAAGGAAATATGGCCTTACACGGCTAAGAAGGAAAAGAATACCTTGTACTTTTGCTTGGGAAGTTCATATGCCTAGTGTCAACACTCAAAGATTGGATTAATATTAATATGGGTAAGTCAATATTTTACTACTTTTTATATCCAATATATGAGTTTCGTTACATTGCCCTAATGCCATTTTGGGTTCTAATGATCAACCCATAACCACTATAAACTATTTACCTTTATTCAATATCATTTGCCTGCATTAAACTTCGTGAAACCATTGGGTAACTTTTCAAATTCTTTATGGTCAATATGCTATAAGGTTGGTTTTTTTAAGTATTGGGGAATATTTTACTAAGCCTATTTTCCCAACTTGGAAAGTTTTCCCGCGCGTGTCATAGTTCACGGTCTTTTCCCCGCGTCGCTGTGTCATAGTTCACGGCGCTTCTAGGTTTTTTTTTTTTTTTTTTTTTTTTTTTTTCACCTGTTTATTGACGAACTAAGGCCTAATGGCCATTACAGCTCCAAAAACATAAACGCGACATAACATATAATAATAATAAGAAATTTGTACCGCAACAATGGGAATGAAAGGCACAACAAACTTACAATGTTAAAAGACTAAAATAATAATAACAAGGCGATGGCCAAAGAATGAAACAGGCTGATGATAGATACTATTTACACAATAAAATAAGTTATTATTTATTTTGATAGATTTAAATTGCTAGGTTTTAAATAGGTTTAATTAATTTGTAAATTATAGAAAACACTTAGAACTTGAAAGAACCTTGATTATTCGCAACAAGTTTGTTTGAAACCTCTCATGTCCTGTCAATCTTGAACATACCTGTCACAAAAACTAAAATTGAATTATAATTTGTAAAATATTAATTGATAAACTTATTCGTTAATCAAGGGAAGAGGAAGACTTAAATGAGAAAGATATTTTGGGGACGAAAACCTTAAGTTCAGATTATATAATGGACAGGGATACATACTTTGAATTCGTCCGACTTTAGAATTAAATGAGAAACGTATTTGTTGATCAAGGGACTAGAAGACTTAAATGAGAAACGTATTTGTTGATCAAGGGACTAGAAGACTTAAACGAGAAAGATATTTTGGGGACGAAGACGATAAGTTCAGATTATATAATTGACAAGGATAAATACTTTGAATTCGCCCGCCTTTAGAATATTATCATCTTATCAGTACCGGTTTGGGTATGCTCCAAATAATCTTCTTAGTGGGAAATCGGAACACGTTTTATTTTTTCTGGAAAACCGTTTGTTTGACACGTGTTTAGTAAAAAATAAGACGTGGTTCCATGGTGTAATGGTTAGCACTCTGGACTTTGAATCCAGCGATCCGAGTTCAAATCTCGGTGGAACCTAAAATTAATTTTGTTTAATTTAATAGCACCTTGATTAAATATTAATTCCACATTAGACATTCAACCTAATTGGGAATTGGGGGGATTTTACTCATCTTTTTAAAATCTACTTTGTAATTTCGTTGCGAAGCGTCATTAATCTAAAATTTGTGCAAAATATATCTTATATTCTCGACTCCTCGATCTTATCTGCTATATGCAAATAAATTTCAAACCAGATGATAATTTAAAGAATTTTCGCAAGGTTTGAAAATAGAAATCGTATGGTTCCATGGTGTAATGGTTAGCACTCTGGACTTTGAATCCAGCGATCCGAGTTCAAATCTCGGTGGAACCTGACGATGTTATTTTTACTATTAAAATTTAAATTTAAAAATTCGCAACGAAATTAAACACATTACTTTAAATTTGAGGGAGGTTTTACATTTTATTTTTATTATTATTTTATAAATGAATCGTTTTTGCGAAGCTGTTTTTGAACCTTATATCTCGTAATGTGTAATTTAATTTTTATAAAAAAATTAATTGAAACAAATCAGTAAAATAATATGGTATTACAATCGGAAAATGGATGATGAAGAGGTTTTTTATCGATTCTATGAACAACAAGACTCGTTCGCGTATTAAAACATTCGGGAAATGTCTCTAAATTGTGCAAAAAAAATCAGAAAATATTCAGATTTTGGCATTTAATAGGTAGGTTGCACGAGGGGAGTTTTACGCCTTCATTTGTCATCCTCCAAGGCCAGAGGGGATGCGAGTGGCCGGGGAGGGGTGGGCGAGAAACTTCGATACATCATTAGCTGTACAGTCACACAGGGAGCGGAAAGTGGGGTGAAAAATGAAGCTCTACAAACCACGTGACTTAAAATATCTGGCCGGAACGATATCCGGTATGGATGATATGTCTCCTCCCTTAAGGGCGTGTACTAAGCTGCCCGTCAGAGAGAACAATCCGCCAACCTCTGCCGCCAATGGGAATCGAGAAATTTTGTTTTAATTCAGTTGTCACGTGACCGGAAATTTGCCCGGCCAGTTATTCAGATGTATCCCCCTCTGCGACCCCTTTTTTGAGCTGCATCGTGTTTTACATTATCAAAGGCAGAAGTTTCCGCTCTCTGTGTAAATTCTCTCTGGTACAGTCTTGGAATAGTAATGGTGGAGGTGCATGGAGGCCGCCATTACTGTTCTTGGGGGTAAAAGGCATATAACTCCCCTCGTGCAACCTACCTATTAATATACCCGCGACACGCGCTGTGGTACGCGCGATTGTTCAGTGCGAGTGAAAATAATCAAGAATGATATTGAGCTCGATTCAAAAAGTGTACTGCAACACATGTCGCAGGGATTTTATTAAGCCAAAGGTAGGGCGTGTTTTGATTAGTTGTATAAGTTGTTCTATTCATTTTATGCCAAAATCAGGTTTACTAATTAATTTTTGTAGAAGAGACTTTTCTGAAGGTTTTACTAAGCAAATATGTCTTATTTTTAGAAGCAGAATCAATCAAAAATCACTTTATTTACCTCTACACCCTCCCTTTAAATATGAATGATCCGAAATTTAATTTAAACCCATTGAACGAATTATAATATGCAGGCTTCTTATTCAATTCAATTATGAGTCTGTAGGGATAAATTTGTTTAATGAAATAGCAACCGAACTTTGCTCAATTTTAAAATCTATAGAGGTTGTCTGTAACTGGCGGGGGTTGAGCTTCTTGAAGTTAGGTTAAAAAGCGGGAAACTTTTGATGACCTACTGAAGAAGGGTGTCTTTTTCTTTTTTTTCTTGAGCGAAAGGTCCCGTTAGAAACACCCCAAAACCGTGATTAAGTATAGAAAAGAGGATGCCACCACCGGCAGTTATCGTGTGTACCTATTTCCTAAACTAACTCTTCGCGAATAAGACGTTATTTTTTTTTTACTAACGGTATTTATTAAAACGTATTCACCTTCGCTTCAAAACCAGTAAAAGAAAAATTCTTGTAGCCACCTTTTTCAAACGGGCCACGCGGAGTTTCCATTATATTCAAAATATTTTAGTTTTCACCAAAGCATTTGAACTTAAGTTCGGTATTTTCTCGAGCACCGAAAAAAGAAAATAATTTTTGTTTGCGTTATTGTTGTCTAATTTCGGGTGTTTCCGGATTATGTTAATGACGCGTTTATGACGTATCGGGAAAGTTCGTAAAACTGGCGGGAATACTTTTCAAAATATGATTAATTTTTAAGTTAATTTATTCCGGTTAATTACCGAAGAATCGACCAATTATAACTTTTTTTTTAATACAAAGGGGATAATGCTTCGGTATTATATTCAACCCCCTGTGCCGGATCATTTAGTGCCAATATTGTCGCTTTTTGATATTTGGAGGTAGGACTTACTTTGTAATCTTACTAACCATCTATACTAACTTATATTTAGGGATTATACAAACCTAGAAAACCTGTAATACCTGGAAATTTTAATATAGACAAAAATATCAGGGATTCTTAAAAATTAGGAATAAATTAGGGAAATTATATATGCTTGTTCCTAAACAACAATGACACTAACTAAGTTGTTAAGATCTAAATCAGCTGAATCCATTGTATTTAGAAGGGTTTTTTCAAATCATCAGGTGCACCTGGAAATATTGTGAGAAATTCATGGGTAAAAACCTGGGAAATTGTTTTTAAAATATTATATTGGTCAGTATAATAAATAAAACTAGAATTAACCTTCTTAAGGCTCTGTAATTAACAATATAATTATATTTTTTATTCTTCAATAATACTAAATTTGAAAATTAACATATTTGCCCCTGAAAGGATAGCTTTATCAGGGTTAATAGATTTGATTGGGGGAATATACTTTAATTCTGTAGTGGATACTTAGGGAAATATAAAACATAATGTGGTTTTCCTTCAAATTATTAGTTATTTTGCTAGAAATCAACCGCGAAGATCTCTAGAAATATACGACAATACTATGACGTCATTGAAACTTGACACTTTCAAATAAAACTTAGCCTCAGAATATAAAGTAGGCCATCCTCGCAACTTCATAGGCTTGTATCTTTTACCTCGGTCCCTGCCTCGGAGTCATCCATTTAGTGGGGGGCACTCCCACAGTCAGGTGTTCTTTATCCCTCGAGTCCCTTGGCCATTTTCCATTGACTATTTGACTTCTTGCGGAACCGCCTGGCCATCCGCCAATTTTTAGGAGTGAAAAAATTCCTACCCGCCGTATACGGCCTTAAATCTAGAAAAGGTGACAGTCGCCGGGCCCTAGTCGGCATCAGCAATCAGACCCCAGAATTACTATTAGACAAATATTAGGCTTAAAGATAAAACTTAAGATTAGCCCCAGGATTATCATTACTCTAAAATTTAGAGTTTGTCGCCAACCGTTTTGTAATTACGTTTCGTGCTAAATCGAAATTATCGAATAGAAATTATCGAGAAATCGTGTTTCACAGACAGTTCTATTAGTTTCCTTTCGCTCGTGACCCCAAATAACCGGTGATTCTTCTTATTTCGAAATAGGTATAGAGAAAACGTACAAAAATTCCTGGTAAAACTTGGATAAATTCTTTCTTTTTACAAATTTAAAAATATTTTAAACCCTTTTCAAGTCTAAAATTTATATTCTTTCAAAATTCTATTCACTTTCACTTCCTTTTTTTCTGCAATGCGAAGACCCCCCCCCCCCCCCCACAAGCTCGCTTTCACTTTTTAGAACTTGTCAAATATGATCAGTCGATAAATTGGGGTTACTTTGCGGTATAGATGAAAAGTTGACTTTAAAAATGTATAGATGATTAATTACACGAACCAATATACTTCCATAGTTGAAAAATATGATAATACTCAGTTACAAACTTAGTCTTTTCTTGAATCGATTTGTTTCGATTTCTCGAAACTACTTCGGAAAGCAGTTTCGTACCGATTCGGTTTCAACAAACCATAAATCGATTTATAAAGATAATGTGTGAACACATGACGCTTAAAACAATTTCTGGCGATTTGAATATCGGTTTAATTTTACCATAACAGTTAACAAATCGAGGAAGAAACGCTAGTGTGATCGTAGTTATGGAGTGTGGGGGGGGGGGGGGGCTGCTTGTAGATATTTTCACTGTAGAGAGTTTTCGAATGCCTTTATTGTTGAAAAGACGAACTGAAGGGCACGGGGAAATCACGTGACTTTTGTACAGAGAAGGTTAACAATAAAGGCGCGTGTAGCCTTTTTAAAGTCGCTCGAATTTACCCTGTAATTATCCCTAAGTTTAGATCCTGATTGACGTCACACTCTACATTCCAATACTCCTGTTAAGTAATAGTTTGCAAAAACTCTTTTAACTACCTATGAGATTTAACGTCGTGTATCAATCCGCCTCACCTTTGTTCATTTTGTAAACTCAACCATCAGTTTGAGTTTCAAGAAGTAACGATAATAGTTTGAAACAACTACAATAAAAGTTTGCATTCTCTACTTTTATAAATATAGAAGTTTTTACATCGTGAATTATTCCTCCCTATATTTTGCAACATTGCATAGTGCCATTGAGAGAACGTTTACACAATGAAAGCTTTTTCTATTTTTAGAGAAATGCTCGGAATTTATCACTTTCTCTTCTCCCGATTCATATAATAGAAGAGGGTTTTAGGGGATAGGTGTGAATGCTTGAAAGAAGTCCTTTTGGGAATAGAAATACCTAGTTTTATTGACAGGTGGATAATTGGGGTTCTGCAGGCTGCAGCGCCGCGCGAGTTTTGCCTCCGGTGGGAAAAAACGCCAAGATTGGCTTGGGGTTTAACCCCCGATTACCTGATTCCCCCACTAGTCGGGGGTCCGGGTAAAACCTCTTTAGAAGATATTTTAAACTTCAAGGTTGATTCTCTATTTCTATTGACAACCGTGCTGAAGCCTGAAGTTCTTTTCTGTCCCCGCTATGAAAGTTTTCAGTTAGCATTATGATTTGGACTGGTTTTAGTGGATTTCCGTATCTTCAAAAATTTAGTATTAGGATTTTAATTATTAATGATATTATTTAATAAATTTTAATTATTATTAGGGTATTCAAAGTTAATTTATTATTATTAGGATTTTCAAAGTTAATTTATTATAAATTTGAGTTTTTGTGAACTATCAAATTGTTTGGAAACTATATCTAGTGAAATTCGTGCCTAAATTCCTCTAGAGATTCATCTCTATCAGTATAAAAATTTCCTTGTGCTGTTATAATTGGTAAGCTAAATTTAATTTCTGTTGAAGAAAAAAATGGCCGGGGCTTCGTATTCACGTGTGCCACGAAATAATAAACTATAATAATGGCCCATGGTTTCCGAACTTGGAATAGATTTATTTTATCTTAGGATTTACTTTGGTAGTCTAATTTTTACCATCCTTGCTTTTTGCACGTTGGGAAGCTTACTTGGCTTCATAGTAATGTTTAATCTAATTTATATGACTTTTAAATAAATTTGATTCATTGGATTTAAGAAAAACGCGATTTATTTGATTTAAACAAGGATTTATATCCCATTATTTATATTTTTATTCAAGGAAATATTATGTTTATTAATCCAAGTTATTCAGCCTAATTTGAGGCTTAATTAATGTTTGCTAATTTTTAAATAAACCCATTATTTTCAAAATTATTTTAATTGAGTGATATTAAAGAGCATAGGCATAATAAATTTGTAAAACAAATTATTAACTACATAAACTATTACGTTTTAAAATATATATCAGAATTACCACGTCATTTTGAGACTTATTTCCCTTCGACTCCACAGAGCCAGGGGGAAAGTTTCCCTCCTCTCGGACTACCTACTGGCTTTGAAGCCTGCTTTGTCTAGCTCTTACCCCGGTATTGGTGGCGAAAACCTTCACTTAAGAATTCACGAACTCATTCCACTGAATCCCTTTTGATATGTTTATTTTAGAGATAAAGGGAGCCTAGCCTAGCTTTGCACGAGCTGGCAATTCAAGGTGGAATTTACTATAATATATAATCTTGTTCAAAAGGATGGGAAAGGCTGAGACAGATTGATACACTCTGTTAAAAATAATGTAAACCGACTACTTTTAACCTTTGACCCATTTTAAACCTTTGTTTAAATGCACAAATTTCCGATGGTATCGTCATTACCATTGTTTTTGGTTTTACGGGTTCTATTTAAAGGTGTAGTCGCGTGAGACTGGAAGATAATTTTTGTCTTGGCGGAGAAGCTTAGAGGAACTAAAGGGACTATAGAAAATTCCAACCATATTTCCCAGCTTTGTTGCGTTAATTGCGTGTTGCCATTATCTTTCTGAGTTAATAGTTTTGGATCAGTTCCAAAGCATTCTTGAATCATTTCTCCTTCATATTTGACTCTTCGAGTTACTGGCAACACTGCAGTGGCGAACGACAATAGGAAGATAGCAAATGTTGAAGGGGGAATGAACCCATGACGTCATTTAAACCCCTTCCCGAGGGAGTTTTTGTAATTTGGTAGTTTCGAATATCGTAATTGAGTTTGGCAATTCAAGCTTGACTTCTTCCATCGCTATAGGTAGGTTGCATGAGGTAGGGTCTTGCTTTCCCCCTGTGGAAGAAATGGGGGTGAATTTCTTTTTTCCGTTAGATGTCTCTGACTTCCGGAAGTTCCGCATAGTTGTCGGCCATCACGGCGACTGACGCTTTATTTTTATCGAGTTATAGCATGCTTATAAGTATTCGCCAGTTTAGACGCCAAAATGCCTCCTAAAATCTCTAAAAGTAAAATATTTTGTGAGGGCTAAGTTGATGGACTTTCTATTGCAGAGAAAAATAGATATTTGAAGAAGATATTATTATGTTCAGGTACTGATCCTTACAGTTCTAACTTCTACACTTCTAATTTCTAACGTTAAAGCGTCTAAGCCTTGGCCAAAACGAACTAAACTTCACGCAAATCACTTTTAATTAAAATTTCATGGGCTAAGCGTGTAACATATCCTTCAATTATCAATTTTTTTCAATTATAGAAAGTCCATCGGCATAACACTCACAAAATATTTTAGTATTAGCGATTTTATGGGCGAGAAATTCCTTGAATCCTTTAACTCGTTTATAGCGTCAGTCGCCGTGATGGCCGACAACCACGCGTAACTTCCGGAAGTTCGAGACATCTAGCGGGTAAAAAAACATTCACCCCCTTTTCTTCAACAGGGGGAGAGCAAGACCCTACCTCATGCAATCTACCTATTGTGATATGCTTTTTGTTTAAACTGTTCGCAGTGGAAGCTGTTCACCCCCTTTTACCCCGTCCACTTATTGGTTGAATACCAGAATGGCTACCGAAATAATTAACGTCACCGTACCAATTTCACATTCATTAAGGGGGATGATAACGTTGTGACGTTGACAGTTCTGGGTCGTATCCACCCTATATCCACTTTATTGAAAAATTCACTATGATTAAATTGTATAATTTTACCCAAAATAACCCCACACAATTTTATATTATTACCGTAACACTTGCCCTTTACTTTAACTATGTTCAAACTTTATAAACCAACACTTAAAAAAAGTAAATTCGTTTTTTTTTTCTTTTATCAAATCTGGTTTCTATGCGTAAGTTTTTGCAATCTTTCGGTGGTCAAACTTGTTAAACGGGGCATCCTCCTTTACGGATAAAATCAGCTAGGAATCTTCTTGACCCTCGTATCCGACTTCCGCGTATTTAGTCCAAGGGCGTCTTCTCAAAATACTAGAATCAGAATCATCACATTCTCGTAATCTCTCTACGCGTAGTTTTCACTACTAGAGAAAATTCAACTCATCTTTCACAACTTTTCCAGACAAACTGTGAGCTCATGGAGTTTAGTTTGGATCAGTAATCAGTTTCAAAGTTGAGCCTCTAGACTTTATCTTCGCTTTGTATTTGGCTAATAGAGATTTTAGCAATGTCACAGGTAAATCATGATTTACTTGTGGCAATGTCAGTACTCCATAGGTATTATTTTTAGTATTTGGTTGATTTTAACCGGGTTTTTTCTGGTTAAAAGACATTTAAACGATATATTTATAATGTACGTAACTAATTTCGTGGAAAAAACCAGGTCAGAATCAATCAAATTCTCCAAATAATGCATTATCCGCGCCCTATGGCGATTTAGCATGGCTAATCTGGATTTTAAATATTTTATTTTGACAAAACTTGTAAACGGATTGGTCTCAACTCGCTTTAATGGAAATAGGACCCCGAAAGCAACCGAAATCCAACAAAAAAAGTTCCAGATTCGAAACTTTATTTTTGACATTTTGGAACTCGCCGAAAAATTGAAATTTCATTTTCCCTTTTTTCGGTTCTTCAAAAAAGTAGAAAAATAAAGTTTCGAATCTGGAAGTTTTTTTGGTGGATTTTGGTTGCTTTCGGGGTCCTATTTCCATTAAAGCGAGTTGAGACCAATCCGTTTATCAGTTTTGTCAAAATAAAATATTTAAAATCCAGATTCGCCATGCTAAATCGCCATAGGGCGCCAATTGGGTATTATTTGGAGCATTTGGTTGATTTTAACCGGGTTTTTTCTGGTTAAAAGACATTTAAACGATATATTTATAATGTACGTAACTAATTTCGTGGAAAAAACCAGGTCAGAATCCATCAAATTCTCCAAATAATGCATTATCCGCGCCCTATGGCGATTTAGCATGGCTAATCTGGATTTTAAATATTTTATTTTGACAAAACTTGTAAACGGATTGGTCTCAACTCGCTTTAATGGAAATAGGACCCCAAAAGCAACCGAAATCCAACAAAAAAAGTTCCAGATTCGAAACTTTATTTTTGACATTTTGGAACTCGCCGAAAAATTGAAATTTCATTTTCCCTTTTTTCGGTTCTTCAAAAAAGTAGAAAAATAAAGTTTCGAATCTGGAAGTTTTTTTGGTGGATTTCGGTTGTTTTCGGGGTCCTATTTCCATTAAAGGCCTAACTTCACTTCTCCCCATCGAAAAAGGGTTCAAACATCTTTTTTACTTCCCCTACTTACCCCTCTATTGTAAGCTCGCTCTCCCGTCTTCGGGGCTCGAAGGGATTATATTTAGCTTCGTACCTGCTTGCCAAAAACGAGAGAGAATGGGTCATTTTTACGTTAAAGTATCACTCTATCTTTGTAGCGCGAACGATATTGGCGACGAGAAAGGCGATTCTTACCTTTCCGAGGAGATATCGGACTTCTTTTTTTTTCGAAAATAAAGCGTATATGGGTTTCAAATAAATAAAAATTATATAGGTAGGCTAAATAATTCTGGTAATGTTTTGGTATGTAGCGAGAAAATGGTACTACAGCAGTGAATCCGGGACCTTGGTCATTGTATTAGAGCGGAGGAAAGATTTCGAAAATAAAGCGTTTCAAATAAATAAAAATTATTTAGGTATATGCAAGAAAGTATAATTTAATAAAAATATATTCAGGTAGATATAGAAAAGAATAAAAATCAAAATATATAAAAATTAATAAAACTTGTCTTTCAAAATTTCAAATAAATTATTCAATAACTATTATTTAGTTTTTATATCATGAGTTGATATTTTATTTTTTTATTTTATTACATTTCTCAAACGATCTATCTGTTTTAGTTTGGTATCTCACAGTTTAGACGATAACATAAATTCTATCCTTTGTAGCAACCTTGAAAAAAGGCAACATCTGTAGACGTGGGTTCTATTTAACGGTTCTTTTTGTTAGTTTCAAGGTTGGTAAAAGTATAGAAAATCCTATACTTTGAACCAGCCTTGGAAAAAGGCAACATCTTCAATACAAACGGGTGCTTTTTAACGGCTCTTTTATCCGTTTCCAAGGTTATTTTATGATAAGGCCTATTGATTTCAAATTCGTTGTATTTCATGGTGCTCGAGATGTTTCGAGGAAACTCAGGAAAGTATGAAAACACTGAATATAATGGACGATCGGGCGCCGAAGTGACCGAAGTGGCATGGTGTAACCTTACGCCCGCCTCCCAATCGAGTTCCCGGCCGCTCTAATACAATGACCAAGGTCACGGATTCACTGCTTAGTACCATTTTCTCGCTACATACCAAAACTTTACCAGAATTATATAGCCTACCTAAATAATTTTTATTTATTTGAAACGCATATACGCTTTATTTTCGAAAAAAGGAAGTCCGATTTCTCCTCGGAAAGGTAAGAATCGCCTTTCTCGTCGCCAATATCGTACGCGCTACAAAGATAGAGTGATAGTTTAACGTAAAAGTGGCCTATTAGCTCTCTATTTTGGCAAGCAGGTACGAAGCTAAATATAATCCCTTCGAGCCCCGAAGACGGGAGAGCGAGCTTACAATAGAGGGGTAAGTAGGGGAAGTAAAAAAGATGTTTGAACCCTTTTTCGACAGGGAGAAGTGAAGTTAGGCCTTTAAAGCGAGTTGAGACCAATCCGTTTATCAGTTTTGTCAAAATAAAATATTTAAAATCCAGATTCGCCATGCTAAATCGCCATAGGGCGCCAATTGGGTATTATTTGGAGCATTTGGTTGATTTTAACCGGGTTTTTTCTGGTTAAAAGACATTTAAACGATATATTTATAATGTACGTAACTAATTACGTGGAAAAAACCGGGTCAGAATCAATCAAATTCTCCAAATAATGCATTATCCGCGCCCTATGGCGATTTAGCATGGCTAATCTGGATTTTAAATATTTTATTTTGACAAAACTGATAAACGGATTGGTCTCAACTAGCTTTAATGGGAATAGGACCCCGAAAGCAACCGAAATCCACCAAAAAAAGTTCCAGATTCGAAACTTTATTTTTGACATTTTGGAACTCGCCGAAAAGTTGAAATTTCATTTTCCCTTTTTTCGGTTCTTCAAAAAAGTAGAAAAATAAAGTTTCGAATCTGGAAGTTTTTTTGGTGGATTTCGGTTGTTTTCGGGGTCCTATTTCCATTAAAGCGAGTTGAGACCAATCCGTTTATCAGTTTTGTCAAAATAAAATATTTAAAATCCAGATTCGCCATGCTAAATCGCCATAGGGCGCCAATTGGGTATTATTTGGAGCATTTGGTTGATTTTAACCGGGTTTTTTCTGGTTAAAAGACATTTAAACGATATATTTATAATGTACGTAACTAATTACGTGGAAAAAACCGGGTCAGAATCAATCAAATTCTCCAAATAATGCATTATCCGCGCCCTATGGCGATTTAGCATGGCGAATCTGGATTTTAAATATTTTATTTTGACAAAACTGATAAACGGATTGGTCTCAACTCGCTTTAATGGAAATAAGACCCCGAAAGCAACCGAAATCCACCAAAAAAAGTTCCAGATTCGAAACTTTATTTTTGACATTTTGGAACTCGCCGAAAAATTGAAATTTCATTTTCCCTTTTTCGGTTCTTCAAAAAAGTAGAAAAATAAAGTTTCGAATCTGGAAGTTTTTTTGGTGGATTTCGGTTGCTTTCGGGGTCCTATTTCCATTGAAGCGAGTTGAGACCAATCCGTTTATCAGTTTTGTCAAAAAAAAAAATATTTAAAATCCAGATTCGCCATGCTAAATCGCCATAGGGCGCCAATTGGGTATTATTTGGAGCATTTGGTTGATTTTAACCGGGTTTTTTCTGGTTAAAAGACATTTAAACGATATATTTATAATGTACGTAACTAATTACGTGGAAAAAACCGGGTCAGAATCAATCAAATTCTCCAAATAATGCATTATCCGCGCCCTATGGCGATTTAGCATGGCTAATCTGGATTTTAAATATTTTATTTTGACAAAACTGATAAACGGATTGGTCTCAACTAGCTTTAATGGGAATAGGACCCCGAAAGCAACCGAAATCCACCAAAAAAAGTTCCAGATTCGAAACTTTATTTTTGACATTTTGGAACTCGCCGAAAAGTTGAAATTTCATTTTCCCTTTTTTCGGTTCTTCAAAAAAGTAGAAAAATAAAGTTTCGAATCTGGAAGTTTTTTTGGTGGATTTCGGTTGTTTTCGGGGTCCTATTTCCATTAAAGCGAGTTGAGACCAATCCGTTTATCAGTTTTGTCAAAATAAAATATTTAAAATCCAGATTCGCCATGCTAAATCGCCATAGGGCGCCAATTGGGTATTATTTGGAGCATTTGGTTGATTTTAACCGGGTTTTTTCTGGTTAAAAGACATTTAAACGATATATTTATAATGTACGTAACTAATTACGTGGAAAAAACCGGGTCAGAATCAATCAAATTCTCCAAATAATGCATTATCCGCGCCCTATGGCGATTTAGCATGGCGAATCTGGATTTTAAATATTTTATTTTGACAAAACTGATAAACGGATTGGTCTCAACTCGCTTTAATGGAAATAAGACCCCGAAAGCAACCGAAATCCACCAAAAAAAGTTCCAGATTCGAAACTTTATTTTTGACATTTTGGAACTCGCCGAAAAATTGAAATTTCATTTTCCCTTTTTCGGTTCTTCAAAAAAGTAGAAAAATAAAGTTTCGAATCTGGAAGTTTTTTTGGTGGATTTCGGTTGCTTTCGGGGTCCTATTTCCATTGAAGCGAGTTGAGACCAATCCGTTTATCAGTTTTGTCAAAAAAAAAAATATTTAAAATCCAGATTCGCCATGCTAAATCGCCATAGGGCGCCAATTGGGTATTATTTGGAGCATTTGGTTGATTTTAACCGGGTTTTTTCTGGTTAAAAGACATTTAAACGATATATTTATAATGTACGTAACTAATTACGTGGAAAAAACCAGGTCAGAATCCATCAAATTCTCCAAATAATGCATTATCCGCGCCCTATGGCGATTTAGCATGGCTAATCTGGATTTTAAATATTTTATTTTGACAAAACTTGTAAACGGATTGGTCTCAACTCGCTTTAATGGAAATAGGACCCCGAAAGCAACCGAAATCCAACAAAAAAAGTTCCAGATTCGAAACTTTATTTTTGACATTTTGGAACTCGCCGAAAAATTGAAATTTCATTTTCCCTTTTTTCGGTTCTTCAAAAAAGTAGAAAAATAAAGTTTCGAATCTGGAAGTTTTTTTGGTGGATTTCGGTTGTTTTCGGGGTCCTATTTCCATTAAAGCGAGTTGAGACCAATCCGTTTATCAGTTTTGTCAAAATAAAATATTTAAAATCCAGATTCGCCATGCTAAATCGCCATAGGGCGCCAATTGGGTATTATTTGGAGCATTTGGTTGATTTTAACCGGGTTTTTTCTGGTTAAAAGACATTTAAACGATATATTTATAATGTACGTAACTAATTTAGTGGAAAAAACCAGGTCAGAATCAATCAAATTCTCCAAATAATGCATTATCCGCGCCCTATGGCGATTTAGCATGGCTAATCTGGATTTTAAATATTTTATTTTGACAAAACTGATAAACGGATTGGTCTCAACTCGCTTTAATGGAAATAGGACCCCGAAAGCAACCGAAATCCACCAAAAAAAGTTCCAGATTCGAAACTTTATTTTTGACATTTTGGAACTCGCCGAAAAATTGAAATTTCATTTTCCCTTTTTCGGTTCTTCAAAAAAGTAGAAAAATAAAGTTTCGAATCTGGAAGTTTTTTTGGTGGATTTCGGTTGCTTTCGGGGTCCTATTTCCATTAAAGCGAGTTGAGACCAATCCGTTTATCAGTTTTGTCAAAATAAAATATTTAAAATCCAGATTCGCCATGCTAAATCGCCATAGGGCGCCAATTGGGTATTATTTGGAGCATTTGGTTGATTTTAACCGGGTTTTTTCTGGTTAAAAGACATTTAAACGATATATTTATAATGTACGTAACTAATTTCGTGGAAAAAACCAGGTCAGAACCAATCAAATTCTCCAAATAATGCATTATCCGCGCCCTATGGCGATTTAGCATGGCTAATCTGGATTTTAAATATTTTATTTTGACAAAACTGATAAACGGATTGGTCTCAACTCGCTTTAATGGAAATAGGACCCCGAAAGCAACCGAAATCCACCAAAAAAACTTCCAGATTCGAAACTTTATTTTTGACATTTTGGAACTCGCCGAAAAGTTGAAATTTCATTTTCCCTTTTTTCGGTTCTTCAAAAAAGTAGAAAAATAAAGTTTCGAATCTGGAAGTTTTTTTGGTGGATTTCGGTTGCTTTCGGGGTCCTATTTCCATTAAAGCGAGTTGAGACCAATCCGTTTATCAGTTTTGTCAAAATAAAATATTTAAAATCCAGATTCGCCATGCTAAATCGCCATAGGGCGCCAATTGGGTATTATTTGGAGCATTTGGTTGATTTTAACCGGGTTTTTTCTGGTTAAAAGACATTTAAACGATATATTTATAATGTACGTAACTAATTACGTGGAAAAAACCGGGTCAGAATCAATCAAATTCTCCAAATAATGCATTATCCGCGCCCTATGGCGATTTAGCATGGCGAATCTGGATTTTAAATATTTTATTTTGACAAAACTGATAAACGGATTGGTCTCAACTCGCTTTAATGGAAATAGGACCCCGAAAGCAACCGAAATCCACCAAAAAAAGTTCCAGATTCGAAACTTTATTTTTGACATTTTGGAACTCGCCGAAAAATTGAAATTTCATTTTCCCTTTTTCGGTTCTTCAAAAAAGTAGAAAAATAAAGTTTCGAATCTGGAAGTTTTTTTGGTGGATTTCGGTTGCTTTCGGGGTCCTATTTCCATTGAAGCGAGTTGAGACCAATCCGTTTATCAGTTTTGTCAAAAAAAAAAAATATTTAAAATCCAGATTCGCCATGCTAAATCGCCATAGGGCGCCAATTGGGTATTATTTGGAGCATTTGGTTGATTTTAACCGGGTTTTTTCTGGTTAAAAGACATTTAAACGATATATTTATAATGTACGTAACTAATTTCGTGGAAAAAACCAGGTCAGAATCCATCAAATTCTCCAAATAATGCATTATCCGCGCCCTATGGCGATTTAGCATGGCTAATCTGGATTTTAAATATTTTATTTTGACAAAACTTGTAAACGGATTGGTCTCAACTCGCTTTAATGGAAATAGGACCCCGAAAGCAACCGAAATCCAACAAAAAAAGTTCCAGATTCGAAACTTTATTTTTGACATTTTGGAACTCGCCGAAAAATTGAAATTTCATTTTCCCTTTTTTCGGTTCTTCAAAAAAGTAGAAAAATAAAGTTTCGAATCTGGAAGTTTTTTTGGTGGATTTCGGTTGTTTTCGGGGTCCTATTTCCATTAAAGCGAGTTGAGACCAATCCGTTTATCAGTTTTGTCAAAATAAAATATTTAAAATCCAGATTCGCCATGCTAAATCGCCATAGGGCGCCAATTGGGTATTATTTGGAGCATTTGGTTGATTTTAACCGGGTTTTTTCTGGTTAAAAGACATTTAAACGATATATTTATAATGTACGTAACTAATTTAGTGGAAAAAACCAGGTCAGAATCAATCAAATTCTCCAAATAATGCATTATCCGCGCCCTATGGCGATTTAGCATGGCTAATCTGGATTTTAAATATTTTATTTTGACAAAACTGATAAACGGATTGGTCTCAACTCGCTTTAATGGAAATAGGACCCCGAAAGCAACCGAAATCCACCAAAAAAAGTTCCAGATTCGAAACTTTATTTTTGACATTTTGGAACTCGCCGAAAAATTGAAATTTCATTTTCCCTTTTTCGGTTCTTCAAAAAAGTAGAAAAATAAAGTTTCGAATCTGGAAGTTTTTTTGGTGGATTTCGGTTGCTTTCGGGGTCCTATTTCCATTAAAGCGAGTTGAGACCAATCCGTTTATCAGTTTTGTCAAAATAAAATATTTAAAATCCAGATTCGCCATGCTAAATCGCCATAGGGCGCCAATTGGGTATTATTTGGAGCATTTGGTTGATTTTAACCGGGTTTTTTCTGGTTAAAAGACATTTAAACGATATATTTATAATGTACGTAACTAATTTCGTGGAAAAAACCAGGTCAGAACCAATCAAATTCTCCAAATAATGCATTATCCGCGCCCTATGGCGATTTAGCATGGCTAATCTGGATTTTAAATATTTTATTTTGACAAAACTGATAAACGGATTGGTCTCAACTAGCTTTAATGGGAATAGGACCCCGAAAGCAACCGAAATCCACCAAAAAAAGTTCCAGATTCGAAACTTTATTTTTGACATTTTGGAACTCGCCGAAAAGTTGAAATTTCATTTTCCCTTTTTTCGGTTCTTCAAAAAAGTAGAAAAATAAAGTTTCGAATCTGGAAGTTTTTTTGGTGGATTTCGGTTGCTTTCGAGGTTCTATTTCCATTAAAGCGAGTTGAGACCAATCCGTTTATCAGTTTTGTCAAAATAAAATATTTAAAATCCAGATTCGCCATGCTAAATCGCCATAGGGCGCCAATTGGGTATTATTTTGAGCATTTGGTTGATTTTAACCGGGTTTTTTCTATTTAAAAGACATTTAAACGATATATTTATAATGTACGTAACTAATTTCGTGGAAAAAACCAGGTCAGAATCAATCAAATTCTCCAAATAATGCATTATCCGCGCCCTATGGCGATTTAGCATGGCTAATCTGGATTTTAAATATTTTATTTTGACAAAACTGATAAACGGATTGGTCTCAACTAGCTTTAATGGGAATAGGGCCCCGAAAGCAACCGAAATCCACCAAAAAAAGTTCCAGATTCGAAACTTTATTTTTGACATTTTGGAACTCGCCGAAAAATTGAAATTTCATTTTCCCTTTTTTCGGTTCTTCAAAAAAGTAGAAAAATAAAGTTTCGAATCTGGAAGTTTTTTTGGTGGATTTCGGTTGTTTTCGGGGTCCTATTTCCATTAAAGCGAGTTGAGACCAATCCGTTTATCAGTTTTGTCAAAATAAAATATTTAAAATCCAGATTCGCCATGCTAAATCGCCATAGGGCGCCAATTGGGTATTATTTGGAGCATTTGGTTGATTTTAACCGGGTTTTTTCTGGTTAAAAGACATTTAAACGATATATTTATAATGTACGTAACTAATTACGTGGAAAAAACCGGGTCAGAATCAATCAAATTCTCCAAATAATGCATTATCCGCGCCCTATGGCGATTTAGCATGGCTAATCTGGATTTTAAATATTTTATTTTGACAAAACTGATAAACGGATTGGTCTCAACTAGCTTTAATGGGAATAGGACCCCGAAAGCAACCGAAATCCACCAAAAAAAGTTCCAGATTCGAAACTTTATTTTTGACATTTTGGAACTCGCCGAAAAGTTGAAATTTCATTTTCCCTTTTTTCGGTTCTTCAAAAAAGTAGAAAAATAAAGTTTCGAATCTGGAAGTTTTTTTGGTGGATTTCGGTTGTTTTCGGGGTCCTATTTCCATTAAAGCGAGTTGAGACCAATCCGTTTATCAGTTTTGTCAAAATAAAATATTTAAAATCCAGATTCGCCATGCTAAATCGCCATAGGGCGCCAATTGGGTATTATTTGGAGCATTTGGTTGATTTTAACCGGGTTTTTTCTGGTTAAAAGACATTTAAACGATATATTTATAATGTACGTAACTAATTACGTGGAAAAAACCGGGTCAGAATCAATCAAATTCTCCAAATAATGCATTATCCGCGCCCTATGGCGATTTAGCATGGCGAATCTGGATTTTAAATATTTTATTTTGACAAAACTGATAAACGGATTGGTCTCAACTCGCTTTAATGGAAATAAGACCCCGAAAGCAACCGAAATCCACCAAAAAAAGTTCCAGATTCGAAACTTTATTTTTGACATTTTGGAACTCGCCGAAAAATTGAAATTTCATTTTCCCTTTTTCGGTTCTTCAAAAAAGTAGAAAAATAAAGTTTCGAATCTGGAAGTTTTTTTGGTGGATTTCGGTTGCTTTCGGGGTCCTATTTCCATTGAAGCGAGTTGAGACCAATCCGTTTATCAGTTTTGTCAAAAAAAAAAATATTTAAAATCCAGATTCGCCATGCTAAATCGCCATAGGGCGCCAATTGGGTATTATTTGGAGCATTTGGTTGATTTTAACCGGGTTTTTTCTGGTTAAAAGACATTTAAACGATATATTTATAATGTACGTAACTAATTACGTGGAAAAAACCAGGTCAGAATCCATCAAATTCTCCAAATAATGCATTATCCGCGCCCTATGGCGATTTAGCATGGCTAATCTGGATTTTAAATATTTTATTTTGACAAAACTTGTAAACGGATTGGTCTCAACTCGCTTTAATGGAAATAGGACCCCGAAAGCAACCGAAATCCAACAAAAAAAGTTCCAGATTCGAAACTTTATTTTTGACATTTTGGAACTCGCCGAAAAATTGAAATTTCATTTTCCCTTTTTTCGGTTCTTCAAAAAAGTAGAAAAATAAAGTTTCGAATCTGGAAGTTTTTTTGGTGGATTTCGGTTGTTTTCGGGGTCCTATTTCCATTAAAGCGAGTTGAGACCAATCCGTTTATCAGTTTTGTCAAAATAAAATATTTAAAATCCAGATTCGCCATGCTAAATCGCCATAGGGCGCCAATTGGGTATTATTTGGAGCATTTGGTTGATTTTAACCGGGTTTTTTCTGGTTAAAAGACATTTAAACGATATATTTATAATGTACGTAACTAATTTAGTGGAAAAAACCAGGTCAGAATCAATCAAATTCTCCAAATAATGCATTATCCGCGCCCTATGGCGATTTAGCATGGCTAATCTGGATTTTAAATATTTTATTTTGACAAAACTGATAAACGGATTGGTCTCAACTCGCTTTAATGGAAATAGGACCCCGAAAGCAACCGAAATCCACCAAAAAAAGTTCCAGATTCGAAACTTTATTTTTGACATTTTGGAACTCGCCGAAAAATTGAAATTTCATTTTCCCTTTTTCGGTTCTTCAAAAAAGTAGAAAAATAAAGTTTCGAATCTGGAAGTTTTTTTGGTGGATTTCGGTTGCTTTCGGGGTCCTATTTCCATTAAAGCGAGTTGAGACCAATCCGTTTATCAGTTTTGTCAAAATAAAATATTTAAAATCCAGATTCGCCATGCTAAATCGCCATAGGGCGCCAATTGGGTATTATTTGGAGCATTTGGTTGATTTTAACCGGGTTTTTTCTGGTTAAAAGACATTTAAACGATATATTTATAATGTACGTAACTAATTTCGTGGAAAAAACCAGGTCAGAACCAATCAAATTCTCCAAATAATGCATTATCCGCGCCCTATGGCGATTTAGCATGGCTAATCTGGATTTTAAATATTTTATTTTGACAAAACTGATAAACGGATTGGTCTCAACTCGCTTTAATGGAAATAGGACCCCGAAAGCAACCGAAATCCACCAAAAAAACTTCCAGATTCGAAACTTTATTTTTGACATTTTGGAACTCGCCGAAAAGTTGAAATTTCATTTTCCCTTTTTTCGGTTCTTCAAAAAAGTAGAAAAATAAAGTTTCGAATCTGGAAGTTTTTTTGGTGGATTTCGGTTGCTTTCGGGGTCCTATTTCCATTAAAGCGAGTTGAGACCAATCCGTTTATCAGTTTTGTCAAAATAAAATATTTAAAATCCAGATTCGCCATGCTAAATCGCCATAGGGCGCCAATTGGGTATTATTTGGAGCATTTGGTTGATTTTAACCGGGTTTTTTCTGGTTAAAAGACATTTAAACGATATATTTATAATGTACGTAACTAATTACGTGGAAAAAACCGGGTCAGAATCAATCAAATTCTCCAAATAATGCATTATCCGCGCCCTATGGCGATTTAGCATGGCGAATCTGGATTTTAAATATTTTATTTTGACAAAACTGATAAACGGATTGGTCTCAACTCGCTTTAATGGAAATAGGACCCCGAAAGCAACCGAAATCCACCAAAAAAAGTTCCAGATTCGAAACTTTATTTTTGACATTTTGGAACTCGCCGAAAAATTGAAATTTCATTTTCCCTTTTTCGGTTCTTCAAAAAAGTAGAAAAATAAAGTTTCGAATCTGGAAGTTTTTTTGGTGGATTTCGGTTGCTTTCGGGGTCCTATTTCCATTGAAGCGAGTTGAGACCAATCCGTTTATCAGTTTTGTCAAAAAAAAAAAATATTTAAAATCCAGATTCGCCATGCTAAATCGCCATAGGGCGCCAATTGGGTATTATTTGGAGCATTTGGTTGATTTTAACCGGGTTTTTTCTGGTTAAAAGACATTTAAACGATATATTTATAATGTACGTAACTAATTTCGTGGAAAAAACCAGGTCAGAATCCATCAAATTCTCCAAATAATGCATTATCCGCGCCCTATGGCGATTTAGCATGGCTAATCTGGATTTTAAATATTTTATTTTGACAAAACTTGTAAACGGATTGGTCTCAACTCGCTTTAATGGAAATAGGACCCCGAAAGCAACCGAAATCCAACAAAAAAAGTTCCAGATTCGAAACTTTATTTTTGACATTTTGGAACTCGCCGAAAAATTGAAATTTCATTTTCCCTTTTTTCGGTTCTTCAAAAAAGTAGAAAAATAAAGTTTCGAATCTGGAAGTTTTTTTGGTGGATTTCGGTTGTTTTCGGGGTCCTATTTCCATTAAAGCGAGTTGAGACCAATCCGTTTATCAGTTTTGTCAAAATAAAATATTTAAAATCCAGATTCGCCATGCTAAATCGCCATAGGGCGCCAATTGGGTATTATTTGGAGCATTTGGTTGATTTTAACCGGGTTTTTTCTGGTTAAAAGACATTTAAACGATATATTTATAATGTACGTAACTAATTTAGTGGAAAAAACCAGGTCAGAATCAATCAAATTCTCCAAATAATGCATTATCCGCGCCCTATGGCGATTTAGCATGGCTAATCTGGATTTTAAATATTTTATTTTGACAAAACTGATAAACGGATTGGTCTCAACTCGCTTTAATGGAAATAGGACCCCGAAAGCAACCGAAATCCACCAAAAAAAGTTCCAGATTCGAAACTTTATTTTTGACATTTTGGAACTCGCCGAAAAATTGAAATTTCATTTTCCCTTTTTCGGTTCTTCAAAAAAGTAGAAAAATAAAGTTTCGAATCTGGAAGTTTTTTTGGTGGATTTCGGTTGCTTTCGGGGTCCTATTTCCATTAAAGCGAGTTGAGACCAATCCGTTTATCAGTTTTGTCAAAATAAAATATTTAAAATCCAGATTCGCCATGCTAAATCGCCATAGGGCGCCAATTGGGTATTATTTGGAGCATTTGGTTGATTTTAACCGGGTTTTTTCTGGTTAAAAGACATTTAAACGATATATTTATAATGTACGTAACTAATTTCGTGGAAAAAACCAGGTCAGAACCAATCAAATTCTCCAAATAATGCATTATCCGCGCCCTATGGCGATTTAGCATGGCTAATCTGGATTTTAAATATTTTATTTTGACAAAACTGATAAACGGATTGGTCTCAACTAGCTTTAATGGGAATAGGACCCCGAAAGCAACCGAAATCCACCAAAAAAAGTTCCAGATTCGAAACTTTATTTTTGACATTTTGGAACTCGCCGAAAAGTTGAAATTTCATTTTCCCTTTTTTCGGTTCTTCAAAAAAGTAGAAAAATAAAGTTTCGAATCTGGAAGTTTTTTTGGTGGATTTCGGTTGCTTTCGAGGTTCTATTTCCATTAAAGCGAGTTGAGACCAATCCGTTTATCAGTTTTGTCAAAATAAAATATTTAAAATCCAGATTCGCCATGCTAAATCGCCATAGGGCGCCAATTGGGTATTATTTTGAGCATTTGGTTGATTTTAACCGGGTTTTTTCTATTTAAAAGACATTTAAACGATATATTTATAATGTACGTAACTAATTTCGTGGAAAAAACCAGGTCAGAATCAATCAAATTCTCCAAATAATGCATTATCCGCGCCCTATGGCGATTTAGCATGGCTAATCTGGATTTTAAATATTTTATTTTGACAAAACTGATAAACGGATTGGTCTCAACTAGCTTTAATGGGAATAGGGCCCCGAAAGCAACCGAAATCCACCAAAAAAAGTTCCAGATTCGAAACTTTATTTTTGACATTTTGGAACTCGCCGAAAAATTGAAATTTCATTTTCCCTTTTTTCGGTTCTTCAAAAAAGTAGAAAAATAAAGTTTCGAATCTGGAAGTTTTTTTGGTGGATTTCGGTTGTTTTCGGGGTCCTATTTCCATTAAAGGGAGTTGAGACCAATCCGTTTATCAGTTTTGTCAAAATAAAATATTTAAAATCCAGATTCGCCATGCTAAATCGCCATAGGGCGCCAATTGGGTATTATTTGGAGCATTTGGTTGATTTTAACCGGGTTTTTTCTGGTTAAAAGACATTTAAACGATATATTTATAATGTACGTAACTAATTACGTGGAAAAAACCGGGTCAGAATCAATCAAATTCTCCAAATAATGCATTATCCGCGCCCTATGGCGATTTAGCATGGCGAATCTGGATTTTAAATATTTTATTTTGACAAAACTGATAAACGGATTGGTCTCTACTCGCTTTAATGGAAATAGGACCCCGAAAGCAACCGAAATCCACCAAAAAAAGTTCCAGATTCGAAACTTTATTTTTGACATTTTGGAACTCGCCGAAAAATTGAAATTTCATTTTCCCTTTTTCGGTTCTTCAAAAAAGTAGAAAAATAAAGTTTCGAATCTGGAAGTTTTTTTGGTGGATTTCGGTTGCTTTCGGGGTCCTATTTCCATTAAAGCGAGTTGAGACCAATCCGTTTATCAGTTTTGTCAAAATAAAATATTTAAAATCCAGATTCGCCATGCTAAATCGCCATAGGGCGCCAATTGGGTATTATTTGGAGCATTTGGTTGATTTTAACCGGGTTTTTTCTGGTTAAAAGACATTTAAACGATATATTTATAATGTACGTAACTAATTTCGTGGAAAAAACCAGGTCAGAACCAATCAAATTCTCCAAATAATGCATTATCCGCGCCCTATGGCGATTTAGCATGGCTAATCTGGATTTTAAATATTTTATTTTGACAAAACTGATAAACGGATTGGTCTCAACTAGCTTTAATGGGAATAGGACCCCGAAAGCAACCGAAATCCACCAAAAAAAGTTCCAGATTCGAAACTTTATTTTTGACATTTTGGAACTCGCCGAAAAATTGAAATTTCATTTTCCCCTTTTTCGGTTCTTCAAAAAAGTAAAAAAATAAAGTTTCGAATCTGGAAGTTTTTTTGGTGGATTTCGGTTGCTTTCGGGGTCCTATTTCCATTAAAGCGAGTTCAGACCAATCCGTTAATCAGTTTGGTCAAAATAAAATATTTTAAAATTTTATTCCTGTTATATCTTACTTATGGAAAATTTCAATAGATTTAGTAGTTTCTGTGCCACGATCAAATAAAAAATCAAAAAAATACTTGTTGAACCTTTTAAGTATCCCTTTAATTTAGCCGGCTCATAACGTGGTACAAGCTCAATGTATAATTTACAATAGTGATGATCTAATGGCCTCCGTTAAATGGTTATCATTAGTTTTAAAGATGAGCTCCGGGTTCGGAACTCCTCCTCTGTCTATCTCTGAACAAAAAAATCCCCTTGAAATATGATTCTCACCCTAACTGTATTTAAAATTCTATAGTCCTTAAAACTAGTTAAAATCAAATTTTGTAATTTTCTCGATGAAGGATATGGTTATGAGAGGGTTATATATACTTTGTATGTAATTTTTGTCAGATCTATTAACCTTTAAGTGGCCTCCCAAACTAAAAAAAAATATATATGTATATAATTAGAAATCGGCCGATTTTCTACCTGATTAACGACATCTTTTTGTTATAAATTTCTTGAAGGGGCACGTTATTAATTAACATAATATTTAAGTTAAGGTATATATGTATATTATAGTCGTGGAATTTTTCAAGTTTTGGGAGATGTTTTTGGGCTGTTTGTCTGTCGAGTCAGTTTTATCTTGACTTCGCTCTTTGGCATATTTCCCAATGGTCGATTTAATTTACTTAAATTAAACACATTTAAAATAAAAAAATAAATTAAATTTCATCGATGTTTTTATTTGATTAAAAATTATGAAATTTAATTTGCATATTTTGTTAATTTTAAATTAATATTGATCTGATATGTTTGGGGTTTAAAAGAGATTAAACATATTGCAGTTTGATTATAAAAATTAACCCGACAAGAATAAATAATTTATTGAAGAGTTAAAAAGTTATGTTTTTACGAGGAACTACTTGTTTAAGTTTAATTCCATTTAACTATAAGAGAGTGTGCATTTTTCTCTAATATAATTGGTCATTATAACTAAGAAATGATTTAATTCTATTCTTTACACGAAGACGTCGTAAATTTTGTCTATGATTACTTATTATTAATCAAATTCCACAAAATGACAGACTATTTTGCAATCGACTATAGGTTAAAGTAATGATATCAGCAAACTTAAAGTGAGAATGAAACTAGAAATAAATTTAAATCTTATACTGAAAATAGGCTTAGCTGGATTCATGGAGACCCTGAACTCTTCGTATAAGGATCGATGGCCCGTATATTGGGAATGTAGGATCTTCATGAATCCAGCTAAGCCTATTTTCAGGGTTACTTTTAAATTTATTTCTAGTTTAATATTTGTTTGTCAATTTTGTTACTGGTGGATTTAGCCTATTTAAACTATAAGGAATCGATAAAGATCACATGTGTTTAGGTTGCATTCTCCCTTTAAACCAATGGTATGTGAAAACCCTCCCCAGTAGTATAGCAGGCAGCAAAGTGGTCCTTTAGTATACTTTAGCATACATACTTTCTCGTGGATAAATTTTTTCAGTAAAGTTGAATAATTATGTCATTTATCTGATGCATTATTCGCTGGAGGGAATGTCTCGTCCTCACCATAAACCTCTATTCTTTAAAAAAAAAAATTAGATATTAAAACAATTTTGATAGATTTTTATTGACTTGGCCGTTAATTTTATTCACGCCCTTTAGAGGCCAATGCAAGTTTTTTAGCGCATATAGTTTGTGGAAATTGTGGCTCGTTAGTAATTAACGTTTCTCCGAAAAGTAATTAAGACTCTAATATTTTCAGTACTATATAGAATACGAATTAGTTAAAACTGGTTAAAATAATTAAGGACAAACTGTATTTTATCGCATTTTAAAATCAAAACAAAAATATTTTATTTTTTCATCGAAGGCCCCCTAAATATACTTATATCAAAAATAAACATCTTTCATCATATAAAATAGGAATTAGCTTAAACTGGTTAAATTAAGATCGAATTTTCTGTATTTTCTTATTCTTTAAAATCAATCTTAAAACCTTTTAACCTTTATTGATTTCCCTTGCAGAGAATAAATTATATTTATATAAAATAGGGATTAGTTAAAACTGGTTAAAAAAGGCCTATTTTTATATTAATTCCAATATTATAATCAAACTTAAAACATATTTCTTTATTAAAGACCCCTGTTCAAAGATAACGAAATGAAAAGTTCATTGAAATAACTGTAGATGGCATCATTGCCTTAATAATCCTTTATTTCCTGAATTTTAAAAACTTATTTCCTCTTAACTTCTGGTTTTAATTTTTTTGGGTATAGTTTCTTTGTTCGGCCCGCCTCAATTTTCCCGTGTCTTGTCGCTTGATCGCATTCCATAGAGTATGTAAAAACGCGATAATTAAATGTAATTTGGAGGTCTCCTTCCTTCCCGCTGCAAGTTTAGAAAATCTGTTGTTTCCAAGATAAGTTTACAAAACTATGGTAACTCGAAGCGGATTAACACGCGACGATAAACGTAGTAGGAAGTGAAAATAGTTTTTCTCTATCTCCTTGGTCGCTAATGTCCTTAAATTTTGCAAAGAGTGTCTGTTTTTAAAGACGCACTTCCCGTAATTTTCGTCTCGACTCGGAAAAATCGAAACTAGGTCATCCAGGCCATACCCCAACCACCTTCGTTATCACTTTCTCTATACGTTTACCGTGTTTTTAACGACAAATTCAAGAACAAGGAATTAGAAATAAAACCTTTAATTATCGTTGATATACATTTTGCCAGTGAAAGTTTACAGATAGGAAATTAAAATTGTAAAGGCGTTTCGATTAAAATTCAATGAAAACTTTAATTCGTTTCGATCGTAATGAAAAGCGTTAACTAAGTCTCAAGGTGTCTTAATTAATTAAGACACTAGAAATAAAAGGTTTTCCCCCATTTCGCCCAAAATAATATTCTTAATTCTCATTTCTCCCATTCTAACCTAAACTACATATTGGGTGAAATGGGACTACTTGTTTTTGGGAAAATTTATAATTTTGGTAGAAATGGAAACTACCAGAAAGATTAGGAGAATTGAGTTTATAGACTGTTTCATCTCGAGTTAGCAGCATACGCAAAGCTATACGCTCCTTTTATCACTTAGTCAACAATCATAGTGTTTATGGGTAGCCCGTGTTTGAGCCTGATGCCAAATCTATCTCTTAAATTAGTAAAGGTTAAGTCAAATTGTTTTAGTTAAAAGGAGGGTTGATTGGAAAATCAAATTCAGTGGCTTCGTCACGACTTTTTTTAAACGCATCCTGATAACTTTTAGAGGCCCCCATTTTCGTCTAATTACTGATTTTTGCACTCAATTTTAGTCGCAATTAAGTATGCTTAATAATATACAGTTATACTCTTGTTCGAGGGGAGTTGTCACTGTTTCTCTAAGGGATTTATAAATTCTGTATCAATCCGCGTCAGGCTTTCCCATTCTGAAAACTCATTTTGAATATAAGTATACCATTTTTCCTTCTAAGCTACAATTATTAACAATAAAGTAAGCTTACACTACACTTCTTCATTTCTTTATGAAAGACCCCTATACTTAGAAACCATTAGTTTTTCGATCTTAGTTATCGTTTTTCAAGTGTATTTCTATATTTTTAAACCTGCCGGTTTAAAAAAAATCATGATCCAAAACGGATGTCGCTTTATAGCCTTGATACGACCTTGCTCGTTATTTTATTTTTCAAAATATTCTACTCCTATATTTCTTTATCTCATTAAATCTTATTTTTTATTATTATTAAAATTATACTCCTACGTAAAAAAATAACTCAATTTTTTAATTTTTTTTCATTTAAACCTACCCTAACATTTAACGCAGCGTTGAATTTTATATTTTTCAAGTTTAAAATTAAATTTTCAAGTAAATCACCGAGATAAACCAAAACCTCATTTATTAAATAAAATTAATTGCTTAATTAAATTTAAATTTCATAAAAGTTCAAGTCTTCGTAATATGATTAATATAGAATAATATAAGTCTTTTTACTACGCCCTACGAGCTAATTTTATTTAAATTTTATATTGTTCAGGTAAATTAAAATAGTTCTTTCATCCACTTTTTAGGTATAATTAGACGTTTTGTTAATGAGAGTCTTACACTTAAGGCTGGCCGTGGTTGATTACATCTTTCTTTAAACTCGTGGTTATTTACCCTCGTGACTAAACCGTTTTGTTTCACCAAAAAATCCCAAATTTTTGTTTAAAGTTATAGTAAAGCCAAAAATAAATATAAAATAAAACTTAGCATCATCACTAATTTGCTGAATCGAAATTAAACTTAGAAATTGAAACGTATTATTATCAGCATTTAGGCCTAGCAAACTGCTAAAGATTCTAATAGCCAATTAGCAATTGATAGAAATTGAAAGGACAATTCGATCATTTAGGCTTAGCCAGGAATAGAGATTGAAAGGACATTAGATAATTTAGGCTTAGCAAGCAATATCGATTAAAAGCACGATTGTATAATTTAGGCTTAGCAACGAATAAAGATTGTAAGGACAATTGTATAATTTAGGCTTAACAACTGATAGAGATTGTAAGGACAATTGTATAATTTAGGCTTAACAACTGATAGAGATTGTAAGAAAAATTGGACAATTTAGGCCTAAAAACTCTAAAGATTGTAAGAATAATTTCATCATTTAGGCTTAACAACTGATGGCGTTCCTAAAAGTCTAATACAAATTTAGCAACTGATATAAATCCTTCATGACAAATAATTTTTTTTTTTGCCAAGTAACTTAAACAGATTCATAAGACAAATAAAATTTTAGGCTTAGATACTAATAAATCCCATGCCAAAAAATGATTAGGGTAGTTAAATGAAATTTTAAGATTATTCAACTGAAACAGAATAATATGCCGTGAAATAATACAGTTTTCAAATATTTTGTCCTTGGATATAAAGAGTCGGAATCTTTATTTCTATTTCACTAACACTTTAAAATCTTGAGAAAGTGGTAAATTTTGGAATTATTTTGCGTAAAAGTGGTATCCGCCTACAACCACCATTTGAACTTCAGCTGGGGGACCCAGTTCTTTTCACTTTTTAAACTCTCGAGCTCTAACTCTATGTTCTGATGAGGCAACACCCAGGTTTTTCCAAGAACACCATATTTCAATTCAATGCCAATATTTTGATCCCCGGATTGTCCGCGCCCACATTCTTTATATTAGGGTTTATATAACAATTGATTTGGCCATCGTTCTTATTTTAAAAATTGGGTTATTATGTTTTTGCGCGAGCTTCGGGCGCCTAACAGCGCGATTGATCGCTTTGTTTCTTGGCGCCCGATCCACACCCAAAGTCTATCTCCCGGGCAATTTGTAAAACGTCCGATTGTTAAAATTTCAAAAGAAATTCCATTTTTTAGTGAAAAAAAATTGGGTGGTTTTCGTTAATTCGTTTTAGCCTTGTTAGAGGTGCTTTTGAGTTCTCAATCAATGTCTTTTATCTAATCAAAATTCACTATACTCTACTCTAATAATTTAGTTTTAAAATTTACAGTTAAACGTATTGTTGAATTTTAATCAGTTATTGGGCAAGCGCGAGGCACCCTACGAAGTTTTTATAATCATAAAATGTTAGATTCATTATGTATATTAATTTTAAAAGTCTGTCGTAAGCTATAGATTTAAAGGACTTAATTTTAGCTATTGTTACTTGCCTGTCAGATTTAACGAATTCATAATCTCGAATACTTTGACCAAAATTCATATTCCAATAGGGCCATGGAATTATTAGAAAATTCAAAATTTTAAACTTCAAAACTAAAATGCCAAAAATCTATAGATTAATTTATTTTCAATATACAAGGTTCATACAAACCTGGGAAACCTGTAAATCTCAGGGAAATAAATTAAAGGATAAAAATTCAGGGAAATTTAAAAATATTAGTGAAATTCAGGGAATTCAAGGAAATTTGAGGTTTGAACATATTGGGTCTAAAAACCACTTCAGGGTGTCCTAAGACCTTACTGGTCAAACGCCGGCCTCTCCTTAAATTAGGAGAAATATCTCTCTGGCGCCTGAAAATCCTAAACGGGCATAGCACGGATGCTCACAGTAAAAGTGTCGATTTAGGGACAAATGTAGTTTAACCTAGTATTTATTTCCTAACGAAGTTATGAGAGGGAGTTACTCAAAACTGTTCAGTCAAGCAGAAAATATTTTAAACTTGAACTACACACCTTCATTTATAAACTCAAAATTACCGTTATTATAATCTAAATAATGGGAACATTGGTATAACGGCGTGAATTATCCCCTGAAATATAAACGAGTTTTTCTGAATTTTAGCCAAAACCTTTAAATGACTAGGTAATATTAAAATAAAAAAATCTTAATGCCCCTTTTATAATCGGTTATATCGCAAATGAAGCGTGTACGAATATTTTCTTGGCTTACAACCAAAAATGCGGGAAAATTAGGTCCCGAGGATTATACATTGACGAAAACTGGAAGCCACTTTCAAGTTTTGCAAAATAACAAACCAGTTGTCGTATCATTACGAAATTTACCAAAATATCGAGATCCATGAGAAAGAAAAACAATTTTTTGAATAATTTCAGCATTTACCGTTAAAGTCGAGTTTAAATTATGTCTAAAGGGAAAATAAAACGGATATCGTGGTACCTGATCCAGTGATTTATAATACATAGTTTTCGATAAAGGGGCAAAAGAAAATTCCACCCTTTTTAAACAGCTTTCCTTACATTGCAGGGCTGCCAGCAGCTTGTGAGTGCAGTTCAGAACAGATCAGCTAGCCTTTCTCTCTGCTTCAGTTTGCGCTCACAAGTAGTTGGCAACACTGGGGGAATGTGCATAAATTTTCCCCGGCTCTTATCTTGAACGTGAATACAAAAAAGTACGCTTTATTTTAGGCGAGATTTTAGGCTTAACGTAACGTTTCATCATTCCTTTAAAGCCCAAATCTTATCTTCGAGACGTAAATATTAAGGATTTTTATTAAAAGAGATATCTTTCTTAACCCTACAATTTAAGATTTTCTTCGAAACATCACGACACGAAACATCGGCTAGTTTTTGTCGACTTTAATCGACTTCATAATCTTATAGCGAATGGCGGTGACTAAGCCGCTACCACTCGTTATATTATTTCGTGATACCCGAAAACGAATCCGTTATGTTATCAAAATTATTTTCGCTTTGATTTAAACGTGTTACGAATATGATAGGTTTTGGGATCCATTTTAAAACAAACTAGTTTAAAGGCTTACATTTATAATTCGTATCATTTCGAGCAAATGTACATGCCGATGATGATATATTTTAAAGATAGTGAAAATTTCCGTTAAAAATCGTGGATGACCACGCCTGTTAAAAAAAGGCATAGGTTATTTATTTTTTTAACTGAGAAACCCGTTGTTTATAGAATACTGCCTATTAGTTATTTTGTTTGTAAAATGACGAATAATTGGTTCAAAAAATAATTGCGTTAAAGGGTCGTTTTGGTTTATCTATTTTCTACATTATTTATTTTGAAAGGGTGGTTAAAATATACTGAAAATTCTTTATGTTCAAATTCGTATTTTCAAAATTAGGTTTAGGAATATTTAAGATTATAATTAAGCTTAGCGATATTTAAGATTAAAATTAGGCTTAGCGATATTTAAGATTAAAATTAGGCTTAGCGATATTTAAAATTATCGTAAGGCTTACCGATATTAAGATTATAGTTAGATTTAGCGATATTTAGGATTAAAGTTAAGATTAGCGATATTAAGATCATCGTTAGCCTTAGCGATATTAAGATTATTGTTAGGCTTAGCAATATTTCAGATAATCGTTAGGCTTAGCAATATTTATGATAATCGTTAGGCTTAGCAATATTTAATATATAGTTTTGGCTTAGTAATATTTAATATATAGTTTTAGCTTAGCGATAATTATGATTATCGTTAGATTTATCCACGTTTAAGAATATAATTTAGGCTTAGCTTCTTTAAAATTTGGCACCAAGCTTAGCAATGGGCAATTTTTATAGTAAAACTTGGCGACGTTTCAAGATTTAGCTAATTAAAAACATTTTTAATCAATATGAAATGTTTCGGTTATTCTTCGGTGGAATTTAGATTCAATCTCCCTTTGAATTCACATTAAATCACACGTTTACGGCCCGACGATTTTGGCCACAAAATTGTGGTAATAATTTCATATAAATATAAAGCGATATAGAGTCTCGCCTGTGCTGGAGGAAATAATAAATAGTTACGGATATCGTGATCATTTTTTCCCCACTTATTGTTATTTCATTGTTTTATTTTAATAATTTGAAACGCACCTTATACGAACTATTGCGATTATTCCAAATTCATATTTTATTACGTATTCCTATATAACAAAATCTGGAATTAAATGGGCTAATATTTTCACACCGTTGAAATATAATTTAGAAAAATAAATTAAACTTTAGGATATGGCAAACAAATTAGTAAAACAATTTTTGAGTAGGTTGTTTTTTGGATAAAATAAGATATTTACCTCATCGTCATTGTGTCAGAATATGTTAAAATTTTTAATTGGTTTATTAAGAACTTGTCAATCATGAAAAAATTAAAATAAATGCATATGACTTATCAAAACGACGCCCAACAGAAAAACATTAATTAAAAGGTTAACCTCTTGAGTAAATTATCTTTTAAAGAAGTAGTAGTCTCCAAAATGGTGATCGAGAATCCAAAACCCTATGTCCGAGCATGGTCCAAATTAGGTCCAAGGAACTACCAAAAACAATAGTAAAGCTGGCTGTGCATTCCTTATAATCCCTATAAAATCCTATATTTCAAATATGCCCTATATTATCCTGTATTTCCTTGAAATGTCCTATAACGTCCTATAACTTTGAGTTAATAGACATTTTGCGGATCGAAAGACGAGTCGCGCCTTCAAAAACTGAATGTTTTGCATAAACAGACCCTTTTATATAGCTAAGATTAGCTTCTCTCAATTATAACATTAGCAACTTAAAGGGGTTGGGGAGCTCAACCAAGATCTTAACGGTTTCAACCGAGGAAGTAGTTCCTGTAAAACTGGAAAAGAAAATGATATTTTTTCTGAAATTTTGCCTTTGAGCTCATTTTAGTCCTATATTATCCTATAAAACCTAATTTTGGGTTCTATATAATCGTATATTTTGGAAAAAAGAATCCTATAATTCCTATAAGGAATTGAAATTTTTGACTGGGCTCTCTGGTCACCATAATTTTGAATCGGGATGGTTATATTGGTTCTATGGAGAGTTTTGTGGCGTCGTGCGAAAGGGAAGGTATACTTGGAAATTTTTTTTTTTTTTTTTTTTTTTTTTTTTGAATCACGAATGTTTTATTTCATTTTTAATCCCGAGGTGGTTATAAGGGGCTTATTTGAAATGAAGGGAGATTGGAAGGGGGTAGAATATAATAAATTCATGCCCGGGGCAAGGCCGTAACGTTAATTTTTCTTTCACCATAATCTTTAGAAGTCACCACACCCTGTTTGGCTTGAGAATTAGTTAAAAGTTAGCGGAGGGAATCTTAAATATGTTTCGTATTTTGATGATGGTGATACAATATTGCGTAGTTGATATTGGGTGGAACTTTTTACCTTGATTGTCTTCATTTTTTGCAAATTTTGGGGACACTTGTGGGTTTTAGAATTGCGATTAAAATACAAATTATTCAAGAACGAAATTTTTTCGTGTATTTAAATGACTTGGATTAATATCTTAATTTCATAGCCTCAAATATGATTGAATTTTAATAAAATTTTAATATTCAAATAATAAGAACGCAGCTAGAATATAATAATAATAAAATTATGATATGCTGGTAATTAAATCAGTGTGTTTTATATTCTACATCTTGTTCGAAAAGTATCAAAGTTTTTAATTTAAACGGAATTAATTTTAAAATATTCATTCAACATTCAAACCTCGCTCGCGGAAAATTTGGAATTTTGATGAAGTGAATTTAAATGGATTTTGATTAGATCAGGGCAAAAATAACACTTGTAATTCGAATATTGGAATGTTCTATTTTGCGTACTTGTTTCGATTGAGGCTAAACATTAGGGAAATTCATTTCTAACCAGTGCTAATTAATCTGATAGAAATGCTCAGATATCTGAAGCAAACAGGATGAACATTTGATATCTTCATGGACATTGTTTAACAAAATTAAAACAATAAATATGTGTAATGTCATATCGAGTTCATATAAACACTGTTATCTGATTATCGTTTCGTTTATAAGCACTAAACGAAATTGTGTAAAATGATGAGTTTTTCGTTATAGAAAGCTTGGTTATGTTTCATCATCCTTACCTAAGTTTTATCAAAAATTTAAAAATGCTGACGTTCAGTTAGCAGCTTATAATTTTACATTTTGTTAAACAAACAGTTCCTACATAAACACGCTAAACACGTAAAGTTAATGAAACTGCCACAAAATATTTGATTTTTATCGACAAAACAAAAGTATATATTACTAAAACCTTGTTCTTTTAACCTTTTCTTCGCGATTATTTGACAGGGGATTGAATAATGAAATTTTATCCCCAACCTACCGAACGTTAACCATAATTTCTGTGAGATTTCAACTAGAAGCTATATAGTTACGCCAGAGGTTACGCTGATCCTTTAGGATTTAGTTCTGTTCAAGTGATAGTTTTTTTCCTAAACTACTTTTACTCCTATTAGGTTAAACATTTGTGTATAAATCCGCCTCAGTTTTGGCTATTTTGCAAATTGATTTTAAAGAAAAATGAAGAACCTGTAGCTTTCTTCGTTCGGAAATCTAAAAAAATTATAGTTAGGTAAAATATATAGTTAATTTCACCTCGGATTGGCAGTACGTGCAAAGATAGGATAAGTTATCTTGTTATTTATTGACTTTAAGAAAGAGGTAGCCATGTAGGCTTTGCTCGTGTTCGCAACTCGAAATGGGATAACTATAGCCGTAATCACATTCCATTCCTCCTCGAATCCTTTATGGCCCTTTTGTATTTTTCCATCTACTTATTTAACCCCTTTTTCCAAAAGCTGCCATTATCTAATATACATCCATTGTCTAGTTAAACAAAAAATTAAAATGAGCTTCTCAAACAATAACCATTTTTATCCGAGTGCCGAATAAAAACCTTCGAAATTTTTTGACAAGACATTTGTTTTCCTAAAATTGACAGCAACGTATCGTGCATTTTTATTTTAGTTTTAATTTAAAGTGAAAATGCAGCCCCGACAGCGAGTTATTATTCAATCGATTTCTTAACGTTAAAGTGAGGCTTTCATCATTTTTTCGAAAGCCCATGGATTATATTTTTAGTTTTATAATACTATTAAAACATTATATTCCAATTTTTTACGTCTGGGTTGACGCGTTCTTAACAAACTTAAAAATTAAAATGTCAAACATATATAGGAATTTTTTTCTGGATCGTAATTATTAATAATTTTCATACGAAAGTTAGAACTTTATGTTAAGTACTTTCACGAAAAAAACGGCGCGAAAGCGACCTTATCACGTGCCAAAACGCTTGAGAATCACCTATAGGCTATACAATAGCCACGTGACGTAGTATTGCGGGGAATTTTAATTTTAAAAATGACGATTATAAAATATGTATTTTTACTATTGCTGTAATTTTTTTCTATGATCTATATATTTTGAATCGTTTTAAAACGATGTTTCCGAAAATTTTACCCAATTTATATTTCGAATTCATGAAAAATTGGTGGTAGCCTCAGTTTAAATATAATTTTTTGTCGGCTTGCATTCTACCTTTCAACCTCTTTTTTTTTTCTTGAAACTATATTTCTCTTTAATCCATCAAATATCTTTATTCCTCTTCTTGGATTCTTTTTTTGGAAGCCAGATGGATTCGTGTATAGTTTTTATTTTATTTTTTTGATGTAAAAAAAAAATGTCACCGCGGGGCAACCCTTTATCGTTCCTCTAAAAAATATACTCGACCATGAAGTCCGTGACAAACTGCAATATAAGAATTAATAGTTCATTTAGGTCATAATGTTTCCTCTAAAGGACAAATACGAACAACAAAAATTCGTGATTTTTAACTTACACTCTTGTAAGATTTACAAAAATTAAGGTTGTGCTTGGTAATAGACTATGATCGAGGCTGAAACGTTTAAACGAGTTATTCTTGATTATGAAAATTTAATACAGAAATTAGGGAGGGATTTAAATCTGAAATGTAGATATAATTTAATCTTCAATTCCAAAATTCATATTTCATATAACCAGGCAATTTTCTACAGCAATGAAGTCAAAAACTGCATATTTTTAACTTTATGAAAGAAAATCTCCATCACAAGTTCTCACCAGAATATTTTTTTTGCGAATTAATTTTTTTTAGCATGCAGCTAATTAGTCTTTCAAATTTAAAGATTATTTTTTATTGTTTGAGTTATTTTTTAGCCAATATCTCGTTTTAGATGCAAAAGTTTCCAAGTCACAAACTTGAAAGAAACTAAATATGCATAAATTGGAATTTCGATCCATTTCAAGGCATTATCTAAAATCTACTCTTAACAACAAAATGTTTAGTATTAATAATGTTTATCCAATCCATCCTTGATAATATTTTAAGCCTATAATTCTTTTTCGAAATCGGTTTGGCTTCCATTCGAATTTTGCTAAGCCTAATTCCAAAACACTAGAATCATGTCGGTGATTTATCATATCGAATTTGACCTCTAACTTTCCGGCTCTTTCATTTTAAGCTTTAGCGAGGGTTAATATTTTCAATTTTTTAAGATCCTTGATATTATATATGTGAATATGTTATTTCTTTTAAATTCATATATTTTATTAATATTACAATGCTTTACTTGATTGGTCCTACCTAAAATTTTGGTCTGGTATTGTGAATTAGCTCAGCCCTACTTAAATATCTGGTCTCGCGACGGCTCTGAGAAAAAAATCTACTAACTGACGTCACAGTATTGTCACTCTTCAATTGCCTGCGCAATGGAAATGTTATTATTTCTTTAATATAACTTAATATAAGCCCATAATTAAAACCAGGTATAAATATTCCACCCATTATAGAAAAAGGTAAAATTAAAAAGTTTTAAAAATAAAAATTCCGCTTTTTGAAAAATTCGAAATAAAGTTTTATAATTTTTTTATGAATTTGACGTAGGGACCCAGGCCAAGAAAGATAAAATTTCTGTTCCAGATACGTTTGCAAAACACTATTTTCATCTTATATGAATTTTAACATAGCTTATTACTCCGCTTAAGCTTTCTCTATTATTATGAAATGGAAAACGTATAGTAGCGATGGGCGTAGGCAACCTTTATCTACATTTCAGCTTTTATGGTTTTTTAATTTCGTGGGTTTAAACATTAACGGTTAGATTATTATGTAAATAATATAGTTCTAACCTTAAAAATACGATTTTTTTAACATAGTTAATTTCATTCTTAGAAGTTTCGTATTTATCTAAAAGAAAACTTGTTTTTATACGTTTTTATTACCTTTTACAAGTTTGTAAATAGCACCCAGTGTTCCGTTATCTACATGTCCTTCGAAATCCATACCGAGGTTTTAGAGCTGACCTTCAAAAAAAGTATAAAAATATTTCTAAAATTATTAACTTTACGTGGTATTCGAAGATCAAAACTTTGGATTTAACTCGATCTCGGTACTCCTCCCATGGGTGCGAATTATAATTAAATTCGGAGGGTTTAAAATTTTCAGTTTGATCTTTTAAAAACTTTAAATCACGGAAAATCGATTACCGAGGAGAACGCGAGCCTCCGTCTACGTGATTAATGGATAATTCGGAAGTTTTCAATATTTCGATACATTTATTTTATTTTCCTTGATTTTTATCACTCGCGAAATATTAAAGTTTTCAACACTTTTAATTTAATTACAAAGGGATGGTGGTATTGGTTTTATTAACAATTTACTTAAACAAGCTTCAGAATACATATATCTATAATTTTTATCTTAATTCTAATTATTAAAATTACCTTGTTCAATATTTTGAAAAGAATAGCCCTAATACTTTGAACAATATCCAATTTAGACTTTCAACTTAATTGCTAAGTCTAATTCAAACCATTTTCTTAAATTGCTAGGCCTAATTCAAACCATTTACATAAATTGCTAAGCCTAATTCAAACCATTTACTTAAATTGCTAAGCCTAATTCAAACCATCTACTCTAAATGGTAAGCCTAATTCAAACCATTTACTTAAATTGCTAAGCCTAATTCAAACTATTTACTTAAATTGCTAAGCCTAATTCAAACCATTTACTTAAATTGCTAAGCCTAATTCAAACCATTTACTTAAATTGCTAAGCCTAATTCAAACCATCTACTCTAAATGGTAAGCCTCATTCAAACCATTTACTTAAATTGCTAAGCCTAATTCAAACTATTTACTTAAATTGCTAAGCCTAATTCAAACCATTTACTTAAATTGCTAAGCCTAATTCAAACTATTTACTTAAATTGCTAAGCCTAATTCAAACCATTTACTTAAATTGCTAAGCCTAATTCAGACCATTTACTTCAGTTTCTAAGCCTAATTTAAACCATTTTCTTAAATTGCTAAGCCTAATTCAATCAATTTACTTACACTTCTAAGCCTAATTCAATCAATTTACTTACACTTCTAAGCCTAATCCCAAAGTTAATTTAATTTGCGAAGCCTAATTCAAACATTTCACCCAAGTTTCTACCATTTAAATGAAATTAAACCGTAATAATAGATTTTCAAGAATATAATAAATTAAATTCTGAAAACTTTTGGATTAATCTGTCCCATTCTTTTTTAATCAAGAAAGAAAAATTCTAAAAATAAACTGAAATTAGATTTTTAAGTTCGATATCGAAAGGGAAAAAAATTTAAATCGGAATTGGCGCGGTTTTTGATTTGTGCCGGATAATTCTATCTTTAGACTTAAAACTATTGTTACCAAAAATTTGGTTCATTATTTTTAAAAATTTTAAATCTGTAAAATGTAATTAATTTTTTTTTCTGTTATTAAATGTGGATAAAGCGAGGCGACCAACGGGAGGCTAGTTTTTTTCAGTTTTTGTTTGACATTTCACGCCCTAGAAAATTCGTCGAACTTTAATTATGTTTCTAATACTTTCAACCGTGGAGAATTTATGAATTTTATGTGGTTTATTTCGAAACATCTTTCAAAATTTACTCTAATACACCTTATATAGTTTTATAATTTAGAGTTAAAATTGACTATAACACTAGAATTATAACCCTATAGATGGAATTTATTATTTATGATAAACGATGTAGGTTTAAATTTTTCATAAAAAGGCGATAATTCTTAGAGTTATAAGATGTTTATCATATACCAAATGCCGTCTCTTGTTAATACTTAAGGCTAAAGGAATAGTACCACATTATTTAGGCAAAGACAATTTAACTACGCATCTTGGATTCGAATTGTAAGGATCTAGAGATGACCTTATTCGCTATCTGTACTACATCAATAGTTTGGGGTATAATGAATAGCCAAAATGAAAAGTGTTTTCTGACCAATTAAAATTTAGTACAGATCGTGATTCTATCTCTTTAATCTACCATACGGATGCGGGTTCCATAATTTTCAAATTTTCCCTTTTAAATTTATTTGAAGGGCTTATTTTAATCTTTCTACGTCTATCCCTAATTATTGAACTAACTTTCTCTAAAATATACATCGGTCGTATTTTAACCCCCATATAATGTCTAAAGGAATGGTAAAACTATATAGATGTAGTCAGTCGGTTTAACCGAGGTTTACATATGCTTCTCAGTACAATAATCTTTGGCTAAATCTGATTAAACCAACTAATTAGACCTCGTCTGAAACTGACGTTTATGAAGATAAATTATATAATTTTGGCCTTAATGTTTTAAGTAAATTTTATGGATAAACATAGAAAGCCAATGTAAACCGTTTGAAATTATGATCTATGCGTATTCATTTGGTTTGGTTAGGTTAGGTTGCAGTCCTTTGTCAAAGGAGGAGTTTAATTAAATTAGTCTGTCGAATGGGATTCGACCAATGGTACAGGAGCTATAAACAACTTTTTTGGGTTTATATGGTTAAATTATGACAAACTAGGTAAAGGATAGCCTAGTTTTGTCTGCGCTTCCATTCAAAGTAGTAATCATTTTAGCGTTCAATTATATACATTGTCAAGTTATTGTTATCCATTTTCTCTTGAATTTTGTCCGAAACGGCGCCCTATGAAGATTGCCTTACAATTATATTCTTATATATTCCTTTTAAAAACATCTCAAATATTTTATTACCGTATTTCAAATCCTAATTTATTGATTTCACAATCCCTTTAACCCTTTTTAATAACCCGGGTTAAAAATTCTAGTCCGGCAGTTTGGCTGTCTCTGTATTTTATTTCACGCAAGGGGGTGGGGGGATGTTCCATAAATCTTGCTCTTTTTATCCGATAACGACGCCTATTTGTACAAAAGAAGGCCTTTAATGAAAAATGGCGATGTCTCGAACCGAAAATCCCATTTTCTTCGCTTCTTTCCAATCTTATTTCGTAACTCTTTTTTTTTCTTTTTTTTTTTTTCTTCTAAAACTTTCTATCTCCTTCAATCTGTCTCGAAGCTTAGGGGTTTAACCCGGCGTCTATTTTTTTTTTGTCTCATTACTCGAAATAGCTCCGCGTTATAGCCCTTGTCAAAAATCCTCCTTTAAGTCCTAAACCCTGTCATAAGCTCGCAGTTTGTTTCAATTTAGTTGATTTTACTTCTATTCTGATGGCGTCAACGATATTCTATCAAGGCTGATTGGATTCTAAGTTTTTCGAAATTTATATAAATATATATTTGGTTCAAATTGATGGGTTTAAACTCCTCGAGGGCGTCGAGGTAACGTTTGACATTGAAATATGGGAAACTGTAATTTTAAAAATAGTTATTTTCTACACTATATACTTACGTGTAAGGTAATACCACAAGATTCCAATATCAAAATGAATTATAAATTATTGTTTAAGCGAGGCTGTCACGAAAGTTTCATGAATTCCATGACAAATTTCACGGAATTATCCTTAACAAGATGGTCAAGCCCTAAAATATCTACACCAATAAAACTTCAAACAGTGGCGTATCTAGAGGGTTTGCTGAGTAGTCTTGAGGAAAATGCCGCCCCCCAATCAAAGGCCGCCCGGTGCGGCCCCCACCCCCAAGATACGCCTCTGACTTCAAAGCAATGTCCCACTTTTCATTTGCGTCCGACTCTTCATTTGCCGATAGCATAAACTCTAATAACAGACTTTTTTACACAAGTTGCGTATTACATTAAGTTTGTAACCTTTTAAACTTGATTAACGCGGAATAAACGCTTTCACAGGCATCGAATTGGCGATTCGGGCCATTCAGGCTATTCGGCCGATTCAGCTAATTCGGCTATTTTCGGCTAATTCGGGCATTTCGGGCGTTTTGGGCATTTCGGGCGATTCGGGCGATTCGGCCGATTCAGCTAATTCGGGCGATTCGGGTGATTCGGGCAATTCGGCTGATTCAGCTAATTCGGGCGATTCGGGCATTTCGGGCAATTCGGCCGATTCAGCTAATTCGGGCGATTCAGGCTATTCGGGCGATTCGGCCGATTAAGCTAATTCGGGCGATTCGGGCATTTCGGGGGATTCGGGCGATTTGGGCATTTCGGGCGATTTTAAAAGAACTGTAAATATTCCTAATATATTTTTTTCTCTCTGTTTCTTTTTTTTTTTTAATTTCAATAATTACAAAGTTCTATGCTGAATGAGTAGTTCGCAAAATGGTCAAAGTTGAGGCGATTTGATACGCAATGTTAAACCTAGTAGAAAAAAATAAGTTTTTATCTTTCCTTGACTTTTAAATCAGACTAAATCGTTATTGTAATGATATTTTAATGTTCAAAACACCAAACCTAATAAATTGGTACTGCATATATTTGTTTAAAACTGTTTTCACCTCGTTTCAGTTCAAAATTTCTTTAGTTGAAATTACTAGCATTAGAGCGAACTTTAAACGTTACATAACCAGAAACAATATTAACAGCAGTAACCAACCGAATAAAGTTTATTTTTTTTATGTTCTCGTTTTAATATTCTCAATAATAGACAACCTGGATACAATTGTTAAGAGAACTTGGTTCGTGGTACAAAATCTATAATTTTGATCCCTCGGCCAATATCTAATGGACCACGAAACATTAACCCTAAGTCAATAAACACGTTTCTTTCCAATGAAACAAATTCTTCGGGTTTGGCGTGGAAATATTTATTTTTTCACTTTTCTACCAAGCCAAGGCTTAAAAAGAACCACTTGATCGGATTACATCACCACCGACAGTTTTAGTTCTGTTTTTCATCTGATCAGATAGATTGAATGCTTATCCCAGTTAAGCCATGTAAACCTAGGTGTTTAATTCATTCTGTCGTTTATTTCAAGAAACATTCTAGCTAGTGTGACTTATCATCACTTGACTTCGATCTATATTTCACTGTGGTTAATGTATTCATGATAGCTTAAAAATACATTACTTGTCAGATTTAAAAACTATTTGGTTATTACATAATTAGTTATGTAATACGGCCTTTTTTTTTTTTTTTTTTTTAGTTGAAAAAATATACTTATTACAAACTTTAAACCGCCTTAAGCGCTCTATATTTATTTTTTATTATGATTTTCTACCTCATCCGAAGGAGGAACCTTAATTTTATACAATGGGGTATCTTTGCCTTCTTCAAGCCCTGGGCTTTATTAAAGTTTCATGCTGAAAATAAATTTGAATATTAAGGAAAATATGCCCAGCGGGAAGGTCACCATTAGCTCGTATTATTAGTGACTCAAAAGTGATTTAAATCCTTTCGAATAAGCCTTTGGCCCCTTATAATAGTTGGCCGATAAAAAGATTCCGATCGTCGAAAGATAAAGGGTTTTAAAAATTGACTTTCTTCTTTACATCGCATTAAAAGGAGGAGTAGATATTTTTTTGGAATTAATCATTTTTCTTTTGCAAAATCTCAAAATCTTATTAGGCGTTTTCATAAGTCGGTAAGGAGTGGCCAAGACTTAATTCCCATGCTCATGATGATGCTAGTAGACATTTTCTTAATACTTAGTCATTCTTTAAAGAGATAGTGTATATTTAAGTTTCACGCGGTGGAAAATTATGAAATTTAAATTTGTAAAAAATAATTAAAATTCACTCAGTAAATTAATTGATGTCCTAGAAACCGGGGGGGGGGGGGTCATGGAACTTTGAAAAACAGAAGACCTGTAACATGTTCATATTAAAATCTATAGAATTAGATTTATTAGTTTTAATAGAAATTAAATTTTCGAATTTGAAGATGGTTTATTTGTTGAAAAGTTTAACAATTATTCAAGTTGAAACGGATTTTTTTCTCATTAGATCGATTTTAAATTGATCAGAATGGCTTATGGAATGTTAGGTTAGTTTTTTTTAACACAATTCATTGCCATCGATAATTTTAAAGTCGATTACTTAAACCTAAAGCTGTAGAAACATTTTATATTTTTCTTTTCACCTTCACTTTAAGTGCAAGAGGATTAAATTTGAACTTATTATTGTCATAGATTGCTAGTTTAAACAAAAGTAGCGTCTAATAACGAGTACAAGGGTGATGGCAAGATGGAAAAGTTGTTCCCAACCCTTATAACGAGTATTAGTATAAAAATATTAATATTAAATCTATTAAATGATAGGAGAGATGAGGGCGTCGTTTATCTTAAAGGGATAGTGAAGACGAGTATAACTTTATTTTTAATCAATAAAGAGCGTTAATATATGCGTAAATCATAATTTAAACCCACCAAACATTGCTTTTAACTTAAAATTACAGTTACATATAACAGAGTTGAAATTTGAGCAACCGATAAGCTTAACTTCATTCTAATATTTATAAAAACATGATTACAAATGTCACAAAATCTGCAGCTAATCAAAGTGCGTCATAAATTATTTCATGCGCGTTTTCAACCATTCCTTAAACACTTATTAGCTCTAGATTTTGTAGACTTTCTTCCAATCTGGAAATGGAATTAGGCTTAGCGTGTTCATTTTTCAAATAATAGATTTAACAATAAACCTTTGGTGATTTTCAATAATGTTTTAAGCATATTTTAAGACTCATAATGGATTAAAAATAATAAGTTAGTCATCTTCATTATCACTTCAAGTTAATTTTCAATTTACAATTCATTTTGAAGTTAATTAGGCGGACGATTAATGCGTAGCCGACACGAAAGGGTTCTCCTAATGGTTCAGCCTGCGCAAGAAGGTTGACGTAACTGGCTTTCCCCTCGCAAAATGAATTGTTTTTGAAAATTAATTTTAATTGTACAAGGAACGCGGCGTATTCCGCTCACGATTTACATTCGGCTATATAATTTATGCAAAATTAGTAAAAACAAAAGACAGGTAAAAAAATTGTCTTACATCAGAAATTAATAGTTGGCGATTATTATGTTATTAATTATTAAGTGATTATCTATGATCATTATTAATAGTCAGTGTCTAGCTAGGCACTTTGGTTGGAGTTCACCTGGCAACAAACTTTAGTGGAAAAAATATATATAAGAATAATCAGGGGCCTCGTGACCCCTATCAAGTTGATCTTTTTCACACATACTAATTCTGCTAAGGCCTCGCGATTTTTGACTACGCGAAAACTTGTTTTTGAGTCACTTTTATGTTCTTCATTATGTGGCCGCCGCCACTGTCAAAGAAAGGCAGGGATTCTTACTCGAAACTGTCAGGGAGAGGTTAAATACTGTCAGAGGCACACGGGCGGATTCACATATTGGGGTAGCTGAACAGAACAGGAAACAATAACTACGGGAACTTTAGGATCGAACAATTTTGAATAAGGCAGACATCTAGATCTCCCTTATAGTTATTACTTCGTGATCCGCTCCTGCTATGTGTGAATCCACCCTTGTCAGGGAGAGGTTAAATACTGTCAGAGGCACACGGGCGGATTCACATATTGGGGTAGCTGAACAGAACAGGAAACAATAACTACGGGAACTTTAGGATCGAACAATTTTGAATAAGGCAGACATCTAGATCTCCCTTATAGTTATTACTTCGTGATCCGCTCCTGCTATGTGTGAATCCACCCTTGGTTAAGCAAATGTTAAACTCGTTGTGATGTCAATAACAATGACTCGTCATTCTTTTTAAAACAGTCCAGTCCCTTTAATTGAACAGATCTACGAAGGATTGTCTTCTGGTGAAAGAGTTGAACTACTGTCTTTGTCCGCAGATACTGTAAAAAAGTTTCTATTAATCCCTGCCCAGATAAATTAATTCTTGTATTAATGTTACGTCACTTGACATAATTTTGATCTATTGAATTCGTGGTCGTATTGAAAACTTTCTTAGCGTAATTTGTTGCAAATTGTCTTGAAAACGCGTTTGACGCGCGCTCGTGGGGGCCAAGGAAGTATTAAATAAATGTAAGTGATTAGGTTGGAACGCAAGGTCGTCGGAGAAAATATCTCGCTCTCTCCCTTTCTCCGAATCGCCCAGAATATTTGCGGACCCCGATATATTTTAATGATATCACGTATCGTTGAAATATCCAAGCCTTTGTATAATATGATACGTCTCTTGAGATACGAAATATGTTTTCAATTTTAATAACTTCACGCCGACTTTAATTTTAAGTGAGTCAAGGTCGACCGCGTACGTAATGTAATATACGCCACGAACTGAAACGCTTTCTCCACCCCAAATGTAAATACGCTTATTATTATTGGTTTTAGATATTATAATATTTTATGCTAATTTATGGTTGTCCGTAGTTGGCACCAAAAGTTGGTTTTGAAAAAAAAAAAAAAAAAAAAAAAAAAAAAAATACATATCTTGGTGACTTTTATCGCCAACAGGTATAAGCTCATTTTTACTTCAAGTTTTGTTAGTTTTGTGAAAAAGTTAAACGTGGAAATTTAACTTTATTGGGTTATGGAACATATGCCTGTTTTAGTTGTATGCCTGGCTAAGTCCCTTAGAACCAGGCGTTTAGTTACTTCTGTCGTTTTAACTTTTGAGATCACGAAACATTTTAGCTAGAGTAAGATCAGATCACGTGATTTCTCTCCCCCACTTTGGTATTTGAAACTGTTGACGTCAGGTTGTTCTGGCTAAATGAAGTTGACTTAATGGGAAAACCTGAAACGAATTGATACACATTTTTCAATCTCATAGAAAATAATGTAGTCTGTGCCAACTTCCGTTAAATAGAGTATAAAGTAACGCACACTAATCGACAGTTGACAGTGGAACAAAAAATGGAGCAATAACTACTGGAGATCTATGTCCGAATTGTTCAAGATTGTAGTTCTAGAACCTAAACAACCCGTAGTTATTGTTCCATGTTGCTTAGTACGCATCCCACCTTTTCTGACACGCTCCAAGCCAACTTTGATGTTAAACTACTGACTTTTTACACAGAGAACTTAGAACAGAATGCCATTTTTTATTGGGAAAATATTTTTTTAACCGTGGAGTAATAATATCGGAAGGCGCGATGTGGTCTCTGGTTTCCATTGCTCCCATGTTTGTTGCAATTAAAATTTGAAATAATTATTCATATTTTATTGCTCCATGGCTGCAGAAATATATGCCAACAAATGGAAAACGTGTCATTGTCATTGTCGTTACAATTACAACGTCAGATTATCATATATTTGCTTTCCTCTTAGGGGTGTGACGTCAAAGACATTGGCACATGGTACTTTAAAAACAAATGTAATTGCAAGCTTAATCACATTTACTAATCAAATTTTCTAAATGAAATAAATAAAAAATTAGAATTTAAAAAAAAAATCTCTTTTACATAAAAAATTATAAAAAGAAATGAAAAATAGGTCGCCAATCGAGCTTTGGGACCAGTTTTCCAAGCTATTTACCCCCTTAAACACTAGAGGCGCACGCTAACTGTGGTTAAAAAAAATTCTTCCCCCCTATATGTCCTTCTATTCCTATACCTCATGTTCACCTCGTGAGTTAACGACTGAAAGTTCGGGGAAAGAGAGTAAACCTGTTTAAAGAAATCTACACCTTCCAGCTTTACACGAGTTAGTTCAAACAAATCGAACAAACTGTCGTTTGATTCAGTCTGAGATTTCCACGAGCACAAGTCTAGACTTCCATGAAATAGATTCGGGTATCAAAATATCAAGTTCTGTAAACTTGTTCGCGATGAAAACATAGATCGAATTCAAGTTTTAAATCTTTCAACCTTTATTCCCTCGCAATCTAAGTCTACAGGTCTACCTATCCCCCTTGATGTTAGTCTTTGCTACAGACACCTGTCAGTTAAAAAAGAAAAACACCCAAAGAGGTGGGGAGAAAGTTTGAGGGGAAAAAACTTTTGTGAAAGTGCGAATTCTAAGCCTTTCTCCGAGTCCCAGTCGATCTTTAGAAGTGTTCGGACGTCCAGGGATCGGATTTCTCTCTTCACAGTTTTTGATCTTTTTCCCCCTCCCTGGTTCCGAACTCTGGATACTTAAATGCCGGGTCCTACTTCTAATTCATCTTCTTCCGCTATTAATGGATCTTCCGCCGCCTCCAACGTGCGCTTTCAAGTTGGAGGTGACCCAGGAAAGGCAAGCAGGTAATTGAAATACCCCTTTAATTTTAATTTTTAAACCCTAATTAAATACTACTTATGTTGGATAATATCGGACTTCTCCTTTGGAATGGATTAATTGTGCGCGATCTGTGTGTTAATATTATGGACTGTTTTGTGTATTCGTTTTTTGATATAACACGAAATTCACCGTGTTTTAATTACTGTTTTTTGGGGCTTTATGGGGCATTACTTCAAATCAAGCGTCCTGTTAATTAACAGTAATTAACATAATTATAAGTATGATCGAAGTAATGAACTGTAATTATGAATTTTACAAAAAATTCCGTTTAATGTAGGCATAATTTTATCCCTTTACTAAATATAAAAATGAGCACTTAATGTGATATGCAATTAAGCCTTACAAATTTTGTAAAAAAACGTATCTTTAAATAATCGTAAATCAACGGGGGGCTAACAAATTTACTGATTATGGTGTTAGGTTAATTTCCATTTTTACCGTTACAATTTTTTGTACCAACATGAGACTAAAACCTCGATAACCTCTCCTTTTGGTTTCGATAAAATACGCTAGTTTTCTTAAAAATTGGAAGTTAATTTGCGTATTATTAAAAACGGTCCTTAATTTCATTTAAGGCTTTGGGCCAAATTCGTTTTTATAGTCTCGGATAACACGCATTACCGCTACTTAATATGGGTAGGACTTGCATTTTAAGTTTTCATTTCAACATCACGTGGGAATATTAAAAAATAAAATGTTTAAAAAGATCAATTAAGGTTACCTAATATTAATACAAATTAACATATAGAATTAGCAAATTAGACAAAGAAACTGGTTCTCCTTCAGGAGGGATGGTGAAATTCGTTTGGTGATATCTTGTACGATATCTTAGTAGGAAAAACTTTGATATTAGGCTTCTTCTAGCGGTTTGGAGTCGGCGTGAGTGGAAAGTGTAAAATTCCATAAAATTTCAAGTTAGTGTAGGGTTTGGTAAAATTGTCCAATTTTCATTAAAATGTCACGGCGTAGGAAGGAAGTTTGGAACTTTAATTACTCCGGTGGTCCTCTCTTGTCGTAGATTTTAAATATTATATTCTAAGAGGTGGTTCATTTAATTTGCATATAAAACGTGTTTTGCCCGTAAAGCGTCGTCGTTTTAAAACGACTCTCCCAAAAACGTTTCTCGTCTTTAATTTTATTTTTCATTTTCATTTTTCACTGTAGTCGAAAGCTAGGGTTATGCGTAAAAGGAGGAAACAGGTTCCCTTTAAAAAAGTTCAATCTCCGCCTTTATCGCCACTACAGGTTAATATTGATAAAAATCTTTCGTATATTTGAACTTTTCTTTAGTATTTTGACACACATTTTCACTTTTTTTTACTACCGGGGAAGGGTTTGATGAGTATAAAAAAAGCTAGTTTTTCTAGAATTAAAAGATAATTTATTTGGCTAGTAAGTTTGAATAGAGGGGAAGGCTATAGTCTAGGTTTATTTGTAAGAAGCCCTTGAGCGGTGTTTACTTTTTGGCCCCTATATCAATACATTCAATTGGGTTTCCATATACGGACAGTCTCTTGTTTTGTAAACCCCGGAATTGTATTTAGTATGTTTTAGATCAAGACATTCCATCCCCTTACATTTATCCTCTTGTGCCAATTACTTTACACAATTTTGGGAGGTTATGTCAAATATTTCACGGGAGAGACTTAAGCCTGATTTTTCATGAGAGCGATATTTGAAGAGATTTGTATCAATGAGCGATATCGCTGAAGCTAGAGCGACAGAATCAAGTCAAAAAGCTATGTTCACACAAGCGTATCCCAATCGATTAAAATTTATATCTCTCGGAATCGTTTGAAGCGCCATATGTTCGAATATCATCTTCCTAAACCGATTTATTATAGTTTCATCTGTAGCCTGTAGGTTGTTGAAGCCCTATTCCATTTTAAACGGTAAATGGGGGTTCTCGCAAATTGCTCTCATGAAAACCACACTTTTGAAGGGAAAATGAAGACAAATATTAATTTAAACCGTTCAGAAGACTTAAATTACGCACAAACTTGGGCTATTTCAGCCCTTAAGTCTAATTTAATGTTCATATAGTTCATAGTTTAGGAGGGAGTGTTATGGATGGGGAAACCTAATCCAGTTGTTGCCACCAAAATTCCCCAATTTCGCCCTATCCTAGGATTGTGGCGACTTCTGTTTGACCTAACCACGAAGCTTAGAAAGGCTTCACAATTCGGTTGATAGGTGACAGCTTTTTCTTAGGACCCAGCCCATTTTGTACATTAATTTTCTCCTCCATAACACCCACCTCCAATAGAAAACTGTGCTTCACTCAGCACTAATGCCAATTACTTAAATCCAATAGTGGTTTAAAAGGGGGAAGCAATTAATAAAATACCGGACTGATTTAAGTCGTATACCTATTAAAGGAATGGAAGAAAGCTAAATTAGAATTAAATCTATTCTCGGTAGTAGTAAAAAAAATTATTTCCTGTCTTTTTTTATTTTTGGAATAACGTTTGTATAATTTACGAAATTATAACAAAACTATCTATAGTTGAGCTTTTAAAAAAGGAAATAAATGCCCATCGAAATATAATTTAATTCGTATCGTATGAAGTTCTATACCACCACGTATTTAGAATAATGTATCTTTAATTAGCGTAGGAGGAGCTCAGAGTAATTACCATTTCAAAATTATAAATTTCCGCAATTAGCTTTATTAGAAAAAAATACTCTTTAAAAAAAAATTAAATTTGATTATTTATTCGGCGCGGAAATCTTATAGTTCTTGATACACTTCGTAGTCACTTCCACGTCGGATATTATCACGACACAATTTGTAATTGACTGTGCTTCCGAAAACAATACATAACGTTTTTCACGAACGCTCATTCAAGCAAGAAGTTATTTCCCATCGGATATGTTCACTTTGAGGCTTTGTTCACATTATGATTATTCGGTTTTTACCCTTGAGGGCGCACCGGGTGTCAACCAAGGTGTCGGCCAAAAGGGGTGGCTCAGTTTTTAATAGCCAAACTACAACTGATGTTGGGTCCACCGCGAAATTTAATAAGTTTTCGACCCTAACTAATCAGATGAATTTACTTTTGTCCCTTTAAAATCTAGCTAGAACAGTTACGGAAATTAAACTGATATAATATTGATTAATATTAAATTCAACTCAATGTGAATGAGACTCTTAATCAATAACGCATTGAAGTTTAATGGGATTAAGGTTGTTCACTAGGAGTTCAAAGAACTACTTCTTTTTTATAGTCTATAACATTGTGTTTCATTCCGCCTGCTTTTTGTCATTCAGCCTAAACCTCCTAAATTGAAATATAACCAAACGGTTGTCTCAAGAATCTTAACTTTTCAAAATATCATATCTTTTTTGGGTGTTGGCTTTTATTTCTAATTACGATTAAGAACCCTTAGGGAACGAATGTTTTGTTTTCATTTTTTTTACGTCTTAAGTGTCTTTAGAAATATATTTAACCAATGAGAAACTAAATTATTCAGACCTTATACCGGTTACAAGCTTAAATACATTAATATTTGATTGAGAATCACGTTTTCGTACGTGGGAAAGAGGAGTTCTAAGACTGCGCCCGACTTAAGTCCCGTTTTAAAACATACGCGCAAAAGTAATAACGAAACCGTTATTTTGGGCACGATTTTTTCGCTTATGATTTTAAAGGGTCTGTTGCCCGACATTTTAACCTTGAGTTTCAATAAGAGATAGTGACTGGTAATTGATTCCGGCGGCAGCAGCACTTACGTTTCTAGTTGCTTAGGGCTTTTCTAGTTTCTGAGGATTATTAGCAGCTAGAATCATAAGCTTAGCAGACTAAAAATATGAAATATAAGAGTGATGGTCGTTCGGGATTAAAATAATTAAGTAGTGCTCATACAAACCTGGGGTTCGATTCTACAACTGTCCTTACGAGGTGTATGGATAATTTTTTATCCTTAAAACACGGATTTGTCCTTAGACCTCAATGTCGGTATTCTAGGAGCGTCCTTAGCAAAAATTATCCTGACTAAGGACAAAATAAAGTCCTTATGATAAGGTGAGGGTTAGACCTCACCTTAGAGGTCTAAGGACCGAAAATCATCCTTATTTTTAAACATTTTAAAGATGGCCGCCATCGTAGCTCAGTGGAAATTTTTCGTTTAGCCGCTTAAGCCGACGGAGAAGAATTAGACGAGATTTAAGGCGTCAAAGAGTCGTAAGGGATCGATTACGAGCTTCTGAATTAAATAATTATCAATTTAAGCAATAATTTAGGGCTAAAAATGATAGCGCGCACCTATTATGGGATAGGTTAGCCGATCGCCTATCACGCTCTAGCTATTCCCGTAGACATTGAAGTAGGTTTGTTGCATGGTTTGTTAATATATTTTTACTAATTTTGCGTGCTTATTTATTTTTTGATAGCCTTAAGATTTAGGTTTTGTTTCTTTCGATTTCCAGCTAGTCCAATTCTAAGAACTAAGTTGTCTATCATGTCAATGCCTGCGTAACAATAACATAGGCATAGATCATGTACTTAATTGTTTGGTGAAAGTGGCCGTATAAAGCGTCCACTTACCAATTTCGATTGCATTTCTAAAAAATCTAGTACTTTTTTCAATTTTTCTGTTGGAAACGTTTCCTAATCTTTTGGCCATAATTATAGTTAAAATCTCTATAAACTGCTATTTCAAAAACAGTCAAAAACTTGTATCGATAACCCCCGAACGACTAACCCTAAGCCTCGGCCTAACAAATTATTACACGAAACTCGGTGCTCCTCGCTCGAGAGGCGAATTTTATTCCTCAAAGTTTCATTGGGTAAGATGTCCGGAAATACGTCACTAGAGAAAATAAGGAGAATTTTTTCTCCTGTCCTTAAATGTAAGGAGTTTTCGTACGGATAGGTGGTGTAGAATACCGTTATTTTTGAAAAACTGAATTTGTCCTTAGACAATCCTTAGGCGGGAAATACGGATTTATCCTTATTGTTTAAATCCTTATATTTAAGGACAGTTGTAGAATCGAACCCCAGGGGAACCTAGAATACATAGAAATATCAGGGAATTTATATTCTGTCAAAAATCGGGGAAGTATTAGGGAAACTTAAAAATTGGTATAAATTAATCAGGGAAACTTAAAAATTGGTATAAATTAATCAGGGAAACTTAAAAATTGGTATAAATTAATCAGGGAAACTTAAAAATTGGTATAAATTAATCAGGGAAACTTAAAAATTGGTATAAATTAATCAGGGAAACTTAAAAATTGGTATAAATTAATCAGGGAAACTTAAAAATTGGTATAAATTAATCAGGGAAACTTAAAAATTGGTATAAATTAATCAGGGAAACTTAAAAATGGGTATAAATTAATCAGGGAAACTTAAAAATTGGTACAAATTAATCAGGGAAACTTAAAAATTTGTACAAATTAATCAGGGAAACTTAAAAATTGGTACAAATTAATCAGGGAAACTTAAAAATTGGTACAAGTTAATCAGGGAAACTTAAAAATTGGTATAAATTAATCAGGGAAACTTAAAAATTGGTATAAATTAATCAGGGAAACTTAAAAATTGGTATAAATTAATCAGGGAAACTTAAAAATTGGTATAAATTAATCAGGGAAACTTAAAAATTGGTATAAATTAATCAGGGAAATTTTAAAATTCGCGAAAATTAATCAGTAAACTTAAAATGGAAAACGTTTGAATTGTATTCATTTCACCTAGATCTGAAATCTTAATAAATCAAAGGGTTAATGAAGTTTAAAAACAGTAGTGTAACTAACCCTTTAAAGGTACAGTTTTTTTTACTTTATTGTAGTTAACCATTTTCGTTCGAAATTTGACTGTTTTAGGGCGTAGTATTAAGAGATTGGGCCCAGAAGTGATTAACATAACTACATTTTCCGATCGAAGGTGAACCAGTTTCACCAAAAATTATGTTTTTCCCAAAAAAAAAAACTTTACTGAGATACCGACTGCCAAATGGCTTACATACGCTTGTTATTCGGCAGTTTCGACTCTCTCCCGCTTCTTTTTTTTTTTTTTTTTGTACCGGTACATAGGTACACTATAATAAATTTAATAGTTCAATCCGTTTGATTAGAAATTGGAATTGGCCACAGGCGATTTTACTTTTATCGTTTCCGAAGGATGATGAGTTTTGAGAAAGTAATAGAGATGGTAGCGCCATCTGTAGGATAAAGAGATAACTAGTTTTATTCAATGGGGGTCGTTGCTAAAGGCGTGGGAATTTTGCTATATGGGCGTTTAAGGCGTTGTCCGTAATACTAAACCGATTTAAATTTAATAAAAAAAAAAAAAAATCTGGTGGGCTAGATAGGTTAATACCGATTTAACAAGGATAGGTTCTCAAGCCACAAGATTCCAATTTGTATCAAAACATTTGACCTATTAAAATTCTTAATCACCTAGTGTTGAAGGGATTTAAATATAATTTATGCACATATTTACAACTTGGGTATTATTTGAAAAGTTCCAATAAAGTCAGAATGAAATGAAAATGCTAGACTTGAGAATAATAGTTATAGTTCAAAATTAATTTAATCTTGGTGTTTGGTTAAATGTTGCTAAGTGGACCGTTATGTTAGTAATTTTCCAACCTTTAGTCGACCATTTATTTTTCATAGAGTTAAGTTGGTATTTTCAATCCAAATATTTTATTTATTATTACTTATAATAATAAAAATGGGCGAAATTTAGTTTTAATCTAGGTTATAATTATTAACTCCATTTTTTTTAAATTACTCTTAACTATTTAATAACATACGCCTTTAAAGTGAGGCTGTCACGATTTTTTTCGTGACGTCATACTCAAAATTTTATATCTCATGGGTTGAGAGGTTCTTAGGAAACTTAAAATTAAAATTTAAATCCCAATATATGACTTAGTTTTTTTCTGGAACTTAGAGATAATTTTCATAACGAAAGGTAGAATTTTTTGGATTAAGTACTTTTACGAAAAGGACCGCGTGAAAGCAGACTTATCACGTGTCAGAACGCGCGAGTATCAACTGTAGGCTCTACAATCGTCACGTGACCATAGTGATGTAGTATTGCAGAAACCTTTTTAAAAATTTCGAAAAATTAAAAAATATAGATTTGGATTTTTTTAGCGATCTTACGAAAATGCTACTCAAATTTAATTTGAATAGCATGAAACCCGTGACATCCTCTCTTTAACAACATATTTCCTGTCGAATTTATTCGATACTATAGAAACAAAGATTCCATTTAAATTCTTAAGCCTTTATTAGGCGTTAATGTTCATTTTTCATTCGAAAATATATGTAATGTTTATCTTTAAATTTAAAGATAAACAAGAAAATATAATCACAATCGATTTTAATGATTTTGATCGTAGGTAGGTTCAATTCCACCCTCGCAATTTAACAACCCACTCTCCTTATATTTGTATTATATCGAATTCAAACCTCGTATTGTTCCCAATTCCAAATAAAATAATATAATCTTCTGGGAGTATTAAAAAGAACGAATAGAAAATTGGACCCTTATTAGAAGTCTGGAACAAGGAGGGTCCTTCATTTCCAAGACCGGGGAGAGAGAGAGAGGGAGGGAAGGTAGTTAAAATTAAAATGGGTGAATTCGTGATTGACCATTTCCGCCATATATTGAGCAAGAGTACCTTTGGCTATTGTCTTTCAAGTCTTTTTCTTCAGCTAAAGCTTTTTTTCTTTCTTCGTGAGTTGAGACCTACTTGTCACAGTCAATCGCGGGCGTATTATTTCAAATATGTCGATTACCCTCTCGTAGAAAATGGGTAAATGCTCCACCACCCACCATTATAGTTACCTTTTTTTTCGTTATTATTCTGGGCTTATTCTGTTTCCGGTAATAGTCATAAAAGGGACTATATTACGTCACTCGCGTTAAGAGCAAAAATCAATTATTTCGGACATATTTTGAGATATAGTTACAGCAGCCACATAAACGTGACCAGTGTAGTGGATTTCTCGATAAAAATTGTGAAATCTGTACCTAACATTATGAATACATGAATTTTTTTCACAATTTTTATTGGATTCGTTAGATTTCAGTGTAGGGTCAATTCGGGGCCAATCTATTTATGCCAGGCATCAACAGCTGATTTCAATTAGAAATTCGCCCTATACTAGCAAACTAACTGAGATACTATGTGTAAACTTCAGGAGTTTCGACTGCTGAATAAGGTTTAGCAGACGAAACTTATTTCCTTTACAATGGGTCCATTTCTGATTTAATTTGGTACTTGAATTGTTTAAAATCTTCGTCACGTGCCCAATTTGGTTAGTTGATCACTTCACGTAGTACAACCCTGTCGCTTTGATTGTACTAAAGTGATTAAGTAATTAACCATGAATTTATTATTGCTAAAGACTGCAGTCAGTAGTCGGTGTTCTGACCTTTCTCGACCGAATTATAAAATTAAAATTTTGGAAATTAGAACCGTTATGTTAATCTGATTGGTCCAATTTTACACATCACGGAAACTCGAATTTCGCTAAACTTTAGAAGTAAATTTAAACTATTTATGAAACAATTCTGAAATACGTGTCTTAACATATTTGAATATTAGTAACCAATAATTTTATAATTTGAATTCAAAAGTTTCGTATGTTTAATTTGTCATGACGTTACCGGTGAATCATTTAACGTACTATATTGGTTATAATAATGATTCAGGTGCGTCATGAACTACGTAATCGTGGTAACTCGGAGATATTTTTAACATGACTTAGTGAATAACATCTTTTTAATATATATACACATGGGGTTATCTACAGATACTTGATTTTTGAATTGAAGTTTATAGCGATCGGTCGTGCCCGCCAAAATGTTATAGGTATTGTTATTGGCAACCTTTCTCTTCGGCACTCTGGTTTCTATAGGTTAGGAGAGTGGCGTCGCGACCGCGGATCAGAATATGGGCCAGTAAACGGGCGAAACCGAATTTGCTCGCTTAGAATAATTATTGTTTGCCAGTCTTACTCTCTCTATTTAGCCGAGAAAGTTAACTTTTATAGCGTTACGGCTGATCGCCTTTTACTTTACGCAACGAGAAAAGAATTTACGAATCTTTTATTTAAGAAATATTCCCCGTCTCAATTGGAGTATTCCATAAGTATAAATTTAAATCATTGTGTTGAGTTGTAAAATATTAAAGGGAGATTTAAAAGGTTACGAACAAATATTATCAACTTTTCAAAAAATTAAATTCCTGATTCTTAAAAAAAAACGAAAACTTTAGCGGACACATATCTGGTTATTTAAAAGCCGCGTTCATACCAGGCCTTAGAATCGATTTAAACCGTTTCAAAACGTTTCGCTAGAGTCGTGTGAACGAGAAACCGTTTTTTCTCGAATCGATTTCATTCGATTTCTCGAAACTGCTTCGGGAACCAGTTTCATACCGATTCGGTTTCAACAATCGATAGATGAAGCTACAATAAATCTATTTATAAAGATAACGCATGAAGCTTAAAACAATTCCTGTCGTTAATTTACCGTTTAATTTTACCGTTTTAAATCGATTAAGAAATGCTAGTATGACCGTAGCTATAGTGAGGCAGTCACATTTTACTTTTGGATTGACTGGATTATATTTAGTTTAATACTATTAAAACGGGCACATTTCAAATTTTATAGCCTTCATAAACTTCAAAATGAAAATGTTAAAAATATAAGGTTTTGTTTGAGACAGAAAATTGGCTAAAACGAGCATTACGTCGGCGTAATCATGTGTGTATTCCGGGCAAATTCAATTAAGCCGAGAAAAAGTTAAAAACGTCTAGAAACGCGTCACACGAAAGATTTTAAAACAATGGTCATAATTTTAAATACTACCCAATTCTTTAGTTTACTCTCCCTTTACGTTTTGCGATGACTTCAACCTAGTTTGGGCTTGTATTGTACTATCTAGTTGGCACGAACTGTTCCTTGAAACATCCGCCCACTCGATTTGTGACCCAAGCTTCGAGTTTTGATATAAAGTGTTGTAACTTTTGCGGTTCACTGTTACTATAAAATTGTAGTGATCGAGAAATGCGATTTATCGGAAGGGGGTCCCAATTTCGACATATTTTTTGTACAAACAATGTTGCTCTTGATTGAATATTACAAATTTATTCTATAACTAGATTGTATTTTTTGATAGCGTTTGATCCGTAAAAGTTAAATCAAGAATTGCGTGAAAATTAAATAATTTTTTTTTGGATTAGTCATGCGAAATGAAAATACAAAATTATTATTATTAGGATTTCAAATTTTTTTTGGACAGTAGTTCTGATAAATTAAGAAGTCATTTTTTTCCGATATATGACGTAATTTATTTCTGGAACGTTAATTAACTTAGTCCCGTGTTTGTAATAAAAACTTGTGCATTTCGAGTTTAATTTTAAAACCGTCATGAAATAGCAAAATTTAAATATATTTTTGGAATTTTAATTTAGAAATTTGTTAAAACGTATACCTCAAAGTGGAAAAATCTTGAATATGGTTTTAATTAATCTATGGACTTTCGAATGAAATATGACAACATCACTTAAAATTTTATAAATTATAAGATGGATGAGACTTTAACAGGAGCACCAATACCCAGCAATATAAAAATATCGCGCAATAAGTATAAATATCAAAATTAATTATATTCGACATTTTTTAACATGAAAACAAAAGCTTTAAGAGCCAAATAATAAGATCAAAGCCTGGCATCATCGTTTTATTTAATTTAATTCGGTTATATGTCGTTTATCATAACCGAACTGGTTAATTGTTTTAGTATCACGATGTCCCTCTAATTGCTTTTTTTCTCTATGCGCACTAATATTGTGACGGTATCTCGCTTCATCGCTCAGATAGTTTTGCCAAATTCTTTAAAATCCTATTGTCAAATTTAGGCCCTCTTTTTTTGACCTCCATTTAATTCCCAATTTAATTCCGTATCAAAAACCAATCGATGTTTACAATAGGTGCTAGGTTTATCTTGTGGTTTTCGTTTAACAGATTAATATGGAACCTAGAATATTTCCTCGTGAAAACTTAAATTGGTTCTGACTAAACCAACATCCATTTCCCCCCCTATGAGTTTATCTTTTTGTCTTACCAAATTCACGGCTCGATGAAAGACTAGTTTTTAACAATAATAATGCTCCTGCCAAGTGTCCCTGAACCCTTCTAAGTAATTTTACGAAAAGAATGATTCCAGAGTTAGATTTAGGACGATCAAATTTATGAAATTTCCACTTTCAATTAACCCAACGAAACGGAAGAACAAATGACAGAGAAATTAAATGGTTTTGTCAGAGACGCGCGCCAGAATTTTACGCGACCTTTACGCGTTAGCTCGTTAGATCGTTATCATCACCATCATTGGGTTTCTTATTTCCCCCCCCCCCCCACTTGTTTTAATTTAAGTTTTATAATTTGCATCTCATTAAATGAAGAACGTTTCGAATATTATGGAACTTTTTTCCGTCGAAACGATGACGAAACGTAGGACCTCAATAACTATATGCTCAAGAATAATTGCTAATACATTCTAAGCTAAGTTGCTTTTCTTCTAAGCCTATTTTCTTGGCATATATGAAGCATTTTTAATGTGCAAATCTAAATGTAATTAAAAAGCTCTTTAATCTGCTAATTAGCCGCTATTTTCGAAATTAAATACGGTCTCTTGCTATACCCTTTCTGTCCTTGTTTTAAACTAAGATATTTTATTTGCCTTAAGCCTAAATACCTTTCTTTCCTGGCATTTAAAATATTTTCAATATGCTAAGCCTAATTGTTTTTCATAGCATTTATATTTTTCCCGCCATTTAAAATGTTTAGAATCTGTTAAATATACTCAAAGATTACGTATTTCCAATTATCAAACTAATATTTTGAATCAGACTCTAACTTAACTTCAAATTCGATAAATGAAATAAGCTTCAATTTGTTCTAGTTCTTTTTAATAATTTCGGCTAACATTAGAATTTAGTTTTCGTCTCACCCACTCTTTACAGAATTTGTACGTGACTTTTGTTACAAAGAAGAGTTTTAGAACGAAGGATGACTCGTTGAAAAATAATAATAATCAAAATCAAAACAAAATTGATTACAATCCGGTTTTCCTCCAAATTTTTAAAATATTAACGAAAAAATTCCCGTGTTAGAAGAAAGGTGTTATAGTGAGGGAGTAATCTTTGACCTAAATTCTTAACCTGATTAATTGTAATGTTTATAGCCATTACCGAGAAGTTTGACTGGTAGTGAGTCTTTTATTCTAATAATTTCGTCATCTTTCGTTCTACTTTCAATTTCAATATTTTTTCTTTTAATTCTCTTCGAGGATTTTCGGCTTCCTGTTCGTGAAACTCTTTTTTTTAATTATCTTCTTCCATCGTGGAAATCTAAATTTTAGGTTCTGAAGACCAATTTTTCTCAGAATCTGAGTTATCTGACCCCATTTTCGAATATTTTTGATTATTTTTGTTATTTAAATTGAAGGCTTGGCTTCCGAACAATCTGTAATCAAAATTTCCAACAATGTTACGTTCTTACAGAATTTATTGAAACGAGAGTGAAACCACGTCGGGGAACCTAAATATTTTTACAATGCCCTGTGGTTTTATCAATACTAAGTTGTGTAATTGACCCACATTTAATATTGGCGATGGACTCTTCATTATGCCATTCATTATATGGGATTCATTTTATTCGTGCTAAGTGATCAATCGAGACGATTTTTAACTTGTAGTATTCAATTATAAATTAGTGTTAAAATATTGCTACTTTATTTTTGAAGGATTGATAAAAATTCACGGTGAGTTTAAAATATTTTCCCATCTATGGAAATAGCGTAAGTTTAGTGTTTTTAAGATCGAGCTTCGTTTGTGTTAGGTTACATTAAATTAACAGTTAATTGTTTAGAGGGTTTATTGGAATTTTGCAAAGCTTCATTGTCCCGAGAAGAGTTTAAATTTAAACTAATTCAACGAGAAATGCTATTTACACGACCTGACATTTTTCAGTTTGTTTGCAAGAGATTTAAAAATCTTCGAAAATTTGTAATTTTGTTATCTAGGAAACGCTTTTTGGAGTTCCATGTGTAATTTTAAGTTCAATTTCAGTATCTTGGTAGTCAAAAACGAATTAAAATGTGTTTCAATATGGGTATGTTCCGTTTCCGGCGCTGTCTGTGACGTCATAGCAAACGTTCGAAGTTTCAAAGACGTCACGTTATTATCTTCAAAAGCTAATTGTCATTAATCGGATCCGGAACATACCCGTTTTTTTTTTGGCGCGAATCCCGCTCAACAAAGGCTATGATGCGTATAGCTGTTAAAAGAAAGACTCCCTTTAAATTAGTTCGGTTAATTGCCACCAGATAACGCCACATAATCCAAATATTGTTTGATCCAGATGCCGCCGCACCTGCGTTTAGAAATATTTGTGTCACGTCTTTCTTACCTGGGCAACCTGTATGTTGGCGGCGCGTTTCTTTTTTTGGGCCAAAGCAGGGCGCGAAAGAACTTTTTCTCTCTACAATGACGTCACGTCTTACGTCGTCACTGTCTGGGTGCGTTCATTTCCCCCGCGTTATAAACCCAATGAGTGGGAAGCTCCGAGATTTAAAGGGGGGTATTAAAATTAAGATGGGCCAATTTTTGTGGCTGTTCTCTTCGTTAAGAGAAAGGGGGGCGCGAATCGCGGCCAATGGCTTCGTGATCTCAAACTAGTGGCAGTCGTCCGGTTGAATTCGCGGTGTGCAGACGACGTAGTTTTGTTTTAAACACAAATCGCGAACGGAAAGTACGGCGTGTGCCCATTTGTTTTCATCAAAACAATATTTGCTCGCGGGATTGTCAAATTTATTTATTTTTTATCGGTGGTGCGCGATCGTGCAGGATTTGGTGAATTCTTCGAATGATTCGTAGGATTAATGCGAGCGACGGTTTCAGCTGACCTCGGGACTTTATATCGGGCCGTTTCGGGTTTATGTGCCAATATTTGACCTTTGACAAAAGCCAAGTGTTAATTGAATCTAAAAACAACCGCGGTGGCCTGATTTCGGGGGCCCCCATCATTGATTTTATTTCTAGCGCCATCGCTACTCTGTGGATTATATTTATTTAGTGTGGTGTTAGGTGAGATGCTTTTATATGGATTTTAATGCGATTTTTATCTTAACTCTCTTGGGAGAGAGATTCGAGATTCTTTTGAGAGGTATTTTAGGGATCTTTTTATGTTATCGAAAACCACGTGTTTTTGGGATAGTAATATTTTTAATGAATGGCTAGTGAACCGGAAACGATACCTTAAAGAAGACGTTGATAAATATGCGAAATACAAATTTGTTATTAATATATTTTAGGTTTAATTACCAATATTAGTGAGATGAGTGAAACAAATGTATAGTATAACTTCTTCGTTAATCATGAAAAACAATTACCAGTTAGTTCTATGACCGGAAACCATGGCCCAATCTTTCGTGTGATAAGTCATTGATTAAATATTTGTAGAATGTCAAAGATTTTCCTTTGATCAAACAAAGCATGCATCGCCAAATATGTTGTATATCTTAGAACCACCTAATAAACCCAAAAATTATTGAGACTTATTATTAGATAATACATTTCACTATCACTTTGAAAAATTAACTATCAGTGAAAATCTATATACAAAACTTCGTTAACAATCTTAACAGTTTAAACGCAATGGAATTCAACTTCCTAAATTTAATTTTAAATGTTATATAAGCTCTTAAATTATCTTAGGATTTTAAACGTATTTTTTATCATATCATATCTATTTTGGTCTTACGAGTATGATATTTATAATTTGATTTTTTTTTCTTGGTTTTATAGTTGTGGCCCGGAGCCTAACGGTCCAATGATCAGTCGTCGAAAAATTCTATCCCGTTCTCGGGACGAACTCAATAATGACTTCCTTATTGAGGACGAAGAAGATATCTGGTACCAGAAAGAGAAGCTATTTAAGGTTAGAAACGTTTATATTATCATATATTTTTTCGATCAGATGGTGATGGAACAGGAAATCATTTCAATTTTAAGAATTTGAGGTTGAAAACATTGTTTTGGGTTCATTTACTGCATGGGGTTGGTAAAATAATTCTTTAGAAATGCGTGTTCGATTTTCTTAGGTAAAATTTGTTTCCATGCATATATAATTTCGTATGGTTTCGGAAATTGTGAAAATTATAGTTATGATCTGGGAAATCTTTTTTTCGTATTTTTTTTTGACACATTTCCTTGCTCCAATAGTGTGTTTTTATCGCCCGAACACTCTTTCGGAATTTTTAATTTCATTTTTCCTCGCACGATAAAGTTTATTTACGCCTTTTCTCAAAATTAATAATATTTAACGCTTTAATTAGATTTTTTAAATTAGTATCGTTGATGTAGTTAATTATCTCAGTTGGAATTATATCGTTGGGAAAGTTTATAATTCAGAAAAATGAATATTATAATAATTAAGTTCAAGCCACAGAATTTTCCATTTGATTTTTATAGCTACAAGTTTTAATGAAGATTGAAATTAGCATTTTTAAAAGTACGCTTATTGATAATTACAATTCATATTTAATTTAAGAGAATTTTGAGTTAATTATTCTGGAAAATTAGCTTAAAATTATTAAACCTTGGAAAAGTCAGGGAATTGGGAAATTGCCCCAAAAGGTCAGGAAGAAGTCAGAGAAAGACCTACTCAAATATTGCTTGCTAAGTTGCTATGCCCAAAATTATGTACCTCTTCAAATATTTTGGAAAAAAGCCCGCTGGTGTTTCCAAAATATTTTTTTAACGGTTCATATATTAAATCTAGTTAATTTTCCTTCTATATTGGCATCAGAAATTAATACAGAAAAATTAATAACAGCCTTTCAAACCAAAACAAAACACAAGTTCGTTTCGTTTGCTTTCAAGGTAGCAATTATCATTTTTCTAAATTATATTTATTTCCCTATAATTCCGTGTTTTCAATCTTTTAAAAGGAACTTACGATTAGAAAGTCACGTGGGTTGATCTTGAATCTGTAGGTTTATTTAGTAGGTGTTTTTCTTATGATTTTACAACTACGCTGTCACGTAAGCAAACTTTTCAAGTAATTTTTTACTCCGAGTGAAAATACTTCCGTATGTTATGGTAATGAATTATTCTCACTGGTGACCTTTAACCCTTATCATCCTTAACTATTTCCATAGCATTATCGTGATTTAACGTTGGCCACTGAGTTTTCCTGCCAATTTTAAAGGAATAGTGATATTGAAGTTAAATATGTTTTTGATTTAATACGTTTATTTCGCGAATATTTATTAAGCTTATGAATTAACCCTAACCTTAACGGTTTAAATAGTTCGGGATTTAACATAGGCCCCTCTAGGTTCTTCTGCTAATTTTAAAGGAACTATGACAGGTGGGAAAACTTGGTTTTTAAAATATTTGGTTTATGAAAAGTCTAAATGTTCGGTAGTGACCTCTAACCCTAGTAACCCTAACAAATCCATAGTAATTCCGTGATTTTGTGTTAACCTCTGGGTTAACTCTTTATCTATTTTTGAAGGGACAGTGACACGGTAATTGGTCAAAAGAGGACCATTTTTAAAATTTCATAAATTATTTCGCATTACTTTTTAGTTTTCATAAATGATAATAATTAAGGAGTAATTGTTCTATTATTTTAAGTACCACTTGAAGTATTTGTAAGCTATCCTTAACCACAAAAAACATTACATTTCATCACCCCTTTAATATAATTAAACTATCGAAGCTTTTAAATGTCATTACCATTTTTAAAATATTGGAAAAAACTTTATGTAAGGTTAGTTATATAAATAGGAAATGTAATCGAACTGTGGTTTCCGCTCGATCGAAACGTAAATATAACGGTTGGTAGTTATATAGTCCCTTTAAAAGTAGAATTATAGCTTTAAGTTCATTGGAGCGTATATAAAATAGAATTTCGGTCGTGTGTATGATATAATATTTGTAACGAAGCAAAAAAAGAAAAAAACGTAAGATTCCTTCGCTACCGTACGTCGACTGCTTCAATAGCGTGTTGTGTTGCTTAATGATTTGGGTCAAATTTTCTCCGTTTCGTACTTGTACCCCTTTTTAGCAAGCAAACCTTTAAATTTTTGCGGGAAAAAAATAAAACCATATAAAAAAAAGGTAGAAAAATTTATACTCTAACCTGGCGCTAAGATGTATTCAATTCTTTTTATTGCCAAGGATGCGCGGCGGGTTTAAAGCAAAAATTCCAAATCTGGAAAGAAATGGAGAAAAAAAAAATTACGGGGGCGGAATTTAATTTTTTAAGTTTTTAAATTTTTCTTTCTATATTTTCATATAGTATGTTTTAGTTAGGTATGTTAGTTAGTAGCTATGCTGGAATTATACAATTTTCTTGTTCAAATACTACTCTACGTCGTTTCTAACAAGTTTTGCAATATATCTTTTACCTGTCAGGTTTCTAAAAACAATTTTCTATATTTTTTTAAAGTGAGGCTGTCACTATCTTTTTAATTAATTTTATTATACTATTAAAAAGACATTTCAAAATTTTATACCTCTGGGTTGAGGCATTCGTAAGAAACTTAAAAAATGAAAATGAGAAATTTTCTTTCCTATATATGACGGAATAATCAAATATTTTATCCTAAGATTAAATTTTTTTCTTTCTCAGAATTTATATAAATATAATTTAAATATATTTAACATATACATAGAAAATAAATATCTTTGAGCTGCACAAACTTTTTTGTTTTTTTTTAAAACCCCTTTTAAACTTTATTTTTTTATGTAAAAGCAGAAGATTAACTGTTTCGCGTTTAGTACCGACATGTAGTTTACACGGCGCTCTATCTTTCATGTCATCCAAGTATGGGATTATTTTGTTAAAATCAGGAAGATTAGGCGTGATACAGACAAACACGAACACGATACAGAAAAACGCTTCCGTCAAGTGCTAGGTACCTATCTCCTCTTCTTTTCTATTCCTTCCCTTGATAAATCTGTTCATCTTATCTGAGACAACGAGTAGAAAGGCTGAGCAGGGTTTATATTCTTATCAACTTACGAAGACATCTGCCCCTCATAAATCTTTGTTTTTCTTTAAACAAATTCACTATTAACGTAGATTCATATAAGCGGAACGAACTATATGGTCAGAAGACTAATCGGAGTTTTCAACTAATTTAAAAGACTCCTTATAACTTGGGGTAAGATAGTTTAGAGATAAAAGGGTACTTGTAGCTCTGATTTTACTAACGACTGATATTTGTCATATTCTGAATAAAGATAATATTTTGAATATCTTTTGCGGCCTTAAAACCGTCCTTTTTTATTGTAGTTACTTCTTAGCTTGAAACAAGCAACCCTATTAGATATAGGTCCTATAGCTTCATTAGTGCTGCAACCAGAGACTTATTCGAAGGAAGACGTGATCTACAAAACTTATATGCTCGTAACTGTCATATATGCTTTCTCTTTTTTACACAAATTTCACTTTTCTTTTATGTTATCAGAATCTTGAATAACCTTTTTTAAGTAATACGAGCTTGTGTTCTGGTAATCTGGTTTTCTTTTTGGCGTTCTCCTCCCACCATTGTACTTGCCCATAAAGTCGTAAAGTATAAACCACGCGCGTGTAAAAAAGCCTCAAAAATTTCCGATGACACGTCTAGATAGGTATAGCGCCCCGTTATTGAGATTTTTCAAAGTTAAAAAAAACAAAAACAAAATGAAAGATAGTGTGGCTGGATAATCGGTAAAGGCGCCCTTAATATCAAAAGGGCAAAAGTTTGGTCAATTTTATATTGTTACTTGTCGTCACGATTTAAAAACAAAGTTTCGAAACTTGTTTATGCGGGGAAAACAATTCGATAGATTGGAATGTTGCCATTTTCAAGTGGTTGGATTTCTTAAATATCTAAAGGTGGAAGGTTATAGTTAGTTCACCTTTCGTAATGCTTTTTAATAAGCACTTAAGCTGTCAAAACTGATTTTAAGATTTATGCGAGGTAGAAAGTTGAAACACTATAATAATTTCGTTGTGTTGTGAACTTAATTCAAATGGTCACCTAATTTTGTTATATTTTAATTTTAATCAACGTTTTAAAGTCTCGAATATTGGGTTTCAAACTTTAGTTAACCTGTCATCCAACTAAAAGATCTGAACAGGATATGATGATGAAGTTAAGATTTTTACTTACAAATAATTTTAATGGAAAAAACTTCCAAATGAAAGGCAATTACTTAATAGAAATTAGTTTTTAAGAGTTTTAACGAAGAGTAAAAATTAAAACTATTAAACGTTAATCTCCATCAGTAACTGTCTTGCATTAAAAAGTTAATTTCATATTCAACAATTAAACTCAACATTTAGGATATAAATTTTAATAAGGCTAAGTAGCAGTACCATTTAGAACTTTAATGAGAAATATTTTCCAGATATTATTTAAAATTTTAGTTTTAGAAGTGCCATTTCGAGGCTTGTATCGTTATATTTATTTCATACGATGTTTTTTTAATCATCTTATGGGTGTTAGCCAACTGGTGTTTATGCAAAATCCACTAATCTAGCAATGTTTTTATTTACAACACCTTATAATTCCATTTCCAATCGCGAATCTTTTTAACTTCTTTTGACACTAAATCCAAACTTCTTATTTCGTATAGTTTTTCTACAGAGTCGGATGAGATTAAACGTGACCAGATTATAATGTCGCTAATCCTTTTTCAATCTCCGGACATTTATTTATTATGATTATTATGTCGGGAGAAAGTTTCTTCAAAAAACGAAATTATTAGTAAAAGAAAATTTAAAAAGTATTTTTTCGTGACTGAGAGCATAACTCCGGAAGAAACCAGTTGAAATTGCCCTACATTTTTCGTCCCCGTGATCTAAGCAACCCTTCTAGCGAGAAGGAAACAAAAAACAAAAAAAAAAAAAAATGAATTCTGTTTTAAAAAAAAATTGCAGGCCCGTTATATTAACTTTTTCAAACACGAAATCGGCTCTTTTCACTGGATGTCCTTGTAATGTTAAAAAGAATAACTACCCACCTACTATTTTACTTTAAAAAAATATATATTCAAAACTTCGCATTCCCTACGCTATTTTATTTATATACTGTTTCTTCCGGAGAATTCAATGCAAATAAATCTACAACCTACCTTTTTAAGGTTAAGTTGTATAGGTCTAATTCTAGTAATTCTACGCGCTGAAAACTCAAAACTAATTATAAACTATATGATACTTTTTTCAAGGGTAGTTAACATTTTTTTCTTTCTCTATTAGGCTTAACACACTGTTTAAATGCTCTTCATTCTGTTTTGGACGAGGGGTTTTTAGGATCTTGAGAATTCAATGCTAATTTTGCGTGATTTTGAGATTTCAAAGCTAATTTTTGAATGTTAATTTTCCATAGAGAGATTTTTGGATTTCGGGTTTTTTCCAACACCTCCAATATTTCGAGCGAATTTAATGAGATCTTGATGAATTTCTTTTTTAATTTCTCTTAGTTTTCTTATTAATTATTATATTGTTTCTATTTAATTGCACACTATGGGGTTTTCTACTGTTCTTATTACTGTATGTCGTAACGTAATTTTGATCAGAATCTGTTCCATTTTTCCCTCTGGGGAGTCGGTCGATTCGGGAACGGGGTGTGAAACTGATTTGTCCAGATGATTTGGGCTAACGCCCTCCAACTCCATTGTTTCACGTTTCGAAGTCACCTATTTGACGCCTTCCTGTAGATTTTCGGGTTTTTAAGTGCTGTTGGGTCTCGCGTACCATTTCCTCACCCGTTTTATATCGTGAATGATGGAGTTATAGTGTAATCATTATTACAAATCTTATATAAAGAGAGGGTGAAATGTAAATGCATTTTAAAATTAAGTTATATAATACTTTATTTTTTAACTTTCTCATCTAAATTAAACATATAATACTAATTGGTAGAGGGCGTGTATTCAATGTAGTTATTCGTTACCATTTTAATTTCCCAAATTAATCTTTTAAATTTAATTTAAAGAAGCAAAACTAAACTTTTCAATTTCACCTTCCTTTTAATTAATCGAATATCAGCCAGATGTCTTTAATTAGGACAAGCCAACGTAATTATATCCCTTTATCCCCTTACAAATTATTAGCGTGATGTATTGAAAGACTTGTGGGTTTGCGTGGAAACCGCAACTGTTCAGTTGGCCTAGCCGCCTGAGTTTTTTTGATTTATGACTGAAAAGGTAATCATCAAATTGGAATGACAACATTTGTCGACCGTAAACCGATTGTATTTCCATTCATATCGCGCACTTTCCCTCGCTGTCTGTACTCCTTGTCTTGAATATGTATTCAATGGACTCCCTCGCGTAGTTGACTCACCAATTTGCATTGCCTTTTTCGACGGGAAGACACCTATTCGTGGGAAGATGGGGAAAACTCCTTTTTGTTTTGAGCCGAGTAGAACGCAATATTACATTCAAGGGAAAATGTATACGTCACTAATGGCGGACAAACAAAAGAGGTGTTTCACTATATTCGCCGCAAAATTGACTAGATCACCTTATTTGTAAATAATCTTTCGAAGGGCATTGTCAAAAACGCCATGTTTGGCCCCCAGATTTTTATAGTTAAATCAATTCAACACGTTATTATTTTCTCTATTTCATGTGTAGGTTTCTATTAATTTTCTTATGAGGTTTGATTGAAAAGCATTTTCTCTACATAAGACTAACATGGTCTAACTTATATCCAATAAGAAAGCTAACATTCGAAACTTGGAGACAAAAAAAAAAATGATTATAATTCTATGGGATTCTGTAGACTTTCTATCACCCTCTGTCTAAAGCTTAGTTTCCACTAGCGTGCGTAAAGCCTCATTTTCATGGTCGCTTGTAAGCTACATTTTTACACGCTACACGCGAATATCTAAACGAAACAGATATTTCACGCGCACTCTATAGCTTCAAGCTCTGCTAAATTACGAGCGAAAAAAATACGCTGGCAGTTTCTCCACGCTAGTTTTAGCGTACACGCGACCATGAAAACGGGGCTTTACGCCGCGTTTTGGAAAGAGAAACGTTTCAGGCTAATGAAAAACGAACCGTTACTGGAGCTAGTGGAAACTATACTAATCTGAACAAATAGGTTCTTTGGCAAATTCTAAGAAGACCTCCCTAGCCATTCGTATTTCAAGCGTGCCATGATCGTCGTGATGTCGATGGGCAAGAAATGATGAGATTCGAGATCCTGCATCAGTTTTTAATCGTCTATTGTAATTTCTAGAAAGGGAATCTTAACTGTATTCTAGGTGGGATTAATTTCCAAGGGTGGGTTGAAATACCTTGAGAGGGGGAAATTGGTTTCACGATTTTTGCCACTTTTTAGTCGAAGAAAAGCTGTAGATCGTCTTTCGCCCACGGACTCGTTCTCAATTTCGTTAAAATATTTTCTCACTGAAGGCTCTGTCCGGAACTGGTCAGATTGGCTCGTGACTCATTTCAAGATGCCCTGTTTTTATTTTAAATCTATAGATTAGGTGTTATTAGCGTAAGTTCATAAATTACACCCATAAGTATTAAACTCCCTGATTTGCTTACGTCACTACGCCAAGCATTCCATTTTGGATGACGATAATGACCTATTTCTGTTGTATATACTTTTTCAATGCATCAGACTCTAGATAATGGCTTAGCTTAGTCTTTTCTATTAATTGGTCATTTAAACGATGTTAATTTAGATATTTAAAACTAATCAAGAAGATTAAAACTTCATGAATTAAACTTCAAAAGCTTAATATTTTGGTGAGCTTTTCGAGCACACACACTCTGCTCTTCAAGTGTAGGCTTGGTTGAAAAATGCGCCTTTGAGCTCAAATTATCCCAAAATATTATGATTTAAAGGTTAAACCATGAAGTATGTCTTATCGGTGTAGTTTTATTTGATAGAATCTCAGTCAATCGTCAAAGGGTTCATTTTATCGAATATTAAATGATCTTTATAACAGCTTTTCTTGGACAGAAGTTTAAAAATATTTAAATTCGTCATTTCAAGTTATTGTTTTATTCCACCTGTTTATTCACGTATTTCGTTACTTGGATAACCTTTTAAATATTCAAATTTTAAATAAGTAGGTCAACGTGAAAGGGAAAACCACTCATCTTGTCCAAAGAAAACGTGCGAGATACGCTGTTTTACAGGATAAAAGATATCGAATTGTAACGGGATTTTGCAGGTGTTTGATTTCATTATTTTTCACGAGATTAAATAAATATGGTAGTTATTCATTTTTGAAGTTAATAATTGGATTTTTAATATAATATTTTTAATATAATATAATACTTTTCCTGTTCAACAAAACTTCCTTCACCCGATGAGATTTTTTACATTCTATTAATCAATCTTGCCTTTAGCTGCAATGTAAACTAATCTTTCAAGAGCCTTCTACCCACACTATGGTATCCTTGAGCCACTTTTAGATGATCGGTTCAAATTTAATTTTAATTCTGTTTCTTGTCTCGTGACCTATTGAAAGCTAATCATCCTTATAAAAATCCATTCTGTGGAGTTTAGCACGTTAATGGCTTCATCACGTTGAAATAATCGCGGAAATAAAACTTGTAAGGCATAGATGAAAGCCAAATTTAATTTTAAGAAATGAGACTTGTTACAAACGTGAAAACTTTAAACACTATTCACTAATTATCCCATTAATCCGAGAGGTTGGATCTCTGATATGATTTCGAGATTTCCTCGATATTATTTCGTGGAAGTGTCCGACTCCTATAGCTTAATGGTCCTTTATCTAATACATCCTATCTTAACCAAAAAACATATGACAAAGATTTGTAAAACAGAACAATTCAATTATTTTAAATCGTCTTTATTAAGAAGACAATTAGTAAAGACCGAAACAGACAATGGATATATTTGGAGCGCCACAGGAAATCTGTTATTGACTTGTTTATATTATCATGTCAGATGTAAAACAACTCTTCTATTATTTTTATAGTTATGATACAAAGTAGGTCAACATAGTTTTATAATACCTATAACAATAGTGTCTTATTATACAATAAAACACAAAACCGAAAGTAATTTTTTCTTTCAAACCGTTTAAGAAAATAAAAAAGTAATATTAAACATAAGACAAATAAATATAAGCCTTAAAAATTTTTGAATTCTAGTTTTCTCCTAATTTTATGAGTGGGTGGAAAACCATGAATTCTATCAAAGAATATGTTATGTTTTTTTCTCTCTATCAGCGTTTTATAATCATTTTATTTTCTCTATCTTGTATAAAATGGGTGAAAGTATCTGTAATAAGAATAATTTACTTTTGTTGGACGTTAGAGATTTGAAATGGGGAGGAGAGAGTAGGTTGGAATTTGTATATTTTCCAAATCTAAAACAATAGGCTCTTGGTAATATTACGATAAAAATAAAAAAGTTCTCTCGCTACTGACCCGAACAGGTACCGTTATCCCGCTTTATAGATATTATTATTACATTTATTTTGGCGCTGAGCTTAAAAATTGAACTGGTTTTTTTAAGGGGTTTCAGCGAAATATGATAATTTCTTACCACGCTTGGAATACCACCCTTAACTTGAATTGACTGGGTCAAACCTGGGATTATTACTCGCCCCTTTCGTGTTTAGATGAATTTACTAATCTAGATGAAATCCAAATGGAAATTGAGTTGCATTTTCGGAAAGATCTTTGAAAAACGATTATTACCCCAACAGTAAAAATTAATATTTTATAATCGCCATTTTCCAAATTTCAAAATATTTCCCTGCAATACAACGTCATCACTATGATCGCGTGGCTTATATACCTCTTGCGTTTATTTTGACCTCCTCCAAAGAGGGTAGCCAACCCACTGAATCAGACCTTTAAAGGAGGATGATGAGCTCATGCGCAATGACTGAGATGTTTCATCCCCCTTTGCTCTTCTGATTCTGTGGGTTGCCTGCCCCTTTGGAGGGGGTCAAAATAAACGCAAGATGTCTATTGTAGAGCCTACAGTTGATTCTCTTGCGCGTGATGAGACTGCTTTCGTGGGAAATTCGCGCCGTCTTTTTTTGTAAAAGTCGTACCTTATCGTCATATATTGGAAAAATGATTCCCCACCTGGCAAGTCTGCATACTGTTCAACTTATAGGGAGGGGTAGGCTAGTTATCTTAGAACTTAAGAGAGCTCTTTGCCTGGTTAGGGTTATCTTTTTTTACTTTCAAGTTTCGATAAATTGTAATTTATATTTTCTTGTATATTTACATCTAGGGTCGTTGTTTGTGTTTGACCAAACCTTTAATTACTAACACAACGAAAACAATAGAAAAATATCGGGAGGTAATATTTTAAACCTTCAAATTTTCGCTCTTATAATTGGTACTTATCATTTTTTCGTAATATATTTTAAACAATGGAGTCAAACATGATTGGTTTATTATAGTAGGGATTTATTTTAATAAATATTAGTTTCTGGTGCCAAGAGGCATTGTTATTTATTTATATACGAGTGTTATTTAACTAATGATTTAGTTATAGTGGAAAATTAGGTTTTTAAATCATTTTTGGGTTAGAGAGAAAAAATAAATTGTGTCGGGGTAAATTACCGGACTTTACATTGCACGACGCGATTCGGAAAACCTACCTTTATCAAATGCACGCGACAATAATAAATTGTATCTCAAGTTATTTGAGTTTATAGCTTTCAGTTAGAATTTGATTTAATTGTTCTTATACACACATGATGGGTATACTTATCAGGAAAGATTTTAAATTATGCATTGACACAACTTAGTAATATGCGTGTTTATTTAGTTGATCAATATCGCTGTAAAAAAAGCCCTCAACGTAGGCTATGACGATTATGCTAAATAAGAAACAAGTTGAACAAGCCATATTATTTAAACAATAATAATTTTAATATTAATTTATTCATATCATTATTTAATCATATGGGAACCTAGTAGTTATTGGCTTAATTTAACCCAAAATATTTCATTTGATAAACTGAGAAATTAAGATTTTAATTTAACTAAAAATATAAATTTTGTGTAAACCGTACATGGGTGTCCCATGTTAAGGGCGCATTTTTGGCTTGTAAGTCAGGTTAGTTGGCAGACGATTTTTGTGGTGTTTCCCCATATTTAGCCTCCTTGTGGTAGGAGAAAAAATGTTATTTTGTAAAAATTTTGGCCCCTGAAGAAGTTTTGCGCCTTTAAGATAAATGGCATTATTAAGGGAACCTCCCTCGCTCTTCGACCTACTTATTCTTCGTCTCCTGTATATATAGATATTTTTCTTCTACAAAGTAATATTTAGCGACACAAGGTATAGGATATAAACTTCTGTAGGATTTTTTTTTTAGCCCTAAACTGAAAGGGAGCGCACATTTTTTTATAATTCATTTATTTTTTCAAAAGCGCGGAAGTTTTCTCGGTAATCATCTTTCCACTAGTCTTCTTCTTTTTCTGTGTCTGTAGCGGTGGTGCCAGTGCTTTATACGCCCCAAAACCGAGGGCGTTTTATTTCTTAAACTAAGTCTTTCACGTAATAATTGCTCGAACAGTGCAAAAAAGGGGGGAATTTTCAAGACCTTTATATGTATAGATAGTCACGATATAACGGGACTTAACTTCCCCATACGGTGTATATCGTCTTTTAGTATGTTCCTGCGAAGCTAGGCCACCCTTGGTTGAATTATAGATAGATGGTTTCAAGCTTTGCGCGTGTTGCTAACTCTATTGGAGTAATCCACTATGTGGGGAATTTTTTGTGAGGCATTCAAGAGAGTTATCGAATATGGAATAATTTTATGTAGTCTTAATCTTTATAGACTATTACTATTACATCCTGAGTTGGCTTCGCGCGTTCTTTTACAAGTGATAAGGTCATTTTCGCGCCGTCTTTTTCGTAAAAGTACTTAATCTAGAGTCACCTTTTGTATGAATATATAGGCATTCGAAAAATTTCATTCTTTGTAGCAATGTTTTAAAACATTTTAATCTCGAGTTAGATAATAGTTCTTGTTGAAAAGTTTCTTTCCACTATTAACGAAATTAATGGGAAATATTATAGTTTGATGTTATTTTAATCCGCTTAACTGTAGTTCTCCGTCCAAGAAGGCTGTTTTCAAAAAGCCTAAAGGATTATATATACTTAAATATTAAACGCATTGCGTTTTCAAACTCGTTCTTAACGCGCGGAATTTCTCCTTAAAAATCTTTTAATATATTATATTGGCACCCATCTTCTTTTTGAAATATACGATTTTTTCCTTTTAACTGGTTTCTTGGAACTTTTACGACTGGTTCCTCCGCTCTTTGTATAAGAAGTTGTAGTCAAGAGATGTATTTTTTAGGTCAGGAGGTAAAAAAGTCGTAAACTTAAAAACTTTCTTTTAAAAACTTTTGTCCGAGTCCGTAACTGCGGCGAGCAGACTAGAATTTTGTCTGACTTCAATATTCGAATATTATGTGTAGTTTTTAAAAAATTTAGTTTCTACAATTTAAACACACCCTAAAGAAAGCAAAATTCGTTTATTTTCGTGAAACTGATTTACATAAAACAAAGTTCTTTTATATTTTATTTTCGTATACATATCTAAATATATTCCCCTATGTTAATGATTAATTAGAAATAAATATAAAAATTAAATGTTAAAAATAAATTTCCAGTTTTATTATGGGCTGATATTAAAATTTATTGTTAGTACTATTATATATTATTATGCCCCTAAGCAAATAATACTTTCAATTTATTAGATTAAATTCTAAACCAGTTAAACTTTAAAATATAATACTTATAATCTAGAAAAGAACGTAATTTCTAATAGATAAACGTGGTTTTCTATGGAGATTGGGTCGCTTTCAAGGGTGTTACGATTGTGTCTTTAAAAAAAGCTTAAAATTAATTTAACCATATAATTTTAATTGAAATTTTATTTCCTTCTTTCCTCTATTAAATTTAACTCTTCCTAACCGGTAATGATTTTCCTTTTATCTTTTAAGATCATAATTAATAATAAAATATTGTTCCTCTTCTTAACGGGAGATGAGGTCATTAAAAGATGATATTAATTAAAAGCGAGCTTAACAGCGACGCGACTAAAAATGGTAATTAATCGAATAACGAACGAGAGGCACGAACGAAATATTCATTTCCTTTGTTTCTGGTTTCTAGCCTTCTTATAGATCATTACCATTTCCTCAATAAATCGGTCAGTAGCTTTAAAAGATTGCGGTCGCGCACTTTCATCGCTTCATTTGATTTTCAAACTGTAATTATCGAAAAATACTGGGCAAAATTATTACGCCTATTAACAATGGACACCTATCTTAATAGATAAAAATGAATAACGAAACCTGGTGTTAATAAGCGTCCTCCAACGGAAAACAGTTCTTGCAAAAGTAGGATCAAACAATGCCACGTGCGTTGCTGTTATGAATAGAGAACAATCTGATCTCGGATATTAAAGACGTGAATCATTATTCAAAACCAGAATAAACTAGCTTCGCATCTTAAATGAAATTTAATTATAACCTAATTAAGTTAATTATTCTGTGTACGAAACAAGTCGCATTACCTCGTTTACAACTTACGCTAAATATTTTTTAATTTAGAATAAACCGAGGGGGAAGTGTCTTTCGATTCTGATTCAGCTTTGACTGTGCAAAGAGATCGAACTCTTGTGAACTTTTGAGTCCAGGTTTGGTAGGGCTAAGAGTTCAAATATTTTGTACATCTGAGATCTCAAATGTCTGACCCCTCGGAATAAATAGACGCGGACGTAGCTCTGTTAGTTCCTACTTTTTCCACATTTTTCCGTTGGAGGACGCTTATGAACCCCAAGTTTTGTTATTCATCCTTATCTTTTAAGATTGTTGTCCATTTTTAATACTCTTAGGTTTATTCGAACGTTTAATTTTTTTTATTGAGACGATTAACAATTTTTATTTAAGATTGTTTAAGCTGTAAAGGGTACAAGAGATTAGGAAACAATATCCGGTTTTTTGATAAGATTACTTGGGATGAGTGTAAGGAAGCGTTGTATTATAAAAATATTGCGATTTTTATCTCTTAACATTTTAAACGGGTCAATTATTTTAAATAGGAAAAAAGTAAAACCGGATATTGAAAATGTTAATGATTTTATGTCGAGTATTAATTTATGGTTTTAGAATCTTTTTAAGTGTTGTTTTAAGTTTAATTATTGATGGGCATTGGTGTCAATAGGTACGTTATTATGGTAATGGAGTGGGTTTTTTCTGATTTAAAGAGAATCAACCTAGTTAAGAATTACTTGAAACCGTTAATTATACTTTTTGATGTGTTTATATTAGAGTTTGAGATTAATTACTTCCTTTAGGCTTAAAGTTGTGGTACGGTAAAATAGGATGGTTTGATATTTTTCTCCAAATAGTTTTTATTCTATTGATAAAGTACCGTAACGTGAAATACAATTTTATTTTATATTATTACGAATATACACCATGATAATAGTGCATAAATATTTTACTAATTATAATTAGTCTGTAGAAATGCGGAAGCTGATTATAAAACTAAACATCATTAATCCTAGGGTCTAACCCATCTCGGAAAGAAGTCCATCCCTTATTTACTTAATACACCCAAATTTTACTTTCATTATAAAAACAATTCAAACTTTTTAAAAAATAAATCTCGGGCAATGGACCGCGTAATTAGTATATTAATCTCAATAATCTAGGACTTTTTAATGACCTTAATAACTTCATGAACTCTCCATAATTTTCGCTGGAAATTGGATTTAAATTAACTTTAAAAATGATAATTAAAATATATTTAACCAAGCCCCCTATTTTGTTTGACATAAAAACATAAAGCAATTTTTGTCATAGTTGGGAGAAATAACTAGTATTATAATTTTATAAACCAGAATAATATACGTAGGATTACAACAATGACATATTTTTTTATATCCCGGTAAATAAACTAGAACTGATTCAATTTAGTAAATAATTTGTGTGTTTTTGTTTTCGTAGTTCACCCAAAATATTTACATTAAACATGGTTATAATATTTTACTTTCGTGTTATAAAATTTAAAGGCCCCTTATTTTCATCATTCATTTGTATTTTACGCCACGATCAGACTGGATCTAGGCCAACTAAAAAAATTTTAAATTAACTTTCTAAATTTCGTTTGGCCATGGAGAGGCTCTGGTACGTGTATATGTTTAGTTGAAAATTTCGGGCCCAATTTTTCTTTTTTCACAGACCAATCTTAAATCTTCCAATTTAGAAAGAAAGCTAATAAAGTTTAACTTATTTTATTTTTTCTTATCTCAGATTTTAGATGCCCCGGGCCTAGTTAGTAAAGTAACGGTTCGTTCTACCTCAAGCTTTATGAATTAGGTATACAGGGTGTTTTTGAAACGTCTGCTACAATTCGTTATTCAGTTTTCAATGGGTTAAAATATTCTAGCTCTAGGAACATTGTCTCCCAAGTACACTCGTTCACTTAATTTTCTACTTCGCCCAACCTTTAAGCAACTCAATTTTTAGGAGTGGTAAAAATTGCAAAATCTCTAGTTAATCAAAAATCTACAGTTGTTTAGGAATTCATATCTTTGACTTTATCCGTAAGTAATTGGAGTTAGGCTTAGAGATCTGAAATTTCAAATGTGTTACTATATTAGACTGTAAATTAACGAGTAAAGTTTGAGTTTTCATAATTTTTAACCTAATCGATCCAAAATAACATGTTGAATCTTAATTAATTTTAAGTACTAATAATCAAATTACGTGTTAGCAGGAATTGATAAAAATATAAAAGACATATAGAACATATTCCCTAGTTATTTAATTCCGAGCTCCACCTCTCAACAAAAACCTAATCTTATTGACTCTCTTGAATCGACGTTGCTGACGGTATATGCAAAAATATATTCCTGGTGTTAGCAAAGCTAAAACTTAATCTCATTTTTAGAAATTCCCTGTATGTTGTATAGTTTTACTTGATACGATATCCCTGTATATCTTGGGGGAAAAGTATTTTTCTTCTGTGAAGGAAGTTTTTATATTGGGGCCATCCCCTTACGCGTGGCTGCAGTATGCATGTATTTTTCAAAGAAGTCGAAAAAATATAAGTGTAATAGGTTACGGCGGAAGCATACTCCATATTATTTTCTGTAGAGAAATGGTAGTAATATTTTTCCAATATCGAACGATATTTGTAGTCTTAGAATCAGTCGGAACAACGTAATAGGCCTCCAGCAAATTTTTTTAGCCGAATATAAATTTTCTAACGGGAAACCCTACTTATTTAAGTAGAACACCGCCAATTTCATTCGATGTATGGGCATATTTGGATTTAATATTGGATTAAATTAAAAAAAATCGCGTTGAATTATTAAGATTTTATAAAAAATAATGAAATTCTTATTTCTGTGATTTCAAATTTTTGAATTCGCATTGATTTGTATGAAGTTCATGAATTGCATAATGATTACTTAAATTGCTTTCCAATATCGTAAAATACAATACTTTGGGTTTTGTAGGAAATTGCATTTATGAGTTGGCTCCCATTAAACCGCTTCCACACTCTATAGAGCCTTTTGAAAAAGTTTAAAGGCAATTTAAAATTAAATGCTAAAAAATGGGACAACTAAAAAAAATTAAATTTCGAAATAAGTTAATCGATGTTTTATCAATAAATATATTGTTTGGTGGTCTATTTGAACATTAAAATTGGTTTAAAATGACTATAGTGCGAACGTGACTATAGTTTTATTAAAACATTGAATTTAAAATTAAGCTAAGTAAATTAAAATCAACTTGTTAAGACCACAAGTAATCTAAATAATCTAGAAGATAATTGAACCCTCTACATCGTATTTAAATAAATCTGTCTATTTATGGGTGAGAATCAAATACTGATGAAAACTACAACTAATCTTTTTAATTACGGTGTACCAAGCGGAAACCATCTCCCATATTTTGCCCCATATAGCTTTTAACACCAAGGTTAAAACCAACGTGTTTTATCTGGATATTTCGATCTTTATAAACTGTTTTTAGTTTCACCTGGTATTCTCACGTCGAAAGTAAAACTTACCTCCAAGTTATCTTAACTTAGCACAATAGGTTAAACCGTACACAATCTCGCTTTGTTGCTTGGTGTGTATAGCTCACCCTTTTTTATAAGAATAAGGAGAAATAAACATTATAGGGTCCTAGGGCTTGTAAACAAAAGAAAATTCGTTCTTTTCACGCATTGTTTACGATCTAGTTTCTCCTGGGAGCCAAAACAAAGAACAAATATTCACATTCACACGAACAAAATAAATAAAAACTCAGCCCCGGTTACGCTTACAGACGATACCGTTATTTTAAATTTTATTTCAAGTTAAAACTATATCAAAAACGAATGCTGACATGCTTGCGTTTAAACTGTAACTACAATAACGTAGTGGACGCCTTTGTTCTTGTTATAATTTCTCCTTGAAATTATAGTTTAAACTTTTACAGAGATCGAAGGTATGTACCTTGTGTTTTAAATAGGATTCCTCGTGCACTCTTCCAGCCTTTGTTTCTAGTATAATCTCGCTTTGTAAATATTTAGTTTAAATTTTACCAAGAAAAAAGGCGGGAAATGTGTATTTTAAATGGTATTCTCCAAACACGCTACAAGCTTTTGTTTAAGTTAAGACTTGTTTTGAGCTTTTGATAAAGAAATATTAAATTTCTTCATTTTAATATAATCTTATGTTGAGAACTGCTTCGTGGAAAGAAAAAATTCAATTGTTTTTATAAAAATAGTGTTAGGCCTAGTATAATAAATTATTTTTAGCTTTTTATGATGGAGAGACCTAGTTAATCCATTCCGTTTGGACCATTTCCTTCGGATCGGTAGTTAAGTTTTTCAAAATCATTAGCCCTAGTCCAATGGAGCTACTGGTATTTCAATATTGAGGCAATCCGACAAGCCTAATTTGACTTAAACATCTTTTTGTTTGTCGAGTTAAACCACAGTCTAGGCTAATGATTTTATATTTTAGAAGTAATGATAATGTTTTGTTTGGCTCTAAAACAATTCTACAGATGCTTATTGATAGTGTTTTAGTAGTAATTTAAGTTTTCTCTGTAAAAAAACGTAATTTCAACTAAATATCTTAACGATGGTGAATTACTTTAATTCTTAGATGTTGCAATTACGCGTGAAGTTAAAGTAAAAAAATTTAACTATAAGTTTTAAATATTAAAGGCTAGAACGAATGGAATGCAGATAATTATGTTAACAATTTAAAATTAATATTCCTTAGGAATTTTACAAATTGTTTCTGAAACTAAACGTCCTTCCCCTAGGATATAAACTTTAATTTCCAATTTTAAAACGTTTTTAAAGAAATTAAAACCGGTTGACCGATTTTGTCCTCGACAGTCCTCCGGTGCATTCGAGAGAAACTCGATCGCCGCTCTAATTTCGCGACCACTATTTAACCGAACCGTAAAACTAAAATTTAAAACAATTTTTGTTTTTCCGAGCGATTGACATCTTAAAAATATTTATCTAAGATTATAAAAACCTTTTGGAAAAATACACGTTGAGAAAATAAAATATCCCTAACGGTTTTTCATATAAGATAGAAATGTACTTAATTGCAGTTTGGTTTATAAGTGGGTCACAACTCTCCCTTTCCTCTTTAATGACACCCCAACCACGCAACTTGGGGGCGAGTGCACCCCTTTCGACTTCCGGTGACCCTAAGCGCGCTTCCTCTCTCTAATCTTTTTTAATGAGGGTAAGCTAGGTGGCTATTATTTAAAGAAAAACTAAAACCCTATCGTCATTTACTCCAATCAAAAACAGTTGATTAATATTTCCCTATTTTTAAAATTATGTATCAATCGTTCCACCTCCGTTTCCGCTATTCTTAATCTATATGTAGAAAATATCTACTTGCGTTCTAATGGTGTCGATTTTAATTTTATCAGAATCATATCAGCTAGGAATAATTAACTAAGTCATTTAGTGATAAAGAAAGTGCATGCACGCGGTTTTGTTAGCTCCTACTTTGCCACTGTTTGCCGTTAGAGGACGCTTATGAAACCCAGATTTTTATTTCTCTTTATCTATTAAGATGTCCATTGTTTATAGTTCTTAATTGATATCAGAAGGGTGCGATTACTAATATAGGCAATTAACGAACCACAGAAAATGCAGTCTAATATGGTTGAAAAGCCAACAAAACAGGGAAATTAGTCTCGTTGCTTAGGAATATAGTGTCACACTTAATTCCTTCTGATCATATCAAAAAAAAAAAAAAAAAAGAAAGATAGCCTGGAGCAAGGAGTAAAATTATGTAAATCATAGAAAAGCGCCCATTTAATACACCTGCTTTTGTTTTTAACTTTCCCCAATTTTACAATATAAACCCTTTCAATAAATCTCATTGTCTGCTTAGGAGAAAAAAAATATTTTTGTCGGAAGACAATTAAACGACGCCACCTGAATAAATTTTGTATCTTGATATTTTTTTTTCACTTTCATGTGGAAACACTGCTCTGTTGAGTTCGTCCTTTCAAGTTTAGATTAGGTATAATTTAATTTCCTTTCTATAAACATTGAAAGATGGTTCTCTTAATTCTCGGTTTTAGAATTAACCCCCGAGCGAAGGAAATTGTAATTATATATCTCATTTCTGTTAATATTTTACTTATACTTATGAGGGGTTATTCAGTGTGCTGAATTTCTAATTTATTCAAGCCTGCATAATTAGTTGAACTACATTATAATTCTCAAAATTCCCTAGCAATAAACAGGTTTTCTATGAAATTCGTGTTACTTCTAAGGCTACTACTGAGTTTATTAGACCAAAATTAGTAGTTTTCATAATATGGAGACCTAAGTACCATTTTATCTCTAACAGATCTCAAATATTATTACCAGTTTTATGTTTATATACGGTCTGAAAACTTAACTTTGCTTTGGAAGAAATATATTTTGCATAGTAGAAGTAACTGACGCGGAATTTTAAACAATATAAAGTTCGATATATGATAAAGTAGCGTTGCTATCGCCTCTAAGGCTTAAGAACAACGATATACAAATCTTGACTGGTGTAATGGAAAATCCAGATACATTAGAAAAAAAAAATAAATCGCCTTCGGATGACCTAGTTTCTCGGTTGTCGTAAATCTTTAGAAATAAAATTCTTTTTTATTTCTTCCAAAACTTTCACTAAAAAAACTTAAGGCTATCGATTCGTGATCTCGATAACTGTTTTTTAGAAATTCATTCTCTCAGTATTACCCCGTTAATCCGGTTTTTCTAGTTTTCTAATTTTTAACACAAAAAGATTCACGTTGAAAAATTCTCAAGATTATCCAGATTTTAATATATTTTGAAATTATAAAGGATTTTATTCAAATTTATTTTAGAATGAATCCTTAGACTCTCATTAATCCTTTTTCTGTCAAAGGTTATAAAGTTCAGACTGTGGGATGATAAAGATTTTTCTTTGATCATTTTTTCGAGGTCGAACAAATTTTGGGTAGAAAACCCCAAAGTTCTTTAAAAAATTTTAACTGGGACATAAAGAATGATGGGAGACATGCAAGATTGAAGATTGTGGGTTAAGTGAGATCTTTTAAGTATACAAATACAATCGTTTGTGATGACGGAAAGTCAAAGAGAAACAAAAATACTATTTTAGGGTATTTGAGCTGGTTTTTATTCCAAGATAAGCAAACTACATATAGGGGATTGAATGAAAAACGTTTTCCAAAGATTAAGTTTCTGTTAATTCTGTTTATTTTTGTGCGGTTTGCATTTTATATTTAGGTATTTGGGACACAGGAGAGATTAGAATCTATCAATTTTCAATGTCGCGATGGTTTTTAGTACTCTTCTATGTTATTATAGTATGATTTAGTCGTTTAAATATTTCATTTTTGTGCTTTTTGGATTTACTATTTTAATTTAGTTAAAATTTCTATTTAAATTTTGTGAACAGTCTGTTACTTACTGCAGTCAACACCAGATGTTACTTCTTTTGATAAATAGTACACACACAATCAAAGTTACCTGCAGAACCTGTTTTGTTAGTCACTTGACTTATAAAATGTCTGAAAACTAAATCTAAGTAAATAATATGGAATTATTCGGTTTCGTGATATTATTCGTAATTTGTAGATTTTTTTTCGGAAAGGTTTTTAGAAGTTGGTTATCGAGAAGAACCGTTTATTCAGGCGCGTGTATAGTATATGCCACTTCCGGTGCCACACTCTTTCAAATAGGATTACCCGCTGAGACTCTAGATTCATTTATTCCATGTTATAGTGAGGGAAATAAATTCAATATATGCACTTGCTAGTAATCAAGTATAGACCCAAGAAAAGGTTAATTTCAGTGTGAGATTTCACCACAAATTATGAAGATAAGGTGATCCACTTTATCTCAATTTGATTTCTTAGTGATACATAACTCTGGGCTTCCTACTTATTGAGATCTCAGACCAATCATGATCGTAGTCTAATTATTCCCATCTTTTTCTGTCGCTAATTAAATGAGAAATATACCAAAATTCGAAATATTTCAGAGTCTTAAGTTAATAACTTTATTCATAAGTCTAACACTACTCGAATCGCTCCAATTTTAAGTCTAAAAGTATGATGTCTATATCAACAATTGATTGGGTGCGAAATTCAGAACATAGAAGAAGTAGACTAGGATATATTGTAATCTAATTTCAAGCTCATTTGGGGTGTTTTTTCACGAACTGAATCTTTAAATCGCGTGCTGATGATAATTTCTACAGAAATTAAAAAAACTTGTGAAATAGTATAGTCTGCTTCTTCAATGTTTGGCGAGTTTTGCTAACAATATCTTTGGTTTTAGCTTTCTGGAAACCTAAGCGAAAGATATTCTGTTACAAAAGATGATTAAACTCTTGTTGAATTTCAAATTAGACTTATGATAGTAAAAATTACATTTACAGCATGCAGTTCACTCTAGTTAGTATCTTTAAACCCTTCTCAACGCCTCCAAATCCAGTTTGTCGTATGTAGGTGCCCCCTGAATTCCGCAGTCGTTAAATGAACTTTCACCTCTGTCCCTGATATGGAATGTAGGCTTAGCATACGCATCTTCCTATAGAAATAAAAATCTATTGGTGATAGCGATATTTTTTGTGAAACATCTTAGTGGCGCCATTTCTTTTAATCCCATACCACCCAGAATATCCAATAAATAAAAGTTATAATATCTAGAGTTCATGCAAAACGATATTTTAATGTAAAAGCTTTAGTACGTGTTGAAGCGTGTTCTTGTACAGTCAATAAAAACCTGTCTTGTCTGTAATAACATTAAGTATTGATATTATAGATATTATTTTTTGGAAGAAAGGTAGCGGTTCGCTAATCATATCGTATAGGGTTTGAGCTCGTACATTTTTCGTTTATTTCCTCCTTGAAATGAATGAGACGCGAAAGGGTCAAGTTCTTCCATCTTCTGAGCGTCTCTTTTTATGTTTTTACGTGTGTCATCCATCCATCATCTCGCGATAGGTGGTTAGCTCTCTCCACGTGTGTTTTTTAACTTATTTAAAAAGTTGGCTGGGATCCAAAGGGTTTATATTATGATTATATATATTTAACTTTGAGGGGTTGTATTTATAATTCTACGCGATAATACCATATCCGGAATTGTATCTCGTTAGGGAGCCTATTAATTAGGTTTAAATTAGTATTTTCTTTTCCAAGTTCTTAATGGTAATAGATAAAGGTAATTAATGAACAACTCAGAATTACTTCTAACGTCTAATTAAGATTTTAAAATGGTTGGCTTTTGTTCAAAACTTTTCTTCAAAACCTTACGCTGCAGTCATGTTAACGAGAAACAGTTTTTCTTGAATTGATTTCTCGAAGCTGCTTCGGGAACCAGTTTCAAACCGATTCGTCTTAAAATCGATTTATGACTTTATGTAGATATAGGGTAGCATCATCGTAATTTTCTACGTGCTATTTATAAAAAATACAGGTCTCTATAGACAATAAGACTTGATACGTAAAAACAAAAAGAATAAAAATAAACCACTTGTTTTAGTGGTCATTTCGTGAAACTTCCTAGTACAGTTATTAATCTTCCTGTTTGGATGCCAATTTATTCAAAAATTAACCCTGTAACAATACAATTTACATAATTATCTCGCTGCTTTTAATTTACCTTATGAAACTAGTTAGTTTTTAGTTTCGACATTGTATTTAAATATGGTTCTAAAATAAAGGCAGACCATTATATTATATAATGTTATTATATATTTCATATATTAAAAAACTTTCTAGAGTTAGATTAAAGGTTACGATAAATTTAATTTATACTTAATGTACTTAACGAAAAATTCCTTTCGGGGCTATGTTTTTTGTATATACGAAACAAAAGGCGTACTTTATTGACATAACGGTTTTTTTTTCTCGAATTACACGGAGGCCTCAAAAATTCTTTTAACTGCATAACAGGGAAATAAGTAGATCACTCAGCCCTTAGGTGTGGTTCTCTATATCGTTATGCCTTGAAATAATACCGTAAGATACGAAATTTCACTGGTAATGCCTTTAGGTGTGGCGGGTTCCTTTTTGCGGGAAAAAAAAAAAAAAAAAACGTTTCATAAACATTTTATTTTATTTGATATGATTTTTATTTCCATAAATCTAAATTTAGAAAATATATGGCGATATTAATGGAGGTGTATTTTTTATTCCAAAATTCACTTAACCGTGAAAACATTATGGCAAGCTTTTTGGTCATTATGGTGTATATATGTTGGCGATTAGATATAAATTAATATGTTCCAAGGAATAATGTGCATTTCATGAGAAAATTGAAAACTATTTTTTTAATGTTACATGAAATTTAATCAAATATTTAGATCCCACTATAGCTAGAAAATCTTTAAAGTGAAGCTTCATAAACTCCAAATGGAAATTGAGTAGCATTTTCGTTGAAAAGAGGTTGAAAATGTATATTAGTCAAACAAACAATTACCACAACAGTAAAAACTCACATTTTATAATAGACAGTTTCAAAATTATTAAAATAAAAATTCCTCGCAATACTACGTCATCACTATGGTCGCGTGGCTATTGTAGAGGCTACAGTTAATTCTCGCGCGTTCTGAAACGTGATAAGGTCACTTTCGTGTCGTCTTTTTCGTTAAGGTACTTCATCCAGAAAGTCCTACCTTTCGTATGAATATTACGCTCCAAAAATAAATCTATATATTTTTGACATATTCGTTTTCGAAGTTTTCTTAAGAACTAGTCAAGTCAGAAGCATAAAATTTTGAATATTACCTTTTAATATAATAAAACTATCAAATACAATCGAAAAAATGGTGACAGCCTTACTTTAAAAAAAAAAAAAAAAAAAAATAAAGGTGTAACAGGAAGTAATTTGCATTTTTTTCTAGACCCAAAAAAATTGGGTATAAATCTTTTATAGTATGCAGGTAGCATACTATGAAATTATTCTGAACCATACTTAAGTTCAAGGGGAAATGATATGATCTATTTTTTTTCTATGGTTATTTATCATTGTGTATCACTTCGCGTAACCTTTTTCCAATTTGGCAACTTTTATTTTTAAATTGCGTGTGTATTCAATATTGGAAACTAGGCGAAATCTTCTAACATTATTTTTATTTAAAGTAATTGACCGTGAAAACTGTCTTATTCTAATGATTTTTAGTTCCACCCTTTCTTTGTTTCAAATCAATATATCTACAGGAAAGTTGCCAAAAACTATTCCTGTTGTCGATAAGAGTGTAGGGATACGCAATATTAAACTCCATAGATTTCATTTGTCATTCAAATCTAGTACAAAATTTCCTCCTAAAAAATGTTTTAGTAGGTCTATCCATAATTTAATTAGACCGGTACAAATTATTTTCCTCTAGATAATAAATCGAAACTTTCCTAACGGGGGTAACCTTATTCCGACTTCAATTTTAATCTAAACCACACGCGCGAGGCTTTGATCCATCGAACACAAAATATTGAGTTACTCCTTACGAATTCGAAATGAAGGCAGCTAAGCCTAACTTAAAAAAAAATCTTAAACTTCTAGTTTCCTTATACAGGATGTACCGGTAGAACAACGTCAGGTGTTATAAGATACTAGTCTCTCCTATAATTAAATTTCAATTTCCCCTTTCCTTAATCCATAAGTTGTAAGAAAAACATTTAAGGGGTTACGTATGCTGACCCTCAAGGGTCTTACCACAATTTCCTTCATTTAATTTTTATTTATGGCGTCAAAAATTGCGCGCGATCGTGGAATTGTTGTATTTTTGGGTCATCAAAGAGGGAAAGGTGCTTTTTCCGGGTTTAGAAATTTACCTTATACTTAAATTACGGCGGTTGTATAGTTCTTGGCTTTCACTTTTCATAATGAAAAATGCTGTACTAGGCCTAGAGATAATAATTTACTTTTCTTGAAAATTAAGTTTAAATTTTTTCTACACCCACGTGGATATAAACTTTATGAAATCACGTGATAGTTGTTGTTTTCTAGAGATATGTTTATTAGCGTTGCTTAAACTATAGCGGATTTATACACAATTCTATTCCTTATAGAAGAAAAATAGTACATTAAATATCTCTCGGTATACACTTTCCCGCCTTTGTCATGGTTCTACTTATCACAGCAACTGTTACCACACTTAAAGGTGTGAAACTTGCTTTATAAAATTCATGGATGCCACCTTTGGCTTTAATACAATCTTATATTGAAAAAATATATCTTAATTTAATTATATTTTCGTTAAAATTTTTATTTTATATCAAAAGAACGTCTGCTTGGTCTTTATCTTTGAAATTTGTTAGAGCGTGAGGTTTTTCTTTAAAAATCTTGAATAGGGTTCCCAAGTATTAAAACTTCTTCGACAGATTTTAACAAAAAACATTAATTTCTTTACTCGCTTCCGGATAACGGTACGTTGGTTGTTTTTCAACACTTTTTTTTGTACCGTGAAGAAATTGTTTTCGCATGCTTCGTGGTTTCTAATCTTCACCGCGTCGTATCATTTAAACGGTCAGCTAAGCCTTACACATTCAGCTTTATAAGTTTAAAGAGAGTGTGAAAAGTAAAATGAAGTTTTAACGTTGAATAACAATAAATATAAGACTTCTTTGCTTATTAAAACATTCTGAAGATTAAGATCTCGTCATCCAACTAATCAAAAAACTCCACATCTTTGGCCGCGACACGCGCTGTTGTTGTACGCGTGAAAATTATCAAGAACGGGATTTAGCGCGATTTTAAAGAGTGTGCCTCAGCAGGTGTCGCAAGGATTTTACTGAACAAAATATGGGGCGTCTTTTGATTTGTCGGAGATTCTTCTTTTATATTTAATGCCAAATCAGTAGGTTTCAGATTTTTTTCTACAATTCAGAATGTTTTACAACGCAAACGTGTCTTATTTTTAGAAGTAGAACAACAAATAAATCCTCTTCACTCTCCCTTTAAATCCGCTGGTGTAATTTAAAATTTTATGACTTCCACCACCTAGATTATAAGTTGTGGAAAGGTTTTTCGAGCGTGTCATTTTATCATTTTCTTGGATATTAACTCGCGAGGCGTCTCAAGCTCAAACTTGAGTGTGATTGTGTTTTTTTTTTGTGTCTGCGACTTTTCACTTGATTATTGTAATTATTAGGACTGATTCTTAGCTTCTGAATATATCCTGTTATTTTTTCCAAAATTGATATGCAGATTTTAACGATATTTATAAGGAAATTTAAATTTTGTATTTGTCAGTACAACTGCCTTAAAATCTATGAAGCAAAACGGTATCAAATCTGCGGGCAAATGATCTTTGTAACTTATAAATTAATATTAATTAATAATTGAAATTATAAAATTGCTGATGCCAATGAAAGATCGTTTCTCTGAAATGGTGCTTGTTGTTGAATAGATTTAGAGTAAATGTCATGTGGAAGTTTTACGAAATTTCATTGGCATCCACTTGAACAATATACGTCACTGTTTACGTCACCCGCCTTCTATTATAGTGACGTTTTTTCTAAACTTGGCTAAATTTAAAAGTTGAATAAGCCAAAAACTTAAATTTCTTCGAAAGGGATTTAGGCTTAGCGAATCCAGTTCTCAACTTAAGAAAATAACGGGTTCAAACACTAAATATTTTTTTTACCGTGGTAAAATAAATATTTAACAGTTGTAGATAAGGAATTTCAAAAAGAGCAACGGCTCTATTCGTCTCAATATGAGTTTAATCTTCACTTAAACTTAAATCTACAACTGGTTCACTACCCTATAAGCCATAAAAAAACCCTAATGATTTTCGACCAGTTTAATTAAATCGAGAGCGCTTAAAATTCCATTACCGAGAAGTAATTTAACACGGTTAGAATAAATCTAACGGTTACCCCAATTAAAGATGATAAAATGTCTTAAGAAACAGCGCCTTATTTGAGAATCATATTTAATATTAAATAAAATCCCGCCAACCTGTTATACACGATTATTTCTCTAAACTACCTCTCTCTTTCTCAAACGAGGCTCGTGCCGCGTACCACGTTTTATATGGGATGAATTTGATCAACTTAACTCCATCAATAAATACCTCATTATCTTAAGTATATCCCTACCTTTAAATTTGCTACAAAGTTACCCGGTGACAACCACCTTCGGCGCGCGTACTCCACATCAACGAGAAGGGTTTGTTCACCTTCTTCGACCCAGTTATGGAAACCAGGCTTTCCAAAGATATGTGTTCGGGTCGAAGGGGCCACTTGGGGGAGGGGGGAATAACATTTCGCATCGTTTCTTGTCAGCATTAATATAGCACCACTTAGTACGCGTAAAACCTTAGTTTCACTGACAAGTGACATCGTTAAATTCCATTTTTACTCGTCTACTTAACACCTTTCGTCTGCCCAGATTTCTTTTTCGGTTAACCCTCTTTAAGAAAACTACTCACGCGTGATCACTCGCCCCTTGAATCGAAGAAGGGGCTTATTTAGAAAAGCTACCTGTTAACCGTGTGCTTTATATGATATTTCATCGCGAAATTGCTCTTATAAAGGAATAGAACGTGTAGCTTGATAACCTTTGGCGCTATATTTAGTATAATAAACATGGAATATCTTGAGAATTTGAAATTTGGGACTAAATGGTTAGGGAAAACCTTTTTGATTTCGCAAAGTGTGAAAGGTCAATCGGGATAAAAGTTAGGTAAAAAGGTTTTTAAGATTGTCTTATTTTTAAATTATAGACTTTTAAAGGTACCGAATTCAATAAATTTCGATATTCGGCTTTGAAAATATGGGAAAATACGGGGTATTTCGAAAAAAAAAAAAAAAAAAAAAAAGGTGCGTAAGGCTGGGAAAAATTTGAAACTTGAATTTTTTACTGCCAAGAGATTTAAAATTATTTTTTGAAGGTTTGGGAAAATTAGGAAGTTAGGAAATTGATATTTAAATAAGGTTGGAATGAGTGGAAAACTTTGAAAATTGGACTAAAGGTCAGGGCAAAATTAGGAATTTGTAAAAAAAAAAATGTTTATGTAAATATTGTCTTCATTTAGATGGATGGAGTCAGTAAACCAGTTATCTATTTAGAAGTTGTACCTTTCTATAATAAAGCAAGATTCACATAAATCCTTGATGACCTCTAACCTAACCGCTAAAGGCCGATGAAATTAATTCAAATTATGGAAATTAGAACGACACGAATCTAGTCACGAACTAACGGATTCAAAATGTAGATTCTATAGATTCCTAAAGATGAAAAGATAACAAGAAAAATAATAATCCAAATACTATTTATATACATGCCACCGATTTCGAGTTTACTCGATTGTGAGAGATCAAATACGAATAGTAATACAAAAGTTGATCGTGGACATGCTAGGGTGAACGATCCGTCATTCTGTCATTGGAGGCCACAAATTATACCTTTAATTACTTTGTTCTTCGTCTTTCAATATCAGATCGGGTATTTTTCTAGGATAAAAATCTGACGGCGAAAGAACTATGATTAAAAGTGTTTCATTTCGAAGAAGGAAATGAAAGGGCCGCTTGTATAATCTAAAGATATAAATGGAAATTTTTAGATTTCCTTTTTAAAGGAATAGTGTAGGCTTTATGAATTAGTCATGTAGAAGTGGAAATAGGAGGAAAGTTAATCTAACCAAAAACTCAAGAATAGGGCAATGTTGATGTTCATATATTAAATAAAATTAGAAATTTTTATTGTTTATCAAACTTTAGACGTAAAATAAGTGTTTTACCATATAATTTAGGTAAACATTTAATCAAAGGTCATGTATTTTCTCATGAGCCTAAAAGTCTCCAAAAACCACGGGGCTCATGGTAAGCTGCATACTTTGCTTAAATGATAATCCCGCTCGATCTGCCCTGAGCCTTAACCAAAGACCCCATCATTTTAGGGGCTTAATTGCTAATTCTTCCTCACTTGCAAAATGGGTCTCAAATCTCATTCCGGCCATGTATTCTTTGCATTTGATCACATTTTGCAGATTTTATCGTCATATTTGTAGGCCCTCCCTCTTTTTTTTTTTTTTTTTTTTTTTTTTTTTTTTCTAGTTATCCTTAATTTTATATTAATTTCTTAAATTTATTCATTATTATTTAAGTTTTCTACATTAAAATAGAAACTATTCTAAAAAAAATCAAAACATGTCAGTTGCAACATTTTAGTACCAGATGAGAAATCTAATTTTATAAGTGCAATCTATCTTATCACACGATACCAGAAAATGTAGATTGTGTTATTCCAGTTATGGTATAGGGCCAGTCCACCCAACACCCGTTAAATTCCTTAAAATCAATCATTCTTTTCACTCATTTTTCTTTGGCAAGAAAAATTCGTGATATTTCTTTATTTCGCCTTTCCCAACCTTAAATATAAACCCAAGATATCCAATTAATATTGCGTTTAATGTAATAACTGGGTCACTGAGTTTAAAATATTTATTTAAAAGTACCTCTAGATTTTATTTCGCTATAACTTGGCTCACTCTCTCATGAAGTTCAAGAAGTAAAAAGATTTCTTAATAATTTCGGTATTAATTAAAATTATTAAGTAAAAAGAAACCCAATCGTTAACCCCTATATGTATTGGTTATGTTTAATAATTAGTTATCTGGGTAAAAAGGGAGTTAAATTCATTTTGGTTTTTCTTTTGGCGGTGGTTATTTCGTTCGTGAAGGGCGTTTTTCTACTTCACGAAGCGTAATGGTTATTAAGATGTTAAGAAATGTAATTTTTTTTTTGGTTTTTTTTTTAAATGTATCGTTTTTAAACACGAAAAATTAACTCTAGTTTCATGGTGTAAGTTTATTCGAAACAATAGAATACGAAAATATGGTCAAGGCCTTGAACCATTAGAACCAACGAAATTGTACATTAAAGATAGCCAATTGTATATATATTTTTTCGGTGATTAGTTAGGCTTAGCGTATTTTTGTCACGGTTTCGATTACTAGCTATAAGTAAAATTATTTTCTTCATTATGAAACACTAAAGTGTGAATAATAGTATTTATACAGTTAATCTTATTGTGTTTTTAATGATAATTTACTTAAATTGACCCACTGTCCTTCATAGACCATCGCCAGCACTCTAATCTCCCTTTCAAAATTTAAATTTTGACAAAACAGATCGTGTCTGATATGGAAAAAAAGATGAGCGGAACATATATTAGTATCATGAGAGTATTTGCGTCTTAATGGGAATAACTGATGCGGATTTATACACTATGTTAAATAAAATATAAAAGAAAGTAATCCGATGAAACTCCCAATGAACGAAATTTTAATATCCTACATTACAAACCGCTACAACTATAATATCCAACCAAACTGGTTTTAGTAAAAACGTGTATCTGAATGGTCCATAAACACTTCTTCATTTCCAGTATTATTTTTATAGCCTCGAGACGGATGTGTACTCGTTGTCGATGACTTTCTTTTGTAATCCCTTATAAATCCATGAAGCACCGTTATCCAACTCTTATACAAAGCAGTAAATTATATAGCGGTTCAGACAAAATATTTCGTTTGAAAGAAAAAATTTCATTTCATCTTTCGACATAAATTGTTTTGAATTTAAAGTGAGGCTCTCATCATTTCTTTTTCGAATGTCTATGGATTATTTTTAGTTTTATCATAATATTAATAATGAATATTCAAAATTTAATACCTCTGGTTTGACCCGTTCTTAGGAAACTTTTAAATGAAAAATGTCAAAATTATTTAGGTAATTTTCCGATATATGACGCAATTTATTTCTGGAACGTAACTAACGATAATTTTCATACGAAAGGTAGTACTTTTACGAAAAATACCGCGCGAAACTGACCTTATCACGTGCCAGAACGCCCGAGAATTAACAGTAGGCGCTACAATAGCCACGCGATCATAGATTAGTATTTCGGGAAATTTTTATTTTTTCTTTGATATATGTATATTTTTAAATCGTTTTTAACGATTTTTCCGAAAATGCTACTCAATTTCCATTTGAAAAATACGTGACAGCTTTACTTTAAGTAATATTTTGAGCCCATCTTTCCGGCATTATGGTCTTTAAAGATTGACAGTGCGAGTGATTAATAGTTTTTATATCGAAATTTCATTCGAGTTTGAAGCAAGATGAGGTTGTCCAAGCTAGAAGCCATGTTATTATCGAATAAGGGTCAATCAGTAAAGACACGCGGAACGTGAGGGGACCACGGCATAGTGGTGACGTTTGACGAGTGTGTGGGTGTTACCCCCTTGAACTTTGTTGACCTTACGCTTAACACGTGGTGTAAAATATTTAGGATATTAATTTTACTTCAATAGTATTTTGCAAAGCGGCGAAAGTCGAGGCGGTTTGATACACGATGTAAAAATCGCTTAGGAATGAAAATAGTTTTGCAAATCACTTTTGAATAGCGAGTCTTAAAATTAGAAAATATGGGTTACTCCCTGAAAAAAATTGAAAGTGGGTGCCCCTATGCGTAGGATGATATCTGACATGGAATGGAAACTAATTTTGGTTTCAGTTTGAGTCATGGTTAGAGTTTAGTGAAGTTAAAGTCAAGGTATATATACGAAATTGTATGGTTCATGACTCTCGTCATTACTATCTTGTCGTGATATGGAATCTAAGGTGGTACTGACTACTAGCTTTCCCATTATGACGTCATTTAATTTAATAGGGTTTGTGTGATGTGGATTACCTGGTTATAAGGATATTTTGGGGTTATCTAATATCCAGATATAAAGTTAGGGTTTTTAAAGTTGTTTGACTAGAAAATAATTCTGACATAATTCTGGCTTTAATGGTTTAAAAGAAAGAGTGAAACTATAAGAAAAATATATATTCTATCCATATTTTTATTACGCTGAAACTTAAATTGAAAATGTTTAGGCTTAGGGCTTTAGAAACTTTATCTAGGGGTTAATCGCATACATTGATTTTAGGCTTAGATTTGTTGTAAATATTTACAAATTCACTGTCCCTTTTATAACAATAGGGTTTATTGCATTACTCAGAAGAACTTTTGTTATTCAAATATTTTAGAGGCTACAAATTTGATACCTAGATAAGTTAAAATACGCTCTAATGAATTCTCCTTGGAAGCTTAAGTTGAAAGGGAATTTTTCTTGTAGATTCTAACTTTTTTTTAATCATTTACAAACAGCATTACAATTCGAATAAGGTTTAGAACGCCTTCTCCCGTGTTAAGTAAGGATTTAAGCGCATCTGATGATGGGGTACTTAGTCATTTAATTATAGGGCCCTTAGTTGCATCAATATATTTTAAAAGTCGCGAAAATTAGACCTCCCCGGTTAAGAATGTTTCTAAACTAACAAAGAATGAAAAGGCGAAAAAAAAAAATATAAGCGGTGCTTGTATTTGAACGCCCTTTAGTGACCGTGAGTGTTGTTAATTACTAAGAGCTTTAATACAGAGTTGTTAGTTAACCCTGGCCCGCATTTTAACTGTATATTTTGTAAAAAGGAACTAGTCGATTAAAAACTCCTCCCATCCGTTTTTTTAAGGCAAAAACTATTCGTTTTTTTTTAAAGGAATAGTTAAAGTAAAAATCCAAAAATGACCACCATCTTAAAATGATGTAACTTTTCTCTACAATCTCCTAGGCATAAACCCATTACATCATTAGAAATTAAACATTCCCTAGATTAATTTGAAATAGTATAATTGACATGAGCCCTTTCGTTAAAGGTTATTCATCCACTGATAGAAATCGAGAAAAAATTTATATGCAAATTAATTAAATTCAATTTCAAAATTTTCTGTACTGCAAAACCGTGGTACATGTTTACTTAATCTTTCGAAGTTTATCTCAATTAACGTGGAGAATTAAGGGTAGTTAATACCACTAATTATCATCTACAATTATGTTAATTAGAATAATTAAGTTATATAATATTTTGGTAAAAATGTCACGTAAAATGTATATTTATTAAAACAAAATATAGAAATTTATAGAATTTCGCGTGGGTTTGTTTTAATTTTATAAATACAGGAGGGAGATCGAAGAAATAGCCCGATACTCTTAGCAGCCATATAAATTCTTACGATCTTTCAATCTCACGATTTTAATGGCGCTTATTAATTTTTTAAGATTTTTTTCACGCCAGGTGCTATTTTTAATTGAAACGAATTCTAAACCCCCCACTATACACTGGCGCCGTCTCGAACATGAGATGTTTTAATTAATGTTATGAAGAATTTAGAGAAAATGGATGAGTTATGGCTTCAGTATACTTGCGTCATCATTAAAAAAAATATCTAAGAATTGTTTGTATCGATAATGTACTAAAATTAACTGTATTAATATACACCTTGAGAAATCACACTATAATTTATATATAAAAATCAATTTCTTGGAATGCGTAAGGTTGAAAAACAATTTATTAATTTTGTTAGATTTTCTTAAATTATAATTTATCTTTTTTAGTCTAAACACGAAATTAATTTAATTTTAGTTTTTCGAATTATCAAACAATGATTACAGTTAAAATTACACTAATTCTATTGCGCCTTAGCCTTATTTGTACGAACAAAAAGTTGCCCAATTTATTTTCATCCCTAAACATTAATTTCTCATTGAAAAACGTTCACTGAATTAATGAATGATCTAAAACTAAATTGGTAGGGAAAACCATTTAATAGAACTTTTATAATTTGTTAAAATACTAATTTATTTTTCTATTTTCGAAATTATCCTCTAAAAACCACATCCTTATAACGCCAGTAGTGAAAATAGCATTTCATAGTAGTTAGAAAGTAAATAACAATTAATTTTTTAGAAACATTTCCTCATGCTACTTAGATATTTATTGTAAAGTTATGATTAATTAGTTTTGGCACGTGGCGTTCTCTTTCTTACAATTATAGCTCCTTTAGCAAAATATTTTATAATTCGTGTTTTTTCTCTGGCCATCTAGGCTATATATACTTCAGTACTTTCAGTCCAATCGCTATTTGCAAACTAGAAAAAACAGGCCGCAATTATACAGAATGGTAATTACGTAGAGATGAAAAATTATATGGTCAGAATATGAAAAAAAAAAAAAAAATAAAATAATTAGCCTCAGGAAATAGAAGCGGCTTTAGAACATGAAGAACTTTTTTCTGGAAAGTTTTAAAACAGCGCGGGGTCAATCATCCATGTCAGCAAGCTCTAGGCGCCCTTGTAAGATTAACACGAGAGATCAAAAGGTCATCCTGGATCAAAAGCGAAAGTGTCCGTGGGAACAGGGTTAATTAATTACCTACAAAAAAAGGTTTTCGCTTGATTTGGGGTGAAATTATTTAGGGTAAAGCACCCATGATCTGGTTCGGAATTTAAACTCAAACTTGAACCAGTTTTTTTTTCTTTTTTTTCGTATTTAATTTACTAACACTATTGTAAAGTAAGTTTTAAAATTATGTTTACACCCGCATAGTGTTTTTCATTACTATACCCTGTATTTAACTATACATCTAAATTAATTGAGAATGTGACCCGAATCCAAACACAAAATTCTCTCGTCTTTTAATTCAAACGGCGAAAGTTTTGTTTCTAGTAAAACTGGTATTAAATATCATTAATATCTTGTACTTAAAATCAGTAGAAATTTATGGCGGAGGGAAACCTATGAAGTAGTCTTATCAATTTGAATTGTTGCATATATTATATAAAAAAATATATGCTTTACCTAAACCAGCCTAGCTCCAAGAGGTCATCATAATTAACCTCACAGTAGTTTTGTTTTAGTAAATTTGTACCTTATGGCGTAATTTTCCACCAAATTTCAATCTTCTACATCATTTATACAACCCTAATTAAAATATCTTTTAAACAATGGAAATTATAACTCAAATTTACCCCTTTTTTAATTTGCGGGAAAGTGGAAAATACTCTTGTTAACTTAAAATGAAATTAAGACTTAATTAAAACGTACTGAGTCATAATATTATTTAATCTTTTAGAATTATCGTATTACGTCTATCTAAAACAGGATTTTTTTACCTGAATTTCGCCATATAAATGGGGCCTCAAAACTATCAATCTTATCTTTAATCTCCTTGAGGCGTTTAGGTCAAGTAGGTCATGAGTTCTCATGGTTCACCGTTAGAATTATATACTTGTTAACGCTGTATAAGTTAAAGGTGGGTTGTATTAAACTCTTAAGTATATGTTTTCAAATGTTACCGACTAGAAATTAAACTGAAATTAACCCTGCCTGGCGAACTTTCGAACTGTAGAGTTAATCGTGCATAAATTAATTCTGTAATAGTTGTGACATAATTTTTGTGGGTCTCACTATGCAATTTCCATAGATATGTTTTTGCCATCGCCGGACGACTCATTATCTTCTTACGTCGCAATTTTCTTAATAATGACGTAATCCTTTTACTAGCCTGTTGATTTGACTGTACTAGTTTTAATATGTAACTCAATATTTAGAATTATCAAAGCCTGTGATTAGTTAGATTATAACTTGTTTAGAAGTCAAGAAAATGTTTTCAGATTTCAATATACTTTAACGTTTCATATTTCCTTTGAAAATTAAAGACGATATAAGAGATGAGAAAACTTTATTAGAATTTGGTCTTCTAAGGGGCCAAGGAGATCGTCTACGAGAAGAACGAGATGCGTTCTAAGTTCCCTTGTCGATGTAGAAGTCCCAGTGCCATAAAAGTTGTCTTGTTAGCTTTTCTGTACCTTAAAAAAAACCTTACCAATCTAAACGGAATGAATAGGAAGTCAAGGACGGATCTGGTTACTTACCTGTCTTTTTCTAAAAAACCTTTTCTCAAATGTCTCTCGAATACCTCGCTCTAATTTTTACACTTCAAAAACCACCAAAATTAATGGATTTGGAGATGTTGTCTGTCAGGGGCATTGCTGTTATTATTATAAATTCATTATATTAATTTTAAAAATTGTTTAATTCGTTTTAACAGCGTTCATAGAATCTTTAAAAACCTGGAAATATCAGGGAATTTAAAATTGGTCAAAAAATCAGGGACATGATAGGGAAACTCAAACTTCAATGACACAAAGTTGATGCAATTACATGAAGCAAACTTAAGGTTTACAAGCACAAGAGTTTACGTTAGCCTCTCTGTTGACAAATCATCCCTAACTCTAATCTACTAAAAAAATATATATATATATATATACGCTAGGAGAGTTGTCAACGAATGTTTTCCTAATTTTTATTGTATGCAAACCCTACCTAGGTTAGTTTATTAATCGATCATATTCAGAAATCTGTATAACTTTTAAGCTTCGAATTTAATAGCGACTACTTGTTTCGAATCGAAACAAGACCACCTCGCGACACATTTGAACAAAAAAAGACGTTAATTTACCGCTCGTTAACTGTGGAGTAATGTAGAATTCAAACCTCGTATACTCTTATCCTAGTTTCTTGAAATCCCCCTTTTTTTTCTACAAAAAAAATCAGAAAGAGATAAAACTATAGTCGTATGAAATGAATTGGGAAGAATTAAATATCAAACCAGGGTTTCATTACAGTTTATTGTTTATATCAGGACTGTTTTTAAAATTGGTTCTAAAGCTCGTAGATGGAACATCATAAAGGTTTTTGTACCCTTAAAGCAATTAGAGTATGATACGCTAGACTAATATATTTTATCCTTCGAATTCTTTCGAAACGATGTTTTTTTTTTCTCTCCTTTTTTTGGAACGAAAAATAATTATTGCTCATTAAAATAGGTGTGCAAAAATAACGTAGACTCCTCTAAAAACTGGTTTGGAATACGAAATTTTTCGGAATGTGTAATTGAAATAACCCGTATACGAATGTATGTTCATCTCTTTTCCAGAATACAATATATTTAAAGTTGGGTTCCGGTTCAGTTACCTTTATAAAACGAAAGAAGTAATGGCTCGTGTACTTTTGATTAATTATATCTTTGATATGGGACCAATTTTTATTAAATCTACATACCAACCAATAAAATAATAAAAATTACTTAATTTCGAGATTTCAATCATTTCAATTAACACTGAAAAATGTAGTACAATAAAAATTTTGTCTATTGACCCAAGCCATTCTTAAAGAAATACCTTTACTATTATTATTCGGACGTGGTAATTGTAATAGACATTTGAATGACCTCCATTCTGCACTAATATTAATAAATTTGGTTACTAAATTTCACTAGAGTGGTTTTGAGGTATGAATTAAAATAAAAAGTTATCTGGTTATTCTGTTACTTCAACCATAACAGCGCTCTTGTAAGTTGTCACCAGCTAACCCTATTATTATATACTTAAAACAAAGGAACTCTACTTTTGTACCGAGTCAAGTTTGCGCTATATCGAAAGCTGTAGCGGATTAATTAGTATTATTTAAGTGTGTAAGATTGAAAATATTTCTTGCAAACAGTTCTTTAACTCTAGTACAGTTTAGGTTTCTCCTTCAGTGTCAACTAACTTCGTATTATACCTTTTTGTAATATTACGTCCCCAGGGTGTGTCCTATTATACTTGCCAAATTTCGCTTTTTTTCATCGAGTTGAACTAACCCCTTATGCTAGAGGAGAAACAATTTTAGTGCCATGGTTCGTTGCTTAGCATACTTGACTGGTAACCGAATCCCCTATATTTTTCTACTTTCAGTTTTAGAAGCAAAATATAGTAACTTAAATTTAATATTAAAGCATTTAAACTTGAACCTAAAATGTTTTTAAGTGGCCCTGTTCAAAATTTGTGACTATTTTCTTTAAAGGGAGAATATACCTAATCCACCGGTAAAAAAAATACAAAACCAATATTTAACCAGAATTAAATTTAAAACTTGCCATCAAACTAGGCTTAGCTGGATTCATCCTGAACTCCCCGAATAAATACTAGCGATCAATGACATTGATCATGGAGATCCCCCATATAAGAGACCTCGATCAATCTCATTGTTCGCTAATTCGTAAGTGAATCCAGCTAAGCCTATTTTCCAGATAAGTTTTAAATTTATTTCTAGTTTAAAATGGTACTCAAGTTGTAAATTTTTTAAATTGTTGGATTAGGGCTATTTAAACCGTAAGGAATCTATAAAATATACCTTCTTTTTAGGTGATACTAAAGTTTGCGAGCTCACTTTATCGGTGATATAAATTCGTCAAAAATTTACTTGCTATACTTTAGCAATTAACATTTGAACTTCAACTTAAAGGGGCTGGGTCTAAAGGGGTTTCGTGCCTTTCTTTCTTTAGTTCGCCTACCTCTAATATTTTAAGGGTGGTGAGGTTTTTTTCTTTTTAAACACACCGTGGAAATCGAAAAGATGAATTTGTAATATGTCGGATCATGTACTGTTGTATCGTAATATTATACGGTCTGCCAAATTATACCAAATTTCATTTTGGTCCCTTAAATATAATGACTTTAATGTACGGTTTTGCCTAGGGGCTAAAAGTACTAAATATTGCCCGGAGATAAGGGGTTTGATATAATGGGTACAACCCTTTTTTACGATTTTACGGTTTATGAAATTATTTTTGGGCAAGATGTATATATATATTGTTTTACGATGGCAGGGTGATGGAAGAAAGTTCTTAATGACCATAATTGTGGAATCATTAACCTCTAATTTTTATTTTTAACATTTGATATTTTTGTAAGACATTGCTTGTTGCTGGCGTAGCTTTTTTTAGACAATATAAGATAAATCTGAAATAATTTCATCCGATTTTGTTTGATATTGAACCAGCAAAGTCTAAGACGGGTCTACTTGTGGGAGGAATATTATTCTTTTCATTCAATTGCTTATTCACCGGAGTAAAAACCTAGTACCATCAAGACGCCTTCCAAATAGCGTCCGAGGGCTGGGAAAGAAGAGAAATAGTTTTTCCTCGCCCTACAGATCGTTTGCCTTTAGACTCTAGACATCCCCGGGGAAAAATTACCTCATCAAAATAGATCAATAGATTTTTATTGGCTGGTTATATTAGGTGTTTTATACGGACAGAGGCAGGACGGCGTGTCTATTACTAGTTTTTTTCTACTAATGAATACGTACCTGTGTATCTAACTGAAGAGATTATGTAGATAGAAGATATCTAGATACGTGATACGATTTTAAACGGATTTAAAATTAAGTGTTTCTTCTCAACGTCGCTATTTAATTGTTGGAGAAATAAACGATTGTTTTCATCTTTATTTCATCTATATTTAAATAGTGGCCTGGATATTGTTACAATGATACCGTTTTGGCTCTATATTTGTTTTACTTTTGATTTATGGTGTCATGTGTTTAGTTATTTCGAGTTTGATTTCGTACTAGTCCATGTCATATAATATATAGTTGTAGTATTCAAAATAATTTCGTTTCGAAGATTTATTGAAGAAAATCAATGAGGTAGAACGTTATCAACTTTATTTCGGGAAAAAGGGGGAAAAAAGCTCTGTATTTTTACGACTTTTTAATACTCTCGATTTTGTTTGCTTTGAATCGTAGCGTGATATATTTTATTCTGAGGCTTCTTCAGTCCCTATATAAACCCTATCAATTTTTTTAATGGTTTTTCAAAATGGAAGGGTTATTTTTATCCATTTCCTTACTATTTTACCAAATATTAAGTATGATGATCCATGCCATGTTTGATACTAGCATTAAATCACCGTATCAAACCATTTCCTAAATCTTATAGTTTATTTTAAATTTTGTTTTACAAAAAATCAAAAGTACAAATTAGGCTGAATGAAATTAGATTATTCTGGCAGGTTGAAAAATCGTTCGAATAATTTAAACTTCAGCTATCATACCTTTATTTGATCACGTGATGATAATAGTACTTTTAAAGCTAGCTCTGTTTAAAGGGGGCGCCGATGCTTGCCCAAAAAAGTTTGATTTATTTCCATTAATTTGCCTAGCCACGATTTTTTCCGTGTATCTCAAAAATTTCACGGACGCTTTTTCGATCGTGCTAGTGTTTGAAACCTATTTTCTTAGTGAATTATGATTTTTCAAACTGGTCTTTATTTAATAAACATAAAATTGGTAGTTATACATTTTGTGTGTTAATTTTCAAATAAAAATCATAATTTCAGGGTGTAATTTAGGCATAAATATCGTAAACGTTTTGAGTTCAATACTATCGATAATTATCTTCTGGATATTTTACAAAGAAAAGGAAAAAAAGCCGTGGGGGTTGCCTAGGTTACTGTTAATTTCTAGTCACGAGCGAAGATCACGAGAATCGCTGCCGCAATTTTGTTTCGTTAACGTTATTATAACTACGTGTTATTTCAAAACGTTTTGGATAAAATGAAAGGAAATTTCTTCTTTGGGTGCTCATTTTTAAACGAAAGCGTCTGTGAGATCAACAACCTAAACCAAAATAAAAAAAACAAAAATACCAATCATAGAAACCCAATTTTTTTTGGTTACTGCATCGTGTCTGTTCACGATTTCATATTACATAACTGAGAAATACCCCGAATATTCGATTTCAAACTGCATTTAGTTCTAAGATTTTTTTCTTATCGAATAAATACCGGAAGCAATTTAATTTTCTTTTGAAAAAATTTAATAACAGCTTTTGGTTTTATTTTTCAAAAGTGTTTTGAATTTATGGGGATCACGTGAAGACTCCGTTTCTCTTAAAACTCGGTGAACCGTAATTTAGAGTAGATCGAACCTTCTAAAGAACTTGTATTCTTTTCATCCTTGTTTTTGGATGGGATAGAAAAAAAATATCGAAATTGGTTTTTGCGCGGGTTTAGAATCATCTTGGATGTGGTTTGGTCAGTAGTTGTTTGTTGGATTGCGGTTTGGGGAATATAAAATTATACGTTTTTGTACTAGAATGATTATTGTTATTTAATTTTATGTCATAACATTTTAATTTAATTTAATTTGTCTCTAATTTTATTTTGCAAACATGTTAAAACGACCGTGTGTGGTCGGAAGCTCCCCAAAGGTTATTTAGGTTTTAAAAACATGAAGTATCGTTCTCCTAAATAAAATCAATAAACAAATTTGTATTGATATCATTGCTTGGCGAACAGTTCACAATTTAATATTGTACGTCTCATCATCATAAACCTAAAGTTCCACCAACTCTGAATTGAAAATATTAAGGCTTCCCACTACATCTGTAACCTTTCAAACTTGATCCATCGAATATCCGGCAATGTCTATGACTCCAAAACTTTCTCCCTCTTACTCACACGAAACCTCCTTTATCACGTTCACGGATTTTAGAATCGTACACAATATGACTTTCAATCATCATACGTCTTCATTTCGTTACGGTATTATCATTGCTCAATAACCTTTCTAGAAATTATTGGTGAGCACGCCCTTAACTACGCGAGAGTAATTCAACGGTTCAATCTCTTGGCTATTAGCCTTTGCGCGTTAAAGGATACTGAACCAATAAGATCCGCAATTAGTTTCTCTCTGAAGGTAGGATGAAAATGTTCTAGTGTCATGTTCATTAGCTCTGAATGATGTTTGGAATGAAATTAAAATATGTTAGGATTAGCAATGTTCGAAATGAAATATGGAGTGGAGATAAGGATTAACAATGTTTGAAATTAAATACTAGTAAAAATTAGGCTTAACATTGTTTGAAATAAAATGCGAATTTAGATTAAAATTTCAGTAGATATTTAGGCTTAACAGTGCATGAAATGTAAGTGTAGATTAGGCTTAACTATGTTTAAAATGGTATGAGTAGCGATTAGGCTTAGCAATTATGAGAATAAATTTTCAGTAGAGATTAGGCTTAGCAATTAATTTTAAAGAATTTTTCACTGGAGATTAGAGTTTCGAAATTATTAAATTTGATCTTCTTCGATTGATCGCCAGGTTTCAAATAACCAATCACCTTCCCTTTAAAACTACCCTTCTAGATCTACGCGAGGGCGGTAATAGTTGGCGGGCGTCATTATCTCTAAATTTTAATATTTTTTAAATTTTGTGAAAGGTTGTTCGTCCCACTATAGAGATGTTACAACGAACTTTCTGTTTCGTTTCCGTCCTTTTTCAAAGTCTTTCCACTGTCTGAAAAAGCAATGAAGTTGAAAGGCAATTAAGAAGAAAGAGATAGGTCATCTATTCTCTTTCTCCTTCCTTTTACTCTAATGCTTTTAAAAAAGTCAAAAGCCCTAATACAGAATACAAAATGTTCACGTGTTGGAAAGCGATTATAATACGGTGTCTTTCTCGATTGGTTTCTTTTCTTAATCAAATAACCTACGCGTTTCTTAACTTCCTGGGAAATCTTTAAAGCGTGTTCTTTTCAAATTAAGAGCGTAATATGGACAAGTGTGTATCTGTATGTTTAGATATTCGCTATAAATCTCAGTATGAAACCAAACAGTTATAAAATAGTGCGAAAGAAACTTGTAAAGTTTTCATTATGTTCTTTCAACTCGGTAAATTTATATAAAACAAAATCGATTTCACGCACCGTATAACATAAAATTATTGCTGCTCTGATTATGTTTGGACCGCTTCGCTCATTCATAACGCGCTCATAGAAGGTACTACTCTACCCGTTTTTGAGCTCGCCAATTTTTATTTTATATAAAATTCGTTTCACGCTGATTCGACACGGTTTCTAGATACGATCTTGCGTTTTAAGAAGGGATTTAATTTTAAATTCGTGAACTTAAAGTAATTAGCCTTCCAACACTGCAAGGAAGAAAATTATTCTCGCTTAGTGTGAACTCCGGTCAATGTTTTGTTATTTTTCAAAGTTAACTACAACCCTTTTCTATTTGTATATAATTATCCTCATTCGGTAGGTATGAATTATATTTAATTACTCCAATTATGCGTGCCGTGAACTAATTATTACGCGAAGTTCTATTCACATTACCATCTTTGCATAATTAGTTACATAATTGGATTGTTATTAATAGGACAATAATAATAATATTTAAAATCTATTTTTTTTTTCAATTCAATTATATGTAAATATATAAAATGATCTGTTTGACTACTTATTATGTTAGACATCACGGGCTATATCGTAGTAAAGGGCCTTAAAACGCCATCTTTATACAGTGATGATTTTGATGAATTAAAAAAACAGTGGAACAAAACATTCTCAGCCTTTGACGATGCGTTTCTCTTGAACGCCAAAGTTTTATAGGAAATTCCCAGTAATTTTACAATTAATTTACTATCAAAATTAAAGTTTAAGCTCAAAATTAATCCTAGAAATTGAGATATCGAACTAAATCTGATGCACCGAATTTTCAAACTGCTCTCCGAGATCATTACACCCGTCTCTGCTGATATTCGATCATAATTGAAATGTTAAAAATGTGTTCGTATATAATAGAAGTTATCTTTGTATAAATTTAGAAAGTCGAACGACTTTTGAAAGGTAGATTAATCGTGACTCTATATTAAAACGAAGATAACATTTAAATTCGATTAAACTCGCTGGCTATTGTTGTTTATGGTTCACGAGAGGATAAATCTTGATTTAATTATACGGGCCTGTGCTTCAAATTTTTCAAGAAAGGGAAATTGTATTCCCCTATAAACCGTTATAACAATATAATCGCTTTTTCACAATGAAAAGATACTGAAAACGAAGCCGCTGACAATGCGATTTAAATCTGAATTAAATCTTATTGTTTCCCCCGATGTTTTCTTTTAGTGTTTATTCAACGTCCAAATACTTTTGTATGTGCGTGGTAATATAAGAATCTCTCGGCTTATTTAAAGGTCGTCTATTTATAAATTTATGGTTATTTAACACCCGAATTATTTGAAGCGTGAAATTGCATTCCCGACTAAACTTGGTTGCGCTAATACTGATAAGGCGAAGAGTTGGCCTCTAATTTCCCAAAAAACCGCTATAAAATTAAGAAGTTAATGCGGTGAACACTCCCACTTTGTTGTTTCGGTCGTATTATTTTCCTTGAATGTAGATTATTTTGTTGAATAGGTGTTTTATATTTAGAATCTTCATATTATCAAGATTAAAGTTTTTTTTTTCAAGGCAATTTAATTCATAAATTGGGTCGTTTTAAAGTTTTTGAGTTTATTTCTTACGTTTTTATTGCACTAGCTGTTGTATTAAATAAAAATTTAATCAAATTTGTTAATAAACTTGATTAAAACGTAATGTTATCGGTTAAATTAATTTCATGACAGTTAATCACTGAAGTCTACAAAATTCATTTAAATCAATCGGTGCTTTTAATTATACTAAAGTCTTTGAGAAACTAATTGACCTAATATAATATTAAAATTAATCAAAAGTCATGGTCATACGTATTAAAATCTGACATGAAATATTTAATCATATGAAAATACAATTTTAATTGAAATTTTCTCTCTTATATCAATTTGATAAATATCTTAATCATCAAACACGCATTTTAATTGCATGTCTAATTTTGGTTTCAATATTTAATTTTAATACTATTAAAATTGATTAAAATCTTGAAGTGTCGATTTTAATTTTGATTATTTTTTCTTTTATAGGATCATATTCAAGAAGTTTTAAACAAATGGGAACAAATCGACGACGAAATTTGGGCGAAAATTATCTGTATGGAACGTAACAGAAGGGTTGCCAAGGCTTACGCTCGAGCACCAGTTCTTACCATCAACGGGTCAGATGATGGTTTCGATGGATACAGGTAAATCTCATTTAAAATTCACCTAAATTTTTAAATTTAAACGGAACGTGTTACGTAAAAAAACGTAATTATAAAATATACGGGAATGATTTTAAAATCCGGATATGGGTCGACCTTTAGCAGCTTCTCATCTTTTTTAATATGCTAATGACCTTTTTCGGCTTCATCTATAATAATTATGTGAATATATGATGAAATGTATTTAGGATGATCGATACAAATATTATTTCTCCTCACGATTTCAATGAGGTTAATTGAATAACAGTTAATTAGTTGAAAGAACTAAGGGCAAAAATTAATTTAATACGTTTTTAATATATTCAGCTACTGGTATTTTGTTGCTTGTCTATTTCTGTTGCCCATCTCAAAGCTTTAGTGTAGTTTCTTCAGATATACCGACAACAATTTAATTGCTTCAAAAATGGTTAAAACCTATTTTAATTAATGAAAAATCAGGATAGCCTTTTGAAATTTAATTTGTCTAAATTTTTATATTATGGAACAAATAATGAACAGCAAAATCAAATATAATTGGTTTTTCTCATTAAATAAGGCTTTTGTCCAAAATTGGGTTCAAATTTGGGATCTTCACTGTAGAAAAATATAAGTCCAATTAAAATTAAATGTCCAGTTTCGGAAAAAATTAAGAAAAAAGGTTTTTTGGAACACCATGGTCTAATTTTAGAGCCTTCAAATATTTCACCTTATTAATACTCTTGTTAAAAATTATTGTTTCAAAATCTCCCTTTTTTCTTGATAAACTAAGCTAGTTAATCCCCAGCTTTCGTTAAATTTTTAATCTAATATCTTGGATAATAATTCCATTTTTTCATTTTGATAATGTTCTAAATTGCTTGAAGATCTTGAAGATTTCGATTTTAATTTCGAAATCCATGTCTACATACTTCCATTTTAGTTTAGAGATGCTTTACTAAAATTTAAACTAAATTAAAAAAAAATCAAGTTCATATAGTGTTTGTGTATTTAATATTATACCTTTTAGAGAAGGTTCTCGTTATGGAAACCAGTTCTATCTATATGTATTTGGGATACGCATTATTGAAAGGTCACGTCTGTGTATTTTAGCGTCTGCTCTCAAAGTATAATAAATATTCTTTATATTAGGCCATCCTTTTCAATTTTACAATATTTGTTTAGTTCAGTTGAGGTGTCAGCAAATAAAAAGCTTGTTTTTCTTCTTGCCTCTTAAACAAGTTAGTTAATAATGGACCACGCTAATTACGAAAACTTAGTTTTTGCGTAACTAAAAAAACCTCGAAAAATCAAATAGCAATAATATAAAATCTCTGTTCTTGATTACAACCTTCTTTGGTAATGATAAATACGTACTCAGTTACTATATCACTTTAGTACAGCCAAAGTTACTCTTACGTTAGTCTGGAAAGGATTCTTTATTTAATTTGGAAACCAGTTCTAACTAGAGCAGTTTGTAGCACAATTTCATCTTCTACGAGGTTTCATATTGTGTTTTATGCTTCTTTATATTTAGCTACAATGCAAACTTTTATCGAAGAAAAGTATAGCTAGAATCAATCTGGCAGACGGTAGTTAAAAAAAAAACTGAAATTCAATACAGAAAATTTGACCTTTCGAGGCCGTTGTCTCTTTTGTTTAAATTTTTTTTTTCGAATTTTTTCATAATTTCGCGGTCGAATTCGCACATAATTTTCTTTTTGGTGGGTGGTCGGCCTAATATTATCACGTTTTGCGATGAAACGATACAAAATATAGGAGAGAGAAAAATTCTATGAATATGATTTTTCATCTTTTTCTTCTTTTCTTGGTGGTTCACGACGCGAAAAGAGTTTAAACACGATCTCACACAGGCCATAGAGTGAAAAAAAGGGTGAAGTTTTACTTTTAGCGTGCCTTTAGTCTAACTAAAAAATAATATATCTAGCACGAATCATCTGTTTTTAAAATTGATTTTTAGGAATTTAAATATCTACAGTTTATTCACCGATAAAATTTTTTTTTTTGTCATAATTTTTTTCGAATTCTTATGAATTATATATTTTAGTTTTATCATACTATTAAAACTATGCAATTATATTTCTTATATAGAATTGGTTTATGCGGATTCGACAATCCAATGAGAGATCCAAAAACCGAGGATGTTAAAAGACACATTGGACATGTGAGTACCGTTTCTTTTTCTTCCAAGGGGGCTGACACTCGCGAACTCTGGTATTCAAAATTTTTGAACTCTTTCTACTATCAAAGCTGAATTCGGAGCTCATAAGAATGAGCTGTCATAGCTGAACACAGAACTCAGGTGTTCAACGAATAAGAGTGTCTGACTCCTTTCTTCTTAATAAAAATACTTACAGCATACTTAGAGAATCATCATAGCCTCAAAGCCCCCCCCCCCCCCTCAACTATCGAATTTCGAGTTTATAAAATTGCCAATCCCACAACAAATTTCTTGAAAGATTATCTATTTCAGACTGGTTTTGTTTAGGCCTAACCCTTACTTACGAAAAACCTTTTTGAAAGTCAATATCCAAAACATCTTTTGTATATTGTATGGTCATATATGTATTTTTTGGGATATTTTAACATTATGACCCCATTTTATTTTTCCTCGTACCGCCCTGTAACCTAGGTCCCTCCACAATACCATCTTTAAAATAATTTTAAATTCCATAAATCCCTTTTCCAAAAATCGTTGTCCTATTTTTATATACCGGTATCACCCTTTTCTTTAAAAAAAAGTTAAAAAATAAACGATTGTGATTACACCTCATCGTTCAAGGATCAAAACATTCTATATTATTAAAGGTTTATTTCTTATTATTATACGTAAGATGTTTCTTTAAAAAAACTACGAAGATGGACTCATCTAGTAGTTGGTACAATGGCAAAGGTTGAGGCAAAGGGATACGTAATGTTATATCTAGTAAAGAAGATAGTTTAACCCCCACTACCAGCTTAGCCCAGATTAGAATTAGAAGAATATTATACGGAGGTTAATGGTTGTCGTGTTTCAAGATAAAGGAAGTGATTTTTAAAGGATGAATGAAAGAGAAGTGTTTCAAATCTGTAAATTAGTTCCCCAGACTTGGTACAAATTGCATGTATCATATAAATTAATTTCATATTTTTAGTTTCCAAACTATTTAAATATAACTCACTGATATCAAATCATAAATAAGAGTTAATAATTTAAAAAGAATATTAAAGTGGACCCCATCAAACCGGAAATAGGTTTAAATATTCTCTCGTGACGTCAAATCGCACAAACGCGATTGGTGCGAGGGAACATTTTCAATATTAAGCAACTCGACGTTTTATATATATATTTTGTCAAAAACATTTATATCAATTTAAATAGTTTATCCTGAAAACGATTTGGTAAACTTCATAAATTGTTTGTTGTCCATTTTGTGACATAATTGGTCTCATTTTGAAGATCTAATTGAGCTCGACTAGAATTTCTTAGCAACCAAAATCCTCATTTTAAATGAAACGTGTTTCCTAACGAAAATAGTTTTTTTTTCCTTTTTCATAACCCCTTGTACCAAAGCTTGTATTATTTTTTCTTTACTTCCGTTGTCGTTGGCTTCTGTATGTTAAAATCCTACCGCAAATTGTTTTCTAACCCCATGAATAAGAAGCCTTTTTCGTGAGTCACATCGTGCGTTTCCCTACGATTTCCCCCTATATTATGTTGTATCAATCGTTCCTGAAAGCATTACTGAAGCTATTAATCTCCTTATGTTCCCTAACTTGTTCCAAGGTGATTTTTATGAACAATGTTTGTCTTTAAAGGAATAGTGCAGTATCGGTACGTCAAAATCTTTAATAGCGGTTGATTTGTAGAGAAAAAGCAAATATGATAGACCAATCATACATTTTCTTCTATTCAAAGTGTTCCAATATTATTTCTGACCGCTAGCTAATCATTATACTATAATTTTAAAGAGCGCGTGGTTTATCACTAATCTAATTTGGATATTAGTTAAAATACGCCTTCAATCTTGCTTATGATAGTTACGAAATAAAATCTCTCAGTAAACCGGCCTTACATAGTAAAAATTAAATTATTCAAAGCTTGAAATTAAGTTAGTTATGAATCTTCATATATATCGAAAAAAAACTATTCTACAACCCTGACATCATTGAATAACAATTTTTAGGGTTAGGAAATGAAACCCCTTAGAAGTGTAGGTTTGCCTATCCTCCAAAAAAGCGAGCTTTATCGGGCTACGCTTCGTTAACCGGATGTTTTATACTTTCCTATATCTAAAGTTCCTAACTCTTTTGTAAAATAATGCACCCCCAAACCTTTTTCAAAGTACTAGGGAGATCTCAAAGAATCTCCTCTATTCAATTTGTACACGGGTATATATCTAAAATTCCGTTACGCAATTTGTTGTTTTTTTATATATAATTTTTTTTTAATGAATAGCATACCTTTGTACGGCAGATTTAATTTTATATAGCTTATCTAACAAACCATAAACCGCGATTCAAGCATTAAAGTTACATGCTTAACCTTGGGTACCCGCAGTTGAGGTAATATTGAACCATTGATTTGTTTTTTAAAGGAAGAACGAAGCCTGACAATTATTTTTTTCTATCAATCCCATATAGTTAATATTTCCCTTATTCCCTAGTAAGAAATTTACGAACTAAAAGGGAGGGTGATGAGGGAAAGAAGCCTTTTTTTGACTGATACAGCTTCTAAAAATAAGACTTATTTACTTAGAAAAAACTTTTTTGAAGCCAAAGTTAGGGAATCATTTTGATTAGCCGGAGGTTCCCTTTTTAACTGAATATCAAACTCTTAGTCTTTTACGATTTTTTGCACAATTCAGAGATATTTCCAAATGTTTTACTATACGAACAAGTCCTCATTAAAAAGTTTATTTTCCTCTTCATCTTCCCTTTAACTAGAATCTACGGAGACTTAAAAAGCACGCGCGTATTCCGACAGCACAAAATTTTAAGCTAAATGTTAAGAGGCTTGGAGACAGTTTAATTTTGCATGGCTACTTGTTAAGCCTACTTTCCCAGTTCAAGTTACAATTTATTTCTATTTGAATAATGGATGTTTCAAGACTAAGTTGTCCCGCCTCATTCTCACTTTAAAATAAAATACCCAGAAAAAACACCAATTTTAAATTTACCACAAATTCTTCAAACGTATACCCCGAATGATTTCGTACAATAGATCCTTATTTTTTGATTGTATTATAGTGAATTTCACCTTGACTTGTCGGCACGAGTAATTAGAGTTAGTGACCATTCTGTAGTTTTACACATGCTATCAAATTAAGATGAAATTACCCATATTTCTGTGTAGATGGTTTTCGAATTTAAAACTTGTGGGTAAAAGAAAACTTGAAATTTAAATTTGTGATTCAATTTTATTTTGATTATATTATGATTATAAAAAGCTATGAAAAATGGGTGTTTATTCGTATCTGATGATATTTAATATATTCAGTTTCTTCCTATATTTTCAATAGAACCCGATAAGCTTCTTATTTATGGCTTGTTTGGAGATTTTTGAATTTAAAATTGGTAACTACTTTTATAGAATTTTATTTTTTGATTGGTGTTTTTTATGGATGAAAATTCGAATATATTGAGTACCGGTTGATCGTCCTCTTCGGTATTCATAAAATCATAAAATTGGTCGGCGCATGCTCCGAAAAAAAATGTTGTTTCTAATAACTTTCACCCACGTTTCATTCCTGTCGCGTGAAATACTAGTAAGTTTCGTGGAGCCTTCAAGGAATTTTAGGCGGAACTTAATTGGGTATTCTAGTTGATAGCTTATTAGTTCCAAGTAACAAATATTTACACCCATTTTAAGGCTATACATTCAAACACTTCATGGTGTTAAACCTGAGATTTTTTGTTTCTTCGTTCCTTCAACCCCTCAATCCCAAATTCGCGTAATCAATGCATATTTTATAGTAATGACACAAGTATTAGTTAATCAAATTTGCAAATCGCCTGTACAAATGCTATGAACTTGGAGCCATGATTTTCAAAACCTTTCCCTCGACCTCAACCAAATATATAACCCTACCTTTAGCCTCAAGTTAATCATCTTAAATTGAAGTAATCGTCGTTAAATTGTAGTAATTTGATACTAAATTAACAAAATATTTATTAGATTACTTTAATGATCAGGCGTCTCATCTTAGAAAATATTTAATCGATATGTTAGGGTTATCGCCGCCTCCTAGTAATTTTTTTAATAGCGGTTCTATGGAAATCTCTTAATAGAAAAACACCTATTCCTGTTCGCTGCTCGCAAACATTTAGAGCCCAAGTGGGTGTGGAGCTATTGACCCCAAAGTTTCAGCCAAAATCACTCTTAGGCTTCCTATCCTACGTGACTCTATCATTAGGTTTGTTCCTTATGAAATCTTCGAGTGGTTTTGAATAGATCTTTCTCTTTCTTTCGCAAAAAAACAAAAAACAAAAGATTCGAAAAAATTAAAATATTAGCTTTCTCTTCGCCTACTTGTTAAGGTTCTTGAAAAAGGGTTGGATGAACTTCAAAAAAAAATTTCGTGAAAGGATCATGAAGAATTGGTAGAGATAAAAAATTCGGAAAAAACCTTCATAATCTTAAATAAAAAAGAAAAATTAACATTATTTATAATTTATAAATAACATTATAGATACATTCCTTTAATAATGTATCTTTGAAATTTAGTTTCTTGTAGTTTAAAAGTGTAGGGGGAAAGTTTTTTTTCTTCTAAAAAATGTAGAGAATGTGGCAACTAAACCAGGTTTTTAAGTAAATTAAATCTTTAGTGAATGAGTTTAAAATATTTTTCAACGAGGGAAATTATTAAGCCTAAAGTTGCAACTATACAAAGGCTCTAAAATGATTAAATTCTTAAAAATGGCATAAATTGGGCGGCAAATTTCAGTGTGATGTTTGACATCAAAATAATTACTTTCGGTATCATTCAAGATCGTTTTTTTTTTTTCTACGACCAAACCAAATTCAAATTAGATTCATTTTTATTTCATTTCTCATTGCCTTAGGCGAGTAATGGAGCCTGAGAAGTGTCGGGAGAATCATTAAGAATTGATATTTTATGTATAATTTACTTTTACCAAATCTTCGATTAAAATACTAATTAAATAGACAGTCATCTCTAGAGAAAATCTAGTCCAAGTGATACCGTCACGGTTTTTAACCAACTCCTGACTTTCATGACTTAATCCAGAAAGTCCTACCTTTCGCGCGAAAATTATCGTTAATTACGTTCCAGAAATAAAGTGTTACATATCGGGAAATAAAATTACCCTTGAATGTATATTTTTCATATTGAAGTTTCTTAAAAACGTGTGAACCCAGAGGTATACAATTTTGAATATGGCGTTTCAATAGAATGATAATGAAACTAAAAATGTAATCCATATGCATTCGAAAAAATCAACCTCACTTTAACTTCACGTTAGGCTGTAGTCTTTTTCAAGAAGATTACAATGTAGCGAAAGTTAAGGCGGACTAACATTATAATATTAAACCTCATAAGAATAAAAATAGTTTCGTGACTTCAATATGGATTCTTATTAACATCAGTAGCATATTTTTATTTTTTTTAAGCAAATCAGAATTTCGACAACACCCAATCTCAATCAATTTTAAACGAGACTGGTTAAATACAAAATTAAAAACTCTTTAAAAACTTGAATATCGCCTACGTACTGATAATGCATTGACTCCAGCATCTCTTCTCAGTATTGCCTTTATCAAAAAAAAAAGTAATTTATCTAGTTTTTTTTGTCTAATGATTTTAAAAGAAAATCCTAAGATTCGTGTAGTGACAAGATAGTTCTATATCAAATGAACAAAATTCCCTAATTTAAACGTCACGTAGACCAGCTAGCTACCATGTCTTTTTTTGAAGGTCGAATTCTTTTTTGGATACTTGGTACCGACCAGGAGGAGTTACGGTAGGGTGGTAACTCTCAGCGTCACCCGACAGGAAAATAAAGGCCAACAACCCTCAGTTGGCTTTAAAAGCCTTTAATTCTAACCTCCAAATATGCAAATTAGACGGTTTTTAGCTCTTTTTATTTCCCCACAACCTTCGAATGACCCAGACGCTTTGATGTTTCTCCTATTATGTTATGTAACTTTAAACTCCATCTAAAGTTGTACTGTCACCATTTTTCAAAGGTTTAGTTTTAGTTCTTTTCATATACAATATTTGAAGCGTTTTTAAGAAACTTCATAATTAATATTTTAAAAACATTGATTATATTTTATTCGTTTGTTGAATTAACTTGGACTTTATACAATAGACACCTATCTTAAAGGCCTAGGTTTTCTTCTGCCTGTAACCTGCCTGTTTCACTGGAAGTGGGCTCACCTTCTGAGCTTCCCTTTTGGGTAGAAAGGCAAGAGAAAGCCTAGAGGGTGAGTTTGTTTCCAGGGTGACAGGCAGAAGTAATCTTAGGCCTTTAATAGATACAAATGAATACCAAAACCTGGCCTTCATAATCGTCCTCTAACGACAAACAGAGGACGGTTATTCACTTTGGTTGTCTATCTTTATCTATTAAGGTAGTTGACCATTACTATTAGTCCTTACTGGAAATAGCTTCATTAACCATAAGTTTCAAAAATGAAATCTGGATTAAGTAATAAAAACAATAGTTCTAATTTAACTTTATTAAAATTAAAACATTTCAAGCTCTTTCACTAGTCCTTAGATTATAATTTGTTAATCTGGCACCACTTCTCCAATACTTAAGTCAGATATAACGTCAATATAACCTTCTAACACAGCAAAATATTTCAGAAAAATTCTAATTACATGTTAACTATTAAACGCGTAGTTTCCTCCCCTATATTATCTTAACCATCATCATCATCATTTTTTAAATATTGCCATGTAAAATGTTAGTTCGACCATTAATCTGCTAGCGTATATAATTACTGTAAACACAAAATCACATCTGAAAATTCAAAATGTAACCATTAGAAACCTCGCCCCTTGTTACTAACCCCAGAAACACTAACTGGCATCCTTAAAATGTTATAAACACGATATTATCAATATTTATAGGCTAATATTTTAAAGTAATGATATTTTTCAGCCTTAGTTTCTTATCATTCTAAATTAACCCTTTTTGAAAAAGAGGTTCATCCCACGTGTTATGAAGAAATAATTTCTAGATTGGCGTCATTCGGTGTCAGCGTAAAATATTTTAGTGCCTCGCTGTAGTCATTAATTTTATAACCCTTTTTTTTTCGGCGAATTTTATTAAAAATCCAGGATCTCTTCCCCCCCCCCCCTTGTCTGATTGAACAGGATTGCCCGTTTTTTGGATGTTAATCGAGTCGCATTCCAAAATTTGAAGATGGAGCAAAAACCCCTTTGGATTATCAAAATGTCTCTGGGAGAAAAACTCATTTACACTTTTCGAAAGTTACTTGATTCCTAGATTAAAACCAGTTTTTTAACGTAATATTAACCCTTTCTGTCGCTGTTAAAAGGGAGACTGAAAGGGAAAATCAAAGTTGTTTTCTTTGGCATTAGCTTTTCCACGTGTACTTCTTAAATTTGTCGTCATATAATTTATTACCTATTAATTTCAAGCCACTTTCTTGTTCATTTACATAATTAGAACCTTTGACCAATCCGCGTTCTTCATTTTACATTTAAGTGGAATAAAACCTATCAGGGTATCTAAGCCTTACTCTCGAGTACTTGTTCTGGTTTTAAACCTATTAATTACAAGATGCGGCCCTTATTTTTAATGAAATGATCATTGTGACGTCATAAAATCGAGCAATACTTCTTTCATTAAGTGATATTTTTCAATTAAAGAAATTAAGAAACCCAGAAAATAAATCGACCTTTTTATCTTCCCTTTAGTTACTTGATAAATTCGATACTTAAATTTTTCGTTACGAAAAACTCGTCTTTCCGACACTTTCTCCCGATAATTTAACCGATTATTTTTTTTACGCGAGTCGCTTGCAGGACTAACCCATTGCTAGCAGCGGATAATGGGTTGGGTAGAGGGGTCTTAAGAAAGAGGAGGAGGAGGAGGGGAACACTTTCTTGGTACATGATTATTTTAACGAAAAACGCGCGCGCGAACGCCCTAGATTAGTCCGGGATATATAATTTGGATTATAAAGTATAACATTTATGACGCCAAATATTTCGCAATCTCATATTTTATATAGATATATACAAAAATTTAATACATCAATGCCTTAAAGGCTTAAATAAAATAAAAAAAGACCCCACCCAAAGTTTCCAATACAGTGGTACAGGAATTAATTTTATCTAGAAATTGTGGTTTTATTCAACTAAAAGTTGTTTGACAAAAGGTGATTGGGATCTAATAACAACGTATAAAATTGTAGGATTAAAACCAGTACATTTTAAGTAACTGCGGGCTCGGAGAGATGATAGATAGTTTTTTCTCGCTCTGCTCATGCTAGACCGCGAGGTTTCAGACTCGAGATATTCCCGGAGAAATATAACCCTATTGAAATAGGAGTTTTATTGGCTGGCTAAAATAAGTGTGTTTTCTATTACAGGCAGGAGGGCCTCGCTAGTCCTAGACATTTTTATTTTCTGTTATTATTTGTTACAAGTTAGAAAAGTTGTTCCCAAAGAGACGCGTAATATTAAATATTTATGCCGTCATCATTTAAATTAAACTTAGCGTTGTGGCTTACCTTAAAACATTAAAATTTAATTATAGTTCACAAAATCCGAAACTCTTACAAAGCCCACAGGGGATCTAGTTCATCCTTTCGAAATAAAAATAAAGATATGGTATGAATGAATGTTTATACATTTGATCATCATTATATATTCCTCTTGGCTAGAAAGTAATTAACAGTAAAAAGTCATTCCGTTGCTCATCAAAAATACAGAAACGGTCTTCTCCAATGAACCCCTTTTTTTCGGGAACTTTTGTGGCTCAATCATTGAGACATATTATATAGATATATAGAAATTTAAAATCCAAAACCAGTTTATAGCATTCGTATTTCGCACCCGGCCGTGGGCTTATAATATTCTTTTCGTTTGTTAGTTGAAGCGATTTAATCAGTATATAGAAGAGACCCATTTCATTTCGTTATAATATCTAACCTGTTTTTATCCGTACCGGAGATATCACACCGGTACATCACCTTCGTTTATTTCATTTTTTTAACTCTCCTTAATGACGACAGTTTTAATTCTTTTTAAGATTTCTTAAACAAATCAAACCGGTCTTTACTCGCTTTTTGTCACTCAAATAATATTTAATAAAAAGCGAATTAAACTAATTTTAAGCACCCCTATATTATCTGCCGGTAATAATAATAATATACCATTACTTTATATTTTTAAATTAAGTTCGTGGGCTTGTAATCCTTGGCCTAATATTTCACGCTAAATAAATTAATAGTATTAAAACCTCTTACGTAATCAACAGGATACGGAATTTTTAAAAGTGGTCTAATTCCATTGGAAAAAGTGTCTTAAAATTCAATGTGAAACTACGATGTTAGAATAAATAGGCTAGTTTCACACAGTTATTGGTGTTTAAATTAGTTTCTGAAGTTTGGTTCAGTTTGCTTTTAAGTGGAAGTATTTAAACCACGAACCAATCGGATGAACCCAATGGCTCCCGCCTTCAACAATACATATTTCACTTTATATTTTGACGGCGTCGCTCTCGCCATCTGGCGATATTTTTATGAAACTCAATCACGATAGTACTGTTCAATCAAGCAGGATCAGACAAGGAGAGGAAAAGTGGGGACGGCGCAGTTCCTACTGCGTCGGCCTAAACTCCCACTCTGGGAGAACGGGGGTAGAGATGTTTCGTGGTAAAATGTTGTCACGTGGGTAAAACGGATCCTTTATGAGACGCGTAGTAGCCGACGACGCTAGTGACCACGTGACAACAGTTTACCTCGAGAATTTCATATCCCCCTTTTCCACCCGAGTGGGAGGTTGGCTCTTCTAACTCAACGCAGCCCCACTTTTCCTCTCCTTGTCTGATCCTTCTTGGTTCAATGTTGTAATAAAATTTACCATACGCTTATATTCAAGGAAAATCCAACCTCTTCCGGTTATTAACCAACCCCTAATTTGGTCAGTAATCTAAAATTTGTCACAACCCTGGTTATTAAATGTTACCATATTCGTACTTGCATCCTTGGATGTGTAATAAATATGTTACCATGGTACTTTTGTCATGCATGGAGAATTACTCCGCCTTTGAGAGTTGAAAGGCGGTTATGGAAAGGTGACTGCAGTGAAATGTTTGCTCTTCACTTTTGCTCTGTTTTGCTGGGAAAAAACTCGATACTGTGCGTATTTACCTTTTTCACAATAAAAAATAGAGCAAAAATAGGGCCCCCTGAATAACTTTTAGAAAAAATGAACCCAGTTGGCTCTCAGTACTTGCTCCATGGTTCTTACATTCATGTTTGAAGCAGCTTCTTGTTCAGAAACTTTGGTCTCCAGTTCTTATTGCTTCATGGTAGCAGGGGATAATCGTTTTTGCATATCATTGACTCTAAAGCCATTAAAATTTGTCTTAGCGTTAGGTTTATCTTGAACACGGTGAACTCATTAAGGTATTATATATATATATAAAGGTGTAATGAAACGTCGCTGGACTAATTTATTTAGTTAATTTGGATTCTTAGAAGATTTTTAATTTTTTTTTAGAAACTTAGTATTTTTGACCTCCAATATTTTTTCTTTTGTTTAGATATAGATATGGAAATGTTAATGATGAAAGCAAACGAGTTTTTTCACCTTCTGAAATTACTGCCTGTAAAAGTCTGGTATTTTCATAATTGTTTTTATATATATAAAAATCTTAGTATTATAATGAGCTTGACCGAATAAAAATGCAAATCAAAATATTCTGCAGATCGTTTCATCACGGGGCCATATTCCTTCCGTCATTGTTTGCCCTTATACTAGAATTTTTTTTTTTTTTTTTGTGGGTCGAGTTTTCTGTTCCATAAAATGTCTGGGAATGTTATTCAATTCGTTCGAATAACGAATAAAGTTTTAAAGATATTTCGACCCAAATAACGTTGTTTTTATTTCGCACAGAAATTGAAATAAGCTTGGCCCTTGCAATTTATAAAATTATCATCAAGAAAATGAAAACGATTTTGCATTGAAAATTCAAATGAAAACCAACTTTTTCTCATAACGTATTTTTTTATCCACTGACCGCGTAACAATGATTGTTTATTTTTGACTGCTTTAAAAAAAATGGAAATCAGATGAAATTACCGTCCAGATCGTAGATTGTTTTGACCCAGTTTAACACTTTCCCAAAGACCTATACAAAAAATATTTCAAATGATTTTTACAGTTTAAAATATTCAATAAGACCAAGTAAAGGTCAACTGGCATTGCTCTAGATCTGTTATATGGGATTGGCAAATTATAGAGTATGATATCATTGGCATGAGGCTAGAAGTAATCAATTTTTTCCATGGATAACCCGGTTTTATATAAGTCGGGATGTTAGGTCTTCCCAACCTTGCAATACTGATTTTATTGAACATGATGAACGCCATGATACTAATAACGTAACTAATATAAATCCTATGAAACTACTATCATATTTTAATATTATTTTCACAGACAAGAAATCGTCTATAATCCAATACCTATATGACAAAAGCTTACCACAAAAATGCCCTCTGCTATTTTGTTTATTGATCCCTTAATCCCCTAGAAAAGTTAACACATTAATCCATCTTTGTTTTGATAGTAATTGTTTCTAAACAGGAATAATTGTTCTTTTAACAGGGTGTCAAAATCAAGATGGACGACGCGGGTAACATTATGATCAAACGAGTTAGTAAGAGCAACGTCTATATCAAGGAAGTCCATCCGGAAGACAGTAGTCACTCGTCCGACGTCATTCGACTTAATGGACAACTCGAATTGGAAAAACCTGTTAAGGTATGTAAAGTCTTAATCGATTTGTTTTTCTCCTTCTTTTCCATCATTCTTACGACACAATCCTTCATTTCTCTCGTAATCCTTCGAAACATTAAATTACGCGTTGTCTATTGTTGTCGTTTTTAGCTTTTCGATATCAAGAAATTCCAGAGTAACGTGTCGCGCGAGTTGAGGAGAGCTTACCCGGATCGACGTAAGTTGGAGAGTCAATGCGTTTGCATCGTTAACTTTGTCAAGGACGCCAACGAACTTCTCGACTGCCCCTGTTGGGTCATGATCATCAACATTGTCGCCCTAGACATGCTCAAGTCGAAATTGCCCATAAGTAAGTACCATATTTTATGAAGTAATATTTACCTCGTTTAAATTCTCCCAATTATATTTTTTTTTCTCACTAATGGGGGATGAGGGAAACATCCTTCCAATTTATTTCTAATTTTCTTCCTCGTTTTTTATTATCATCATAATGCTTAAATAATTTACAAACGACCCATTAGAATATGATTAATTAGACTTGACCCCATTTGTTCTCCCCCAAACTCATACCATAAGCGACATTGAATAATAATATTTGGGTTCATGTGCCACATATTTACGAACCTTTATTATTATTAGTATAGTTTCTATTTTTAATGAGTGCTTATTTACTTTAGATATGTAAGACGTTTTTATTTTATTATTTTAAAGTGATTATAAAACTTTAATCTTCTAGAAAATTATACCTAAGGTAACCTAGTTATCAAATTGTTTCTAGAAAAGGTTTTACAATCACTTTAAATTAGAAATTTAATGAGTACAAATATTTGACCCGCATATCTGACAATGTGTATCTCAATCAGTTTTATTTAAAAAAAAAAATCGCTGTGGTTTGAAATTTTTTATTTAGCTCTTATTACAGCCGTCGTAATCTTAATTAAACAATGAGGGTCTATTCGAGTTCATATATAAATACGTTATATTTGAGAGGTGTCCTACAAACCCGCATATACTTGAGAGTTTAAACCCTGGCTCATTCTTTATTCAAACAAACTCGCCAAGAATTGATTGACTATTTTTAACGAGAATAACTCTTTAGGAATAAATTGGAAAGCGATTCTTTCTTTATCCTATTGTTTACTTCGTTCTGTTCTTACTCTCTCTAAATCACTCTAGAAACTCTTTGAAGTATAAAGTTAAATAATCGGTTATCAGTTCGATCAAAAATAACTCTTTTTGTTTTAAAGTTTAGGAAAAGTCTGCGCTCACGGTCCGTTTTTATCCTCCATTTCTTTTACTCTCCATCCTCCCCAAGTTCATTGTCGTGACGAAGATACCTATCTTTTATCTTTTTTAACTTTCCTCTTCGATATTCGTCCTAAACTGTACCAGTCTGCGAGAAGAATATAAAATTATATAGATATAGGGGAAAACCACACTCGTCTTAAAATGAATATTTAAATATAATGACTGCTTTTAAACACGTATCGCGGTTTTAAAAAGTTTACTAAAAACTTCTTATATAAGTAGGTGTGTTTTTAATACTATGTTTATTATAAGTAAGGGCTGCTTAAGCCTTTTTTCACACTTTTAGTTGCGTGTAATATCATAAGACCAGAAAGAAATGATGGAAGAAGTTAAACTCTATAATCTAGACAAATTTTATTAGATTTTATGCTGAATCACCTCTCATTTCTGACCTTAGTTTTTTTTGGTGATATTACGCATTACATACATTATTAGTCACGTGACATAGACCCCCATTAATGTTTGTAGTACACTCCCATTAAATTACACGCGTAATTTTCATATTATGTTAGTTAATTCAACTCTAGGTTGAACTAATGTATCGCCTCATCCGTGTTTTTAACGTATTACGTACGAGTAAGGCCCAGGGTTCATTCCACGATAATTTTATTTTTTTTAGATTGGTAAATGGTAATAAAAATAGGATGGAATGGGTGAAAACCCGCTCAAAACTCTTAGTAGTTTTGGTTAGGGAAAAAAAAAGCTCTACTAACCGGATCGGGAGTGAGTTGATTAAACCTTTCTCTCCCTCGATTCATGAATAATTCATAAGATGTACGTAACGTACCTCCAACACTGGCCAATACACTACGATGATATGTACCAATCGCGCTATGCCACAAAGTCGAAACTAATTCACCTCTAAGATAACTTTGGTTCAATTCCTTTCTCTGACAGAAGTTAACTTTATACTCTAAGAAAGGGTTAAATTAACATTTTCACAGTAAAATTCGACTAGAAAATGAAGCTAAATTCATCTATATCTTCTAACATTTAGGAATGATGTTACCAAACTTTAAGTCGTGGTGTTTATTTAATGTTAAAAACTTAAACTACACTTTTATTTACGGCCCATGTTTTCTATGGATAAATATACTTTAAAGTTTCTTGATCGTTTATGATCTATAACACACGCTATATAGGTAAAATTGCGAAGAAATTTTTCTTTCTCGAAACCAGCTTAGAAGTCGAATTATTTTTTGTTTTCTAATATCGAAAAGCCTGTTTTTGAAAGATTTTAAATTTAATTTTTTTAAACTTAAAAAAAAAAAACTTCTTTTGAAGAGGAGAGATAAACTTTGTAGGTTTTAAATTGAAGCCAAATTATCCCTAGATTTAAATCCATTGGGTTTAGTAACCCAAATAAAATATACTCTTCTGCGTTTCGCCTCCTTTTTTTATTAAAGATAGATAAGAAAAACACGCTTTCCCAGAGAATTAATGTGGGATTTCTTTGATAAAATCGTTAGTAGGAAAATCTTTCTTTTTAAACTTTCCTAAAACCACTTAGTTAATTCGTGAAACAAAGTAAGGTGGTTTTAATATTAGAAAAATGTTGTTCTTGTGGTCGTTAAGAGTAGGTGGACTTTAAATTAATTTTTTTTTGCTATTTTTCTCTTTCTATTTTTAGTATCGAAACGTCAAAGCGCGCCAAATTTGGCCAGCATTTTCGAACGTCCTCGACTTCCGGTACCGGAAGAAGATCCTTACAGCGTTCCGGGAAGTGGTTCAACGTCCGCTTCCTCCCGCGCTTATAATTCCAATTCCTCCGCCTCGACCTCTCCTAGAGAAGGCAAACCGCCACAATTGCCACCCAGGGATCCACCACAGGCCCCACATTTCGCCCTGCCTAAGGTGGGTCTGGTAAACTATAATCTTTCATTTCATCAATAAGCTCCAACTTTGGGGGAAAGTGGATTGAAACGTTCGAGTACTTGGGTGTTACCCCGAAATCCAACCAAATGCTCTTGAAATATAAGAAACATTTGATTTTTATTTTCTAATCATCGGTAACACCATAAGACAACTTTTATTTCTTAAGTTTATTCGAAGCTCATGTCTGGTAAACCATGTAAACTTATGCTGGCAGGAAAATTCTGTTTTAAAACTAGACAAATGGTGACTTACCTTCGAGACAAACCACTTAAAAATATAAAAGAAATTAAACATCACCTATTATTAAACTTAATTTTAAAAACATTTTCTTTCTTATCTTCCTTTTAGCCTGATTACGAAGATGAACGAAACAACCCTAACTTTAAAATTCCTTCCGTTCAACAATCGAGTCGCAAAAAGCATCCAGTCCGTCCAGGTAAATTCTCATTTTACTCCTAGTCTATTTCGCTTTTAATTAAGAAGAGCAAAGATATGGGCTTAAGACGAACAAAGATATAAGCTAATGTAGTCTAGCTTCGCGTCTGCTGCCAAATCAAATTGAAACCGACTATAGATATCTTCTCACTAAGCCTAACTTCTTGACGCCCTTGTCGTCATAGTATATAAAAGCCCATACATGGTTAAACATAATTTCAAAGACGCGCTCATTAAGTGAATTTATGGAATATGAGGGTTAACACCTTGTAGCTTTTTTTAAACGCGATGTTAAGTTTCATTCTTCATACCAAGTAGTTTGATCACCCTAATATTTTACTGTTGAAAACAAGTGAAAGTTTGGTATTCTTTTTAGTAAAATGAGGGTAACACTTTCTTTCTCTAGAGTAAACAGTTAAAACACACCCCATGACTGTGATGGGTTTTTGTACTCTGTCTCCTACACATTTTTTATGTTTAAAACCTTTCGGTAACCGGTTTCCTCCTCTGGAATAAAAAGTAATTACAGTTAAACCATTTCTCACCCTGAAAAGCTACCAAAAAAATCTGTATTGTTGCGGGTTTTAAAGTTTTAACTCAACAAGTCTTTGATTTTATACTTTAGCGTTCTAACATGAGACGTTACGCGTTCTTAGGCCTTTCTTTTACCTTTTTTTTATCCAAAGAAAGTTAGCTTTGTTGAAAGAAAGGGCCTCTCGTTCTGTCGTTCGATTCATTACTCGAGACGTTAACCACCTACGGGGTATATTTAGTATTAATAAAAAATGTATCGTTATCCTTATACCAAGACCAAAGAAAAAAGAATCCCCTCTTTTTTGGTATTTCACCGTTTTCGTTCAACTATACCTAGACTCGCTGTCATCTTAGATCACTAACAGGGTATAGAATAGCCTCGCGTTTCTCTTCTTAAAGTGTCGGGTAACGTTGATGCCAGAAATCACGAAAGAGTCAGACAGAGATGCTAACCATCTTGGAACGGAAGTTCCAAGACAGTCTAGGAAAAACAGAGCCCCACACATAATATATAAGTTCATCTTATGTTTGCAATGGTACTTGATGACAAGTAGGATAGTTTCCTGGTAGCTAGTGGTTGTAGGAATTTTTGAGGCTAGTATGCCATCATGGTATTGCGTATTCGGCTTCTATTGAATTACACTATTCGTATCGTTTCAAATATTTTCATTCTAAACCCGCGTTCCAGTTATCCTTAAGAAGTTCATTCTTAATTTGCTTCAAATACTTGGGCTTGCTTGAGTTCAAGATGGTTACCATAGTTTTATTAATAGAGCAAACTAGTCATAACTAAGTTCAGCATAATAATACCGACAAGGGAAAGTTCAGAGTGACGGCTATGGTAATGAAAACATTCTTTCGGTATACGCCCTCGCTCTTATTTCTTTCTTACCTTCAGATATTTTCAAATATATTTTGAAGGAAATTCTTATCCAAACAAGTTAGGCAATGTTTCATTCATTTTTAACTTTTCGACGTATTTCTATAGCGTGTGTAACTATTTTTGGTTTGTAACTAAAGACGGATAGTAAGAAGATTTATTTACCCCCTTCCTATCTCAATTGGACACGCGTTACCAATATACGTGACTAAACGTTCGTTTAAATTTGAACCAGTACATTCAAGGTTCTAAAGGGGTTGTTAGATTAGTCGTTTCAACTCTATTTCGTATTCAAAACTCTTCCTATGTGTAGTATCAAAGGTCGCCCATCTCTTCATAGTCCAACCCTAATTCAAGGAACCCGTCGTGGGTGGGGTTTCAATCTCGGGACTACGTGTCTGCGCCGCGTTTCGTAGTACCTGATTGGCTTCTAAAGCCAATCTACTTCAAGCTCGTAGATTGACGTAGCCATAAACAGGTTCCTTGATAAAAAAAACTTTCAACTGCCTTGGGCATTCCTATTGTAATTGGTTAAAAAAAAAAAGGCCTCTGGCTAAGTCCGAGTGATGAATACCCCAGCGCCTACCTCTAATTATAAAGTACCCTATAAGAATCCACTCTTTTTCTAAATGAATTAGTACTCGTGTGTTCCACACCCGTGCTAAATTTTCTTATCTGACATATTTTGTGATCATTTCCAATTAGCTACTGTCTCAGTCGGGATGAATGGGTTAGATTCTTCGTAAACTCCCGAGTCTAATCATGGTCTAACGAACTTTCGCACAAGGGGGGGAACTATGTTTTTACATGATCAGGTTTAAGGGTATGCACATCTCTTACATTTATATAAGTAGTTGTCCTTGAACCCTAGAAACCGAAAAAAGGGGTGAGAGCTTGCAATTACTCGCTGAAGCGGGTATTGACCATAATCTACATAAGTTGGAAGTTTTAGAACTTCTGATGAGAAGGAAAAACATCAAAATTGCTATATCCTTAACGAAGTTTGCAAAATTCTTTGCTTGGGGGATTAATGGCGGCAAAATGCGAGGCAAAATGATCCAATCCCAACCACAGAGTTGCCGAACGTGCCTCTCGTGCTCAAAGGGTTACGATTATATATAAAGGGGATATCGCTAAACAAAAATGAAAATTGACGTTAAAATGGCTTCGGGGTGAGAATGCTTACACCAAAGCCACGCTATCCAAAAAATTCGAGAATTTTTGTTTAAATCTTCAGCGTGCTGTTTATAAAGTAAGAGGATGAGGTTGATTGAACCCAGAATATTTTTGAAAGATGGTTAAATTACTTTGAAGTATAAAAGGATAAAGATAGGTGGGGAAGTGGTGGTTTAAGTTTTTATTTTCTCCCCTTCTTGATAAATTGAGATGAGATTATTTTAAAGTGAAAAGAAGTTGATACTAGAATCGGGGCATTAGAGGAATACTTTTATATCTACGGGTTAGGGCAGTGGATCTCTGGATCATTAGGTTTTTCGAAACCTGCCAGAGATTTTACGTGTCGTACATATAAACCTTTCGCTAAAGGGTTGAGATTCGCCGCTCGGAATTCTTTCGCGTCTTTAATTATTAATTATTATCTACAGTGGTAACCGGTTTTTAAATATTTCGTAATAGAATATTTTTATGCTACCGTTTCATTTAATGGACGCCTTTAAATTGATTTTATTTTTATTTTTTTGCCATTTTTATAGATGATCCTTATTACTGCGGTCTTAGCGCCCGAGTTCCAAACTTCGCTGCAAAGCGCGCTCCGCCAACTCAACAACAACAAGTTTTGCCACCGCAGCAGCATCATATGCAACCTTCCGTGTTCGCCCACCATCCAAATTTCGCCCACGTGGTCGCCGACCAACACGCCGCTCTTAGGAAAAGCCACAGCTCGGGCTATTTGAGCCTCTTGAGAAGTCAAGAAAGATCCTTGTTCGACTCCGGTCTAGGTGGTATGTAACCCTTTCTATTTAAATATATACTCTCCAATTCCGTAAGACCCAAGCTAGATGTGTAGAAAGTGAAGGTGGTGGGACCAGACTGGCTTCCCTAATGATTGTAATAAAGGACCAGGGGTTCGCTTACTCGTATATACTGAAGTGATCAGACCTAAAATCTTTGTCTATACTACATAAAAGTTATAGTGAAAATCAGGAAGAGCTAGTAACTTCATTACACTTATTTCCTTCTACCTGTTTTTCAATTCATTATATATAAGACAGTGTGCAAGCTGTGAGTAATATGCCTATGCAAATTAGTGTGGGTAAAACAAGGAGAAGGCTGATTAATAATAACGAGCATTTAACCGTATGCATTTTAACCAATTTAAAATTAAGTTCATAATTTTTGCATAATGGAACTTTATTTTATTCAAAATTCAATACGAAACTGATTTTATGGAGGAAGTTTTGAACACTCCAATCATTCAATTAACCTTTTGAATATGTTTGATAGAATCTGACAATCGTACTGGATCGAGCGAAGAAGAATATGGCCGTATTTATGGAAGAATAGGCATCCGTCCCGCACCAGCTATCAACAGCGTTTACCGACCAGTACGCCAAGTGTACGTTGGCGAGTGGGAATAAACTTTTTAATTACAACTTTTAAAAGAACAATCCAACAAACTGAATTAAAATATAATTTCTACTTAAAAAAATGAAATACTCCCTTTCCCCTAGCAATAAAAAAAATCTACGAATCCAATAGTGAAAAAACTGAAACATTACTCCCCTCAATATTATAAACCATTTTTATTCGTTTAATATCAACAAACTACTCTTTTATCCCCCATTCCTAATTCAAAACTCCCAAATAATGACACTGCCGTAACTGTTTTTTTTTATAAAAGTCATCGTGAACGCGGATCAAATGAATTTGTGATCAAAGCTATTTTTTTGACAATCGGGATTATTACAATTTCTTAATTTCTGAAGGAAAACTCAACTTTAATTTTTTTAATTAAAAAATACCATAAAACTTTACCCTATTTTTATAAGATATTTCTCAAGAAAATTACTGTTTTTCCAAGTAGTTTTTGTGTATAATATTGAAAAAATGGCCGACAAATTATTTAATTGATTTATAGGATTTAAAGTATTTAATGAAAAACTGATTGTTTTCATTAAATTAGTCGGCGCGTTTGAGATTAAATTGTTTTGAAGGCGTTTTTGTACCACGTTGATTTATAGACGAGTGCCAATAAGATTATCGCGTCACTCGCAACTCATAAAATGTCTTAAGTTTATCGTTTTATTTACCCTGACTTGAGACTGAATTATGACAGTGTTTTTTTTTTCGTAATTTATGAAAGAATGGATTGATTTGGTCAATTAAATCGCGAGTGACGCATTTTTACATAACCTGTTGATACTTAAAAAAACGAAATTGAAAAAAGTGTATATAAATCGTTTTTCTATGTAATAACGTTAAATAGGGTAAAATTCTTTTTTTAAATAAAAATGTGATTTTTCTTCTTTATTAAAAATAATTTATAATTCATTTTTCTGGTCGCAATAAACATTTCTTATATTCAGCCCGTACTGCCTGTGAAGGTCACTCACGGAGATGTCAATTTGGCGTCTGCTTCAGACTCAAGTTCAGAGAGTCGCGACTCGCCATATTGTATTGCTTTTCCTCCTTCATCCGCGATCTCTAATATCTTCAACTTCGGAGGAAATCCGTATATTTCGCCATGATGGATCATGGAAGTATGTTTCGCGAAAAAATAATTTGTATTCCACAATATTTTGCAGATAGAAGGGAAACTTAAGATTTTCTACTCCCGGTAAAAAACGTTAGGCCTCGTACGCTATTTTATGTCTTGTTAACTATTAGAAAAATTGTGTGACTAGACTCTTGTTTTATTGCGTCGTGATCAAGATTTTTTTTAATCGGTATAACATGAAAATTAGACGTAAATGACTTTTTTAACTGTGAAACAAATGTTAAAGAAGACTCGGGAATCCCAATTTGGAGTTTTGAACACAAGGCATCTGGAATCCAGGATGAAACAGGTAGGATTAATCGCTAAACCTTGCTCCTACATGATTATAGGAATCAAAGCCCACTTTAATACAAGGTCAAACCAAAGTTACTTGGGAAGTTGGAATTGATTTGTAGATCTATTTAATATCACCACTGCTGCGTAAAACTGTTAATTCGCGAAGAGGCAATCATCTATTTTAGCGAGAACTTGTTCTGGGAAGGCCAGCGAACTATGTCGATACACAAAGCGAACTCCCTATAGCGGTTCTCGCTATTTGTCCCAACTTTCACTAAGGCATGATCCGGTTTTCTTTTTGTCAAAGACAATCCGAGAAATAATTGTTTTTTAAACGTCGTGCAGTTCTACTTTCGCCACGGTTTCATTTTTATTTTTTTATATTCAAGCCAAACACTAACTTTTGTTTTCTTTAGCCCGTGCATGCTTTAGAAACTAATCGAAATTAGAAATCGAGGCGCTTCGAACTAGTACTAATGTCTTTGTTCACCGATATCAGTGGCCAAGTTTGATGAACCTCGACTTAGATTCGTGCAATAGAAACTTGCCCTATAAACAATCAACGTCACGTTTTAATATTAAAGGGGTAAAATTCTACGTGAAAATTTGCACAAAATCTATCTTTATAATCAGTAACGATGGAGGTATAATAGTTTTTGGGCTAGGATGATAAGGTCAGTATAATTTTGGGAGATTTCAGCACGTACCAATCTAGATTATACCTTCAATATCCCTAAGGAAGCATTGTTATATGAGGGAGCCAAGATTTTTATACACAGAAATCTCAAACTGGTTTAAAATTTTAGGCAGAGAGGGCAACTCCTCGCCACTGTTATTTATGATAGGTCCGATACCCAATTGTGATAAACCTCACGCATCGCAGGCGGATTCTTTTAATATGCCGTCAGTAATTTGACCGCTTTTAGACATTATTTTACACCCTTAAAGGGTTATACCATACCAATGGGCGTTTATATTTCATCCTCGCATGCCAACCGTGACGACCACATTAAAGAATAGAGGGCAATTTCAATCCTAAGGAAACTTGTCTTGAGAAATGAGATTAAACTAGGTATCTCGTTGGGGGTTTGAAACAAAGTTACGGTGTTTTTACACTAGCCATCAGAAGGTGTTGGGAACTGAGTTGTTCAAGATATAGTAGTGAATTTTGAAAACACAATTAGAATGAAAACTGGACCATGCTTATTTTGCATACCAGTTATTCAAATCAAACTCGTTATTAAATTGATCATATATTAGGGCAACAAATATTGGGAAATTCCTTACCCATTCTAGTTAATTGATATACCTGTTTGTATGATAGATAGTACCTTTTAATGAACTTTAACTGCACCCATTTTAGTAGACCATGATAGTTTAACAATTTTATCAAATTCGAGTTATATTTCGAGACCTGCGAGAGAACTAAATGATCCATAAAAATTTGGCTAAATATTAGTCAATTTTTCGTTTAAATTTGGAAAACACACCTTCTATTAACCAAAATTGACCTTAAAACTATTGTTCTGGTGAGAACTAGTTCTGTGAGATATTGGCAGAATCGTTGATTTCATTTCTGGAGCAGACTAGCTGTCTTCCCCTACCTCAAAATCATCAGATTATGGTTTTATATTACGAAGAATGGTGAAGAGATATTTTTGGGAAAATATTGTTCCGTAACTGCCCTGGCAATAACGTCCAGTCGTCCACACCCAAGTAAAGTTCCATGTTTTTGGCCTGAAACCACATTAAATAGTTGAATCCATGTACTCACAAGTACGTATGGCAGTGAAAACTACTTATAGGCTATTACCAGAAACTCTTTCGCTACTGAACCCTGTAAGCCGGCTTTGCTGCCGTTTATTATTGAGAGCCGTGGCTGCAGTTAACTAACAGCTTTCCTAGTTGATCCATTCTGTACTAACTGGATATAGCTAGTTGAAACCATCTGTGGACATTTTTATTCTCTTTGGAAATTATTCAAACACACTCGTTACATATATATTCCTAATCTATAATTATTAACAATGAAGAGCTCTCTTAAGTCTGTCTACTCTTTATCCATAGGAACCACGTCCGAGGTTTTGTTAGTTTCTATTTTTGCCACGGTTTACCGTTAGAGGACGCTTTTGAACGCCAGTTTTTGTTATTCATATTTATCTATTAATATTTCTAAGCCTAATATCGGAATTTTGAATTAGCTAGGCTTTGAAGCTAGAAAACGATTCATCCCAGAAAAAATATTCAGGCTATCCACCCTTAAATGTTTCGCTTGAATTAAGTTATAGTCAAAATGTAAGATAACGAATTTTCTCCCGTTGAGATAGTATTTATATAGATCTAATCTGGTGATTCTACTCTTTCTAAAAAAAAATTGACTCCCCCATACCTTGCGTGGTGAATTTTAATTCCTCTTGCACCGCGGCAATAGTCGTAACTCACACGAGAACCATGTTTACTTAAAACATTTTACGGATCTAGTGCTTTTAAAGAAAAATTATTCAGTCTTTATTTTCTTAGGCGTGTATACGATTAAACACCGCGAATAAAAAGTGAAAAACCTTTTTTCTTTTTCGACGTCGAAGGTTTGTAAAGTTATAAATCAATTTTATTCAAGGGACTAGCCCCTTTTCCACTCTTTCACCGATGATATGGGCCCACGAATTTGACGCTTTGACCCTTTATAAGTGTATTTGAAAACCCTTTGGTCACTCGCGAAACGAGGTGTGGGCTGGTTATAATAATCATACGACCATTCTCCTCCTACACAAGAGCAGCTGAAACGTTTCAAAAGCCGGATTTCTACGAAATTGGATTAATAATTGAACTTGATTTCGTGATCTTGGGTGGATATTGCTTAAGGTATTAAAGGATTTAATACATATTATGGGCTCTTTTCATCTTAGTCAAAATTATATTATGATCGATTCCCTTTATTATTAGAAATTAATTCAATTACATATAACGAAATATTTATGAGTTATGCAGTTTCTGGGTTGCCAAAGGTCAGGGAAAATGTGGGAAAATCGGAGAATTCGATATTTTGGGCCAATTTACAAATTGAGCCAGAACATCAGGGAATTGTATCGCGTGTCTCTAAAATGTGTCACCAATCCTGGGATTTTTTCAGTTCTTGAAAAGTAAATTCGCGTGTTTGAGGGGAATTAAATTTTGAATAGGCCCGAAATGAGTCAGGTTTTAGGTTTACTTCAAAATCAATTTGTATTTAAAAATTATGATAGATCCTTTTGGTGAAAGTTCACAAATTTTCTTAGAAAGTAATACACCCTTTATAATTGGTAACCTCTTGATTTTTCGCTATAAAGGTCAGCGTTCACGGTAACCAAGGTATTTCGAATTCACAATTAATCGCGTCTGATTAATCTTAGTTTACTGACATTTAACACTTAAACCTTTTAGTTTAGTAGTTTGTAATCTCTGAAATCTTACTTTTCTCTTGAATTATGAAAATATTACAACCTCTGACAGAGGAATAAGGAAATTTCCAACTATATTTCTAAATACTAAAATGCTAAGCGCCAAAAATATCTGGGCGGATTCCTACAGACTTAAAATGCGCCATAAAAAAACTCGGTCAAGGGTAAATTTTTTTCAAGTTGATATTAACTTGTAAAAGTAAATATTTTTTATGAATTGAATAATTTATTATAATATGAAGTAGATCCTATTAGTTTATTCCTTGAAATAAAGCAAACTTTCTTCTTAAACTATATAGTAATTATGTGAAAAAAATAATACCCCTTTCTTCAAAACAAAAACCCAAAAACATTTCAATGTTTTTTTTTCGTTTTAATTATTCAAAATTAATTACGAAAGATAATCAACGGTATTGTTCCAAAATATTCTATCTAGCTGTTAATAATTGCCCAATTTTTAATACCTTTTTACTTCAATTAGTTGATGAATTTAATTCTTGATTTGAATACCGGTTTATATTTTTATATTCAAGGGGAAAAATTAAATATTTATGAACAAATCCATTCGCTATAAAGAAATATTTCGACACAGGAACCATAAATTTTTCATACCCGTTTTTCGCGTATCTTTTAAATGTAAATGGAGGGTGTAAAAGAAAATTATATATTTTTTATTGGATCCATAATTGGTTAAATTAATTCCGGAATAGTAGGGTATTTGTTTCGAAATTAGGTTAATTAGAGATATGTTTCAGTTAAAACGAATCCTAATCGAGCACTTGGTGTAAAAAGTTTAATTCGTCGAGTTACGATTGAAATTTTAAGTTTAACAATTATTTAAAGGGAGAATGAAGCTTTATAGCAAGTTAAAAAGGACTAATAGGAGTTTTATATTTGGAAAATATTAATTTTCGGAAAATAATTTATTGGCCCACTTTAAGTTTGATAAAATTTCGATTCAATTAGTGGTTGTTAGATTTCTTTAAAGGTTAAAGGAACCTGAAGTAACCTGTAATGTAATATAACATACCTTTAAGTGAAGCTGTCACTAATTTAGGAGTTATTCTGGTTAAAAATTATTGCAAACATCATTATAATCCCATTTCACCCTCCATTTATTGTAAAACTGGTCCTAGTATTATAAATCTTGACTATTTTACTGTCCAAGCTTCTCCGTTATTTAGAATGAGAGGGAAAATACCGTCCGATGACTAGGCCAAAAATATGTGCCCTGAAATAAATTGTCTGTTCAGTTTGAGTTGATGTCAAGGAGAAAGAGAAGAAAACCAGTAATCTATAGCTATTTTAATATCACTCTTTTTAAATTTTTATATACCTTGTTAGAAATTACTAATACCATGTTCAAAGACACGTACCGAAGCGTCCGGTAGACTACCACTTAAAGGGAGAATGCAAGCCAACAACAAGTGATTTTTTTATCGATTCCTTGTCGTTTAAATAGGCCTAGTCCAACAGTAAAAAAAAATTACAAACACATATTAAACTAGAAATAAATTTAAAACTTACCCGGAAAATAAGCTTAGCTGGATTCATGGAGATCTTGTATTCTCCACATAAGGGCCATCGATCAGTGTGATTGGTCGCTTGTACTTATACAGTGAGTTCAGGATATCTTTATGAATCTATCTAAGCCTATTTTGATGGTAAGTTTTAAATTTATTTCTACTTTATTATTTGTTTGAAAAAGGAAAAAAATCAGTTGTTGTTAGGTTGCATTCTCCCATTATGCTTAGGTTTGCGTCGCTGAACTCAGCCTAAGATGAATTGCTCTGAAAAACCACCTTCATTATTTTCTTAAAAACACTTTTACTCTGGGAGTGGGAAATCTAGACTGGAACTGATGCAATAATTATTTTAAAAGAAGTTCTTACGATGCTGGGAAAATTTCGGTTATTTATTATAGAGTTATTGTTACAATAGGGGTAGTGTTGAGAGAACGCATGGGTTTGGTACAATTTCTGGTTTACGAAGGGTTAATGATAGCGAATGATATATATTTCCAGATTTTCCAACCAATATACAATCCCACAATTGTATGTTTTTTTTCTTCTTCCCCGTTAGTAACCTCCGTAACCCTAAAATTCTATATATTTAAACTTAAAAAAATAAATTAGACTGGAAACATAAAGAAAAGGTCGAATTGAAGCGTTTATAATTGCAACTCATGCTAGATATTTCCTTAGATTAAAGGGATTGTGAAAGTATAACAAGGTTTTATTATTTTCCTCGTCACCGAAATATTAACATTAGTAATTAACCTCGTTTGATTGGAGTCATTAAGGTGATTTTAACCCCAAACAGTGATTTAAGAAAAATTACGCTATTTAAAGTGAGGCTGTCACTGATTCTTCACGAACTCCAAATAGAAATTGAGTAGAATTTTCGGAAAGATCGTTAAAATTGATTCAAAAGATATATACATGTGTCGTAGACATAATTTCTGCAACCATAGAAATACGTATTTTATAATCGCCAATTTCGAAATTTTCAAATTTATAATCCTCCGAAGTAATAGGTCACCTTTTAGACATCCATTTAGAAAATACTGGACAGACATAATGTTTATCACAATTTTATTTCGGAGTAATATGCCTTTAAATAGAAAATTGAAACTTGAAAAGGGATCTTTTCTCTTCACTCTGAAGCATTGCTGATGAAACCTTTCTACGGGCGCTGATGGAGCTTAGAGATGGGAAACAGTGATCTTTACTCGCCTATTTTAAATTTACACGCAGATTTTAATAAGTAAATTAATGTATATTGAAATCAGATTATGGGCTAAATGTTACTCCTTATCCTAACAGCTAATCAGAAATAAGATATAAAGCCAACCTTATTATAAATCCTTTAAAATAAGATATATCTCACTTTCCCTTTAAGTTTAACCCGTCCATCCTTTACTGATGAGTATGTTACGGTTGCATTAAGTTGAAAAGGCCCTAAGGGGTCAATTTTATACTAGAAGGAAGAAGAAAACATATAATACAATGTATATAGTTAATTGTTTTTAGAAAGTATAAGTTTCGAAAGGGTGTATAATGTTTTATCCATCACTAGCTACTCTTGACTCGCGACCCCTTCTTCGTATAAGGTCGGAAACGGCACGATTGAGAGGCAAAAATAAGGATAATTTTCATGATTCTCTTATAGCGGAAAGAGCGAAACCTCAGTCTCACCGCGAAATCTTCTCCAAACCCCAGAATTAACGGGATTTCTTTTATGTAGGTTAAAGTTTTTTGTTTTGACGTTAAAAACCGAAAGTTAACGGCGTTTTCAAAACGATTATTTTTATTGTAATCTGGAATTTTTACGAAACAAGTTTGTTTCTTTCTCCCCAGCGTCGAATGATGGAGGTGGAGAAAATTTACTGGCGCATCCTTGGAAAATATATATTATGATATTATGTTTTTCGAGCGTTTTTTTAATATTTTAAAGGACTAGGACCTAGATTTTGGTATTCAAATATTAATTATATTAAATATAAAACAGCTCAAATTTATTTTAATCTGGAAAATAATTAAAATTACATTTAACATATCGATAATTCGGCAACTAAATTATTATACCACGTGGTCGATTTAGACAATGTGAGTTGTAGGTTTATCTGAGTTAAATGTAGACCCAACGGGGAACAGAACCACGTGATCAGGTCAGGCGTTTAACCCCTTCTTTCGATGAGGTCAAGAAACATTCTAGCTAAGCTACGGTCACACTAACATTTCTTAATCCGTTTGGAACGGTAAAATCAAACCGATATTCAAATCGCCAGGAATCGTTTTAAGCGTCACGTGTTCACACATCTTTGTAAATCGTTTTAATGTAGCTTCAACCATCGGTTGTTGGAACTGGTTCCCGAAGCAGTTTCGAGAAATCGAATCAAATTGATTCGAGTAAAGACGGTTCCCTGCTCACTCGACTCTAGCGAAACGTTTCGAAGCGGCTTAAATCGATTTCAAGGCCTAGTATGAACGCGGCTAAATTGTAACGTGATTGAAATGTTTGTGGAAACTAAGCTTAATGATTCAAAATACAAAAGATAGTAGTCAAATTTTGCAGGGAAAGTTTTTAACCCTTTAAATCCATTATTATTATTTCTACAATATTAAGAACGTGTTTTTATTGTAGGAGGTTCCCGTATAAAATATTAGTCTACATACCTTTCTGGGTGTTTGGAATTTAATGCTTAGTTTAAAAAAGGTTAAGGATTATATTCTTCTTCGTGGAAGAATCTTTCTTGTAAACCTAAAGGTCACGACCTTTACCCTAATCGGGATGTAGTATTATACTCTATTAAATCGTGAACTCTGTTAAGATTTTTATATTTTAAAGGTTATAAAAATTCACGCGCATCAGATTTTGTAGAAAAAAAAAAGGATCGCTGGTTGCTCTTGGAATTTGGGTGCCCCTTTTATATTTGAGTGCCATTTTTTACCGAAAACGTCATGGACATGGGGGATTGGGTGGCGTGAATAGATACCATCTCAGTGCAATATATTTCTCGTCAGTCAAAAGAGGCTCTGCAAAGGTTATTTTTTTTCTGTAAATTACAAAAAATGGTGTGAGCAAAGAGTAATCGTTTTAAGTCTCGCGAGGTTCAAAAATATTCTAGTCTATTTATTCAGACTCGAGTTGGCAGCGCTCGCAAACCTTGGCCATAACGTTATGTCTATGAATTATTGACTGAAGGGTTAAAAGAAGCCATAGTTTACTCGTGGTACCATTTCGAGGGGGTTTTTAATTTATGATGGGTACAATTCCACCAGGTTTGTAGGTTGGCAAAGTGAACCCTCGACTTTCCATGTGGGTTCAAGGCCAGTTTATAGATGGGGTAGTTTGAACTGGATGCTCTTGTCAGTCAGATATTTTGAAGATAGCCATGCTTGTTTTCAATGTAGATTTCTCTCTACTTTTTTGTTTTTCTGATTGTAGTTCTGTATCAAAAGGCCTAATTAATTGCTACGTGCATTTTTTCAAACACACTATATATACAAGTTTGCAGGTTTATTTGGAACCCACACAAAATGCTCCACTTTATATCTGGGCGACTTCCCTAAAAGCATGCTTATTTACTTTATTGAAAGAGCCCCTTGAAATGACTTTTCCCTGCTAGCTGTCTGTTTATTTGATCTGGTTTTCTATTTGTCTTTTGATCTCAAGGAGTATAGAGGACTTGAGATTTGTACATTCTCTAGAACTTATCTGCTCTTTGACATTGAGAGACTAACGAATGGGCAAATCAAATAATCAGACGAAAGGGGTCAACCAAAAGGGTGTAGACATTGAAACTCAAGTTATATGTACTTGTTATCTGACTTAATTCTCCCTTTAAGGAAACTCCTTGTTTTTAAAGTGAATATGAAAATAATTTATACGTAAAATAAACTAATCTTAATGTTTTATTATTTTTTAATAGGATTTATCGAATCAAAGGACATGTGAATTTCTTTCAACTTCGTCTCATCATCTCAAAATCGGATATATTATTCATAACAAACACGTAAGTACCACGACACTTTTCTTGCCATTGTAGCATGGCTATTTTATTTTCTGTTTTTGCGGTTGGTGTATCATTATTGTTATTTACGGGAAATAATGTAACGGCTATGAGATTACACGACAAGTTAAATTAATTGAAAACTGATTTCCCATTCCGTTAAAAATGCAACATTGAAAGAACTTTCCTTATCCAATCCGAGGAACGTATGATCCCGAAAGAAATTTTATAACCATTCCGTCAAACGCGTCACTTGATTATAATTTTTCATAACCATTTCGTCGAGCGCGTAACCTGACAAAAACTTTTCATAACCATTCCTTCGAACGCGTAACCTCGAAAGAACTTTTCATAACCATTCCTTCGAACGAGTAAACTCGGTAGAAATTTTTCTAACCATATCGTCGAACGCGTAGCCTTGAAAGAATTTTTCATAACCATTCCGTCGAACGCGTAACCTCGAGAGAAGTTTTCATAACCATTCCGTCGACCGCGTAACCTGGCAAGAGCTTTTCATAACCGTCAAACGGGTAACCTCGAAAGAAGTTTTCTTAACCATTTCGTCGAGCGCGTAACCTCGAAAGAAGTTTTCTTAACCATTTCGTCGAGCGCGTAACCTCGAAAGAGGTTTTCTTAACCATTTCGTCGAAAGAAATTTTCATAACTTTTCCTTCGAACGTTCAGAAAAGCGTACAATCGCAATTTGGTCAATAAATACTAACTTAATCAAAGCCTATACTTTCCTACTCATACTTTACACGTAGTTAATGGCCTTATGCCAACACTCTCTTAATTACCAAACCCAACTTATGGTGGTCAAAATAGCGCTACAAATCGATACTGGATTGAAAGTCATGACCTTTTTACGCATTTTCGCTAATTTGAGCCCGATTTTTTTTTTCCTACAACCCTTCATTGTTTTCAGCTGTATTAATTTATTTTAATCTAATTAACATCCGCATTACGAGCGCGGAGTTATTAGCCACGTTTGGGAGAAAACGTAGGTCATTCGGAAAGTTAGGGACTTGTGACCGACTCGAGCGTATCTTCTCCCGGTCGCAGGACCTTTGACCCTTAGAGAAACGGTGGCCATTAACTCCGCCGGGTCATCAAGGACCCCGTAATTTTTGCGATCTGCTTGCGCGTCCTTTCTGGGCTGGAGCTCGCGAAGAGTCACTTAGGGACTGTTAGGACCTGTGGGTTTTTGGGTTTTAGGTTAGCTTATTTCGCGTTGCGATTTTTGTGATTTTCAGCTACTTTGAAGACTTGATCCTGGAAAGGAGAACTTAATTTTGAAAGTGCAGATTTGTTTTTACTTTCATTTTGTTGTCTTGATACTTCGTGTCTTTTTATTTCGCTCATCAAGTAATTGAAGGTTGAACACGATTAAAATTATTATTGTATCATAAGAATTCGGGAGTGGGATGATAAACTAATTGTATCAGCTTTCTATACGCTAGAAAGTGGGGTCGTGGCACTGAACACAGAATTGAAAACATATACCGTAAAATAATAAAAAACATTCAGAGGGTCAAAACTGCTTATTTAAAAATAGATAGATCATGATTTTAATTTACAATTAAATTGTTTTACATTTGGAATTTCGCTTTAATACTGATTTAAAGGGCTATTTGGTCAGGGAAAACGATGTAGATGGTCAAGGAAAACCTGAAAAAGGCAGGGAATTGTAACCCTGCTTTGATCTCTAAGAAACAATTCATATAGTAGCTTAGGTTTTGTACGCTCGGACAAATAAAGATGGAATAGACTATATAAAATTTCAGTCCACTCTTAGTTTCTCAGTCCCTTTTACGTGACGTAACGCCAAATATATGCTCAATAATTTAAATACAGACATATTCTCGTGTCATGCTTGATTTGAACCATTATCTATACTTTTACAACCGATTGTAATTCCATTATTTCTTACCAAATCATTGTTTTGGTCGGCGACCCCCAACCGCGGGAGTTTCGTTTGAATTCCGAGCGTGACAACGCGAAAAGTTTTTCCGATATCAGATAGAAAGAGTTCTTGATTTTATATAGTTTTTACACGAAGAAGCTTTTTGTTGGTAGAATTCGACAGAGGAGTTATTTTTTTGGAGCCGAAACACATTTCAAGCTGAGTTCTAGAGGACCCCTTTTCAATTATACCACAAAAGACTGACAGCGAAACTGATTTAAATCCTTGATGGAACCGATGTGATGGAACCTGACTCTATAACCCCAGCAGCGTATAGTCACAGAGTGGAGTTAAAGGATGTTAAAGATAAATTGAAAACCGACACCCTTCTCAGAAAACCCCCCATTGAAGTCAAATTTACAGTCTAAAGGGTCAGACGCAACCATAAGGCATACGCAGGGTGACCACATTCCTATATGTTTTAATATACATACTATCACCTTGGCATGAACCGATAGTACCATTAGAAAGAACACATTCCCAAGATTATTTTAAAATAGTAAAATTGACATGAGCCACTGATAGAAATCGAATAAAAATCCAAAAATCTATCTTAAAATAGCCATAACTTTTCACTACAATATCCTAGGCATAAACCGATTGCATCATAAGAAAGAAGACATTCCCTAGATTATTTTGAAATAATAAAATCCTGCCTCGCCACTCGAAAAAGGTTCCTCGCCACTAATTCAATGCTAGCTAAAAATCCAAAAATGACCCATATATTAAAATGGCCAAACTAAACCCAAAAGTGTTTTTAGTCACAGTTTCCATTCCTTGGCTGTACTTTATTTCACTCCATACCGGCCAGTTTCTGATTCTACCACGAAACATATACAAAGGTTAATTTAAGGTGTTAAAATGGATGCACCGTCCTACTTCGAAGTTAAGCTTTAGTCATTTATTACTTTCTGTAAATGTTCCGCCACCCGTGCGATAAAATAACACTCCCAAGAGGACATTGGCACTGCGAAACTATTCGTCTGTTAATTATTTTAATTAAGGTTGGCAAAGTTTAGAGGAATATAACAGATAACGCAAAACGGGGGCCTCTTTCGTTTTTAAGCGAAAAAGTGTCCACCAATAATGGGAATAAGGTATACTACAGGCATATATATAAAACCTAAAGATAAGGGGCATTCCTGACATAGGCTGATCTCGCTCCGAGTTGAGAAAATCTTTTAGACACGTCCCACGCTCGCGCGAGATAGAAATAAACTAGGGCCCCCTTGTTCTTTTCTACTTTTATATTTTGCTCGAATGACTATAGAGGATTACTTCGGTTGCCAGTTTGCCACTTGCATCTAGGCTGTAGCAACATTGGAAATAAAAAATCGTAAGATATACTCCCATTATATCTTGAAATGCGTTTCAAGATACGCTCTTCGTCGATGTTGGTACTTTAATTCCAAAACGTACAACTATATAGTAACAAGTTAAGAGAAATCAAGATTTCTCTTCACGGTAGATGGATAGCTTGTAAAATTTTTATAAATCTGATTTCTCCCCCTCTCCTGGGAATAAAACGAATTAGATATCGAATGAGGATTCGAGGCGCCGCTTTCAAATTACTTTTAAATCTTTATACCCGTTTTGAAGAGTTTAACTTTCTGTCCGATCACAAAACGAGAGAAATGCTTATTGACGTTTTCGCTTTTTATAAAGGCCAATGTTTAAAAAAATATTTTTATTATGATTATTACTAAACAATTTCCTCAGGCTTAAACCCAATCAAAGAACTCTGAACATCTTTTCTGCAAGCTCGTAGGATAAATAGCATTGCGCCATGATAAACTTTAGTATCGTCAGCATATAGTAATACCCTTTTCAGACGAGGCTTAACTAGCCGGTTTAATCAGATTTAACCGTGGTTTACCAGCGATTAACCGAGAAGGCTATGTAAACCTGGTTTAAATCTGATTAAACCACGGCTAATTACACCTCGTCTGAAGAGAGTATAAGTTAGTATATATATTATTTATTTAGAGATCAAAGAAGCCTAACTTAGAATGTAGAATCAAACCCTACCTCTAAAACTATTTACAGACATACCTAATCACACCAGAGTGTAATAGATGAATGCCCAATTAAAGGCCTAGGATTTCTTCTGCCTGTAACCTGCCTGTTTCACTGGAAGTGGGCTCACCTTCTGAGCTTCCCCTTTGGGTAGCAAGGCAAGAGAAAGCCTGGAGGGTGAGTTTGTTTCCAGGGTGACAGGCAGAAGTAATCCTAGGCCTTTAAGGGAGCTGAATTTTTTTATTAAGGAGCCCATTTATGTTATCCTTAAGGATTTTAAAGAAATACGTTACAAAAGCCAATCAGGTTTAGCGTAAAAACGAAAGGAGGTCGAACAAGAAACAACATTCACGATGGGTTCATTGAGGTCAGGCTAGGCGCTATGGAAAAACAATCAGCCCTCGTGTAATTAACAAATAATTGTTAAATTTAAAAGACCTGTAAATGGTTATACCATTTTGGTATACTTAAATGATTTTGTGTACCTTCTCTAAAATAGAGTTAAGCGAGTACCATTTCAAATCATCTAAACCTTTAACATTGTCCTTTGTTTAGCACGAAAGGTGTTCTAAGTTATTGTAATTTTGTGACAAATTGGATGTCTTAAGATCTCAGGGAGTAAATAAGATTGATCTTTACTTTCATTTTTGTGTATACATGTACGTATTATTGTATCATATTAGATGGTATGGAAATTAGAGAATTCTAATGGTTATATTGTGCTTGTTTGTAATCCTTTAACTGATGATGATTGAAATGGTGTTTGCATGCAACTCTGATGATTTGTTCGGGGAGTTGGTGGTCAGGTGGGCGTATATTTGAGGTTTTCAACACTCTTTCTATTGATGTATCTAGACTTTTGTTTGAATCAATTCAGGGAACCGGGTAAATGCATGGGCACTGACTGATTGCCCTAAGCCTCGAGTGAAAGAAGTTAAATTTGAATTGATTTTTATAGCTGTTTAATTAGGCTTTGAGTTCCACATGAGTCACAAACAAAATTTTCTTTAGACAAGTTGCATTAGCCTAGGAACTGAATATCAACTAAAATTTCCAAATTTATATTAAACTCGTTTAAAACGGTTTCTCTTTTCATTTGAAACCTGATTTGAATATCCTAAAAAAATTCCATTCTACTGAATCATTGAAATACTGCTTAGATTTATTGTGATAGGAAAATCCCCAGATCTTGGCTACTTCTTTTGTTGATAAAATCCAAATAGCTCCGCCTCCAGAAAATCTAAATTTTTTATTCGAATTTAACTTTTTTTATATTTATAACATTACTCTTATACAGAGTGACAGTTGTTCTTTTTCATTCGCTGCTAGAGGCTTTAGGACACCTGTAAATAATGTTAGGCCTCATTGTGACCTTTCGGGGTTATTAAGAAGTTGTGTTTCGTATTGGCAAGGACGCGAGGCCCATTATAAAACCCTGAAAAATGCAGTCTCTTGGAGGAGGCGCAGGCTTTAAGAATATTGTTAATCTTGTCGCTGTTTTATTAAATCAAGACGGATTAAAGTTTTGGGATAAAATTAACTTTCTAACTACCGAATTGTTCTTACCCTTAAAGAGATAGTATAACGGATATCCGGTTGTATATTTGTTTGAGTGCGTATAATAGAAATTCAATATGGAACGTTTTTCGAAATTATATTTCATTTTATCTAAGTATTTTGAAAAAAGATAATTAAATTAGGCCTAGGCCTTGTGTAAGGCTTAATCAATTTAAGAGCAATAATACGCAGACGTTTTCTTTAATAAAACAAAAACTAATTCTGTCTCAATAACAATTTAAGTTTAATAATTAAATTGCTTCACATCACCCCTTTATTATTCGTATATTAAAATATTTCATTACGATTCTACAAATCTGACAAACGAAATCCGATTATGTTTTGTAAGGTCGCGAGAACTCTTAGCTCGCACTGTGAGGGATAAATTCTTACATATTTTATCAAACAAACACGTATTTCAAATGTTTTCGCGATGGAGTTTCAGTTCCTTATTGTGTACACCTTACACAAACATTTATAATCCGCTACAGGAAGTATACTTTCGTTTGTTGAATAAATTATTCGTGAAGATAAGAACCTTCAAAATATTTAGATATAAAATACTTAAAGTAGTAGAAGCTTAAAGGAAAATTCTATATTAATATTTTTACTTTTGAAATAAGTTGGTAATTGCTTTTAAAAACTTACATTTAAATAATATAAATTATTTACCTCCCAAAAATCTCGGAAAGATAACGGTTTGGGGACTGAAAAATCTGTGACAGCTTCGCTTTAGGATTGAATTTTTGTTTTAAAGAAAAATTGCACCTTAAAAATATTATAATATATTGAAAATATACTGAAACTATATTTCTATAACTATAATAATAATTTTTGAAGATGTCTCCGGTTTGTGTAGAAATATTTGACGTCATTTGTTTCAGATCTTGAGTAAAATTCAGTTCAAGTATTCATAAAGAGAAAAACCTAGGCGGATTTATATACTATAATTTCTTTTTTTAAAAAAAAGCGCAATTTTTTTCTATGACTTTTGACATTGTGTATGACTGTTGTCAGATTGTACAGCTATTTTCTATAACATAAGCGAGGTATGGCGAAATATGGGTCAATATATAGGTGGCCAAAAACGAAAGTTCTTTAATATTAATTACCCCCACACACTTGTTGCTCAATATCAGAAAAAAAAATCTCCATCAATTCCAAATTTTAAATATATATATTTTACCGTAACACAAGTTATAGTTTAACCTCAATTTCTTCGGTACATAGTATACGGTTAATGTTCGTCTTTAGCGGAGAAAATTCTTCAAAATAACCGTAATTTAAATTGTTCTAGATAAATAACAAAGAAACTGTATTTATTATCGGTTTTCTGGGAGAGCGATTTCTTTTTTTAAAGGCCATAGTACCGTAGTACGATCGTGCACTGTCTAATGATCTTAACGGTTTAAGAATATAAAGATACCCCTTATTTCCGATTTTGGAAGTGTTAATAATGACTTTATTCTTCAAACGTGAATTATAATGGTAAAACAAAGTGGCTTAAACCATAATATAAATTTCACCCCATTGTTATAAACAAGATTGTCCATGGAATCACTGTAATTACGCCCAAATTGTTAATTAAAACCGTAGCCAAAGTTACAAGCTGCAAAAAAACTGCACTCCTTGATGACGTCTGGCCCTCCCAATAAATAAATTGAAACGCTGTTCCAGTTTTAGCTTGTAGAGGCTTTAAACTAGAAATAATTTTAAAACTTTTAATCAAATAGGCTTACTGAATTCCTCGCGTATAAGGGCTAGCGAACAATCGAATTTTATTGGAAGTGTCGTGGAGATCTCGCCTCAACAACGGGCCTTTGCTTATTGGTCGCTAGCACTTATACGTGAGGAAATCAGGATCTTCACTAATCCAGCTAAGCCTATTTTCTGAGTAAGTTTTAAATTTATTTCAAATTTAATATTTGATTGTAAATTTTTTTCTGATGAATTCGGCATATTTAAACGATAATAAATATATTAAAAATCACTGCATTCTCCCTTTAATTACTTTTTAAACCAATGAACGCTACAGATCCTTTTTCGCGCCAAATTGTTTGGGCAGTCATTGAGGTTAGAAATGATAGAGGAACCCAGTCTAATATTATGGGTTCTCATCATATTGGGCACGATTGGTTAAAATAAAAATAATCTATAGACAAGTATTTAGGACATATGTTCAACTCAATCCCCTTTAGCTCTGCAATACATGCCAACGACTACAATATCTTTATATAGTCAATATTAGACCATAATAACTAAGTTTGGGTGTAACTAAAAGACCGTGAAGAAAAAAAGGTGATGATTAAAAAGTCTTTAAGCTAACTCCAAACTGCTATATCTGTTAGAGATATTTTTCTTTTAGTTGAAGTGTTGGCGCGATCAACAATGGTATGGTGTCGGAGCAAGGTCTAACTCCTAATGACATATTATAAAAGACACGTTTTTCCCCGTGAATCTCATCAACGTGAAATGTTCAAAATTATATTATTTCTTTTTATCCATAATTTTTAAGGTAGTTTTGTAAATAAACTCGTTGACCTTCTACTAGTAATAAGGTACGCTGTATAGTGTTTTTGTACATGGAAAACCCACGCCCAATTCAAATATTTTTGTGAAACGCTATCTAGTATATCTGTAGCGTGAATTTACATTTATAATATGGTTAAACAAGGTTCCTATTGTTTAGGAGAAGAATGTGATAAAGGGAAAGAAAAACTCTGAAGTTCGACTTCTGACTACTCGATAAATCCGAAGGGGCCCAATCCAATGAATTTGGAATAATTTCACCGTAGAGTTTCTTTCTCTACCCCTTTAAAATAAATCCCCAATATTATATAAGGGCGTTACGTTACCATTTCTCGCCATAAAATTCCATTACCAAACAATATTATCAGATTAATACGCCAACTAATATATAATAAATGATTGTAACGTCTTTATATTTGCGCTTTCTTGTTATTTAAACTGTAAATTCCGATAGAATGTTTACAAAAATGAATTTTCCACCTCGACTATGAAGTTCTATGAATAATATTTTTTAGTTTTTTCATAGCATTCACATAATCGGTCTACAAATCGGCATAGCTTTAATTATACTAAAGGGATTACGTAACTAAGTACGTATTTAGCATTACCAAAGGCTGTAATCAGTAACGTAATCGTGTAATCGATGTACAGATTTTATTGAAGTGATTAAAACCTTCAATATTAGTAATATTCTTCTAGAGAATTCGGAGATGACTGTTTTTGGTTTTTGTCGTAAAACAGGGTTATTCTTTTCACTAAACACAATTCATTTTTCAAAAGTATCGTAAAATACGTAAACTTATTCTTTGTGCAATGGGTTTTTGCAAAAATGAAAGTCAACAAAAAAGTAAAACCCCCAAAAAAACGTGAAATCTACGAGTCAAACGACATTGAAAGTTTTAAGTTGTCAAGATTTTGAGTAGGTGACTTCGAGTTCCAGAATGCTTGAGTTATTTGGTAAAATCCCGTATATCTTTTTTCTTCGTCATTTTCAAGGGCTTTTATTGGGGATGAAAACCAGTAAAGTACCGTAAAACTTTTTTAAGATTTACTAGTCTGCTAAATGCTGGTCGTTTTAACCTAACCCACATCAAATGTCACGCTGCGTGGATAATTTGATTTTTTTTTTTTTTTTTTTTTTTTTTTTTAAAGTAAGGATGTCACCATTTTTTTTAGAATACTTATGGATTATATTTTTAGTTTTATGATACTATAAAAACGCCATATTCAATATTTTATACCTCCAAGAATCCATTCAGATTCCATAAGAATATGGGAGGGCCGCGATTCAATAACCATCCTCCCAAACTTTGTAGCAAAAGTTCGTCTGCTTCGAATCGATTTTTCAAGTAAATCGCTCCTGACATTATATTATTAACCCGCGCCTCTAACGACCTTGACATAATATTTTGGGTATTAAAAATGGAGCCGACCGAAAAAAGATCTAAGCGTACAAATGTTGCGAAAATTGCAGACGAACTTTTGTTACAAAGTTTGGGAGGATGGTACCAGAGGCTAAAGCTATGCTCCCATATTCTTATGGAACTGAATGGATTCTTGATACCTCTGGGTTGACGCGATATTAAGAAACTTCAAAATGAAAATTTCAAAAATATATTGGTATTTTTCTTTTCCGATATATGACGTAGTTTATTTCTCGAACGTAATTATCTATAATTTGGATACGAAAGGTATGACGTTCTGGATTAAGTACTTATAGGAAAAAGACCGCTCGAAAATGACCTTATCACGTGCCAGAACGCGAAAGAATCAACTGTAAGCTCTGTAAATTAAAAAAAATTATTTTAATGGCGATTATAAAATTATATATTTTTCCTATGACATAAATCTAGAATTTTTTTAATATTTTTTAACGATCTTTCCGAAAATGCTACTCATTTTCCATTTGGAGTTTATGGAAATTCTGTGACAGATTCACTTTAGAAACTTTTTTGTTGAAAGAAAATAAGTATAAAATCTTAGAGAAAGGGATAGTTTTTGATCAGGGGTCAGTTAAATCTTTGGCATACTAATTGGGTCGACTTTGCGTGCGTATTTCTTTATTTTTGGAATAATTCTTAAAGGAATACTGAAATCACTCAACAAAACTAAAGATTTAGTGAAATATACCTATCTCATTCTTGTTTTATATAAAGCACGATATATCCCAATAATTTTAAGTATACCTTTAAATAATTTTAACTCCGAGTGAACGCCTCAATCATGAACTCATACCAAACTCGTTATATATCCAAGGACAAGTTGGTGGGGCCTATACGCGTCTTAGCTGTTAATATTTTAGAACCTAGGAGGGATGGAAGAGGCTGCGCTCGTGTAGATTGTGATGGCATAGAAGTGGGTGCCCTCTTTTTCTCCTAACACATAAATTTCTGGGACTCGAGATAATTGCAATTGGGAATTTTTACACAGATTAGTTCATTAGTCTTTAGTGTTTTTCTGGGGTTCGTTAGGGTTAAAAAGATTTAAAATAGAGTTCCGCAATATACGTATAAAGGAGTGATGAAATGTCTATAGGGATACGATAATGAATTTGTTATTTGATAATGATTCATAGCTATACCATCCCTGTTCTCCACTATACCGTCCCTGTTCTCCATTATTCCGTCACTTTTCTCCATTATTCCGACGCGTTATGTGGCGAATCAGAAATATAAATGATGTAAATAGAAACAATAGAGGGGTGAAATATTGGATACAGGAACAAGAGATTTGAAGCGATCCAGACGAAACAAATTATTGAAGCATAAGGTATTGGAATATTGGACACAGAGATGAAATATTGTGGACCATGCAGGAAAATAATATCGGAGACCCTAGCTGGACAGAATAATGGAGAACAGGGGCGGAAGGACACAATCTACGGAATAATGGAGACAATGGATATGAAGAATAGAATACGCGAGAAGGAATGTGGCTAATTGATTGATCTGGAGATCTAAATTTTGAGAATTGATTTCTTTATTTAAAAAAAAGGGGGGAATTTATATTCCGGACACAATATAAAAATCTTGAAAACCAGGGCGTTTACAAAAACCAAACCAAAAAGAAAAGTTCACATGATGTTTTTTTAACAAAAAAACAAACTTAAAAATGACACAAGTTTTAAAACTTGCCCACTCCTTACGAAGGACATAAATATTACGAATTTTAGCGTGTGTAGGAGTTAAATAGTTAATGCCGGAATCTTTAATTCGTTCGAACGCCGCCGTTACTTTCCTCCCTTTCGTTTTCTCTTTCACTTCCACGGTTTTTAAAGCAATGATTCGACATTTTCCATATATTTCCCGCGCCTAATTTCGATGATTTCACCCACGATTCGCTAAAAAAATGTAAAGAGAGCTATTAAATGTGTATTAAAAATTCAACTTTCGTTTTTTTTTTTTTTTTTACGAAGGGAGACTGACGGTCGAGGACATTCGAGGTTGGGTCATTTTTATTACAAAATTAACCGTCAGAAAAAAAGGCTTTTAGATAAAAAGAAATCAAGAGACCTCACTCAAGGTTTGCCATCAAATAATCATTTAAGATCAAAAAGGCGTTTTTCGTCGCTAAGCCAAATGCAGACTTCGCGCCTCCACGTTCGCTATACAGAACCGTTTTGAATGTTAATTTTATAAAAGATTTAAAGGGAGGCTGAAGAGGAAAATAAAGTTATTACTTTTATTAGACAAGTTTGCGTTGTAAAAAATTCAATAACTGTCTCTGAATTGAATAAAAAAAATCGGAAACCTTTTAATTTTGGCATTCAAATAAAAGTAGAACCTTCGTCTAATCAAAAGACGCTTCACTTTTGGCTTAGTAAAATCCCCGCGACACGTGCTGCGGCACACTCTTTGAATCGCGCTAAATCTCGTTTTTGATTAATTTCACGGGCATGATCGTGCGTACAACAGCGCGGGTCGCGGATATTTTATAAAGCCAAAGGTGGGAGGGCCTCCGCAATTCAGAGACATTTCTTGAATGTTTAAATACAAGAACAAGTGCTATTTTTAATAGAAGAATCCATAAAAATCAATATCTTTTCCACTTCACCCTCCCTTTAATACTTTTGTGTGCGCTTTATCGGTTTATTTCTTAATCGTGCTTGGACACGCAGTAATCAGGAGTAATTTAGTTTACTAGGAATTTTAAAGGAGTGGTTTTGTTTCTTAGTTTTGATTATAAGAATCTTCGAAAAGTTAATTCTACGATGGAAAATAATGGTTATTGGTATGATATCGGGTTATAATATTGAACAATCTCTTTCCGGTTTTATTGTTCGTGATCTTAGAGACACAACGCCTATCTTTGGTAATCTGAAGCTAAATTTTGAGATTTGGGTTTTTATTGGTGCTAACCCGTCAGGTACCTTTGACCTATCAATTCCTTGAAAAAATTCTAAAGTTTTGGTACTCTTATAAAAACATCCATAGAAGGCCGAACTTCAGTAAAACATTTTGGAAATTTAGATCGGTTTTAGATTTCCTCCGAAAGCGTCGAGTAGTTTAAATTATACTGTCTGATCTGAAAAGTTTTTTTTTGGATAACTGTGTAAATTACGAAGAAAATTATCACAATGCTTCGAGCTAACCCGTCATTATATTAGAAAAAGTCCAATGAGTCGCCTAAAAAAATTCTTATTTTAGAATGGGGCGAGATGTATAAATTTAATTTAGTAATTTCAATTTTGACTTAAATTCGCCGACAATAATTTCATATCAAATTGAAAGTGCGATATTTATCAAACTTAAGGACTATACGTAATAATTCGCCCAATGATACTTTCACCTCGTAGATATTTCAACTTGAAACGTATTATATTTGGAAGACCAACGTTTTTTTTGGGTCTCTAACCAATTTAAGTTCACCCCGTATCATTTGGAAATGATTACATCCTCCCACCAGGGCCACCACGCATCCTTATCCTTATAAAGAGAGCGGTTCAAAATATTCTCGGAGAAAGTAGAAACACGCACGAATAGTTTTCACCGAGGAAGACCTGTAATAAGCAATAATTACACCGGCGTGGTTACAAAGCCACACTACCTATTTTGAAAAGAGAAATTCTGCTCGCTTTCTCCTACGTCTATTATACTTTGGCGCGCTCAGGACGTTGTCCCGTTGCAAAATAAATACTACAACAAGATGATGTAAACCATAATAGTTTAAAATTTCTTTAACCGCAAAGCCTAGCTTCTTCTCAATGAATTGTGGATGTAAGCTTAAATTAGCTCCGATATCAGCGCAACAGCTCTAAAGTTCCTCTAAGCAGACGACGTAGAATATAGGCCATACGCGGTAAAAATAGCGTAGTGTGTTTAGAGAACCTCTAGTTTCCCCTATCGGACAATGGCTTATCTTTAATACCCATTCCCTGTGAAAAAACGATCTATGAAATAAATTTGTGAATTTCAATAATATAGACTTGATTATCCATGTGTATTTTGATACAGGGTATTTAGTTAAATTGTCTTTGCTCCAAATAATAGTTAACCTTCAGTTTAACCTTGACCTTGTTGAAAATGACCAGTTGTAAAGAAATACAAGCTATCGGAACACGATAGACCAGAAAAAGCTTAATTTTAATTCAATGGAATTTTTGCAATTGATCTTTTACACCTATATTTTATACTCGATTTGTTTGACCAGTAATCCCTGGTGTCTTGAATAACTCGTGACTACAGCTATATACTTTTGTTTAGTTAGAGTTTAGACGTACAATTATTTTCTGAGGTTTTATATTGTGTATCAATGTCTCTAATTTTCCCACTATGCTAACTACTCTCGCGCAGAAGAAGTAATTGTACAGTGCAAAGTGTACGTGTCAGACTACGACAACAGAGCGTGTGAAAGTATTGCTTTCCATTGAAGATTTTTTTAATTTTTGGGGGCAAGAGAAAAAGATATGAAAATATATAAATGCAATATATCAAATCGTGGGTTTTGTGTCTCCTATGATACAGCTATCGGAGTGGAACCAACGCAACTTGTAACACACTGACAGAGACTCGGTCGAGACTCCAGACCCCCATGCAGACCCAACAATTACTCCGATGACCGCGCGCGAATGGCAATATTTTGGGCTCCTAAAAAAAAATAAAAAAAAAAAATAAAATAAGAAATTCCACCCCAAAACATTTGACGATTTGGAATTTATTTTAAATCGTCATCACGTCAGACATTGAACCCTGAAATTTAGGAAATTTAAAGACGGGCCTGCAGGTTTTGAGGTTAGGGACCTTTAATTTTATTTGGAGCTGTTTTAGTCAACAAATTTAGTAACTATACGTACGAATGTATCAACTTAAGCCTAATAGACTAGCTACATGGAATTTAGCACCACCTACGCCGGTAACGATTGTATGTAATCACACTTATGGTTCAGTTGAATTCTACACAGAGACCCTAAACAAAGTTTGCTTCAGTTTGAAGTTCAATTCAGTTCAACGCGTAGTTAATCTGTCTGTCGGATTAAGAAGCGGCATCCACAAATTTTATTGCTCTAAATAACATAAAATGATCTCTTTTGTGACCCAGGGAGATTCGCTTTGTAATTGTTGGTTCCCCAAACCGACAAAGCAAATAATGGGGCTTTAAACACGTCATATTAAATACTTTGAACTGTTTCCAAATCACATTCAATGTTCAAATTAACTAGTTTTATTTTAGAAAATGTCTTAACCACTTGACCCCCGCCCCCCAAAAAATTTGACCTTTCTAAAACGATTAAAAACTATTTTTAAGTACCTCTTGTGAACTCGCCTTATGAGAACAACTTTGTTAGTACAAAAATTCTAGGCTCTATAGCGGTATAAGTTTGCTCAAGAGTTGAGTTAAAGTAAAACCCTCATTCCAAACTGAACGGAAATTGCCGTAATTGTGAAATCCACAATAATTATAAAATGTTCGATATATTCTGGCGGTGTTTTTTTATTTTTTTTTTTTTTTTTTTTTCATTGCAAATGATTTATCAGAAACAAGATAACATCTTGGAATTATTTTTATTTTTGAGTTCATTTACTTCATTTATGTTTCTTGATAATATTAATTATAATGAAATGAAAGGGTTTTTAATATGTTACACACGCGTTTGTAGAAGAGTTTCGCTTGAAGAGGGAGACCTTTAGTTTTTTTTTATCGTTTCCGCTCCGAAATAGTTTCACGATGAAAAATAGGATGACTCTTTTATTATTTAATGAACGCCAGACCTTGAAAGCGTGAAGATGTAACGACCTTTCAAGGACGGGTCGAGCTTGCTTGGACTCTACAAGCATGGCGTATTTAATTTTAAAAGCGATTGAGAGAGCTAGGACTAATGATATTCAAAATGACGCGATAGGTGCCCGCGGAGAAGATAATATCGGGATGTTTCTATAGAACGCGCGTCTCTCCATGCAAGGAATGAATAACGGCGGGAAATTTTGTCAAAGGTCTCAGATTGAAAGGGATGTCGGATGGACCGTGACACAAAGTTCACCTCAAATCCGGTGTGTCATTTAAGAACAGAAAGTGGGGCGATTCGAGACTAGCTTTCATTCTTTCTAGTACCGATAGAATATTATAAGACTATTAACAATGGACACTTTTCTTAATATATTTTGTTGAATTATTTGAATAAGAAAATCTTCCCTTTATAAGCGTCCTCTAAAGGCAAACAGTGGCAAAAGTAGTAACTAACAAAAGCACGAGCGCCCAAGCCTATTCTTTTTTTTTAGATATCAGGGAAACTCTTAAAAGTTTTACATAAATCAGGGACATCAGAGAAGGAATTATGGAAGGTTACGTCATATTTGAAATCGCAAGAAATTAATTTAATTTGTTAAAATTTCAAAGTGTTGAATTATCCTACTGAAACAAACCAGATGTTTAAATCAGTTTACGAAACCTATACACTGTTTCATATTATGTATTACTCCACGCTTAGCTTCCTCTATGCTGCTAACATATTTTGAACAAGTATATGCATTATCAGAGTTATAATTCTTTTATCTTTAACGCTTATGTAAAAAAAAAAAAAAAAAAAAAAAAAAAAACAACATAAATAAGAATAAAAAAATATTTCCCGACCCATCACGTCGACCATTTATATGAAAGTTGGGCTATCCCATATTTTCAACTTAAGTGTATACTTTATAACTAAATTTGAGAGGTATGTTAATGCAATGTCGTCACTGTGATAATAACCAAGCCTAAGGTATTAGTAAATTGTTGCGATGAAAATAATTCGGGGTTGAATCCCCCGAAAGAAACCAGAGCTAAACGTCTAACTAATGGATATTTTGATTTTGGTATAAGAATGCCCGTAGGAAGTTGTTGAGGGAGAGGGTATTGGTATTTAAAATTACTCGGTTCAACGAACCTGGTTGATAGGTTTTGTGTTCTTCTCCCCTCGCGATGGCGTCATTCGTTGCCCTTAATGCCCAAAGCTAAATGAGCGCGAGGTCGATGAGAAGGTCGTCTCTTGTAAACACTAAACACGGAGCTTCAGGTTTTTAAAGGAAGCCTGAAACTGAAAGTATCATATGTATTGTTTACTTCTAAACGTCCCTTGATCCATAGACTCCTACACCTTTCCCAAGTGTTACCGTTTCACGCTGGTAAATGTTTCTCAAATTAGGGGTTTTCGGTGGTGAAAAGGGACATTTCTAGGGTCGAGTTAGAGGAGGGCACTGGTCATTGGCACTGAATATAAGTCTTTCCCCTGAACGATAGGGCAATGAATGTTGGATGAAGTTCTTTTTTTACAATTAGGAGGCGCATTTCAATTTAGTCCCCGGGCTCAAAATGGCTTAATTCGGCCCTGGTCAATTAAACGCTTTTTACTATTTTACCTTCCCTTTAAATTGCCCTACCACGGAAAAATAGTTGTACGAGATAAACTTTCTAAAATAGTAAGTAACCCCCCTCTTTGAAATTTAGGCGATAATTACGTTTCGATATTATACCCCGGAGGGGTCAAATACGTTCCTCTTCCGCCTTGCGAAACCCCAACGTGGATATATTTTGAGGGAAATGGGGGTTAATACTATGATTTCACGTTTTGAAACGCCTGTCAAAAATTTGGCTACCGCTTCGGTCAATGTGTCCGATCTGCTGTTTAAGGTTCAATCTCGATGCGCCAGTATTTCAATTTAACGGAACCCTGGGTGCGTAGCCGTCACTCTATCGATTTTAAAAGATTGACTCTGATATTAATTTCTGCCTTTATAAGAGCTTTTGAACTTTTGACCCTCAATCGACTTGGCGATATCTTTCGGGTGCGACGCCCGAACATTCTGTACGCGGTAACTCGAGGTGGTCCGAATGATGTTTGCTCTTCAAAATTTGTTACCCAAAAAGCTGTCATAACACTTGACCCGGGTCAGCCGAAACTCACTTCCTGCTGAGACGATGTATATCAAAGATAGACTGCACCGCGTTTGAATCTAATTATATTATATATTACATCACGAGGAGGTGGCAGCGTGCGTTAAGTTGAGTAAAAATCTGTAAAAATCTATAAAACATGCCTGAGCTTTTGTTATGTACTACTTTTGCCACTGTTTGCCGTTAGAGGACGCTTATTAACGTCAGTCAGGTTTTGTTATTCATGTTTATCAGGTGACCATTGTTAATAATACTAGTTGAGACCGCTAAATAATAGAACAATCCCACTCTAATCAAGGTACCACCAATTTATGAGTTGTTAAAACATGCGCACATTTCAACCTTGTCCTTCCTTTAAACAATTAATGTATAGGCTTCGAATCAAAGTCCTCAATTAAAAGGCTCTTAATATTATTTAATTATTATATCCATTGAAAGAGAATAAAAAGTTATTCAAAATAACTTCTCACTCTCTCTCTACCTCTCAATCTCTAAATGTTTCCGTCATTTTTAATGAGATATTGAACGAACAATGAAGTTATTCAGCATCTCGGATCATCAATCATTGAGAGTGTCAAATCCCTCTTTGAATGACGATTAAAAAAACATGAACACCCTGACTCTCTATCTCTTCTTTTTGATATATTTTTGACTTCGATTTAGTCTACATTCTTTATAAAAACAAGCCAGCTTGGGATTTCTAAATTTGTAGAAATACGACGAGTATGATATCATATTTTGTTTTCCGGCGCTCGGGGTTTTGACCCGCGACTTCTGACTAAAAACGATCATCTCCGTTCGAAATAGAGCCAGAAGCTATTTTAGGGAGAGGTTAATTTCTCCTCTTCAAATCTTGGAAAGTGTAATAAAAATACCTAATAAGGTGATTGTGGATGGATGGTGGGTGAAATTTGACCATAAAATTTACCTTCAACATTTTGCGGCACGATAATATGTGTAGGAGCTAATTCAAAACAAACTTTTATCATCAATTTTTATTTATAAAACGTTTTATTATGATAGTGATGACTTGCGTTTTCTGTGTACGTAATTCTGAACTGTTGCTGCCACGTTTTTTATTCATGCAGGATAAGTACAACTTTGGCGTTGCAAAGAATTACAAAAAGAACGACCATGCTTTCTTAAATTATACAAGAGTACTTAGACCAGCTTCAAAAATTACAAAAAGTGATTTTCTAAATTACAAGAGTATGAATTTAAATAAATGGTTTGCAATCCATGGGAAAGTTGAGATACTTCAATCAAGAACTCTTACCGGGGTGTCCAAAATCTCACGTCCACCCACACTTAGATAAATCGCTAGATAAATACATTGATAATTCCCGAATTTAAGCATAAAACAATATCTTTCGTTTTCTTTTGTGTAAAAAAACTTGTCTTAGAAACTGTCCAACCCTTTTGGCAAAACGTTCAGGATATTCCCATGAAACTATTCTAGTCTTTAAATTCGTCCTTCGTGGGCAGAAGTTGAGATATATATATATACATACATAATCGGAACAAGTTATATTTACCAACCTACGTTTATAAACTGTTGGCCCCTACGATTTTAGAGTCACTGACCACTTTTCCTTCCTTTCGTCTCTTCCCGAAGTTAACTTAAAGGGATACTTAAAGGGACTACCTGCAATTTTCAAATTTTCAAAAATCAAACTTCGAAATACTTAGGTTAGGTAGGTTAGTTTTTTAGCCAAATAGATCATTTTAAAGTCGATCATTCAATCAAAATTCCAAAGGACTTGATAGATTTTAGGTGCAACTCTCTTAAAATAAAATAAATACTTGTTTGAATCATTTATGTATCACTTTAAACCTTTAGTCATCGTTTTTACCGAACGCTAAGGTTTATAAGCCTTTTCCTTCCATTCTGTAGTTAAATTGACATAAAATACGTAACTTTGGTATCAAAATGACAGATGAAGATGATAGTTCAGTAAATATGACTGTGGTTTTGAAGCAGTAGTGTCTTCTGAAAATGGAAATTAGGTGTAGATCAGACTGGGCGTATTTGAAGTTTTTTTTGGGCCCCATGAACGTCTGGAAGGAAGGTGAAAGTCGGCTTCACTTTTTTTCCGAGTATACACTTTTAAGTTTAAACTTTAACAGCACGGGGTTTATGCGAATCTAGTGTAGACACGTGGGTGAGATATCGGCGCCGACTCGCGATGTATAACGCGGATGAATGAATGATGGATTCTTTTGAGTTTCTTCTTCGTATTAAAGGAAGATTAAAACTTTTTAAATCACTGCCGGATTTAGACCCTCGGGGCCCTTAGTCAGTCCCATACAAAACTAATAAAGAAATAATTGATTGATTTTTAAAAAAGCTCGCTATCCTTAGGCAGCTTCCTACAATTTGCCTAATTGTTAAATCAATACTGATTTTATTAAACTTGGTAAAAGAACAGTTTGTTCTTCAAATCTGTGGTTTTGAATTTAACTTCAGTGATGTGGTTTTAATAACGTCAATCTTATGATCTTAATTTTAACTTCAATGCTAGTGTTTTAGCTTTAACTTAACGTCAGGATATAAACTTGAATCTTAGGGTATTAACTTTAAGTTCAACATTAGGATATTAACATTAATTTCCAACTTCAACCTTAAGATATTAACATTAACTTCCAACTTCAACCTTAAGATATTAACATTAACTTCCAACTTCAACGTTAGGATCTTAAATCAACGTTTGAATCATAATTTCAACGTGTATGTCTTAACTTCAGCGTTGGGTCGTACCTTAGGATTTAAATTCAACTATGTCTTGAGGATTTTAGCTTAAAATTTGTCGTTAAAGATTTTAAATTTAACTTTTACATGTGGGTTAGTAACTTTTAACTTCAAATGTACGTTTTGAGGTCTTATCTTAACACGAGGGTCTTAAGTTTAACCATGTTTCCTCTTTAGATTGAGAATACAAAGTTTAACGTTGAATCTAATCAAGAGGACTTATTGGGGCTTTCACTAATATATTTGCTTAGCTATTTATTTTGCTAAATACTTGTCACTCTCACTTTAAATCAAGCCGTAAACTTGAACAGTATTTAACTGAAGAAAGTACTTGCGAAGTGTATTTACTTTTCTTTTTTAAAATATACTTAAACTAGTTCAACCTTTTTTTGTGAGCGAATTACTTGGGCAGGGCTATATATACCTTGGGTTGGACATTTTACTACAAGCTTATATACTAAGTATCAACTTTTAAAAGAAAATTTCCCCTTAAGATCTGTCTCGGGCCAAGTGTCAAGTTTTGCTTTTCTTATAATTTTACCCTTTCTTCGAACGTTATTGGGTGTTTACCGAAACTTTCTCATTCTCTAGCGAAGAACCTTGGTGCAATAACAAGGGTTTCGGTTAATTTTGACTCCCACCGACTCCTCGAAGTTGGCGAGTAGAGAAGCAACTTTTGGGTTATTCTGGGATTGAAATTGACAGTAGACTTTTTAGCAAAAAAAAAAAAAATAAAATAAAAAGGTGAAAAGAAGGTTTGGGGAGTGACGGCCAATTTTTCTTTAAAAGAATAACGTTTTGAAATCTTTCGGTGTTCCCTATGCAAGTTTGAAACTCACGCTGCTTCGTCTTGTTCAAGTTTCGAACTTTGACCTCGAGATGCCACCTTAAATCTTAACGCCCATGAATAATTTTTCATTCTCTCTTGCTCGCAAATTGAAAATTTAATGCGCGATTCGGTAAATCCCTCTCTTTAAGTTTTGATTAAGGGCTATTGGTTGGATAAAAAGACTTTGATTTATCCAAAGGAGCGAAGTTCAAACTTTGCCGAAAGTTGGTTTTTATAAGGCGGGCCAATTTGTATCTGAAAAAACTGTATTCGTCATTTCAGCTGGTTTTTAAAGAAATTTAAATGCCATTTTTTAAGAAATTTAAAGTTTTAGATAATATATATTTCAATAGTTTTATTTTTTAAATTTTTACGTAAAACTATGACTACTTAGTGAATTTTATCGATATTCGTGTGAATTTTATCGATATTCGTGTGAATTTTATCGATATTCGTGTGAATTTTATCGATATTCGTGTGAATTTTATCGATATTCGTGTGAATTTTATCGATATTCGTGTGAATTAAATAAGTTGTTGAAGTTTCAAAAACGTATATCCATGGCTAGTAAATATTTTATTAATTTTTATCATAGCTGTAATCCAAAATGTTACATTTTGAAGTTTGCAGTTAGTAGGCCTATAAAGAACTTGTTTTAATGATGGTTATCATTAAATATATTTCGAGACTCAATTATATTGACGCTATACGATCATTTACTTTGTTAATTGCTGAATGATAAATTGGCGCAATATGTAGGTGTTAATGAATCCTTTTTAAATAGCGGATCTTTAATTAAATCTATTTTATTACTATAAAAGAAAAGTTGAAAACCTCGAAGCAGGAAATTTTAGTTTGCCCCAAGTTTATTTTTCCGGGAGATAGTTTTTTTTCCCCCCAAAAAATTAATGTTTATATAGTGAAGTCATATTTTTGGCAGCTTGTGGGATGAATACGATGGATTAACGATTTACGAAATGGCTCCAATCTGCCTCTTTAACTGCTATAAAGCGTCAAAAATATATTAATACACTGGTTCATCCCACGAAAACTTAATCTGGTTTTTATTTTCAATCCCAAATAATGGTTCGGTTGGTGAACCTTATATTTGAAGGCGTTATGGGGGAAAAACTTTCACTGTCGAGTTTGGCATACTATTTTAGGTCCTATTATTTAGGTGCGCGAAGAGGTGTCAATTGGAGGGGGGAGAGCGTATATTTTTGCCAACTGGGCTGGACTGGGAAAACCCTTTGTCATAAGTTTGCAAACTCCGGATTGTCAACCCTGGGGAAAGTTGATGATGGAGCCCTTGCCTATATTCTCTGGCCAGACGAGATAAAGGGAGCATTTAGCTTCATGCACTTGATTTTAACTTAATATATTAACTCTCAAAAATTTGACATTTAAGCTCAGATGTTGCGTGTTAAGTTGAATAGTTTCACTAAACTTTTAGCGATATGAGGTAGCGTGTAGAGATTTAAAATCTGTTTTAGTCCTTGTTCAAAACAGAATGATTGTTTTTGTGGCGTGTTTAGTTCAAAGGTTAGAAATTAAGAGAATAAATGAAATAAAAAACTTGATTGATTAAATATATATTTATATAGATAGAATGAAACAGGATGTATCTATTCATTCAAATTGCAACGTTTGTCACGAATTTTTCCTTTGTTTGAATAAGTATAACCCTTAATTTAAAGTAAATTACTTTTTTTAAACTATCAAAGAACGGGTTATCAGATTTAACGAAGCTTTATATCGGAATTTTTTCCTTTTACGTTATATTTGATGAATTAATTAATTTGAGACTAATGGCATACATTTTGAGATCTAACTTAAAATACTAAACATATATTAAATTTATTATTCGCCATGATGAAGATATAGTTGAAATTTAACTTTTTTTTACCAATATCATCATCATAATTACTTTCAATATCATATTTTCTCTGTAAAAAGTTTAATTTCGACTTCTATTTCCAATCAATCAAGACATAATTAGACCTAGATGACGTCTTTAAAATAAAAGGCTTAAAAACTCAATGCAATTACGCAACTTAAATATATTTATTAGTATACTCGTGACTACTGGAAAGTTCTGAAGAAAGTACCGACATATTAATAGTTTTCAAGTTTGTAAAGGATTCGCGAGAGAAATCGTAAGAAACATGACCACCCCATAACTTAAAATTGAAAGAAAAAAATCTTATTCTGTAACCTCTTTCTCTAGTTAAGCATCTTCTCCATAAATCTAGCTCATGTTTCACTCTCTTTGGAGTCTGAAAAATGTTGATATATGTTGGGTAGCATAATCACCCTGGTAGATCAGTTTAAAAATTAGTTAGGAACGAAAGTTCGCAGAAAAACAAGAGTTTTCATCTCCCAAAACCTTCATTAATCTTTCGATGGGTCTTTGGACTCCAAAAATAAAATATTTTCTCCATAGTTTAGTTCCTTTTGGGGAGAGAAGGGGAGATTTTTCAGTTTTCTCATTATTATGTACGAGTTGTAAGCAACGAACGTCAGAGAGAAAGGGTTATAAGGGAACTATATAACAAGCCTAACAATTCATTACTGGCGGTATTATATCTTTCCGCTTGTATATTAAAATGGATACTTGGAGCTAAAAGTGTTACAGCTTTTGAATTTATTTTCGGAATGTCAAAAAATGTATTCGAGAATTTTTTCACAATTATTAGACGCGTTTTTGTCTTTTAAATTAATTTCTGAAGTTTGGTAAAATTTGAAAAACTAGTAAGTATAAATTCGGGCCAATCATATAATTTTAGAAATTAAACAGCGCTTGTAATGCGCTAACATTAAAATAATAGGCCGGCGTTTGATGCCTAATATCTTGGCTGTCAATCGGCTGCCTATTCTTTTAATGTTAGAACATTTTATATGCGGTGTTGAAGGCTGAAATAATATGATTGGCCCGAATTTATACTTACTTTTATTCAGAAATTAATTTCAACACCAAAAATTGTGTCTAAGGTTTCCCTTTAAGGTTTAAATTTTATGGGGGCGCAAATTTTTTTTTTCTCCGATCCCGATACTTTTACGGACGAGATCTACATAATGTTTTTAATCAGCCTTCCTTGGACTATAGTACACTGACGTATAACCTCGAAGAACCAATGGGAAGGCTGGTTATTCACCCCAAAGGTACTTGACCAATTTTAATGGGTCTTTTACCGAAAAATATTTTATTTTTCGATGGTGATGGGGACCACACATGATGGAAGGGGAGAATTATTAGATATTGGGTTCGCCAATTAATACAACAATCAGTACAATGCGATGAGTAATATATATATATATTTAATTGTATACAGTCATCGGGCTCTACACTTCACTGGTCACCTAAGTTTACTTTAGTTAGAATACGGCAAAGTCGAAGTGCATTGTCATATGTTCTTTGCAATCGTAATTCTTAATCCATTTTGAACGTCATTCAATTAAAATACATATTTTATAATCGCCATTTTTGAAATTAAAAAAAAAAAAAAAATACCTCGTAATATTAGGTGATCCCTATGGTCGCTGGCCTATTATAGAGCTCTCAGTTGATTATCGCCCTTTCTGATAAGTACTTTTTCGTAAAATATTACTTAATCCAGAAAATCTTACCTTTCATACGAAAATTATCGTAAATTACGTTCCAGAATTAAACTAAAAATATAATCCATTCGAAAAAAATATTATGACAGCCTCACTTTAATTGTTTATTTATATAAAATAAGGAAATTAACTCTGTTATCTCATTTAGGACGCTAACACTTAACTCGACGGGGGTTGTTATTTTGGGTAAATAGGGCAGTAAACTAAAACGATTTTATAAAAAAGTGGTGGTCTCAAAAACGTTTTTGGACAATTTACGCGATCAAATCTTACGTGGAGCACTTAGAGGTCAGTAGCTACCATTATAAAAAACCCACTAACATCTTTGGCATATAAACTTATGTAATCATAATGCGTAGGCCCAAAAGAGAAACTCACGGATTTGGCGACTAAATTATAGTTATTAAACGCGTGGTTAAACCTGCATGCTCCAAAATGTGTAATATTAATTATTTCAAGCCTTTTAAAATGTAAGCTCGTTTAATTCTGCCCTTTTCCCTCACTACGTAAAAGGGAAATCGAGGTCAGAATTTTGTAATGATCATGTTTTGGTTCTATAATGAGATGAGGTCATTTTGATCTTGAACCCATCATTACGTCAACACGCCCAGTTAGGGTTTTTTTATGGCCAAGTAGCCAGGTCTATGTCCTTCATCGTTTAAACGTGCATGGTGGCTTACGGTGGCTACCATAAAAAGCCGAACCGGACGCGGCTTCTCGTCAATTTCCGGCCAAATGAATGCATTTATCCAGCACTTATTCAAAACTCTTTCAACTCCCGCTACTCTTTTTCACGAATCTTAAATTAAACTTAAATAAAGTTAAACTTTCATATGATTATTACGTAAAATATTTGTGACCTGTGCAGAATTTAATTGGTACTCTTTTTTTTTTCGTTCGATTTCTCAAATTATCTAAGCTCTATCTCATATATGCCTTTAGAATTCTGTTAAGATCACATTTTAATTTTTTCGTATTTTTGCATGATTTTAAAATATTACTTCCTACCTGGCTACTAAAATCGTGATTGACATTGAACCTTAGGGTTGGTGCCACTTCGACGGTGTTAATGTTTTCCCTTTTCTACGGATGAATTCGTAACCCACGAAAAAAAGAACTGTTATTTATTTTTGTTGAAGATGTAATTATAACGGAATTTAACCAGCTGCTTAAGTTAAGAAATGTAGTCAGGATAGTCACGAATTTAATCTACCACTTTTTGACCTTTTTCGATTCGCCGTGACGACATTAAGAAGCGATTTCTTCTTCTAAAATAATATGTGCCTTCATCTTAATATATTTAAAACACAAGAAGTCAATTCGTGGCTATATATAAAAAAGGTTTAAAATTAAAATTAATTGGTGTATTTGGGGTTTTCTTCGTTAGTGACTACTTTAACCTCTGTTTGCCGTTAGAGGCCACTTATGAACGCCAGGTTTGTTACTCATCGTTATCTTTAAAGATAGGTGTCTATTAGTAATAGTCCTACTCCTAGAAGATACCGGGCTTGTTTTTAAAGTATAGTAGGAATGGAAGAAATGTTAAACATTTCTCTTTAAATTAAATTAATTTTTAATATAATTATTGAGATTGCATGGCTACTTGGCTTCTTCTTATGAACTCCTTACTGCCCTACTTCACTTCATATTCTCAATATTGGACTCTTTCAAGTAGACACCCTTTAAAACCTGCACTGAATTTTACCGAAATTTGTCGTAGATTTGGAAAACAATGTTTTTTCAAATATTGGCGAATTTGGAACCAAATCACGAGCAGGGTGTGGTGAAGAATAATAACAAAAAAAACTTCGACAATAGATCGACGCAACCCATGGGGATAACGAAGCGAGTATAAAGAATAGTTAACGATTTAAAAACTGATGTGAAATTGTGGGCGCGTTCCTGCTAAGGTTAAAACGGATTTTGGGCGGAGGTGCGGGTCGCTATGGGTTGAAATTGAAAGTCATTCGTAGCACACGTTGATTTTACTTTTTCCGGAGGCTAAATAAAGGGTTTCCAGATTTAATCGTGATATCTTTAAATATAAATTTAAATCTTTATGGTGTCCGCTAAATTTAACAAGAATCCAGGTTCAATTTTTGGGTGTATTTCGACACGATTTTATGTTTCAGTCGTAATTCTTCAGTTAAAACCAACGCATAACGAATTTAATAACGAAATTTCAAAATAAAAAGGGCACATTCCCGTTTAATAATAAAAGTTAAAAAAAAGTTCCAATTTATCTTTGAAAATTTCGCAACTTGATTCAGAAGAATCCAAAAATTATTTTATATAATAATATTCGATTATAAGAACAATAACAATAAAACTCGCCACATATCGAACACAATAGAAAATAATCCTTGGAGAATTTTGTAATCAACCGAATTGTAGTTTTAATAACTGTTTTTTTTTTTTTTCTTTGCCAATTTTAATTTAAGTTTCGTATAAACATTTGACCTTGCGGGATTAATTCTTTTTCAATTAATTTCACTTTATAGCTTTGAGGTATAAGCCTTTCTAACATTTCGATAAATTAAACAGGGGGGGGGGGGGTGAATCGTATTGTTAAAGGATGGTGAAAATAAAACCACAGCCTAAATTTTGAGATATTTTCCAAATTTGTTTTAGCTATTTCAACCTCGTTTCAATGTTTTTCCAACATTTTTTTCAACCTTTTAACAACATGTTCCGAATATTTTAATCTTTATATTCCCGTTGGTCAAATTAAAACGCAACTGCTGATAAATATCCAACATTATTCCAATCTTTTTCAAACATATTTCTTATGATCTTTCTTTTCACTATACGTTTTAAAACATTTTCCAAGTGTTTTCCAAAATGTTTCTAACATAATTCAATATTTTCCATCATTCACCAACAAAATTCCAACTTGTTTTTAACATTTTCACAATACTTATCCAAAATATTTCCCCAAATCTTTTCCAAAACATTTTCCAGGTTATCTGTGATTTTTCAAACATCGATCCAATATTTTCAACATTTTAGATTTGGTCGAAACTATAATTGTAATAAAATTCAGTATTCCTTTTCTCCTGCTCTTTAAATGTTATGAAAGACCGTTTATTGTTGATGTATTTGGAGGGGAGGGCCAAACTATAAAAGTAGGGAGAGTAACTTATCTATTGTCCTCTCTTTTTAACTCGTTATCAAAATTAAAATGGGCGATTAAGTCGATTTCATTAAGGGCTGACCCTCGAGCCGAAGTGTACCGTTCAGTTTTATTCGCGTCAGCATCCCACGATCCTTCTTAGATTAGAAAGAGAGAAGATGATATTTCGATTTTTTCGTGATTCATTGTTCCCTACAGGTCGCCTACTCACGGACGATGCCCAACCTTTTGCTAGGTTGTCGGTGATACAACAATTCTATTACACCGCCCTTTTAGGTTTTAAAAACCTTTTTGAAGCATCCGGCCTTATACCGCGTGGATGCTAAAACCTCAAACAAAGAGTCGCTATAACTACCTACATTGATATTTCTCTCGCAATTAATAGGCATAACGTTTCATTTAGCCGTTTCAAAATTATATCATTTTCATACATGAATTTGAATTAAAATAAACACATTTTCCAAATTTTTTTCAACATTAGCTGGAATATTTGATATTAACTCCATGACCAATCAGGGCGTTTTGATAATATACGAACTATAGAGAATGTATCTAACATCTTGGATAAATTAACATATATTTTTGAAGCATATTTAATTGGTTTTGGACTGAAGTTCCTGTTGACAGACCAATTTTGGTTAAATATCAGTCGTAAAATATATTTTTCATCGTAACGTATCGTGTAATAAACCTACACGATGCCTGTGACACTTCTCCGTGGTAATATTAATTGAATTTTGCAAGGTCATATCGTTGTTTCTCACAGTATGTCGAGCTTGTGTCCCTTATTATTAGTTGCCCCGGGGTAATAAGGATCCGAATTTTAGAAATAAAGGAGTATGTGTCGAGCGAATTAATAAAAAATGTCACGAAATAGAGATAAGCATCCTTTCAAAATAAGCATAGTTAAACTCAACAAGACACTTTTTAGTTACGCAAAACGTGTTTATTCGTCACTATAGTGATCATGCTATTGTCCGCCGTCGCTAGTCAAAGGCAAAAAATACTCTTTTCGTGTGTTTATGTTTATCTTTTAATTAGTAGCCGCAAAAATTAATTCGGCCGCAAAAACAAGTCGTCACTATGCTTAACTACCGTGATCCCACGTACTCACCATCTTGTTCATTAAGTTTCATTCTCTAAATACGTATTATCAAAAGGAGATAAACCACTAAGAAACCAAATTTTTAATAATTATGGGCGCTTTTGCATATAATAATGTTTGAAAACATTTTTTTTATGTCTATATTCGAATAATTAAATTTTAAACGTCAGAAAAAGTAATTTTAAAGACGTAAAGGCCACGTCGTGATAAGTTTATATTAGCTTCTGGCGTAATTGATTGAATTTAAAAAACCATATTTAAATAAAAACCTGCCCATTTTGTTTAACATTTACACGTAAAGGCCTTTCAGGACAATATTTTTTTAATGAACATAAAACGTAGTTAGTTTTATTAACTGTATACAGTAGGTTTACAAATACAAGTTTTCCAATTATTATGAATTATTTCTCCAATATAAATAATATTAGAAATTAATATACCAAATGATAACCAGACGTATATGAAGTAGAAGTTTTTGAGGGTCATAACTTGGTTTTCTTGCTCTATAACTCGATTGAGACATAATGTTCCCATCCAAGTAGCTTTATTGTCCAAATGTTTAAGTATACCGGATTCGAAGTAAACCAAAGCCTTATTTAATAATAATATTAATAATATTAATCATTTTTAATTTCTAACATGTAAGAAATGAAGAAACTCATAGGTGTTCGCAGGATTTTAAAGGAACTCCTAAATTCCCCGACGGAGCCCCCTACATATTTTTAAAAGTGACGTGCCTTTGTTATTGACGTCACACCTCCGTATCTTACATTTGCATACCATAGGGGAGTGTGACGTCAATCATATTTACAGTCCCTTTGAGTCAGGTCGGTCAGCGTCCAGTCCTATTAATTATTTTTCACCCTTATCACTGCATCATCATATATGCCCTTAATTTTCCAAATTCCCCGAGTTTAGAGCCTCTACAGAAAAATTTCAATTCAGACCACAGCCCACTTGGCCCTACCCGTAGGCATGACTATGAAGAGACCATTTATGAATTTCGAAAATAATGAGAAATCGTTTTTTTTTTAATTATATACTCTTAAAATTATCCCAAATTAAATTGATACGCTGTATTTTACTAACGCATGACTCTTTATTTAATTTAAAGTCAATATATTAAGAGTTCTCACCATGAAAGTCTTTATCGATATATTTAATCATTCGGGTCTAATTTCGATTTAAGGTATCAAAATTAAAAACAAAACTGACATTCGCTTAAAGGCGGTTTTTATATTTTTGTCCAAATTCTTTCTGAAGAAATAAAGGAAGTGAGTCGAGGCTGAAGCTTCTTTCGAAGCTCTTGCCTTTCTACCAGAGATGCATTCTTGTCGGAGGATTTCTACCGCGGCTTCCTTTGTTAAGAGAACGGCTATTTTCCCATCCATTAAGTTTCGAATCAGCAATACGATGTCGGACTCTAATATTTCAATGTCCGTTCCTTCTTCTATTATTCGCTTCCATAATTGCATCAAATCAGGATCGCTGGATTGCTAAGAACGTATTTTTAAAGCGAGGGCTAGAATTAGTTGAAGTTCGTACCATATACGGGTAGGGCCGGCCGTGGATCACCCTACCTGAAATTTGTCTGAAGGACCAATTAAGGCGACAAATTCTGGAAAACAATAGCGTACGTACTTCGAGATACTGGGCCACGGGAGTGGTTTTCAAAACGACCAGCTTAGTTTCAGGATGATCCAAGAAGTCTGTCAATTTTTCGAAGACGAAAGGTGAATCTGGTAACGTCATTGTTGAAAGCAGCATACCCTTGTACGCCGATGTCACAAGTAGGGCGCCCAGAATCCAGGTGATCCACAGAATTCGGGTAGAGAAACAGTGCCGCCAATCTTCTTTAACTTTGATTTTAAAATCAAATTCTTATTAAGATTGTGTTTGGATATCACCAATTGGAACATACCTTGATTTAAGAAAACACCGAATACTCGTATGATATCATTAACTAAGGACTTCGTTGAAAAATGATTCTGGTAGCGCCTGTTACGGCCGTTGCGGCTGTAGGTTTTAACAATTGAGGCAACACAAGCTAAAATAACTGCACTGACCAAAGTGGCTAACCATAGCTATACAAATCACGTGGTTTATATTTATTTTCAATTAATATTAATGGGAGAGTGTAAGGGAAATAAATATGAATTTATTAGATATTATATAGTTCATCATCGTTATCCACTTTTTGTTTTTGGCCTCCAGATGTCTTAATGCCAAACTAAACTCTTTTTGCACATTTAGAAGTCTTTTACCTTGTCTTTGGTGTCAAGAAACAAATGTAAGGCAAGATCAAATAAGCGTATGTCGTTCATTAACCATCAGGAAAGAAGAATTAATTAAGCCTTTGTTGAATTTGTAGGTTATTTTCAAAAATATTTGTCAAAATGTGCAAATCTCACTAGTCAAGTTAATCCACTTGAAAAATCAATTTATTTTCCTTTTCACACCCCCTTAAAATATTCATATAGTGCTGCACAATCTTGCGTAGCGTAAAATTAAACATAGAAAAACCCGTTATCTTCGTAAATGTTTACTCTATGCAAGGTTGTATGCTGGCTGTAGTTGCGTACATGGGCCTACCTCTTCTTCAAAAATATTTAATATCGCGAAATCGTTGGGGATAATCTGGTTTGAAGGGACTGAAATTATGTACCACCCTTTTTGAGCGACACACGACGTGTGATCCAAGTATTCCACGGCTTCTTTTGTCGCCCCCATGGCGTTGGGACAGATATCAGACTCCTATAGAGATCATCCAGAAATACGTAACTATGTATACAAACATTAGGACGAGATCTTCTAACGAGTACTGAAGATTACGTTTCGAACGAGATATCCTAGTGCCCCAGTTCCATCGGTTGGCGATGTTATTTTTCCGTAATTGACCCAACCACTCATAGTCAAGTTGTATCTGTTAGAATCCAAATATATATGAGAGTTAAAGGGGTACTTAATGCCGCGCGACGGAGTTTACTGATGTAACGAAAATCGTGTCTTCGCTAAAACCCATATTTCATGATAGTTATCCACCAGAAATGCAAATTTATCTCTAGGTTTTACTGTTATGACATTTTAAACGCTACGCAAATACCTTAAACTGTAAGTTTTTACGAAGGTTAGAAAGAAATCCGCGGCTCTGCCTGTTACTGTATCGTCGTCCATTACGAAGTAAAATGGGATCTTTGGGGTATAGGTATGTTGTTTAGATATTGTTAAACCTATTATTCGAGTTAATATAATGTTTTAATGCAAATTACCTCTGTGGCCGCAAATCTAACCATCGTAGTTAACATATCCATAGATTAACTAACTAACGTGATATATCAAATTAATTAATGTTTTTCATTTGTTTTATTTGAATAAATGACTTGGTTAGCCTTCTAAACAATTAAAGGTATATATCGTTTTCTCATCCTGCAACAATGCATCGATCTAATTGACGCAAATGTTGACGCAAACGGACTTCCCGGAATCCAGACAGGGTACTTGTAATCGGGTAAAGATAGTAGACTTCGAAAAGATATCCCTCCTATACTTACGGTGCATCATATAGGTGACCGTATAATATTGACCGAGGGGCTAAGTTTGTCAATGTTTGGACGCTGGAGTCGTCCAACTCTTGTCCTTATAGCCTTTTACCATATTATTGTACCTTGTTGGACCGTATTACCCTCAACAAATTGCTGAAGGGTGTTTTAGTTACAATCTTTCAAATGGATCTAGAGCTCTATCTACCGGTATCTCTTTTTTTTTTGTACGACTAAGCCACGAACATTATGGCTTAAAATATACAAGACGTGCACAAAATTGAATTCGCGTACTATAGAACACAGTGTAAGATAAAAATTTAAATGTACCGCGCGTAAACAGCTGTTATTGGTTCGTCTCACGATACCTACTTGTACCTTGAATATAAATATCGCGAAATTACTCGAGTTTAAGCTAATTTATTCTTTAAGTACGTCATATATCCATCCAATTCTTCAAAACAAATAAATGGTCTTGACAATCTTGTTTTCCTAATGAGCTCGAACGGCGCTTTATTACAACAAGGACTCTGAATCAGAGTCCTTGATTCCAACACCTGATTTGAAGGCGGTTTCTCTTTTTCTTTACACAAATCATCCTAAAATTATACAGTCTGACCTATCATAATCATATAGTCTCTAGTGTAAATGCGACTTTAATATTTAAATGAGACGACGCTGCTTGTTTAAGAAAAATACATGGTGTAATACCAGATAATATTTAAAATAATAGTTTTATAGAAGAGGCAAATTAAACATAAATTCAATTCTATAGTCTAATGTGATACGAGTATTGCGGTTAATAATATCTTATTTTTGTAATACCGTGTAATAGGTTAATATTTTTAATATCGTGATGTAATATGTATAGTCCTGTGTACGTTAAAACTTATTCCCCCGTAATTTAGATTTCGGCAACGCTTAGAGTTGTTTGCAATTGATTAAGATTGATTAGATATACATTAATTCGCTTATGAAAAACATGATTGAAACGGATAAACCAAATAGTAACCAGAAAAAAATGAAATAGAATTGTTTGAGAGTCATGACTTCGTTTTCTTGAGTGTTGTCCTTGATGAGACACTGAGTCCCGAGCCAAGTAGCTTTGTTGTCCATGTATTTAAAGAGACCAAATTCGGAGTAACCCAATGCCCTGTATTCGGAAAAAAATATAGAATAATTTTCGTCAACTTGGAGAGATTAATTAGCCGTAGTGCCTTACATTCGTTTGTATGCGATTTTCAGTTTTTTGTCCCAATTCTTTCTGAAGAGAAAGACGTAGCGAGTGGAAGCCGGAGGTTCTTTTGAAAAGTACGTTTGACTTCCGTATCCGCAATCGTAACTGATGATTTCTTTAATGATTTCTTTCGTTAAGAGAAAGGCCAATTTCTCTTCTAAAAATTCCTCTATTAGAGAAAAGAAGTCGGTGTCCAATAGTTCCATCTCTGTGCCTTCATCTTGGATTCTTTTCCATAGTTTCATCATATCAGGGTCTTTGGAACTCTTGAATTATACGAAATTTATATTTATACATTTTTTAATGGAAAATTTGTATATTACTTCTAGATAGTAGGCGACGGGAGTTGTTTTGAAAACGACAAGCTTCGTTTTGGGATGATCTAGAAAATCGGTGAGTTTGTCGAAAACGAAAGGGGCGTCGGGTAACGTCATGATTGAAAGCATTGTCCCGGTGTACGATGATGTTAGAAGAAAGGAACCCAGAATCCATGTTATCCATATAATTCTTGTGGGGAAATTGTCAGTCCAATTGTTTTTTCCTATGATTGAAAATTTCACCGTCATCAAATATTATTGTAATCGTTATTATCCTTTTGATCAAAAGCCGATTAAATCCTCCTCATCCGCTTCTGTTTTGATCTTGACTTCATTTTGATTTGGGACCCACGGCAGATGCACCGTAAAATCAGGCGTGTAAATGAGCTGTCTCAAATGCAATGACCACTGGTCAAATTGCAGTAAGCTCGGAGTACTTTCTTAGAACTCGCGAGATATACGATTACTAAGACCAAATTTAACGAACTTCTCTCAAGAAAACTTATAGAAATTGTGCAAATTATTAGACATGAGATGAACAAGGGAATTTACTGTTCAAACTCAAGTGGGTTGCCTCTAAGGTGTACGCGTAAAGCGTATCAATTTTTTGCCCTTCCGTCTTACCTTGATTAAAAAGCACTGCGAATACTTCCAATGTTGTTTTCGCTAATGACTCGCTTAATAAACGAACGTGATTTCGGCCATCGTATACGCGGATTATTGTAGCGAATAAAATGAAAATGAATGCGCTGACCAGAGTGGCGTACCATAACTAAATTTTGCGTTTTCAAAAATGGTTCATAATCAAAAAACTTATATGGTGAAATATGGTTTAAAGGAATTCAACCTATAAAGGTTTCTTAAAGGAAGCAATAAAGGATGACCCCCGTAACAAACCATAAACCAACAAGGTTATTAAAATCAGGTTTTACCATACGGACGGACTAAAATATGAAGACGTCAACCTATACGTCACTGTATTTTAGTTCCTCTGAAAATTCGACACACTCTAAATTTTAATATTAGGGTGGCTTAGATGGAATTTTGGCAAATTATTGTTAAGGGTAATCTACAACCGTATCAAAGCAGTAACCTGAATGGTTATTAAAATCATGCTTTTGTTATTCGGAGGAAGATGTTATCAAACCTTACCAACGAGTCCCCCCGGTGTTGGATAAAGAGAAGGTTACACGACTCTACTAAAACGTGGGGGAGTTGAGAGAGAAACTTCCTAGCACATCCTCAACATCGCCTTTCGTTAAAGGTGTGTTTTCAATCATTCGTCCAAGATTGGTCACATTGTTCTAGTTCCTGCAGAAGCAAATTTTTAATCCGTGTTTGCGTACAGATTTTAAAATTAAGAACTAGAATACAGTGACCGCGGGTCGTCTTTAAGACCCTATCCGTTTCAAAACCTGATTTTTCTATAACTTTGCTAGGCAGCGCTAAAATTTGCGGTTACGAAGCTAGGGTGGAGACACTTGAATTATAAGAGAACAGGTTCTATTCCAAAATCGTTCTGTCCAAATGTGTACCTGTTTTTCGAAAATATTGAGGATAGCAAAATAGTTCGTATTCAGCGAGCTTAAAGGTCTGGAAGTGATGTACCAGTCTTCTTGGGCTACGCATGACGTGTAATCCAAGTATTTCACGTTTTCTTTAGTAGGATCCATTGCATTTGCGCAAATATCGGATTCCTTTAAGTATATACATAAAACATTTTTGATTGCCGAATGGAAATACATACGTATCAACGTATTTTCAGTAAGTAAGATTTACGTTTCGAAGGAGGTGTCCGATGGCACCGGTTCCGTCAGTTGGTGACGTTACTTTGCCGTAATTGATAGTGCCAACCACAGTCAGGTTATATCTGTCACAAATCAGGCGCGTGGCCCGTGGGGAAGAATCGAAATTATTGGGTCTTATATGACATTTCCAACCCTTTTGTTTTGGGGGGGTTGGGCGGTGCATTTTTGACCCTTTTGGTGTCGTTTTAAAAACCTTTGGATGGGGGATACAATGGCAATGTTGAAAAACCCCTTACCTCAAGTTGTTGTTCCGTATGAAAGTTAGAAAGAAATCCGTAGCCCGGCCCTTGGGGCCCGATGCCTCACCGTTATATTCGAAGTAAAGAGGAATCTTCAAATTTTTATTATTTTTAAAATACTTGCGCGAGACTGCGAGTGGCGACCAGTTTCATTGGTGCCCCGCTTGACCCCGCGTGAACCCTGGTCGTAGAGTTCACTTATAAGCTCGATATGTTGTTAGCGCGCATGTTGGGATAAGCTGCGTATGTTGGTTCGTAACCATTCCTGCCACAGTGGACCAAGAACTAACATTTTCATGTTTAGTTTTAGTCTACATTTATATTTTATCAGTTTAATATTAACTTGTGATTAACTCAATTGTGAGCCTGATCTAAAAGATACTCTGTGTAAGAGGTGTAAAAACATATTAATTTATTCATTCGAGCAAGAAGTAATTAGTCAATAACGGGACAACATCGCCACTTGTCGCCGCAGCACGCGAGAGCTTTTTTAAATTACTCTTCTATAGTAAATTTATGAGCTGGTAAAAAGTTCGGATATTTTAGGGAAAATTAAAGTTACCTCCGTTGCGACGAATCTCACGATTTTTCTGACATCCATGTTTAATTTAAATTTTCTTATTTTCTAGAACAAATATTTGCCGGTTTATCAATTTTGAAATTAGACATAATTATACGAATAACATCACAGGCTGAAGATAGCGCTGGTTAGACCCGTACTATGCAAATAGGCAGCCTTGTTTTCGATGAAGCCTATTAGGAATGGAGTTTTTCGTGCATAATTGTAAAATATAGTCACACGCAGAAAATGGAAAGTTAATTTTGGATACGACTCTCTACAATATAATTGCTTTGGTACTTTTGCCGTGTTATTTCTTCGGTATACCTATTCGTTAGGAATTCTTAATTACGGGTTAATATGCATGTTTGTTTACCAAACTCGATCAATAACTTAACCATGAAGACATAATCCGTTTTTTTTATTCTGATTATTGACTAGCTTTCGTAAATAGTACGGGTAGTGTTTCAGCTCCTCAGATTCAAAACAAAATACAGAACAAATGAAAATATACCAACTATATTAAACACGTCTACATGCACTCGTGCAATTACCAAAGTAATTAGGCAATAAGAGGAACAATATCGCCGATGATGGCCAGTTCACATAAGTGCATTATTACTGGTGAAAAGTTCAGATATTTTAAACAAAATTAACTTAATTACCTCCGTGGCGACTAGCATCCATATCTAATTTAAATTTTCATACTTGCTAGAACAAATAGTGGTGGGTTGATCATCTGGAAATTTGTCACAATTATCCAAAATGATTGAAAATAAGTCCTTCTTTCGCGAATACGTTTTATGTCTTTGTTAGAGCCGTACGAAGCGAAGAGGGTTTTTTTTTTTTTTTTTAAATTAAGTTCCCTTATGGAGATGTAATTTTGTACTTTTGTCCTCGTGGACTTTCTCTGAGAATCATAATCGATGAGATAGATGAAAAATGTCAACTTATTTTAACTATAGCGTTTGATAATCAAATTAACTCTTTGATCGACCAAGTTATACCAGAAGCGTGTGAAATCTGCGCCCCTCACCAGCCAAAAATGTAATATAGACAAATTTTATTTAGACTGTATTATCATTGAAAGTGGTGGTTTAATGTTTACGAGAATACAGTTCATTAAATTACAAGTATCATCATAGTTTTATTTATAAATATTTAACAGGCTTAATTGGTTTAATGTTTACGAGAATACAGTTCATTAAATTACAAGTATCATCATAGTTTTATTTATAAATATTTAACAGGCTTAATTGGTTTAAAGTGAGGTTGTCACTATTTTTTTCGAATGCCCTTGGATTATATTTTTAGTTATATTGAATTGTTTGATAACGATCTTTCCGAAAATGCTACTCAATTTCCGTCAGTGACAGCCTAACTTTAAAGTAAATACAAGAGCGCTTATAGCACAGGTAGACTGGACAGTAAATATTCCCAAAAGAGACCTCAATTTACTACATTATAATGTAGTATACCATAAAACTGGAGTAACATATTCCTGAATTTTCTTATATTAATACGTAAAAATATATAACGTTACTCTTGATATAAATATATATTAAACTGATAAACAGTAAATTAAACTTTGTCGACGTCAATATTAAAGGGACTGTAAATACCCCCGCACATTTTTTGAAAAGTACCATCATATCCCCGAGCAAATATAAGATACTCTGACGACCAGTTTGATGTCAAACTCGTCCGTGTTGTGACGTCAATGACAAAAAGGTAGGGAGAGACGGAAATTCCTAATGTAATTTTATCATATTTTTAATATTATCACAATGATAGGCTAGATAGATAAGCTAGTAGCTGAAAACTCAAAGGTATTTTAGCTATAAGTTTTTTATAGTAAGGAAAACGTCAGTTTAAGATACGTACAACCAGGAGTATATAACAAACCCTCCTTTGAATAGAACTATGAAAGAGCAACCACGTTAAAATCAGATAACAAACAAGATTATGCCGCTATCTAAGACTGGACTTCATATCTAGCTTTATTCCAATATTATGTCTGTCTTTTGGTTTTAACTATGTATCAGAATGTAAAAGGCCTAACTGTCACGTGTCAAATGCGCGCTTCAGTCTCCGAATAACAACACTGAAAAAATAGTTCTGGAACAGAAGGTATGGAAGTATTTGGGCGCGTATAAATGGTGGAACTATTTTCAAGTCTCAGATCTCAATCCGCCAAGTTTTACGGCAAAACTTTGTTGTTATTCGTTTTTCACTACGTTCGACACTCCCCTTCCAAAAGGGGTTTCTTATAAACTCCTGGTACAACGTTTTCAATTGTTTACATTTGATTATATATAGTTTCGCTTATAAAAAATATGATTGAGATAGACAAACCAAATAGTAACCAAATATAAATGAAGTAAAAGTGTTTGAGGGTCATGGTTTCGTTTTCTTGAATATTGTCCTTGATGAGGCAAAGAGACCCGAGCCAAGTAGCTTTGTTGTCGAGGTATTTAAAGATGCCAAATTCGGAGTAACCCAATGCCCTGTATTCGGAATAAATGTAGAATTAATTTGGTCGACTGATATTCGTTAGACGTACATTCTTTTGTAAGCGGTTTTCAGTGTTTTGTTTAAATTCTTTCTGAAGAGAAATACGAAGCGAGTGGAAGTAGGAGGCTCTTTTGAAAAGTACGCTTGGTCACCTAATCCGCATACGTATTTGACGATTTCCTTCGTGATTTCTTTCGTTAAGAGAAAGGCTAATTTCCGATCTATGACATCCTGTATCAGAGAAAAGAAATCGGAGTCCAATAGTTCCATCTCTGTGCCTTCATCTTGGATCCTTTTCCATAGTTTCATCATATCGGCGTCTTTGGAACTCTTGAATACGAAATGTACATTTATACATTTTTTTTAAATGAAAGCTAGTATTACCTCTAGATATTGGGCAACGGGAGAGGTTTTGAAAACCACAAGCTTCGTTTCGGGATGATCCAGAAAATCCGCCAGTTTGTCAAAGACGAAAGGGGAGTCGGGTAACGTCATGGTGGAAAGCAATTTCCCGGTGTACGACGATGTTAAAAGAAAAGCACCCAAAACCCACGCTATCCATAGAATTCTTGTAGGAAAACTACCAGTCCAGTTGTTTTTACCTATGATTGATATTTTCATCGTCATATTATTATTGCAATAGTTATTTTCCTTGAACCTGTCTTGATTTTGATTTGGTTCCCACGGCAAATACACCGCTGGCCAAACCGCAGTTAAACTCGGAATACAATCGCGCGAGTCTTAGAATTCGCACGAAATACGACTACTTTTAGGAACTTTGTATTATGCAAGGGAATTTACTATTCACACTCAAGTGGGTTGCCTCTAAAGTGCACGCGTGTCAATTTTTTTTTACCCTTCCGTCTTACCTTGATTGAAAAACACTGCAAATACTTCCAATGTAGTTTCCACTAATGACTCGGTTGATAATCGAAAGTGGGTTCGGCCATCGTATACGCGGATTATTGTAGCGAATAAACCCAAAAGGAATGCGCTGAGCAGAGTGGCGTACCATAACTAAATGGTTTCCAAAAATTGTTTCATAATCAAAATCAGAAGCCGATGAGGGTTTCATAGGCTTCTGTCAAAACCTATATGGTGAAATATGGTTAAAGGAAATAGAACCTTTAAGGCTTTCTTAACAGAATAACTAAATAGGGATGACTCCAATCGCAAAGCACTATCCAGCAAGGTTATTAAAAATCAGGTTTTACCAATGGGACGTGAAATTAGAATACTTTTCTGTTTTCAGTGACTCAGGTTGACGTTATCGTCTTCTAGCCCTTCCCAATGTAAAAAGCATGATTTTTTATAACCTTGCTAACCAGCGCTAAAATTTGTCAAGACGAAGGAGGAGTTGATAAACATTCGAACTATATGAAATCTGAAGGGTTCTATTTCCAAATCTTTAAGGCGAAATGTACCTGGCTTTCGAAAATATTGAGTATAGCGAAATAGTTCGCACTCAACAAGTCTGAAGGTCTGGAAATGATGTACCAGCCTTCTTGAGCTACGCATGACGTGTAATCCAAGTATTCCACGATTTCTTTAGTGGGATCCATGGCATTTGGACAAATATCTGATTCCTTTAGATACGAAAATTATTTTATATTTCCGAATTAAATATTTACGTACTGAACCAGACTGAACGTATTTACGTTTCGAACGAGGTATCCGATGGCACCTGTTCCGTCAGTTGGCGACGTTACTTTCCCATAATTGATCGTGCCAACCATAGTCAGGTTATATCTGCTCGAGTTATATTTTTGGTAGTGTCACAAATCAGGCGCGTGGCCCGTGGGGAAGAATCGAAATTATTGAGTCTTATATGACATTTCCAACCCTGTTGTTTTGGGGGGTTGGGCGGTGCATTTTTTACCCTTTTGCTGTCGTTTTAAAAACCTTTGGATGGGGGATACAATGGCAATGTTGAAAAACCCCTTACCTCAAGTTGTTGTTCCGTATGAAAGTTAGAAAGAAATCCGTAGCCCGGCCCGTCGGGCCCGTTACCTCACCGTCATATTCGAAGTAAAGAGGAATCTTTGAATATTTATTATTGTTAAAATTCTTGAGCGAGTGTCGACCAACTGCCCCGCTTGGCCTAATTGCTCGAGTAATCCTTGGGATCAAACCCTGGTTGATGACTTCACACAGAACACCTTTAAACTTTTAATTTACATTTTTGTTTGCGAGCCATTGTTCCTGCCTGATCTAAAAGAACCTTTTTTGTAAATGGAAACTGGAAAACTAATAAACGTTCATTCATTCATTCATTCATTCGAGCAAGAAATAATTAGGCAATAAGCGGGACAACATGAATACCCTTTTTATATTTTTATGAACTGGTATAAAGTTTAGATATTTTAGGGAAAATTATCATAATTACCTCCGTGGCGATGAATCTCACGGTTTTACTGACATCCATGTTTAATTTAAATTTTTTTCCAATTTTTTAGAACCAATTTTTGCGGGTTTATCAATTGGAAATCAGACTCAATTATCCCATAACATCACTGACTGAACATAAGTTCTTTATGGCGCTGTAGACCGTTTTATGCAAATAGACTTTGCCTGATTGTTTGACTACCCCTCTCATTAATGAAGTTACGCGTGCATAATTGTAAAGTTTAAATAAGAAACTTTCTTTTATTTATGCAGTTACTCATAGAAAAAAAAATATTTTGAATAGGACTGTACTTATGGTACAGTATAATTGCTTTTAGAACTTTTCCTTTCGTGTTTCTTAAGTGTACACTCGACGGTGTACATAGCCGTTTGGAGTACTTAATTATGGGTCAATATTACGGATGAAATAAGCCTCTTTATTTCTACACTTTTTAATAGTAAGATTCTTTTTAGAGCAAAGGCTAGAATGGTCTTCGTACTTTCTCTAAGAAACCAAATCGACGAGAAAAGGGAAACCTGTCTTTGTACGTGCTGAAAATTCCAACATATTATAACTATAATGTGTGCGAAACTTAACTCCTAAATTAATCGCAAAACTTTTCGATAAGTTATACTTCCGTATGGTTTCAGAAACTAAACAATTCGACTTTTGGTTCGAACTATTTTCTTCTTTAACGGAGTTTTTATTGTGTATTTATAAGCCACAACTTCTCTCATTATGCCAATTCTTCTTGAATAAAAGTAAAATAATATAAAACTTCACGGCTTGAAATCAAGATTAATTTGAGAGACCCTACTTTATAAATACAACTCAATTCCAGCGATTATCGTGCTTAGCCTATAAACTATTATAGTCATATATATATAGTTTCCACCCCCTAAAGTCCATGGTTATGGTATTACTTGTTATTATCGATTTTGAATGGGATACGAATTTCTAAACTATTCTTTTGACAAACCCTATTTTAACATTTTTAACTAGCCACTCCTATGCAGTTACTAGTTGCAGAAGCATATGAGACTCGAAGAATACCAAGTCCGTCCTTTCCGAAGGAACCTTATTGTTTAACTATTTAGTATTCTTTATTCCCCCTTTAGCTTTGGAGAAACTTTTCTCTCAGATACGGAAACGCTTAATTAGGCAATATAGTCAACTACCTATGGGCTGGCGCGCCTACGGGCCCCTAGATACCTACTTAAGTACCTAAGGGCAGAGGGCCGAGAGGGGCCCTGAGATTTGCATTGCCTAGTAGCAGAGGTATATAATAACCCCCTTCGGGGGGAAAGGTAGGCAAAATCGACGAACAACAAGTGCCCGGCGTAAATCGCGGCGGATCGACACACCGCTTTACTCCCAAAAAATAGTTACACCATTTTGAACCTCACTAAATTTTCCCTACGCACACTTCCGGAACTTGCGAGCTGAAGTCAACCTTCGACTCCATTTTAGCAGACAACCTGACTCCTGAGACAGGAAGTTCTAAACACAAATCGAGCCGTCTTGTTTATACAAAGACCATTTACTAGAGTAGCGACATTGAGAAGTCCAGCGCGAGCTAGTGGCCTAGATAGTCAGCAGCGGGCTCTTGTTGTTCGTGATTTTTAGCATTGGTAGTATAGGGGGTTATTATATACTTCTGCTAGTAGCCTCTACGTGGCTTAATTGGCTTTCGATGCTAACTTGGATTTTTATAACCAAACCCTTTTGGAGAACGAAGTCTCACCTTATTAAGCCTTGCCTAAATATACTTCGAGTAAACTCATACGTTTCTGCTAGTTTTATTTTTAATTATTATAAAGCAAATCTTTAAAGTAAAACCATTGATATTATTTTTAGCTTGAACTTTCCCTTTTATAATGAAGTCGAGAACTTTATGTTTTATGGATTTATTAGACTTTATGTTAATACATTATATGTAATTAATCGAGACATCAATTTGAATCGCTCAGTTTACTGCAGTTTATCGGAGCTATGTCTCCTTCACACTCTGGTATCTCGTTAAAGCCAATTACGCCTGCTAATTATTTAAAATAAGTTGATATTAGTAATTTGATAAATTGGATTCTCGCAAATTGTTAACCACGGTTTTCACTGCTAAAGCTTTTCCAACTGCTCCTTGTTTGAATTAAATTGATATCGATTGGTTGGTCCGCGTTATTCTCAGAGTTTGACACTTAAAAAATAATTTTTCATATATTATTACGTGGTTTTCGTTCGAGAACTTTTAGTTTAATTACATTTATCAGAATCGACGAATTTAATTTCGAAGGGTCCCAAGGGAACGTGTTTCATACTACCCTTGGCGAGGCACTCCACTATGTACTGGGGGTGCAAGATTGTCAATCGGTTTAGAAAATAAGCGGAGCTTCTAAAAATTCTGAGCGAACGTATTAAGTTAAAGTTGGTCTTCTTTCAAAATAAGATTGTTATTGTATGAATAATCTTACTCCACAGTATCGTCACTTTCGGCAACAGAGCTAAACAAAAAGTTTGCGTGTTGAACTGTCAAATATTGTCCGCCATTTCCAGCTAAAGACGTAATTGCGATAACTCTTTTTTTTAAACATGTGCATTTACTAGATACTTGTTAGTTGATTAGTTACCCCATAATTTATGAAATCTTTCGTCAACACTGGAAGAAAAGCATGCCGTCAAACCTTTAAAAAGACCGCCGCTTGGAATGGCACGCTCCATTCTAAAATCTGCGGGAAAGTAACGACCTCTTGGTGCGAACTTGTCTCCGTTCCTATAAACTTCCGGTTTTAAGCTATTTCCGGTATGAATATTATAAGTGAAAGTTGACTGTGTTTTCCGGTAATTTAAATTGGAAGTTAATATTCTAATGTGATTTTTTTTTTATCCTCTTCTCGATTTTGCAAGGAAAAATAAGGTAAATTTTTTCTTTATTAAGGCAACTTGCCAATGTATTTGGAAACTTTCGTAGGCCGAATTTCCGAAATCAATTTGGTTTATTTGCCAAGGCTTATAAATATATATGCATCATAAAAATAATCACTTCGATTGAGATGACGTGTGTTTAGTTTCGAGTTTTCCTTGGAACCCCAGAAATCCTTTATCTCCATATGTTAGTTGGAGCACTAATGAAATATTTATATAATTGGTAAAGATGGAACCATTGCGTCATCAAACTAAATTACTAGTGGAAGAAGTCCACGTATGTTTTGAAAAACTCGAGCGATGCGCGCCTAGTGACTCTCACACTTATGAAAACGAAATTCAAGCAAGGATTGACCAGATTTTTAGTAATTGCGAAAAGCTAAACATATTGGTTAACAAGGAGCCTCCAGATCGCAGGCCGTACTCCCGAACTAAAATTGAACAGCTAAAGTATGACTGTAAACATCTCCAGGTAAAAGAACTATTTGCTTTATTTTTAAAGGGGTCCATCACTGGCTTTTGGGGGTGGGATCTAACAATTACGGTCGGATGTAGGCTGGAGCGATAGAAAAACCTGAACCCTAATGCGAGAGGTGGAGCCCTTATTTGAAGGAAGTAAGCTGATGATGTCAAAATTTGTTTCCCATAATGTAGGCTGCCTTGCGAAATGTGCAACATAAAAAACTAGCCAAAGAGCAGGAAATGAGGGATAGGGAGGAATTACTTTCCAGAAAATTTGCTCCTAATGACCACGATACTTCGATCATGATAGATCACGCCCTGCAACACAATACTTCATTGCAAAATTCTAACCGCGGTATTGACGATCTTATTGGGAGTGGGACTAGTATTTTAACAAATTTAAGGGACCAAAGAGACACTCTAAAAGGGGCGCATAGAAAAATATTAGACGTAGCGAATAGTCTGGGTCTCTCGAACACCGTCATGAGATTGATTGAGAAGCGAACCTTTCAAGACAAGTACATTTTATTCGGAGGGATGTTGATAACTTGCATCGTGATGGTTTTGGTTGTCAAATATCTAATGTGATTTAAGATAATTAAGTATTTTTAGTCCCTGGCATTTCTCGTTATAACAATATTAAGAATGGTATGTTTTACGTTACTCTAATTAGTAACTAATATTCCAAAACCAAATTCCCTCTACAGGTATTAAATATTAATTATCGTATCAAATTATAAAGCGGGGCAGAGTTTTAAATATGACACATTTTTGTAACTATTTCAAGAGATATATAAAAAAATAAAGAACTCTATAAATTGTAGAAAGTTGGAATATTCTTTATTATTGCTACCGCAACTAGAAAAATGCCCCTATTCTATAAAATAGCAGACCTTAGTCGATTAATTTTATTTGTCCTTTGGTCTTTTGGGTTAGCCTTTTGAAATAGCCTGGACTGAGAATACAGCATTAGCCTCTGGTATCATCCTCGCAGATTTTGTAACCAAAATTGGTCTACTCTTCAGTTTTTTTCACCTAAAATTACCTACCTCGAGTAATTTAAGTCTTGATGTAGGAATCTAGTACTCATAGGAGTCTTACTCACGTTTCTCGAGTACTCGTACACCTCTACTATAAATATTCTCCAAAGTTCATGTAAAAAGTGAAGGATTCGTGCAAATGAAGTTTTTTTAGACAAAGAATATTCCTTTTATTAATCAGCTAAAGTTACGACAAATAATAAATACAATGAGAATTTTTCAATGATTCGTTATTACTTTATGATATATGGAAGTAATTAAATTATTTACACCGTTAATTGTTTTTATCGTATAGTTCTTTTAATCAAAAAAATAATTTAACAAATTACGTTAACGCGAACTTTAGCTAGATATAGAAGGAAAAAGGGGGTGTTGATCATTTCACCCCGCTCAACTTTTGTTTATGGCCATTCTTTACTCTTTTAAGCGTGTATCAAATCTAAAGAGTATGGGAAAATTTGACCAAGAAACCTATCTGTCAAAAGTTGTATAGTAAAAGTAAAAAAAAAAAAAAAAAAAAAAATTGCCTTAAAATTAAAACTAAAATGATGAGCGGGTTATTTGATGGCTTTATCCAGATTCTTGGCTATTGCTTCTAAAAAGTCCATAGTGTACAAATAATCGCCTTCTTTTACGCTGCAAAAGAAATAACCAAACATTTTTAAAAGGTTAACATCCCTCATAATTCCAAATTCTTAATTCTTATTCCAATATGGTCACTTAGATAATGACCAATACTTCTTAATTTAGTTAGACCAGTTAATTTGAAACCAATCTCAAAATATACGTTAGTTCAAAATTTACCTCTCGAATTCTATACTCCCTTTATAATTTTATTAATATGTAATCTAGGTGCCTCGCAGCGTAAAATTTAACTATTTAAACGGGAATTAAAGACTTGGTGTAGTGACCCTTTAAAATACATACTTCTTAATTCCATGTATGCAACCAGCCAAGTCTTTCGTCATCAAACCGGAATCAACTGTGTCTACGCAAGCTTTCTCTAACGCGTCGCAGAACCTTTTCAATTCCGGATTTCCATCCAATTTCGCGCGATGTTCCAACCCTCTTGTCCAGGCAAAAATACTTGCGATTGGATTTGTGCTGGTGGATTTTCCTTTTTGATGTTCACTGTTAAAATTACGATAACATTATTTATCAGCCTCCATTACGTCGTCAAACGTTATTTAACTTACCGATAATGTCTGGTGACAGTGCCGTGCGCCGCTTCGGCTTCTATGGTCTTACCATCGGGACATATCAAGACGCTAGTCATCAGACCTAATGAACCGTATCCTTGAGCAACAATGTCGGATTGAACGTCACCGTCGTAGTTTTTGCAACTGAAAAAGTTTATTTTTATTTCTTCAGCCTCTAATGGGCGTTCAAGAAGAGTGTTTTGCGTTAACTTACGCCCAAACGAAACCACCGGTCGACTTCAAAGCTTGAGCTACCATATCGTCAATGAGTCTGTGTTCGTACCAAATTCCCAGCTCGTCAAACTGTGATTTGTAATTTCTGGGAAAGATATTTCAATGTTAAAGTAAATTAGCAACCTGACTCAATTCGGGCCTTGTCAAATTTATCTAGCGCCAAGCTCACGAAATTAATCACAAGAAAATGAAAAAATCTGCGGGGCTGTTTTGGCATACGTGTGTAAACAGCCTCTGATTTTTTAATGTTCCGCTTGGTGTCGATGTTATTTTACTTTTCAAAGATGTCTTGGAAAATGTCTTTGAACTTTCCATCGTATTTCTTTAGAATAGTGTTTTTTGTACTGAGGTATAGAGGCCATTTCTTGCCGATGGCGTACTGAAAGCAACTGTGAGCGAATCCCACGATTGACTGAAGGACAATATTAGATATTATTTAGACATACAAGGTGTTTTACAAATGGATTGAACGGGAGAGATGCTAACCGCTTCAGTGTTGTACATTCCTAAAACGACTCCAGGATCCTTAAAAGAATAAATATCGACTCGTTCAGGGGGTGAGCCATCCGCCGGTGTGAAAACCATCTCGACTAATCCAGGTTTAGGTATAAGCATATCAGTGGATTTGTACTGATCACCGTAAGCGTGTCTTCCTATCACAATTGGTTTCGTCCAGCCAGGGACTAGTCTAGGAATGGTTTTACAAATAATTGGGTCTCTGAATACTGTTCCTCCTAGAATGTTTCTAATTGTTCCATTAGGTGAAGGCCACATTTTCTTCAGGTTAAATTCTTTGACTCTGGCTTCGTCAGCCGTAATTGTCGCGCATTTGATTCCAACGCTGTGCTTTATCTAATAACCGATAAAATTAGAACGATTACTTCAATTAGTTAATTTTTACTTCAAATGAGAGTTAGACAAGTTGCAATTACAATTGCGTGAGCCGCGTCGTAAGTCACTTGATCATCGGTTTGGTCCCTGTGTGGTAAACCCAGATCGTAGTAGAGGATATTTAATTTTAAATAAGGAAGAATTAACTATAAAGAAGTGGAATAAGTATTGAGTGTTCATTTTCTTCAAATGAAAGTCTTAATTTTTTTTTACGGTGGTTTACCCTTTCTTTAATTTTCTGCCAAATGACCCTCGTCATTTCATCACCATCCAAATCAACAACTGGGTTGGCCACCACGATTCTTTTATCAGTCGCATCTAAACAAAACAGTTATTTAAAATTAATTAGTATTAATTTAATAAAACATTAAGAATTCATAAGCTTAGACTTTGAAAGGGTATAGCATTTACACATCGAACCGGAAGCACGCCTATATCTAGGGTGCTTCCATTTCTAAGTTACTTTAGAGATAACGGGGACAATATCTTGCCACCTGCTACCAACTCAAACTGACTATATTGTCAGAAGGGCGAATTTCTCCCTGAACAGTAATGCTCGACAGGCAAAACTCTTCAACAGGCTTTCATTAGAGTAACATTGCAATTAAACCACTTTAAGTTAGTTTATCCATTATTTTAAAATGTGTTTGAAATTTTTCGTCGAGTTTTAATTTTAAAGAATCACATTTAAAACTGTTCTAGATAATAATATCAAGGGATAGGGCACTTGTCATTTTTGTGTAAGTGATTTTTAAATGAGATATTTTGAGATTTCAAAGCTGTTTTTGGGATTTATGTTAATTTTCCGTACAGTTTAAATGCGCCTTCATATATCCGAAAATATTCATCTAGATATATTGGTAAAAAAATAATTATCTTATCATTTATAAATAGAAACGTAAGGGCGAATGACTTTAAATTTAAACGTAAAACAAATCCCGTGAAGAATTTGAAATACCAATTAAAATATATTTGATAAAAACTATGACGTCACAATCACAATTAAGTGACTGTTACAAAATTTTATCAAACTGATAAATCAATTTAAATTATGCCGAGTAATGCAGATGAAGACAGACGGGCACCACTTAAAATGAACTAATCTCAATTTGCGAAGTCCTACAAGAGTTCGTTAAACCAGTGACCCTTTTTTTAAAAAGTTTTTTTTTACCATGAGGTTTTAATAATTCAACTCCACCCTAAACTCGTTTTAAAAACCCTCTTGAAACCTTTTAATTCCTCGAGTAAGATAAATTTAATATTTTTAGTAACTTTCCTACAATTTTTATCTCGTTTTTTGTTTTCCAAATCGTAAATTTCCCACTTAAACCACTTAGTTTTATGGGATTTTCTATCTTATTTTATATAAATTTAAATCCTAAAAATAAGCTGTTGTTCAAGGGTTTCTTCGCTTCATTTCCAAGGTCTGGTAGTTGTCGAATAGTTTAAAACACATATGGTATTAACAATAAGAATAGGAGTTTTAAAATAATTATTTTAAATTGGAAAAGGTCTAACAGAAATCTCTCCCAGCGGAAAATTCTTAAAAAATTTTTTTTTTTTCATCTTAAAGGCCCTATCTGCTTTGAAATTTGCCCCTTTCAAATGTTCTTCCCTTCTGCACACAGCCTAGCTTTGACTGTACAATTTATTATGGTTAACGTCGTCTGCTAAGCTAAAAAAGGCGACTTTAATGGGAATTTCAAAATCGCAGGTAGTCCCTTTAAAATCCCACGATTATCTTTCTTCTGATAATGATTTACTTCTGATAACGATTTACTTAAGTACATTATTGCTGTATTAATAAATGAGCTTCTGTTTTATTATCGATAAGTGAAACCACAGGAGATTTCCTAATCTAAAGTTTAATCTTGTATCATGCCATCGCGCAATGCACAGCTTAGTTTGGGATTAAATATGAAATAAAATGGAACAATGAAAAGGGCCCCATATAATAAAGCGGTACAAGTGGGAGTTTCCTGATTCAAACAATAAAGTAAACGATAGATGCTGTAGGAAATGCTTTTAAAATATTAAATTTATCACATTGAAACCATTATTAAGCTGAAAAATCAATTTCATCTTATTATGTTTTTCTGACCTCGCTTTATGTATTTGAATGGTAGAGTTTTTGAACATATTTAACGCGTATGAAGTGTTTTAAAATCAAAAATATAGGCCACTGACCAAACATAATACATCTAATTAACGTAATTAACAACATTTTTATGGTTAAATTCGGTATTAAAAAGTTGGATCTTTACTAAATAGTATATGCCACTCAGTTTTCAGTAGCCACGCTAAAGATTTTCTTATGCAGGCTAAATATTTTTGTGACCCTACCCCCTTGCCTTTATTTTTGCTACGTGGCCCTCGTCATGGATATGTCAAAATTGATAACTTCGAATCTAAAATTAATCAAAGAAGCCCATATATTCTAAAATCGAGTGTAACCTGAGTAGGTCAATGTAAGTGTAAAGTTTAGTTACTTCGAACTCGCTATGACAAGCCATTATAATTAATTGAACGTAAAAAAATACTGACACGTTCCGTTTAGCATGCCTATAATTGTTTAAAAACTTCCGTGCTTAATTATAAACAAAACAATAACGACTCAGTTAATTTTTTCTTATGTCACGTTAACATTTTCAGCTACGACTAAAGCTGTAAATTTATGGCATGGTTATTGTTCAAGGGGAGTTTGCAAAAGAGGGAAATCACAAACATATTGACACAGTAGTATTTGAAAGTAATGAATTAACTTTCTACGTGGACTTCTCATAAAAATTGAACCCAACTTTTACGACGTCAGAGATATAAAAGAAAAACCGATAAACATTATTGATTTACTTGAAGTTCAGTGGCAGTGATAAGATACCGAAATTATAATGATGTTAGAAGGTCTTATAGAGAAATACAAAAGCACCCTTTATTGTATGAAATAAAAAAATTAACTATCTTCCGTTATATAGTTCTCGGTATAGATAAAAATTAGGCTAAAGAAGATTAACTTAGTAGGTTTAAACATTAAGCCGAATTATTTTTTCTTTGTGGCGTGATGTAGATTATAGTAATGATTGTATGAAACGCACAAAAGAAATTTCAGAATCTATAGACAGAAACTATAAACTCAACTATGAGATATAAAATAATAGAGATGAAAGGAGAATCTAGTTTTGGTAGTAATTGAAATCGTTGAAGGATTAGAAAACAGATCGGAATGCCTACGTATAAATGTATAAACTGTGCTTCGAAAACTCTTATTCCCGTTTCAAGGATATCCAAAGGTAGAAATACTAGAAACAGAATTGAGTTTCATATGATTTCATGGTCGAATTAAATCCGCTGAACTGTCATAAAAACTGTAAGAGTGGTTTGAATAAAAGATCTTATTTCTTTCCGATCATTTTGAAAGGGGAGGGGGATTAAAATAAAAATGGTCAGAAATTTTTGCACGAAGTTCTTTTCCTTTGTCAACGACCCGCGGGTTCAGCGATTTACCTTCCCGTTCGTTCCTCAACCTAGGTTATTTTACTACAGCTACGTTCACACTAGAAAGTGTAGGCACTTTGTTTAATTTTTAATGTCGAAGCCAAGTATCGTATTTCTTTGATAAAATTTTATAATTCAACTAGTACGAAACTTTTTTAAAGTCTTAAGAGGAGAATTTAAAAGAAACGATACAGGTTTTTTGAAGGAAATGTTACTCTTAAATTGAATCCTTTTACAATGTAAACATGACTAAACTGTAACGGTACTCTTATTCCGTGGCGGTACCCCTATGTCCCAGATTCATTCACAGCTACCCCCTCCTCTAAAAAAGTATTTAGGCTCGGGGTTCTTTTTGTTCTATGTTGGATTCAAGCCTAAACATTCCTAGCTTAATCCAGTACTCTAGTTCAAGACCAGAAATTACATGATAGCGTAATCTGAAGCTCCTTAATACACTATATAACAAACTGATAGGTGAAAAAGTAGTTTTTAACGAGAAAGTGTACGATTGTTTGAAAAGTTTTTTTCTTGCCAAGTAACTAGTTTCGGTGGGACCGAAGGACACGCGTTTAAACACGTGGCATTAATTGTCTCTGCTTCTGTCAGAAATTTATATGGCGCCAAATTTGCCCGGAAATAAATTGGTTTTCGAGCGTTCGTGTCCTTTACTTTCTTTTTAGCTACAAAAGGTGTTTTTTTATCGATTGCCCAAGAAGTCCAGTAGTTAAAGTTAGTTTCCGAATGTAAATATCTTGAGTAATCGCGTGATATTAAAGCTTTTCAATTATTACGTGACAGTAAAGCTAAGAGCCTTAGATCAATTTAAAAATGTCGCTAGTGACTAAAAGGATTGGAATGGGAGCGTCTCTATGCCTTTGGCTCTGATCCCAAGTGACATGGGGGCATAGTGTAGGAAGCCGGGTCCTCAGGGCACATGCCTCGTGAGCGTGGCGAATACGCGGTTTATTTCTAAAAGCCAAGGCCCACAACACAAAAATGATTATACTTACATCGTCGTCGAAGTTGAACTACCGCGGATTTTCCCAAATCGGTCGATAATTTTGCTGGAAGTGAGGATACTTTGGAGAATAGTCCGGCCATACTTTTCGATTGTACGAGTTTGATCACTTTTAAAGAAGATGATCGTCGAGCGAAAAAATGACAGCTTTCTGATTTTGCTTAGGACGCGAATGGTGTGGTTATTCCGTGGCGGTCCAATCCTCTTCGACAACGTAAAGGATCTTGGCATTACGATTGGTTGAAATTGCCGCCAGGCCTTTTATCTTTGGCGGGAGGGAGGAAATGGGTCAAAAAAAAAAAAGAAAAAGAGCGCAAATCTAAGCGCGATGTGAGTGACTGCGGAACCTCGTGCCTCGTTCGCTCTCCTTTCAACTCCTTTCTTCTTCTCCGAGAGAGACGTGGAAGAAAACTTAGAAAAGTAGGGAGTTATTCAACCCTATTATTCCGGTTTGGTTTTACCACAACGGCTTAAGTTCTTTTCTATCAATTTGAAACCGGTTAAAATTTTAATGAACAGTAGATCTTCATGAGAAATTAGAAAGTCAGTTGATCTGGTAAGCAAATATATTTTTTTGACATGCAATGTGGTTTTCCTCTCCTAGTCTCCTCCACTGTTGGAGTGCGCCTAAGTGGGCACTAAGGTTGAGTTGAGGCAGTAACCACCTTGCGTCTATTTTTAAAGTCCCCACTTCCTGCAACTTTAACATACTGTTCTGACTAACACTCATTTAGAGATACGATGAACCACTTGTTGAAAACGTGCAGTCAGTTTGACTCCTTAGGAAGCAAATCTAGAGGCATAATAAAATTGACTAGTCGCAAGCTCGTCACCGGTAACCACCTCAGGTCTTCTAGCAAACCCAAAGAGCCAATAAAGCCCCAAGAACCAGTTGCTGGAATACCCTACTCTAAGTTGACAGTTGGAGTACCGAAAGAAGTCTTTAAAAATGAAAGAAGAGTGGCATTAAGTCCCGCAGCGACTGCCAATCTCGTGAAGAAAGGATTTAATGTAAACATTGAAGAAAATGCCGGAATTGAAGCAAAGTTCTCCAACTTTGAATACGAGGCAGCTGGAGCTAAAATCACTGACCCAAAAACAGCGTGCCATTCTAATATAATCTTGAAAGTCCGGGCTCCTAGTGTCGAAGAAATCCCGTCTTTGGTTGAATATTCAAATTTGATCAGTTTTCTCTACCCAGCCCAGAATAAGTCTCTGATTGACGAGTTAGCCAAAAAGAATTTGACCGTTTTTGCTATGGATACTATCCCCAGAATAAGTCGAGCTCAGGTTTTTGACGCTTTGAGCTCTATGGCTAATATCGCTGGTTATAAAGCCGTTATAGAAGCAGCCAATCATTTTGGAAGATTTTTCACGGGTAGATATTTAAAAAATTCCCATTTTTCTTTCAAAATTAATTTATCTATCGTATCTCTCATGATATTAATAGAATTATTATTGCTTTAGGGCAGATAACAGCCGCTGGTAAAGTACCTCCGGCCAAAGTACTAGTGATTGGAGGAGGAGTAGCGGGTCTAGCAGCTATTGGAACGGCTAAAAATATGGGAGCCATCGTTAGAGGGTTTGATACGAGAGCCGCTGTCAAAGAACAGATTGAATCTCTAGGTGCTGAATTTCTCGAAGTACATCTTAAGGTAACAATTTTATTTGACAGACCAAGGCTTAACCATTGAGGTTCGAAACTTCGAAGTAATTAAATTGAAATACCAGTTTTACTTTAAAGGAATCGGGAGAAGGTACGGGAGGTTACGCTAAAGAAATGTCGCCAGAATTTATAGCGGCTGAGATGGAATTGTTCGCTAAACAGTGTAAAGAAGTAGATATCGTCATTACTACCGCTTTGATACCTGGAAGACCAGCACCGAAACTTATAACAAAAGTAAGATAAATATAATGAACTTATATATATATCGGTACTTTTACCAACTAATTGAGTAAGCTAGTTTGCTAATATTGATTTATAGTGAGCAGTTAATTCAGAACTTGTTACAGAAAACAAGTATTTTTTTTACAAAATACAAAACCATTTACTTCCCCTCTTAATTAAAACTGAATTCGTTAATTTTATCCAGGAAATGGTGGAAAGTATGAAACCTGGGTCTGTAATCGTAGATTTAGCAGCAGAAGCTGGTGGAAATGTCGAGACCACAAAACCTGGTCATTTGTATACTCATAAAGGAGTTATTCACATTGGTTACACTGATCTACCGAGTCGTTTACCAACTCAATCTTCAACACTCTACGCTAATAATATTTCCAAATTTCTATTATCCATTGGTAAAATATAAATTTTAAATGTTCTCGTTAGTTTTTAACGCTCAATTTTAATTTTATACATATTCCATCACATTTTAGGAAGCAATGATCATTTCCATATTGATTTGGAAGATGAAGTTATTCGCGGTTCGATCGTACTTCAAGAAGGCAAATTATTATATCCCCCTCCACCTCCCAAAGTGGCTCCAGTTGCCCCTGGAGTTACTACAGCGGTACCTGTTAAAGTAGCGCCTCCAGAACCTAATTATTTCAATCAAACTCTAAAGGATGCGACATTATACACTTCTGGTAATAAATTAATTTATTTTTGTTTAGAAAATATCTGTCTAATTACTTTTTAAAAATAGGTTTGGGAACTCTTATTGGTCTTGGTTTAATATCTCCGAATCCAGCATTTACGACAATGGCAACTACATTGGGACTCTCGGGAATCGTTGGTATTGTTATTTAATCGTTTTTGCGTCACATTTGGCAGGAAAATTGTAAAATTCCAAATTTTCCCTCCAAAATCTATTGAAAACTATGATAGATGCAAAATCTGAAAATGACCTCAGATTTAAAAAAAGGCAACCTGTTCAAATTTAGGTTTAATTCATATCAAATATATCGGTATCTATTAAATCTTGATATTGGTATCAATTAAATTACGTTATCTGCCAACACTATCGCTACATCCACGTTATATCGTTGAAACCGTTTTGAATGTTGGTTAATTTTAAAGGATAAATGATCAAACAAATCGCTATCAAATATTCTAAGTAAAATCTTTAATTCAGGTTATCACACTGTATGGGGAGTAACACCGGCTCTTCATAGCCCTCTAATGTCTGTCACAAATGCTGTTTCGGGAATAACGGCGGTTGGAGGGCTTCTTATGATGGGAGGAGGAATTCTTCCATCCACCATCCCTCAAGGATTAGCAGCTACGGCCGCTTTTATCTCAACTATCAACATCTGCGGAGGTTTCCTCGTGACTAAAAGAATGCTTGACATGTTCCGAAGACCTAGTGATCCTCCGGAATATAATTACCTGTATGGAATTCCCAGTTTGGTCTTCATGGGTGGTTACGTTGCCGCTGTTCAAAGCGGATGTTCGGAAATTCATCAAATGGCTTATTTGGGATCCTCTCTTTGTTGCGTCGGAGCCCTGGCTGGTTTATCATCGCAGAAAACTTCCAGGTTAGGCAATTCTTTAGGAATGCTCGGAGTTTCATCCGGAATCGTGGCTACTTTGGGCCAAATGAACGTCTCTCCCGAATTAGCTATTCAAATTGCTGGCTGTATGACCTCTGGTAATTATAAAAAGGGATTGAAAGGGAGGATGAAGCTCAACAATTCTTTTCCTCAAAATAGGCCTAACTCATGAGTAAATAAATTTAGAAATCAATTGTTACAAATCAGTTTAAGATACTCTGAGAGTAGGCTTAGCAATGATCCCTTGGAAATTTTGCCTTTGAGCTAATCACGTGCCACGTGATTTTGCGGATTAAAGGGATAATGAAGACTGGAAACTTTAAAATGACTTAATACGTGAAACCAGAATACTCACCAATTGTAAATTATAAGGTTTAATTTGAGCTCGCTAAGCCTATTTCCAGTTTGATAAAAATATAAACCATGAATCCAAATGTCAGAATATCTGCAGCACGCCAGAGTTTTAAAGTTCTCTTTGATAAATTCTAGTTATTCTGTTATTTTATCGTATATATTCTGAAAATGGAGTTGGACTGAGCGGGTAGCTTTTTTAACTGGAAAAAATGTTAAATAACAAGAAAAACCTTTGAGTTTGGAGGTTTTTTTATATCTAATTACATATTTGTTTGAAAATTAATTTGATTTGGCCTTTTTTAAAGATAAAGAATTGCTAGAAAATCATATAGTTGGTGGACTTCATTCTATCATTGAATTTTTTTAGATAAACCTTAATGAATTTTATTTATTCCAGGTGGTGTTTTGGGTCTTATAATTGCTAAGAAATTGGAAATTACGGATTTGCCTCAATTAGTCGCAGCATTCCATAGTTTAGTTGGAATGGCAGCAGTATTAACTTGTTTAGCGACATACATGGTTGATTTTCCAACTTTCGCTACTGATCCAGCAGCTAATGTGATTAAGACTGCGCTTTTCCTTGGAACGTATATCGGAGGAGTTACATTCAGTGGTTCGTTAGTCGCTTACGGAAAGCTACAAGGTCAGATTAGAAGAAAAAAAAATTTAACTTGTCCTGTGTGAGTGCTTGATCGACTTGATACTTCAATATTTGGACTCACACAGGCCCTAGTTGTAGCTGCCTAAATTTATTTATTTTTGTTTCTAGGAATATTAAACTCTGCGCCTTTAATTTTACCCGGACGAAACATCTTAAACGCTAGTTTGATGGCTACTAACGTTGGAGCTCTAGCTTATTATCTCGCTTCCGATAGTCAAGTTGTTGGAATGAGTTGTTTGGGAACGACTACCGCCTTATCTACCTTAATGGGTGTAACTTTAACGATGGCTATCGGAGGCGCCGATATGCCAGTTGTAATAACGGTTTTAAATAGTTATTCCGGTTGGGCTCTTTGCGCCGAAGGTTTCATGTTGAATAATAATTTAATGACGATTGTTGGAGCGTTAATTGGCTCATCTGGTGCCATTCTGTCCTACATCATGTGCAAAGTATGTTGTAATCAATTAATCCCTTTTAAATTTAGAGTCATGACTCTTAGCTAAGCCTGAACGTTATGAGAGAGTTAAATCACTTTCTTTTTTTATCAAAAGGCAATGAATAGGTCGCTACCAAATGTAATTTTTGGAGGTTACGGAACTTCTAGTACAGGAGGTGGAAAACCAATGGAAATAACTGGAACTCATTCTGAATGTAATCTTGATCAGACTGCCCAAATGATACAAGGTTAGAATCATTTAAATTCTACGCAGATTATGTTTGTGCTTGATTTAAATACTTAGTCCTAGCTGAAAGAAAAAACCCTTATAATGAATTATCACTTATAATGTAACATTTTGACTCCAATTTTGTTATATCCAGTTAGGCCTAGTTTTAGCAGACAAACTTTGGTTAGAACTAAATTTACTGTTCCATAAATAATTTAAATCTTATTGTTGCGTTACTTTAATTATTTTTTTTATTAATTTTACCTTAGAGGCTCGCAACATAATTATCGTACCAGGCTATGGTCTTTGCGTTGCTAAAGCCCAGTACCCTATCTCGGAAATGGTAAAGATTTTGAAAGATAAAGGAAAGAATGTCAGATTTGGAATTCATCCTGTCGCTGGTAAGGTTTTACCAACCGTAATCTAACTTTTAAAAGTTATGTAAGAAAGGTTGAAACAGAATTTTTCTCATAGGTCGAATGCCAGGGCAGCTTAACGTCCTTTTGGCGGAAGCTGGAGTTCCCTATGACGTAGTTTTAGAAATGGAGGAAATTAATGATGACTTCAACGAAACTGATTTAGTTTTGGTTATTGGTGCGAATGATACCGTCAATTCGGCCGCTGAAGAAGACCCAAACAGTATAATCGCTGGAATGCCAGTTTTGAAAGTGTGGAATTCCAAGCAGGTGGTGGTTATGAAGAGAAGTTTAGGAGTTGGTTACGCGGCTGTAGATAATCCAATTTTCTATAAAGAAAACACTTCTATGTTACTCGGAGATGCGAAGAAAACATGTGATGGTCTGCTCAATAAAATCAAGGAAATATACAATTTATAATAATAATGGAATAAAACAATTTTTACAAACAAATACAGGAATATCATTTCATATTTATTCATATTTTTTAATAAACTTTCAAGAGAATGATAATTCATGGTTTTAAATTAAAAGTTAATTTATATTTCACCATAGTTAATAATTATAATATTAAAGTTTAATCCTTTTGATTTTACACAATTTTTCTTTGATATTTTTCGAGAATTTTCTAAACACTTTAGAGGTTATTTAGAAGCCACTTACGCTTTGCCAACTTCCTCGTCTAAAGCCTGCGTGACGTAATAGCTCGAGGTCACCTGTGAGGAAGAAATTAGCTGACCTCTCAAGCTGCCGCCTTTGGCCTCGCGAGTCGCGTTGCTTCGGTTGGATTTTTAAGTTTTTGCGCTCTTTGTTTAGCGATTTAATGATTAATTTATTGCTAAATTAACGTGATTAATGTGAATTTAAGTAAAGTACTTTATTGTTTTTAGGATAATTAGGCGTTATTTGGATATGGACAATGTTATAAAAGCTGATGAATTTGGATTGAACGATTCTTTGTATTGGGTGCCCTGCAAGCTCTCGGCATTATCAGCTTTAGAATTTGGCGGAGATTTATGTAAGTACATCATTTCTTTTATCTACTAAATGTGATTTGGAAATGTGTTAGAAGTTAGAACTGCCCGTTTGTGCAGTATTTCGCATTAGTTTTATTAAAGAGGATCGGAAAAATTTCCGAGGTATGGCATGTTTCGTATATACTTGAAACAATATTAAGGGCTTAGGTTAAGCCGCCATCTTGAATCCCTAACTTTTACCAAGGCCATCTATCAATGCATTTACAATTCGACAATTTCAATTATTTCATTGGCTGGGCATCATGGCCCTTTTGGCAGTATTTTGGATTTTTATTTTGCACTACGCTGCGTTCCTATATATTTTCGGACCCTCCCTATTACATACGTATTTAAAAAATCTGGTAATCTGTTATTTTGGATTTAAAAATTTTAAGCTAAGCGTTTTAGATTTTACGGGAATAGGTTTAAAAAGGCGAAATAAAATATTCGGTTTCAAGGAAGGCTAAAACGGCTTCCGTTCTTTCTTGTTGGTGTTTGTTTCAGCTAAGCCTAGGCCTGGAATCTTCGGATTTCAGGATGCCCTTTAGATTTCATTTCAGAACCTGGAAACATTAGAAAATTTGAAAATGTCCCCATAAAGTCAGGGAAAATAGTTAACCATAAAAATTTATAATTTTTAACAGTAATTATTATGATAATTGTGTTGGGAAATGTTGAAAAATTATCATAAAAAATTCCAAAATATTAGTACGAATCTCGTTCTGGGTACAACCTCAGACCCATGGTAACCTACCATGGTATAGACCAACTGACCCCACAAAGAAACACATTTAGAGTTAGTTAAATAATTTCAAAGTCATATGGTAATATTATTGTAATAAATTATGCTTGCTTTATTTACAAACAATAATTTTTGTGCTTACAACACTATCTCCAATGGTAGTATATATATTTTTTTCTCGGTAACTTAACTTTAATTCACCGTTGGCCTTTTAAATTTATTTGGTTCTGTAAAACTGTTTATTATATACAATAATTTTTTTAAAGACCAACACCAGCGTGAATTTTCAAGTTATTGTTTGTTTTTTAAAGTTTATATCTCGATTCGTTTATATTTCTTGCCACATAAAAACATGAACTAAAGATTTAACCAAATTCCTGCTATACGTTGTTAGTGTACGTACGAATAGTCTGTTTTTCTCGCTTTTAAGAGAGGAAACTTAGTATTTTAATATCGCTAAACGTTAACGTCGTAAAGTAAAAAATATTTGCACGATATATTTTTTTTGATGATGTGAAATAAAAAAGCAATTGCTGCGCTTTTGGTTTATAAACCGGAGGGAGGAAATTCGGGAAAAAAAATGTTTTCGCTACGAACTCTTCACTCTCGCGTATATTTTCCCTACAACTCCCCAAAAAGGCAGATTTTTTTTTTTTTAATATATTTATATTCATTCGAAAACCAATTCCAATTTCTTTCGATTTTACCCTCTCTTTTTTTTTTTTTCGTATAATTCGAACAAGGCTCGCAAACGCGGTAGCTAATTACAGCCAAGTGGGGCTTGGTTGAATTGGCGGCACAGCTACGGCTATATCACAATTTTAGGCTGTTCCATTATCTATAGTTTTATTTAGTGTTAGCATTTTAACAAACAAAAAAATACCCTTTTTTATATCGGACATAAAAAGTACTAAAAAGAATAATAAAGAAACGTCGTCTTTTAATATGGAAATGTATATATAATATCATTTTTATTTTATTTTTATTCTTAAAAAATGGAAATTTTTACGATCACCATATATTGTTGTTGGATGGATTTACATTTAGGGGCTCAGTGTAGACCTATCGGCGAACAGTATCGGTGATCGTGATGTTTGTTTGTTATTTTTAAGGATGAGATCGACGTTTCTTTTTTAGTAAAAAAAAAAAAAAAGTCAAACTTAAATTTATACTACAACTTTGTTTTAACTATGATTGAATAATTTAAATTAATTTCTTATAAATACGGTTAGATGTATGTATATATATACATCGGATTTCATTCAAAATTTTGTTTTTGAAATGGTTGAAAAACGTTTCTTGATGCCAAAAACATAAATTGAAAACACATTTGTTTGAAATATCGCTTGCAGATGCGCGTTAATGTTGAGCGTAGACTTTTTTTTTTGACTTTCATGTATTTTTTTGGTGAATGGGCAAAAGATTAGTTTTATTATTATAGTTTTTTTTACCTTCGCAAGAGTCTTTTTTAATTAATGCGGAAGGTATCTTTAATTTTCACATTTTTGAAAAGCTTTTTTTTTGTTTTTTTCAATATTTAGTTTGTCATTGTTAATTCCCACTGTTATTTTTTATAATTGGGCCCTTTTTTTATGGTGTAGAAGTATACTTTTGCCACTTTTTCGCGATGTTTTTAGTTTTTTTTTTTTTTTTTATCTAAATACATTCAACATGAAATAACTTTGGTTGGTCAAAGTATTTACAAAACCTAACTTTGATTTTTTTATTTTTTATTTTTCATCTATAGTCCTTTATCCTAAATTTTCACTAATAATACTTAAAAGCGGGAACAAATTTAATATATATTTTTTAATTTTAATAATTTTTTTATTTAAAACGTAAAAAGGGTCGGATTGTTTTTAGTTTTTATTTTAATCTTACCATTTCTCCTTTTTAAGTTTTAATATTTATGCATATTTTAAACTGATTAACTCGTATATAAATTATTTCTCGTAATTTATTTTCTTCAAATTTTCGATATAATTAGAAATTATGATAAATGAAGTATTAGTTAAATTTATCAAGCCAATTATAATTACTAATTAGCTTAAAAACAATTTTAAATTTTCAAAAACGTGTTTAAATAATTTAATAAATATAACTTCAGATTCAATGGTATCTAATTTAATATGTTTTTAATTTTAATTGTTCACGGTTTAATTCTAATTATTTTTTCTTAAAATTTATTTTACAATTTGTTCGAAAATCTTTTTTTTTTTTTAATTTATAGTCAATTGCCCAAAAATAGATGACAAATTTTTAATCATTACTACGCGTGATCCCAATCTTATTTCTAATTTTAATTTAAGGGTCACGACCTCTGTTCTAATTAAGTATAAAATGGATGATTATTTTAATTATAATTGGCTTTTTAATTTTAAATTTCAAGTTTTGTTAGGTTTTTGAATTATATGTTTTTTTTAAAGTATCTAAATTTTCTGATATGTTCTCGAAAGGGTAGAATTAGGTCAGTTTTGAATAATTTTAATATGAATTTTCAAGGGGTGTTGCTAAAATACGCCAATTTTTTTTTACACTATTTTACGCGTTTTATGGACTCTCAATTTTGGTAGCACCTTGTGTTTTTTGTTTTATTTTGAGCGCTAAATAAACCAATTAAGGTGGTATATACTTCAAATAAATTAAAAACAGGCCACACTTCATTTTTATCTAATTTAGAATAGGCTAATTAATCCAAATTATCTTTACTAACGATGAAATAAACCTTAAGTATCTTTTTATACGCGTGTAAATATTACAAATTTCTCCCCCCATTTTGAATTTTTGTTTATTAATCTTAATTTTAAGTTGAAATTTTTATTTTTCGAGCAGTTAGTTTTAATTTTTATTTGGTCCTCAAAATATTTAAGGCGTAGTTAATTTTTTTTTTTTTTTTTTTTTTTTTTTTTTTTTTTTTTTTTTTGGGAAGCCTAAAATTTTATCTGACCACTTGAATATTTATTTTTTAAATTAATTTTTGGTGTTTTACAGTTATTACATAGCGTTAAGGCGTTTCCTTTATTTTCCCCTGTTATTTAGAATCCTTGAAAATATTTATTCTCGCGCTACCAAAACAAAAACAAAAAAAAAAAAAAAAACCAATTAGTATATTCTGGTTAAAGACGGAGAGATAATTTCATTATTTTTCTGTTAGTTTTTGGCAAGTTTTAAATTTTGTTTGATTACTTAGTGTTTTTTTATATATATATTTTTTTAATTATTATTAGCTGCCTTATCCTTATATCCATCTTCATTTTATTTCACGAGGATTAACTTTCGGGTTACGCCGGGGAAACCTCGAGTTAGGTTAGATTAGGTCGATGTTTTGCAGACTCCTTTGTCACGTTTTTTAGATAATTTAATCTAGGAATTTTTCTTGATTCCCGATGATTCCAAATATTTTGTTGGAATTTATTTTCCCTGAGGCGCCGTACGGCATAACTCGATCGTATGCAAAACCATATTTCCTTTTTTTTCTCTTTGCTTTTGATTGGTTATTATATATTCTAGTTTTTTCTTCTTCTTTTCGGTCGTTATCTTCTCTTTTATATTTTCATATTTTCCATTCTTTCTGTTCTGTAACTGGAACCAAGGTGACGCTCCTGTGATTGAAAGAATTTTTTTTTTTTTTTTTTTTAATTTATGTCGCACTATATCTTTGTTTAATTTCTCTTTCCCATAAAGTGCAGAGTAATAATCTCAGTTTTTTAAAAGGTGGTTGAGAGAGATGTAGCCATTTTCTAGCACCCTTCATTTAGAACCGTAGTCTGTTAGAACAAAACAAAAAGCCACAAAAAATAAAACAATAAAAAAAATAGCCTTATTCCTAGTTTCTCCCAATCACGTTCTCTCGTTCTCTGTCTGATTCTTGCTTTTTGTTTAACAACTAATTTGTATTGACATGTATAATAGCTTCATTAACAGCAGGATGGTGTTAGTTTGTGAATTTTGTGATAGTTGCATACATATTATCGTATTGCCATTTTAAATTTATTTAATTACATATTTAGATTTAAATATAATGAGGGAAAATTGACAAATTTAATTAGCCCTTATCTCTTTCGGTTTTAAATTAAAGTTTGAGTTTTTCTTGAATTAATTGGAAACATATAATTAAAAATTTAATCTCGCTAATTGGAAGCCAATCAAGATATTAACCGTTAATTGATTTGGCTACTAGTAAATTAAACGTTTTAAGCCTAAAATTTAATATTTAGTAACTTTTAAATCTCTAGAAAAATTGATCAATTCATTTTAAATTCGACAAATTAACACCACAAACTAATTCCTTGTTATAAATCTTTACTAACCATTTCCTCTCTGTATTTAAAAAAAAGAAAAAGCATAAAATTAATAAAAACCAACTTAAACCCCCCTGGAAACGAGCTTTTCCCGAGCAGGCGTGCGCGAAAGTTGAGACACTTTTACAGGCGCTTTACGAAAAACCCTTGTTAATCATATGCCCCTTCAAGCCTCTAACATCCCCCTAAAGAACGTGCTGCCTTAAAATAGATTTTCAACGCACATACTCTCCTAATTTAAGGGAAAAAATTTAATATAAATTTTTTTTAAAAGAATTCCAAGGGCTAGTTGCGTCTCGAATTAAAATTACTGAATTTTAATGAGGAATAAATTTTTTATTGGCTACTTAAATTAAGGAATTCTTTCTTGTTCAGAAGGTTTAAATATTCTCCACCCTTCTTGCTTTAATAGGGCGTATTCAAAAGGGATTGGGTCTTTATATTCCCACTAACTAACACTGTCTGAAATTAATTTGAAAGGGGGAGAAAAAAGGGGTTTTTAACAACCCGAATACGAAAGTAGGAAGAAACCTCCCCTCGAAAGTCCAAGATATGCCTTTGCTACTTCGTCTATAGGAATTTTGGCGCTAATTAGAAGTTTATTTTAGGGGATCATCCATAAACTGTTAAAAGTTTTTTTTTTGTTTAATTACGAAAGTAATTTTTCTGTAAAGTTTCAAGACTTTTTACTTTTTCTTACAATGGTTTATTGGGAATTTCATATTAATTTGTTTGAGGGGAAAACATGCTAGCTTAACGTATTCGTTAAATTACAAAGAAATAGCACATCTATTAATTGTTTTAAAAAGTGCAGGGGATCTTTCGTAAAGGTCGTATTGTTTGGGTTTGAATTATTGAGGCACGGACGTAGATTAAGGGAAATGTATAAACGCAATACACATAATTACTTAGGTAATTATCTGCTCCAATGAAATAAATGTGTGCTAAAATAAGCGCTGACTAATTTAGGAAGCACTCCTTCGCGTGTGTTGACTTTATATTCCTTTTAATGTTACCCAAAGAGCGTTTTTATATTATAAATATTGTTATAGTTTCTTAAAAAATAATTCAAATATCATTTTAATGCTATATCAATATTTTAATATGACCTTATTTGAAGCCATTAAAAAAAAAATATGAAATTCGCGTTAAACATCGTAAATTCTTTTTAAGTCTTATTTCCGACTATAATAATAACTAATTTTATAAAGTAATGGGGTGTAATTCGGTCTGGGTTATGAAAAGTGTGGAATAGGAAGGGGGTGGTATATAAAATAAAACGTGGATAAAATACTTACGCCTCAATTTTGGCTATGGATGCCGTCGCTTGGGGGGAACTTTTACTTTGCCCTTGGAAAGATACTTTAGGGGGCGCTGCGTCATTAAATTGAATTAGATTTCCGGTTGCTGTTGACGTCACATTGCCACCGTCCGGTCCCTGAGCCGCTGTATCCGCAAAAACGAATGAAAAAATAAGAAATACAATGAATTGTTATAAAAAACTCATCCCTCCCCCGTTATATAAACTAATATAAAAGAGAAACAACAGTCCAAAAAGAAATAAGAATACTCTCTTGGGTAAAATGAAAATAAGGGAGATTTAGGTTCAAGTTTCAGCACGTAACAAAGCTAAGCTTTGCTTTTATCTCTTTTGAAGAAAATCAAGCGTTTAAAGGGAGGGTGAAGAGGATAATTAAGTTTTTATTTGTCAATTCTTCTACTGATTCTAAGACCTATCCGCGTAGTTAATTATTAGGAAAATATATTCCAATGATTTTAAAAATTAAAATAAATCTCGATTTCACTGTTCTTTAAAAATGAATCCCTCCAACCAATCGTGTAACGCCTTGCCTTCCAGCGAACAAAATACTCGTGGCACGTTGGGCGCAATTATAGCGCGTGCCACTAGTATTTTGTTCGCTGAATGTTTTACTAAACGAAAACGTCTCGTGTTTTTAAAATAAGAATCGATAACAATAACCCTAATTTTCCACTTCACCTTCCCTTTAAGAGTAAAGTTTTTGGAGAAATTTAAGATAAAACTCCATGACCAATCACGATGATGTGATGATAATTCACTCGATGTGTGCGAGTTATAAAAGATTTAAATTACCTAGAGGTTCGAGATTCTTTACCGCAGTGATTGACAATGGAGTAATCTCAAATTAGATCTGTTTCTAAGGATAATATCTAAAAATTTCGACCTAAAATCGTTTCAGTGTCCCTTTAATCATTATAGTGATATAATTAGATACTGCAAACGTCTCTCGAAGCACCGGTAGTGTATTTATCTCTCCATGTATCCATGATAGGCAAACGAATGTGTATATATACATACAAACAAAATGCGGAAGAAATATTACACATAATATAAAAGCATTCCACATAGAGCCATAAATTACAAAAATATATGTGTATATACGTATAGAAAGAGATGTAATCTTTACACAAGGCGAGCTTCCGGAAGAAGGCTTACAGTATATTAAGAAAAATTGCATCGTGCGTAGCGTTCTTTAAAAATTTATACTCATAAAAGATGTTATACGTGCTTTTCCTTTGCCCGAAGAATAATTTTCACGCTATTGCCTCCTTAAAATATTAGGCTTCATTTTTGAGGAGATTATACTGGTTTTTAAATTAAGTTTAATTGGGATCTTTCATGTATGAGCTCTGGTCTTTTCGTAAATTTTGCATTTTTCTTACTATAATAATTTGGTAGAAAACTGGAAATTCTAGGCGCGTGTCGTGAATTTTCGTTTTTTTAGCTTAATCGAATTAACATTTTCTGATGTCGCTATTAGCAACCGAAATTATATACAGTAAATTTATTTGAAACTTCGAAAAGGTCTAAAAATTGTGTAGTGTGAACTTAACTTATGTCTTTACGAAAACTTAAGATCCCTTTTGTTCGTTCTTCAGTTTCCTAAATTAGTTCTTGATGTGACATACCCAGAGAATAAAAGAAAATAGAATTGCGTCGCCATACCCGAATAACGCAACAAGACACATACAATAAAGATTAAAAAGAAATGCATATAGATAAGAGAAACGTGCATTGAAAACGGATAGAGTATAGAAGAAATGTTTGTTTAGTAGATAAAGTGAAAGAATGCGACAATTGACAAAGTTTTATTTCTGTGCAAAAGTCTTGCAAAGAGAAAATTAAGAAGTGGCGTGGTCGAATTTTAAGGGCATCCCTTCTCGTCAAAAATTAAGTTTAATTACTAAATTTTAATCAAAGCATCCTAATTACTTGACAAAAAGGATCAACTCAATTTTTGACGAGCTAGATTGCCATTCGAGGACCGTGGCCGTACCGGGATTATTAGCTAGTCCGTTAGCCGGTGGTGGTCCAATGTCAATGAGTTTGCCGCCTACTCCTACGGACATACTGGACCTAGTGTAGTCCGGTAGTTGTTGTTGCTGTTGTTGTTGGCCACCTTGACCATAGGCGCCGCCCCCTCCTGACCCCGTGTAAACGGCCATCGTCGTGATGGTGGGTTGGGAGGCGGCAGCGGCGGCTTGCTGTTGTTGCAAGGCCGCTTGCTGTTGCAGAGCCGCTGAGAAGGAGTGGCCCATGATGGAACTGGTGCGCCTGTTGCGACTCGGGGGAGGCGCCGGCGTCTGCTCTTCTTTGTTTTCTGAATGGTTCAACATTAACATCGGGATGGTTTCTTCTCCGTTACCTACATTCATACAGCATTCATTCAAAACTACTTCTATACAAAAATAAAACAACGCGTTTGTAACCGTATACATATAACCGGCTAATTTTTTTACCGCAGACTTAATACCAGTTCAGACGATACACTTTTTTGAATCAACTTGTTCAGTCAACTCGAGTGATCTATTTTTTTCTACAGTTGAATCAAAAAGTCGTATAGTCTGAACAAGGCGCTAGTTTCATAATAAACTATTTTATAAAGCGCGATGCTATGATTAATTTCGCGTATTATTTGCAAAATTGATCCTTTACCCTTTCTTTTTTTAAAACATAGTGAGATATTTCTCTCTACAAACGTTTATTAACAACCAATAGTATTATTGTCTTATTAGCTTTTGAGCTCATTTAGTATGTGTTACGAATAAAAGTAGCTTTAACTCGATTATCCGTTTAAATCTAGCTAGTAATCGGTAATTACTATTCGTCATTTTGTTAGTCAACTTAAATTAAATTTAAATGAACCATCTGCTATAGAAATATGCCCATGAAAGTTTTATCCCTTCTAATTATAAGACAAAGTCTGCTTATATTTGATCTTATCTTCCATTAATATGTTGACGCTATGAAGGAGGATTTTAAGCTGTTTACCAATTATAATAGTGTCATAATATTATTATAGTAACGAGACTGCTACTTCAAGGTTGAGAAAAACAGTTCTAAAATTAATTGAAAGCTCTCCTAAAACGTTTATTTAATAAATTGTCTTTCTATAAACTTAAGAATGAAGTAGTAGTCTCCTTAATTATTATAATAATGTTATATTATCAGTTATTCACCTTAGTCAATATGTTTCGTGTAAAATATCATTTAGAAGTCTAGCAAATATTGAAAGTGGATCGAATAAGCGGATTATGTTAAACAACGTTTCAATTAATTCTAAAACATATTGTTCCTTTAAAAATAGGCTTAATTTACGAGTATCGCGTTTTAAGTTTTGTTTTGTCTCCCCACACGATACGCGGTATAACGTAAACGAACTACGTGAGGGGTTTATGATAAGCGAGCGATTGCCACGTGTTTTATCTTTCGATCGAAACTGTAACCGAAGCTAAGACGAGCGTGCCAAACTAACATTGTTCTAACTTGTAATAAAGTAAAGGGGTTTGTTTTAACTTTGTGTTTGCTATAATGTTGCTTTGAACGAAGGGAAAGAGGGAAATAGTTCAAAACATTTATAGCGAGGGGAATTCCGTGCTTCGATCGTGACACGGATACTTCTAACGTAGCTATAGCTCTATGTACAACAACAACAGACTGTCAAAGTCTTCGAAAGACTTTTAAATGTCAGAGGTCGGTAAAGTAAATTGAGAGACAGACACACGGAGTTGTATACGTTGGAGAGCGTGCCTTTTATGTCAGTAGATCTCGTGTATATGCTGGCTATTCCATAGGCCTTCGAGATTTTTAGTATATACCCTACGGAATATAATTTTCCATCAATGTCTTGAAAACTAGACAGCCAATTCCCACTCTAGAAGAGATCTTAATTTCCTGTCATGCTCTTGTTAGTATGAGGACCTTTTTTTTTCTACGGGGGTTCATATAAAAAATATATAAGAATACCTTGTTTACAAGTTCAAGAAAATTGAACAGTAATGTCTTCAACAGAAGCATGATAATTCTTTAAATGTACTATCAAAAATTAATATTTCAATATTTTAGGTTGCCTTATAATTTCTACATAACCTTATCCCCACACTTATAAAATTTACCTTAGTCATGACGAAAAAGTTTTTCAAAAAATCTTGATTGAAAACGCGCCTAATATCCTCTTCAGACTAGGCGTAATTAGCCGGTTTAATCAGATTTAACCGAGCCTTCTCAGTTCCATAAACCTCAGTCAAATCTGATTAAACCTCGGTTAGTTATTCCTCGTCTGAAGAGGATATTAACTGTCGAACTAACTTCAAACAGGCAAAAATTATTTTAATGTCCAATTTTCTTAATTTAAGTAGCCTAGGACTATCTTAATAGATAAATACATTGATAATATTAGCAAAGTATTTTGCCCACAATTTCCTATGAAGACTTTAGGTTCTTCTTTAGGTCAACTCGTAAAACGTTTAATATTTAAAATTACTGTTACTACCATTTACCATTTCAAGGTTTAAGCCATGAAAAATAAAAATATATATGCATTCGAAAGTATATTAATTAACTAAATAGATAGAAAAAAAAAGCAAAATTATGACTCATTTATCGAATCGGTTAAAAATAGTGTGGAATAGGTCAAATAATAAAACGCCCTTGGTTTCAAATTGGGATAAATATAAAAAAAAAACGTGACTAAAACGAGAGAAACAGAGAGAAAGCGAGTAGTTTTGATTATTGCGGCTCCTTCCAATTCCATTTCGTGGCTTTTCACCAAACCCTAAACCCAATCTTGCTTTAGACAAAGTTATTTCGGATCGAGGGAGGTTGAGAGAGAAAAAGGTTTTAATCAAATTGGCGCGAAAGACTCCCTTAATGTCAATGACGAGAAGGGAGGAAGAGACTGTCGTGGAATCATTCCCTTTAGTTCGCCCTAACCAACAGCGAACCGGCGCTATAGGGGGTTCTTTCCTCCAACGTCGACTAAAAGAGGAATTAATTTGCACATCAATGAGACGAAACCGTCCCAAGTTTTCGGGACTCGCCCTCTACCCTTAATTCTTTCTCTTCGGGTTCTCTTTTGGAGAGGATAGACGCGTGGCTCCCTGGTAAAACTGCGTGACTTTAATCTTTCTGCTCGTTACGAAAAGCGAGGGGAAATTCTCCTTCTCGAAAAGGAACCCGCACTGTCTAAACGTCCACCCCTCCACCTCATACACTCTCTCATTTATTAAATTGAAAAGTTTTGAATAATTCGTCCATACGTCTAAACTCCCAAACTCTTAGGTTTAGTTTTCGTTCCCCAAATTATAAACTTGTTAATCTGTAGGAATCTTCCTTTCTCCTTTAAAATCACGTACTGGCTTTGACCTCCCCCCCCCCCCCCGCAGTCATCCTTATACTAATTGGAAAAGGATTGTTTAATTAGACAGCTTGATTGTAATTGGAACTACTACCTGTACGCGAAGATATACGTTCAATGATATTATCATATTATTGTTAAAAATAGCTTCACAGATACCCTTACTAGCTGGTGTTTTTATTCCAACATTGTTATACTTATGTACAATTATATGAAGGGGAGTTTTCATAATGGTCAAATCTAAAGTGGTTTTATACGCAAACTTTGATATCTCTTAATTTAATTAAATTAATAAATTTAATGCCGTAGCTTTCTGTTTCAAAATTCTCGATTAAACGATATCTTTTTTAAAGAGGGAATGAAGTCTGACAAGTATTTTTATCGAGCCCTTATCCATAAAGGTAGAATTCAAGCAGGAAATTAAGTTACGTTCACACTAGACACTTTCAAAACGTTTTCAATTCGTTTCGAATATTCAAATTTACTTTTCAAGTAAATAATTCCATTTTTTGGTCAAAGAATCTCTAGAGTTGACGCTAAAAAATTCCATTGTAACCTTTCCAACACGGTTTTAAATGGTTTCTAAAGCCGCGTTCACACAGAAGACTTTCAAACCTTTTTAACCTTTTTGGAAACGTCAAAACAGAAAATTGTGACTTCAGCTGTAGAGATTCTTAGTCAAAGTATGGAATTAATTGTTTGAAAAGTTGATTTCAAGATTCGAAACTCTTTGAAAACGGTTTTAAAGTGTCTAGTGTGAACATAGACTTATCAAATTTAAAAGGAGTCAAAGGGATTTCCTCCAAAATCTCAAGATAGTTGATAACGTGATTTTGAAGGGCACTATTTTGATATATTATATTACCCCGTTTTCATAAAAGGATATAAATTGAAAATTAGCGCCCTCCTCCGAAACTTGTCACTCAATTCTTCATAGTTTGGCCCAGTTATAATAGACTTAAAAGGAAAAGCGAAGGTGGTGGTACGTCGATCGCCCCTTCGAGAACGATTGATTGCAAAACGAACGGGGATGAGGAACATTCAATTATTCCCGCTGATTTATATCGGCCAGAAATTGGACAGCCATAAAATTAAAGTCCTATAATCAATCTACTAGTCGCCGTTTCTCCATATAGACAATCATAATCAAACCGAAAATTCAACACGTACGAGGCCTGAAGTCCCACCTTTTTTTTAAGCTAGAAATATTTGGATATCTAATATCCAAGAGTCTTGAGTATATACGATGAACTCTCTGATTGGCTAATTCTTGTAGTCGAGGTTCAATACGAAACGCAAAGGACAAGCATCGTTTAATTTCACGTTTTCGTTTAATACCAAGAGTATTCTTTAATAGAACATCACACCTGTAAGCTTTACCAGTCTATAAAAAGTATTGTATTGACGAAATCAGGGCCCGCCGGCAGCCCAAGACTTGGGCCCTCCGTTCACTGAACGTTACACGTAGAATGTGCGAAAACGTGACTAACGATTAGTTTAAAATTAATGGTGTTACTTTTAGAATTTAGTACTTTCACTAAAAAGACTGCGCGAATACAGTCACGCGACCATTGCGATATCTTGGCGGTAGCTTTGTTTTCTCTATTAGTTATTAGACTTAGGAAGTAGTTAGGAGAATCCAGATAATACTGTATGGACAAATACCCATTCATAAGTTTCCGAGTTTCATAAATTAGTTTTTGATGAGGCATATAGATACTTCTTCTTTAATATTTAATAAGTAGTAGTATATAAGGTGTACCGGTTGTAATAAAGGACCATATAGACGTCTTTCTCCCCTGTCCAGGCTGCCCTTCAATTCTTGTCATTGTATAGGGCCGAGAGGGCAATAGACCCTCCTCCTGGGCTTGCCCCTCTCGATTTGGATCCTTTTATTATACCAGAACGGAGGCCATATATGTATACAGGCGGTATTCTCTCCCTATTATTCTTTTCTATCGTCATTAATCACGCAGCGGGTAGATGGAGTTATTCCTTCGGGTTAAAACCATGCTGCTTAAACTAAAACCAACCTCCCCGTCGCGAGTAAACCCCTTCACCCTTTATAAGCGGGAGCTTGGAACGTGTACTGGAACGTAGTTTATGTCGCACATATTTGTTAGCACGCGTTAAGCTAACTCCCCTTTATCTCTAGGTAAAAAACTTCTTAGAGATATCAAAAATTGTTACTTTGTACGCGCTGACAAGTCATGTGGAAAATGGATTGTAGAAAGGCTTGGATAACTATGGTATATTCTTGACTTAAGGTACCCACACAATGCGACAATGCGTATGAATAGGAAGCTTCGAATCCAGATTTCGCCTTGTTTCTTAGATTTAACTAGGAATGTCCAAGTCAACTGAAAGGCTCTTAAAGGGAGAATGCAATCCCAAGTGATTTTTTTTATCGATTCCTTATCTCTCTTATCGCTTTTGTTTTGTGAAGGCACTTTTATTCCTAGAGCAATTTTATAAAATATATCAACTCTAGCCGACATCCCGTGGTGAAGGTGCCCGAGTGTAACCCACTTTAGTTGTTAACACGTTTATTCTTACAACATAAGTATCCGTGATATACTCCAGGTTGATTAACAGCATTGTGGAAAATAGTATAAAACGTTCTAAAACCTCGTGGCATTTTTGTGGTGCAAATTAAGACAAATATCATATTTAGCCTTTGTGGTACCTCTAGATTCTAAACTTCTCAATATGTACTTCAAAACGTTCTGAAATCATGCATAGCTCGATTCGACTAGGGGATGTCGTGGTTTATTTGTAGGGGGGATGGATATGAAGTTTAGACAATAAACTAATCCAGAGTAGTCTATAAAACACTACTTTTTTCTATGATGTTTATCATTGTGTATTAATACACCCCATTGCGAAATTATTTCTCCATTTATATTTCGAGTTCATGAAAAGTGTAACAGCCTCACTTTAAACGGAGTAAACGTAGCATAAAAAAGATAACCTTTTTATTTTACACCTATTGAAAGATTCGTTTGTCTCATTTTTTAGGCTTCGTTTAATACTATACCATGCCCTTAAGAACATTAAATTTCCCACCATATAGTTCCCATTGAAATAATAAAAAAAAACATTGCATTAATATTGAATGTTACATTGGGTGATAAATGTAATCGTATCTCTTTTAAATCTCCCAAATATACCGAATCGTGATATAAAATAAGGAAAATCTTTATTAGCTAAACTACTCCAGCTGCTTTGGATAATGCAAATGATAGAGTAACATCATTTCATTCGCGACCAATCGTTATCACCCTTCGATCGATTTGACGTTACAAATTGACATTTTCTATGAAAGAAAACCCATCTCCAAAGATGAAATCGTGAAAAGTAAATCTTAGGGAGTTAGGAAAAATGAGAGCCTTCGCTCGTTAGACGAGGGGGTTTTGAGATATATTGGTATTAAAATGGACGCTATACTCTAGCTCGTTCTCACATTGTTAGAAAATTGAATCCAATCTCCATCCTTCTTTTCGGCCCAAAAAAAAAAAAAAAAAAAAAAAAAAATTGGAGTTCTCTAAAGCCTCGTTCATACATAAACCTAAATGCGCTTCGATTTCTATAACTGGTTATCAAACCAACTAGAGAAATCAGTTCGTCTAATTGGTTCTGGAATCAATTTGGTCAAGTCGCTTCGTTTCAAATTAACCAGAATGAAAATAACGAGGAGACATATTTGCTGACAAATCTTAAAATAACGCAATTAAAATATAATTTCTGTCAAAAATAATTATACGCTTCGTACCGGTTTCGGAACCGATTTTGCCCTCAAGTGTGAACGAGGCTTTAGAGCGTTAAAGTAGATTTCTAAGAAATTAATTGAAAAATTTGGAAAGGAAGCCATATGTTTGTCCTAATTGAAAACTCTTAACTGCGAGTTTTGACTTAATCTTTATTAGAGGAAAAGAGGTTGCATAAAGTTATTTAAAAAAAACACGAAAAATCGTTAATGGATGTCTAATAAAAATGATCCATTTCCAGTAATGACAAATTCCACTTTGTTCAATTTTATGAGAGTTACTATATGAAGCGCATTGCCACTTTGTTTAAACTCGTCGAAGGTTTCTCATTAATTTACACGTAATTTACGAATCATAAGTTTAAAATATTCACCTAGTGCTTGGGATTGGATAAGATTTATCTTCTGTTCTTAAATATTAAATTTATTAATGATGGTAAATTAGATATTTAAAGAAACTTAATTAATGAGTCTGATTTTTCATGATTTAAACCTCAGAAACATTAATATCTTCCTTTATTCATATTTTTGCGAATATTTTCGGATTGATTATTTGCAACTTATATATTCAGATTATAGTTAAATTGATTGGGTTTATCCGAAGATAAATGTTTGAAGCTGTATCTATAAACAAGTTACTCGTATTCAAACGTATAAGAAGTCATATTTCTTAGAATTCTTATAGTAAAATAATATTTTAATATTTCAAATTCAATTACAATTCGAAGAAAATAAAAAATAGACATAAAACCAGAACTTTTTGTTTCATTTTTATTGTTTTCGACGAAATGGTTTTTGAAATATTCTTATCCAAACATATAACTCAGATAATTTATAAAAAAATATATTTTATAATTAATTAGCGATAAAAACGGATAATGATATTGTTATTTTTTAAATTTATCTTCGGATAAATTAACTCGAATGAAAAATAATTAATATTTAAGCCATTGAAACTGATATCCGATAATAATTTAGTTGATCTTACGCATTTAATAAAAGCTCTATCTTATCCACAGATAATCAAAACTCCTCTTCAAATATTTCATTCGGTGCAACATAACTTGAAAGCTGATTAGCGGCAGATTTTCCTATATTTTTACCACCTATTGATCTGAAAATTGAGTTAGGCTTTGATAGGTCAAATCGTAATTGTAAATTAATGAGAAACGTATAAAAACCAAATGTTTCAAAGATTTTTTTATCCCTTTAACTAAGTTTTAGCTTTATCTCTAATTCAGGCCCAATTCCTGAATATTATTTCTCTAGATATAATTTTTCTTACATATATAACATCTATATTGATCCGAAATAAAATTTTCATTGGCGACATCATTCTTAGTATACCCCTAGTAATATCCGCGTAAACTATTAATACTATTCTTTAGGGGAATGAGATATAAGCGGGCATAAAAGAGCTAGATGGCACTCCATTGGGATCTAGAGAGAGATTTGGCTGTAGGGGCCATCCTATTCCTCCTTAAGCGCCTGTCACACTAGTCAAATTTTCCCTTTTCCTCCAATTAGTTGGAGGAAACTCTTGACCCAACTCATCGTTCACACGTAAGCTGATCCAAAATTATTAACTCCATCTACCAAATTATATTTATAACAGCCAAACGTTATGGGCTTTGTGTGACGTCATATACTTCGTCTAGTCTAATATCTTTCAACGTATCTCTACTTTAGATTTAGTTATTTTCAGGCGCTTTTCAGAAATAAATCAAATCGAAAAGAAAATGGCTAAACCAGAACAAGTATTTTTTTCCACTCTCCCGAGTGGCCGTAATCTAATTCTTATGCTGGGTAAACGTGTCTAATTTGTCAAATTATTGGTGGGAGAAGTTTCCCAAAATTTGGTCCACTAATCCAATTTTCTCAAAACAATTTTAATTTCACTTGACCAATTTTTATTCACACCAACTATAATTAGAGGTAAAAATTGTCTTGTGAAAGGCCCCTTATACTTTTTTTTGGGAGACGTTATAGAGAGAAGGGACTCGTAAAGATAGGCGTAATTGGTCTTAAAGAAATCTCAGGAGGGGTGGAAAGAGTAGGAATAGGGGCGAGAAAAAGAGATCGAAGTCGAGAGCCAAAGAAGGCTTGGATATGGAGGGAGAACAGAAAAGTGTTTTCTTTTGTCATAGAGAAGGAAACGATTTCCGATATTTCGGGAGTCCCGGGACCCCCCATCTCCCTTAGTACAGGCTGGGCAATGATCTGTTCGACTTTCAAGTGATAGTGCGTACTAATCAAGGCGTGCCTGGTTTTTGTTACCGCGTATTACTGTACTCTATATATACGTATCTTTGTTAACTGTAATAACTCGAATAAGAATGGTTGCCTCTGGGATAAGAAATCCTTTTTTTTCTTTTCCATCTTCCTTGATGCGGAAGCCAATCACTTTCTACGTTCTCTCTCTCTCGCTCTCGCTCTCTTCGCTAAGTAAACCAATCATTTTAACCTTCCTCCGGGGGAGAAGCTAAAGGTTTACCCTTGGATCTTGGCGGCGGCGCCTTTCTATTAGGTATCAGCCTGTCTTTTTCTCCCTGGCATCCGATAGTTTTAGTTATCCGCAGATATTGTTTTCTTACATAACGTATTCGAGTGTTGACGTATGATTTGTTGTATTTGTGATATGATTTGATTATTGATATTAATTATCACGAGACCGATTGGTTTCGTATATACTACATATTTTGACATTTTGATTAAAATATATGGATTATAAACTATTAAAAAAAACTTAAACCTATGGGCTTCATGAAAAATAGGGTTTTGTAACAAATTTTAGTAGGTTGTTTCAAGATATTCTTAAGCATTAAGAATGAAGCCAACATATAGGATTTAGGTTACTAATGTATTTTGAATTGGACGCCTGTAGAAGTGTTCTTTCCAGTGTACATTTCTGTCGGCGGTGAAACTCTTCACCAGGCGCTAACTCAAATACACCCAATTATTTCAACGAAAAACTTTTATTTCGAATTACATCGGAATTGGTCGTGAATTAATATTTTGATGTCACTAAATAGTTTTCCGAAAAATTTGAAATTATGACAAATTTAATATTTATCTTTGAATCACATGATTTTGGAGTAATTTGTTTTATTTTAAAGCTGTTAATTCCTTCTTTTGCCAATGTTTGTCGTTAGATGATTCATTAGTCATCTTTTCTATTAAAATAGGTGTTAATAGTCCTCGTTAAAAACTAGTCTGTCTGTAAATCAGTCAAGATGTGTGTCTAATATATTAGGGTCTTTTACCCATTTGTTTCCTACCTCTTTTTTTGGAAGCTGCCGCTAAAGCCATATCATTCTTGTTTGCCTAAGACGAACACCAAAAACACAGCCACTCTCCCTCCCTTCCCCCTTCTATCTCGCTAGACTTTTCTCTTATAGATATAGACTTTTTTCTTATTCCTCTTTTTCTCTTCTCTCTGTTTCTCTCTCATCTTTCAGATCCATATATTCCCATCTCCATCCTCCTTCTTAGTTCGACTGGGTGTGGGAGGTGCGTATATACGTCTATACTTCCCCTGTTCGACTCGTTTATTTGACCATTAATCTGGATTCTCACCCTTCTACAACCCCCCTCTAACTGGTTTCCGCTTCTTCGGCTAATGTCGAGATTAAACGTTTTTTTATATATATATTTTATATACTTAGCCGCTATAGCTCCATCCTCTTCTCACCAACTTCAAATATTAATGTTTGATCTACATCTAAAAGCTTTAACCAATAACGTTACGAGGGACATTTGAAATTCACCCGTATCCTGTTACTGGGAAGGTTTACTATATTGTTTTTAAGAGGACCGTATTTATTAGCGACTGCTTATTTCTTCAGGAGCTGTTCACAAAGCGTATGAATTCGCTTCGGCTTTTCCAATTTTGCTAACTCCGACTGAATTAACGAATTAAGTACATTTTTCTTTACCCTTTGGCCACTACGAGCCGCGTAATTTTTGTTGAAACCCGTGTAACTTCTACCCTCTCTTGCATTAACTTATAAATTACATAGAGTATGGTGAATATGAAGTTCCGGTGTTAAGAAAAATGGTAGACCATGTCTACGAGATAGTTCGTAATGATTTTAATAAATATGGAAACTCTGAGTTAAAAATGAAAGACCTGTTTAGTTTTGTGACGAGATTTTGATGTTTAAATAAACTTAGTTATGGGTATAAAATAGGTTAGCATCATTATTCATGAATTATTTGTTGAGATATCTTTACAGTCATATTTCTATTATGTTTCGGCCTGCCCTGTCAGTACATCGATAGTAGAGTCAAATATATGTTAGTTTTATTTGGAATTTATTTTTGTATCCGTTACTTGTTTTACTATCGATTTAAAGAGTTAATTTAGATGTCTTTTAGACACTTCTGGCCATTGTAGCGTAAATGAATTCGCGAGGCCAAGCAATTGTTGAAAGTAGAATGTAACCAGAAACCTTCGTGTCAAGCGAAACCTTTCAAACAAAGGTGACAAGCCGTGTCCAACTAACTACTTCATCTTCTAAGACCGAAAAAAAAAAATAACATCGAAAACAAATAAAAAAACCTATCGTATTATAGAAGAGAGCATCTAGTTGGAGAAGGTCTCAATTAACGGAGAGAGACATGACAGAGGGAGAGAAGAAGCTACTTTTTATTTTGTAGTCTTCTTCTTATTGCCAGAAGGACGTTGAATAGTTCGTGCCAGATACGGTAGGAAAAGAGAGAGAGGGAAAGACTTAGATTGGTCAGTGTCGCGGGAAATGAAAAGACCAAAAAGAGATCGAAAAGAGCTAAGGCGGGGTCAACTCGAACCTTATCCAACCCACACCCTCACCTCCTTCTACCCATCTTTCTGCCTTGTCTAGTTAATTGGAGAGGCCGGACCGTTCTCTCTTTCTTCAGACTCCAAACCTTTTTTCTTTAATTCTTCCTTTTCCAAAAGATGCTCTTCTATGAAGAGAAGTTGAGAAGGATATTTGATAGATATCGATAGTTTTGAACGTGATACTCTAAGAAATAGTTTAGGAATACACGAAAAAATATCACAAGAGGCTTTGACACTAAACCGCTTGACCATTTCGTGTTTGCCGCCAAAATATAAATTCAAAGTTTTGACGCGCAAGCTAGTTTTATAGGTGTAACCTATAAATTTTGGGCAAAACTGAATTTGCAAATGATTTTTATTGGCTCTTAATTGTTTTGCGGGACCGAATTAAATATATTGACCAATAACAATCCCCATCTAAGCTAGAAACTAACCATTACCAATGGACAACTTCGTAAAAAAATTAAATTTTTATTTTTGGCCACATTTGTACCACCCACTTGGCGAATAATGTTACCCTCCCTTTAAAGCTTCTTCCCTTTTATCTAACGTTCCATTTTTAGTTTGAAAAGAATCTGTATGAAGCGTATTTTCTTAGATGGAACAAAATATATCTTAAGGAGATTCTTCTTTGATATAGTTCACTTATATTTTGGAACTTTCTTGATCGTTCAAGCGTGTTTAATTCTGGCAAGAGTGGCTTCGTGCGCGCTGCGAAGTAGAGTTTGTCGAAGCTCCTTGTCGATGACATTTTCCGCTCTCATAAATTAGGAACTCTTATGTTTGTATACGGATTGGCGGGCCACTAGTGACCGAGCTAATAATGACGGTGAACGCGTGTTGATAATACATTTTTCTAGAGAGCTTGCTAGCTCGCTCTTGGATTCAAGGAGCTAGGACGATAGACCAGCTCACTGCCATTTTCTATATGGGCTTTTAATTACCAGTAATAAATTAACAGCATCGATTTTGAAGAACCGCGACATATAAGCGGGATGAAGTTACTAATTTATTCTGGAAATTAGATTATATAATTTGTAAAATTTGTAAAGATGAAATTTCAAAGATTTATTGTTGGAATATTTCGCTTCAGATACGGAACGTGCCCGTTTAAATGTCAAGGAAATTATTTCGGACTATTATAAGTCTTAAAAAAACAATATTCCTTGAAGGGAGAATGAACCACAATATTAATTCCTTTGTTAAAGGCAAACGAGAAGCTTTGGGGCGGAATTTTTGTCTTCTAGCGCTGTTGTCTCTTATTGACTTACGATGCTCACTTGAATTTCTATAACCACACCCTTTTTGGTGTGATAATTTATTTAAACAATGAGGCTCACTTGATAAATCAATACCATTGTATACTTCGAGTATTCATACGCTACTGCTTAACGGCATTGGTGATAAATTTTAAAAGATCTTACACACCCTTTTTCAAAATTATTACTATACTACCTCCTCCACAAAAAAAAAAAAAAGCCTGCTTAACTCTTAAGCTTACGTCTTATTGAATTCTGATCATTATTAAATATAAATTCTTTGTCTACCTTAAATTTGGCGCGTTTAAATTCTCATAATTTTCATCATAAAGTCTATAAACTCGGTCAGGTTCTTAACTCGTCGGCCATATCATCGATTGGCATCGTTAGAAACCGTCAAAAAGAATCCCTCAAAGATTGCATTACGTCAGAATCTAGGCTTTTCTTACTTTCCCTCATAAATTCGTTTCTTATACGATAAAGAACAAGCTGTAGGGAGCTTTAGTTTCGTGCTGAAATATTCAAGTGTTTCTGATTCGCAGAGCTTACCCTTTGCTTTCCTCTCATCTAAGCAGTTTAAAATAGCCCCCCCCCCCTCCCCTTTAAAAGGGTTAGTTGTTCCAGTTGAATCTCTGTGTTACAGATTTCAAATTGTATAACAGATAACAGATAAGAGTATAGCCTTTTTTCGGCTGCGCGTGCTGGCCTCTATTACTCCCTGTATTTTGGAGGGATTAAATGAATATCTAGACATCAGCGTAAAGCTTAGGAGGGTGATTGGGTTTCATTTATCTTACCGTCAAGAGGCAGAGATGACCCCCCCTCGACATTAACTCAATTGTCTTGGTTTTTCAAAATGTTGGCACAAAAACGTTTAATACGGTTATAATGGTAGCACGACCTGATTGAAATTCTGGATTTTCAATATAGATCATACACAAAGCTAAGCCTTTTTTTAAACTTTGGCCACAATATCGTGACATGGAAAATGACAATATGTAGATACGACTTCAATACAACCTAGAGCCATAGATTTAATAATGTCTTTTAAACATTTGTGCGTTTGAAAATGTCAAAGAAATTTATTTTCATGTGTTTTATAAACCCAGCTAAATTAGTTTTTAAAATTAAGCGCAACTAAATCTTTAAAGTCTCGCGTTTTCGCTTCGTACGAGTCAGTATATAAGCAGCTATAGTGTACACGTATACAGGAAGACGCAACCGGCCGTGGAATAGCTCCCCAAGCTCTTACATTTCAAAATCAATAGATAGGAACGAAGGAGAAGTTTATAGCGGATAAAGGAATAGTGGAGGGTATTCGTAGCTCGGGAAGAGTTGAAAGGATTGAGTGGGGTTGCGTCAGAAACAGCTAAGAGGATGCCTGGCTGGAATGGAACATCAACCGCGTGTCGACGCTTGAGATGTATGTACCCTCCTAATATGCATATTCGTCTTTCGCGTTCGCCTCGATTTGAACCTTGCCGCTCTTTAGTTTACGCATCCTACTACGCGGATTTTAAAGGGAGGTATAAATGTAATGAGCGTATTTGAATATTGCCATTAATATAATTTCCCATTTTACCCTATTCTTGGGAAGTTTCCAATTTCAAGTCCCGGGCTTTTGGTCTATAGCCCATGTCCTATATTCGAACGTCTTCAAAATTTTAGGTCTTTAAATATAGGAATATTCGAAGATATCCCAAGATTTAGATCTTGTCCCATATAAGAAGGTCTTCTAAGTTTTAGACATTCTTCTTTCAACGTCTCCCAAATTTTAGACATTGTTCTCTTAATGTCTCCCAAGTTTAGGACATTCTCTTCCTAACGTCTCCCAAATTTTAGACATTCTTCTCCTAACGTTTCTCAAATTTAGACATTCTCCTCATAACATCTCCCAAATTTTGGGCAGTCTCTTCCTAACGTCTCCCAAATAAAAGACATTCTTCTCCTAACATTTTGTGCCTTAATTATCTTACTAAAATATTGCAACATTTTAGACCTTGGTGTTCTAACATATCGCAAATTTTAGCACTTTTCTTAAAACGAACTTGTCTCTAATTTTATCCTTGTAACCCAAACGTCACTCTAAACACATTTTGGCCTTTGTTTTCCAAACGTCTTTAAAATTTCGACCATTGTCCTCCTAACGTTTCCCAAATTATACATCTTGTCCTTCCAAATTTTAGCATTTTTTCCTCAAACCTCTCAAATTTGTCCTTTCAACGTCTCGTTTATTTTAAGCCATCATAGGTCTACTACTAAATGGTATCCCCTCTCTTCTAAAAGTATCTCAAAGGTTGTACTTCGAATGTTTCGTAAATTTCGCGCAAAATTGAATTCGAAAAGCCTCTTAAACGTTGCCTTTAATTGAATTTCCTTGTAAATTTTCATCTTGGCCCTTGAAGGCGGAATGAACTAGCGTGACAATTTCTTTTTTTAATCGGATTAAATTGATTAAATAATGTCAAAACCTATAATTAACTTTACTAAAGTTTATCGGCCGTTCTTAACAGGGAAAGCCTAACTCCTTTTTTCTTTATTTCAATAGTAACATTAAAAACGTCAAGCTATAGTTAATGATGTTACTTTTCCATACGAAATTTAAAATAAAACCTCGGCATTTAAAAAAATAAAAATTTCCTTATCGTATCTTTCAATAGCCCTTTAATTCGTTGTGAGCCCTCACTTTCTAACTCTCGTTCTTCCCATCTGGCGTCAAATCAAAAATATTCGAGGAAAGCGAATAAATATAATTAGGGGATTTGCAATCTAAAGATATATATTTATTTATATGGGTCGATGATGGTGCAATTCGGTAATGCAGTTCTCTTTCTAACAGTATAATACTATAATTATGAATTATTATGGTTGACTTTTTAAAAATTAAAAGATAAATGAAAACGGAAGAAACACATTTTGATTTAGCGTTTTTCTCAAACAATTTTTATTTTTAAGCATTCCCAAAATAAAATAAAAATTGTTTTGAAAGGGCTTACTTTATTATCTGCTCTGAAAGAGTCGCTTGTGTTTGAATTTAGAAAAAAATATATATTAAGTATAATTTATATTATTTTGACCGTATTTAATTGTTTAGAGGGACTTCGCGATGGGATAATCTTTTTTTTAATTCAGACATATGCGGCCCATACTGTTTCAGAGCAGATGACAAACTACGACCTTTTAAAACAATTTTTTATCATATTTTGGGATCGCTTAAATATCTAAGTTGCTATTGTTCTTAGGTTTTCAATAACGTAGATTAAAAAAAAAAAACAAAAAAAAAACGCTAAATCAAAAATGTGTTCCTTCAGTTTTCATTTATCTTTTAAAGATACTGGTCTGGAATGCGTCAATGGTTTTAACTATAGATGAAATGTGGCGTCGCAAACCATAGTTTACACAATAAATAATGCATTATTTACTTTTATCAACATGGTGGCGTTATGTTTTTCAAAGCTGTTCTCAAACTGAGAGAGAGAACGAAAAAAAGCCGTCGATAAACATAATAAGTTTTTTGTTTATTGAGTATTAGGCCTATACGAAGGTAGTTGTGTAAATTATTGTGTATAGATGAACAGTAACGTTTCATTTCACCTATTGTTGAGGTTATTTTTAGAGATCGGGGTTTGGACAAGAAAATTTCTGATTATTTTATCTTTATTCATAACTTAAAATTTTTCGAGGAAAGTCTATGATAAATCCAATGTAATCGCGAATAATTTTCCGATAATTTTTTATGATTAACTGATTAACTGATAGTTGTGAATTATTTTGTCCAAACCCCGATCTCTAGTAATTTTGAATACAAATACTGTTTTCTTTTTTTTTGCTTCTATTCGTTTTTTCAAGTTATATTTGCAAAATAATTATATCTAACGCTGATTTACGCAACAAAAGTTAAACCTCATTAGAATAAAATAGATTAGACTTTTATTAAATTACTTTTGAATAGGAGTATATACTCGTATTTATTGTAGTTAAATTGATTTATGGAGGAGAGGCAATGACGTACTTTTCTATATATTCTTCCTCTCCCTTCTCTCTTATATTCGGAATAAGTTTTTTTTTCTTCTTCTGCAAGTCTTAACGCTCCAGTGAATTTTCTATTAGGGTTATCAGAACCTTAGCCACTGTTTGCCTTAATTATACGTTTTCTCGAGGATATATTTAGGCGTAGTTCGACGACCATTCTGTGAGCATAATCATAATCATTAAGGGGTAACTTTGAATACAATAGAAGTGCAGTTTAGTTTAGTCGTTTTTAAAGTTTTCATTTTAATAACATTATTATATATATGAAATATATACAGTATATTTCCGTTCAAGAGAAGTTTGCGTAATGGCAAAAGTTAGGGCGCATTGATACGTAAGGTTAATAACTTATATCGAAGAAAGTAGTTTAAGCTTAATCTCTTGAACTCTAATATAGAAATTTTGAAGCCAGTTTATTCGTAATTGTATGTGCAGTACCGCCTTTTTATTTTTCTGATATTATTATATCATTCTGCATGAAAAACGTTTTGGAAATGAGCCAAAAATGTTAATTTCATTTGGAAAACTATGATAATATAAAATTTATAAACATCCCGCTCGTTAGTTCGTTATCCTTACTATTTTTAGTAAGCCGCATTCGATCAAATTACAGAAAAATAGTTTTCTAGTAGAATCAGAGGTATATAATAAACTCCCTTCGGGGGGAAGTATGAAAGCCCCTATACTACCAATGCTAAAAATCACGAACAACAAGAGCCCGCTGCTGACTATCTAGGCGCTGGACTTCTCAATGTCGCTACACTAAATGGTCTTTGTATAAACAAGACGGCTCGATTTGTGTTTAGAACTTCCTGTCTCAGGAGTCAGGCTGTCTGTTAAATTGGAGTCGAAGGTTGACTGCAGCTCGCAAGTTCCGGAAGTGTGCGTAGGGAAAATTTAGTGAGGTTCAAAATGGTGTAACTGTTTTTTGGTAGTAAAGCGGTGTGTCGATCCGCCGCGATTTACGCCGGGCACTTGTTGTTCGTCGATTTTGCCTAACTTTCATACTTCCCCCCCGAAGGGGGTTATTATATACCTCTGGTAGAATTTATTTTCCCCAAGTTTTTTATAGACATTCTATACTATATTTTAAACTTTGGGTAAACGTGCAAATGGTCGGCCTTTTGTTTAGACATCGAAGTTTAGTCGTTGGAACACTTATTTTTTTATTTGCGTTAGACCTAGGACACTTGTTACGACCCCGGTTTCGCCTAAGAAAAATAAGATAAGGGGATAGTGAAAGATAACGCGGACTCACTAAATCCTGTCAAATATACCTTCTATATTTTTATACGAATTCTGGTTCTTACATTCAGCAAATATTTAGTCTTTAAAATAATCGATAAAAACATCATTGGTTGTTAGGTTTCATTCTCCCTTTAAAGATCTTCTTGTAATCTATATTTCTTCAAACATATTTAGGATATAATTTAAAAAATATTGCGCTAGTAAAATAATCCTATAAATTTGAACTAAAGTCAAACAGTGCGTGTCTGGCCAATATTTGTGGTATTATCAGATCCCAATATAGATACGTCTCACTCAATTTTTCCCACTTATTTCTGGGAAAAGTGGAAAAAAGGGATGATAAAAGCAGAAATAGCGAAGGAGTAAGGCTTATTTTTAGCCCCTATTCGTCTGATAGTTGGAGAACTAGGCCTATATTTTTGTTCTTCTCATCTCTTCTTGGCGCTTCGCAATATCCGGTGGAAACAGTTTTATTTTTTCTACTTCTGTAAAACATGTATCGGGAGTTCTTTTTCTAGTAATATCCTCTTTCCAAGAGTCAATCCGCTATCAGTTTCTACTCTTAAACCTCCCTATTTTTCTTTCAACAATCGTAAAATCGTCGATGATAATCAATCGGAAAATTCAACAAACACGAAGCTAGTTTCCCTCCCCACTTAAATATGATGTGAGGTATTTAATATAAAGGTGAATTTAAAGTTTTTCGTACAGAAAACTCAGATTGCTTGTGACTTTACTCTTAAGCTTTGGCGTACTTTCGTTGATCTAAGACACTATAATTTAACTCTGATGATGCTGCGGCCCCATGATATTCAATGTTACTTTTCGTAGGGAAAAGTAGTGCTATAATTTTTAATCTTGACTGGCTAGCGAGTTCGTACTCGAACTAAGAGTTTTTGATACATCCTTTCCTAGTTCAAGTGTTATATATATTTTTTTATTGATATACTTATATTCAATATGAGTTTGCATTGTAGTGGAATCTAGGATGGATTAATACTAGGTTTTAAATCTTAGAAACGCCATTTACTATTTAAAACTTACCCCGAAAATAGGCTTAGATGGATTCATTGAGATCCTGAATTTCTTCGCATTGATGGGTCATCGACCAATGAACAAAGGCTCGTCGTTAAGGCGAGATCTCCGTGAAGTTCCAATAACATTCGATTGGTCTCTGACCCATTAATGCAAAGAAATTAAGGATTTACTTGAATCCAGCTAAGCCTATTTTCTGGGTAAGTTTTAAATTGATTTCTAGTTAAATATTTTGGTTTTAGGATTAGGATTATTTAAACGATAATTAGATTGCATTTTACCTTAAAAGATAAAAATAAAAACTGAAAATGTAATCTTAATCTGCACCTGAAGTAGTGAATTTAATGTAAAAAGTTTTATTCAACTATATTGATCCGTGATATTCTAAAATCCAATTATAAATTTAGATTCTACTTTTATCATTATCATATTTTTCTCCTCAAATGATTCAAAACACGCTTCATATTATCATTTCGCATAAACTTTTGTTCAAACGTAGTTGACAGAATATGATAAGTTGAAGATGATTTATACATAATGTTAAATCTTATAGCGAATGAAGTAGTCGTTGCCAACTTAAACAGAATTTAACTTAATAGGAATACCAAAAACAAATACACGCCTTATAAATATTCATATTTTTAACGAAAATATGGTATTCCTAGAAACTAGTTTATTGAACTAGCAAATATAAAACTTCGTTACATTTAAATATTTATTTCGCGGCCGAAGATTACTATAGTAACCGACAATTGTGATGTTTTTGGTTTTAAATTGAACTTAAAAGTCGTTGGTCGATATTACATTAGCGGGGTTATACGTAAAGCTTGATATGTTTTCGAATTTTATATAGTTATTTATTTTAATATTAAACTATAATGCGATATTTTTGGGAACCTTTAGCTCCTGCATTTGGAAAGACGGAACCTTATTTTTAAAATGAATGAAATTTAATATTGAATAAAGCTTTGCCGCAAGATCGGGTTCGCTTTCAAAAGATTAGTATTTGCAATATTTATTTTTACCCCTATATATCGTATTTGAAGTCTTTTCCATATAAACCCATATCACGCTTATTGGCGGCTTCGTTTGCGAATGCTTCTACACGCAAAGATGAAAATTCAATTCCCTACGGGCCATTTTGAAGGAATTCAACCATAGTAACAAGGTTCAAATGATTTTTAGGCTCGACCTATTTCGTTGAATTGATAAGTCTCGCTCTTGTATTTAATTATTTCATCTGTTCTAACAAGCCACGTTCATACTAGGCCTTGGAATCGATTTAAACAGTTTCAAAACGTTTCGCTAGAGTCGTGTGAACGGGAAACCGTCTTTTCTCGAATCGATTTGATTCGATTACTTGAAACTGCTTCGGGAACCAGTTTCATACCGATTCGGTTTCAACAACAATAAATCGATTTATTAAGATAATGCGTGAACACGTGATTCTTGGCGATTCGAATATCGATTGGATTTTACCGTTTCAAATCGATTAAGAAATGGTTGTGTGACCACTATCACTTCGTAAATAAATCGCAGAGCTAATGAATGTTCGCAATTCCTTCTGAAATTATTTACTAGATTCCAGTATCGCCGCTAAAGATTTTTCGTGGGTATTTTGTGTCCCTATAATAGTGACAAAACGTAGCCATTTAAAAATGTTTTATGGCTCCTGCCAAAGCTCTGTCAAGGTTGACACGTAGGGTAGAGCCTACTTAAGTCATACCCTTAGTCATAACGCTACTGGAAGATTCGTCTTAATATAAATATTTATAAAATTAACATATTTTACATTGACTTGGAAGCTAAATTAAACCCTTAATATATCAGGTAGCCAATTTCTCACCACTGAACAGTACTATATAATCCTCTCATATCTTGCTTATGATAACCCAGCTGAAGATTAACAATAATTATTATATTTAATTTTATTTAAATATTACGTATTTATTTTTCATGATACCTAGCCCTATACTTTGGCAATAACCCTATTATAAATTAAGACCTTTGTGGATTTAAACTACATAAAATGGAAATAGTTAAAATTTTACGATTTATAATATTAATCAAATTTATGTAAATAATTTAAAACTTCGGAAGAATTTGAACCGCCTTATATTGACGAGGCGTGTTTCGAATAGCAATTCCAAATAAAAATAATGGGTGGAGGAATTTTCCTTTTAAGATTCCGCTTTTATTTTTTTTTTTTATCGTGGAAACTATATATATCGTACCCTTTAATATAAAAAAAAGTATTAGAATAGAAAGGGGATGATTTCTCTTTCTTCCTTTACATCTTTGTTACGATACCCTGGAGGGATACGTCCACTAAGGCATTCGCATTCTAAAATTTCTCGGATAAAGAAAAAAAAAGACAGATTCGGAGAAAGAGAAGGGTAGAAAGACCAGGCTGGATAATACGTTTTTGAAAAGAGTCGGGTGAAAATAAATTGTCCCGCTATCTTGATTCTTTTCGTTCGCTATTCGTCGACGAAATAATAAAAAACAAGATGGTAAAGTCTATTCTAAAGCCTCGCTTTCTGTCGTCATCATTGAACTCGTTTTAAAGGGAGAATGCAACCTAAAAACAAGTTTTTATCGATTCCTTATCGTTTAAATAAGCCTTATCCAACAATAAAAAATTTAAAAACTAATATTAAACTAGAAATAAATTTAAAACTTACCCGGAAAATAGGCTTAGCAGGATTCATGGAAATCACCTGAACTCCCCATATAAGGACAAGCGACCTATAACATTGATCGATTGCTCTTATATGGGGAATGCAGTATCTCCATGATCAATGTCATTGGTCGATAGTCCTTATACGGGGAGCTCAGGATATCTCCATGAATCCAACTAAGCCTATTTTGACGGTAAGTTTTATTTCTAGTTTAATATTTGTTAGTAAATTTTTTAACTGTTGGATTAGGATTATTTAAACTATAAGGAATCGATAAAAAATAACTTGTTAGGTTTCATTCTCCCTTTAAGTCAAGAATATGGACTGATTAATAAATTAACGCGGAGAAATATGAATCCAAAGAGCACGACTTCCATCTTGGGTCAATTAAGGGAACTCCAGATAAAACTAATCGTATGATATCGTTCGTCAAGTCTTGAGTTGCTGACAGCGACGACAATACCAGAAATGTTCTAATATAGTCAATATAAAAGGACACACCATTCACCTTCGTTTTTGGTTGTAACTAAAATATAAGACGAAGGGAATTGGAGTTTTGAGCGCCAACTCGCGTTGAAGGGCTAGGATTCGAAATGGACGAAAAAGAAAGAAATCTTGCTTCTCTAGCCAACCCCATCCCTCCCGATCGTATTGAAAAGATTCCGTTTCTTTTATCAACTATTACTATACACTTCTTTTTCTCTAGAAAGAAAATATTTGTTTCGCCATCAATATACTATTTCGTATTTCTCTATTCTTTTGCAATGCCGATATATTCCAGTCGACGCTTTCTCCCATCCATCCATCCATCCATCCACGCGACACAATATATATTTATTTTTTTGTTGTCGCGATAAACACCGCTCTGTTGATTTTTACCACCCTATAGTTTATCGCCATGTGAAAATTGTTTTCTACCGAGCGTAAAGGCTGTTGCGTTTAGTATTGGTTTGCGCCTTTATGATGGTAAATGTTTCCCAAGGGAAGAGAATATACTGAGGTTAGAAAATATATATATATATATATACAAAATTTGTTTCTCGGAGTTCAAAATCTCAAATGGGTGTCCAAAATAGTTTTTAAAGGGAAAGGCAACCCAACTTTAAAAGTACTTCCATTGGAAAGAGAATGCTTAAAAACCTACAAATCAAAACACATTATAGTGATTTAAGTCTTGGTTAATTTATAAATATCATTTTAAAACCGAAATTTACGTTCCTAGAAGAACGCCATATTTGCTTCCCGGCATTTCGAGTTTTAAAAATAAGGATCCGCTTCAATGATTGGCCTTTAAGTGACCCAATAAAGATTCGCGAAACGAAGGCCATTCGAGTCGGCTGCAGTCGGATCGTTTGTTCGTAACTTCGTAAGAAGACCCGTAATTTTGTGATTTCTAACTTTCTACGAAAACATGCCTAATTGCGTAATTAATGAATGCAGTTTAGTTCTTACCTTCTAATTCTTCAAATCAACTTAAGACTCGGTTAATACTGACTACTACTAGCTCAGCTGGCCGACCGACCTTCGGGTTAGTGTTCGCGCGCGGGATCCTTCGGAAGTAGCCTATGTTTCGGCCCGGCATATCTTATTTGACTCTAAAGAAATTGAGCGCGCTTATACCCACATCTATTTTCAGCTACAGTCAAGTGACTTTAGGTGAGAAATTAACCAATCGGCGAAGCCGATCCTCAGCAGGCATCGAAAGGGTATGAAGAAACTAAAATGGCGTTCACTAGAGATCACTTTTTGCTTATAATAAACGCAAATATCTTAATATCTACAAACTATTAAATTTTTTGCGATATGATATTAGTCGTTTTAATATACGCTCTATAATTTAAGACTCACTTTTTTTTATCCCGGTCTGTACCTTTAAGTAATGAAGGATTAGTACAATTTTAACCAATAAAACTATAGAATATCAAGAATTCATTAAAGAATCCAATAAGTTTGGGATAAGATATTCTAAACCATTATTCGAAGCTTTTAAATCAAAAAAGAGTATTAAGAAATACTACTTCACTATAAACAATGGCACCTATCTTAATAGATAAAGATGAATAATAAAACCTGGCGTTCATTAGCATCCACTAAAGGCAAACAATTCAGGCAAAAGTAGAACTAACATAACCTCGTACGTCGCTTTATACTTCTACTGTTTGCCCTTAGAGGATGCTTACTAATGTTAGGTCTTGTTATTCATCTTCATATATTAAGATAGGTGTGCATTGTTAATTGTAATACGCGTGAAACTACTAGGCCTAACTTAGGTATTAGCGTCATGAATACGTTTATATTTTAAGAAACATGTGAAAGAAAGTAAAACAGACTAATTTTGGCTACAAAATATCGAATTAACGCTGGATGTTCTTAAGTTTGCTCTTTATTGTGATTGGGGTATTCTTAAAGCTTTGTACCCCACATATTATTGCGCGAAGTATATGAAATATTTATAATTCAGTCGTATTGAAAATGCATTAATTTTAAAGCCCCTGTATGACTGCTCTGCCGTACACACTGAAGCGCTACTGTTGAAACACTTGTACAGGCGCTTAGTTTAGAAAATTTCTAAAGATTATTGTATTTGTTTTTCAAAGTATTAAAATATTGTTCTTAATTTATCTCTTACAGATGAGTATTCGTTTTTACGAATTCGTTACGAACTGCCCAAGGATTCCACAAGTGCAGTTGAAGTCCTAAACTTGTAGTCCACGCATATACCATAAAAATGCTATAAAGGTTTCCATACAAGTCTATAATATCATGACAAGGTGTGAATTTGCGACCATTTCTGAACTAATTGAAATTTTTGGATGAATCTCGTTACTTCAATCATCATAGATCATTTAATTGGTAAGCTTGATTTAAAGATTCTGTTTTTGTTGTCGTTAGTTTAATTTTTGTTTGGGTTTGAAAATAAGAACTCTAACCAATTACTAATGACGTAATTTTAAAAACTTACATATTTAGAAAAACTATAATATAAATAAATTGCGCGATCAGAAGTGGATTACTCCGTCAATGTAGTTATCCACTTCTGATATATAATTAACACCTAGTTTTACGAATTTTATTGGCCGTATTTTGTTTGTCTCCTTCTTTGATTGTGTTTGAATTGTTTACAGTACATCTTAACCGATAATAGATAATAATACTCCCAGGCGTGATATAAACCGGTAACCTTTATACCAAATCAATATACTTAACTCTACACAAGCTCAATCCATTCTATTCCGACTAAGAACAGTATAATTCTACGCAGTTTAGGGGAACATTCGTCTTATTCAGATCGAGCAGTGAATTTCTCGCGGTCCAAGTCTTTTTTTATTTATTTTTTATTCGGTTTTCTTTTATTTTTATCCTCCTGTTCTATCGCGTACTCTCTCACTCGTGCGGAGTTAGTTTCTTGGAATTTCTTTTTATTCTTCGCCTCTAGTTTTCGCTATCACCGAATAAGATTGATGTCGCCCTTGTTTCTTAGTTAGAGAGTCAGCGCGAAGGGGAGAAAGGGAGCTTGGGACCTTAAAGTCAATCGAAGCAACGAATATATAGCTATCGCATTTTTTAAACTTTTTTTAGTCCCTAGTGTAAGGTTCAAAAGAGGAAAATTAAATGGTTAGTTGCAACGTTTTTTTTTCAATGAATTATTTAGTACTATAATAAATTATTCTACTAATAACTTAAAGTTTGAGGAATCTTATCACCAAAAAAAGTAGTTTAATTTAGTAATAAAAACAATGTGTGTTATTTAGAGATGTATGCGAATTGAAATTTGCAACGGTCAATTTTTAAAAATAAGTTAACGTAAATCTGTAGTCTGCCGGACTTTGTGTCGCAGAACGCTGCCCAAAATAATCACTTTATCTGAGATTTTAATTCAGACTGAAGCTATAATTTTAATTAGGCCACCAATAATGAAATGGGTTTTATAATTATTATTATTGCCATAACTTGTTATTTAGTTTAATTTCCAATGTAAATTACCATTTTTCTCAAAAAGGCCATGACCTTAGTATCGGTAATTTTGATATCGCAAAGAAATTTTAATTTTCATCGATTTTTATTTCAATACTAAGTTAATTTCGCAGAGCAATTTGTTTATATAATTAATTTGAAATTAAATTCCATCAAGAACCCTTTAATCTAACGAAGGAAGATAGAATTGGGCTGTAGTGACGTCAGGTTTTTCGATGTTTATTAACTCTTAGAAGTAAGGGTTTTTAAAATTGACTTTATCGAACCGTGTCTGCAACATTCATCAATTTTTCTTGTTTATTTGGTTTGTCTTTTGTTTAGTGTCACTTTCCATGATTTATTTTAATACTTAGAGATAAAGAGAGCGTAACTTTGGGCTTATATTATAGCAACTAATATATTTGAAAGATATAGGTTATTCATAATCTTGGAGTTCGTGCTAGAAACCCATTACTACCTACTAAGGGTTTAAATTTATGGTTAGTAGAAGCTGGAGTGAGAGGAGAACGAGACCCGATAAAGTTATTGAAAAAGTTGGATGATAGTGGAGAATAGAAGTTACACAAAAGTTGGCGATTGGGACCATTAGACCTTATATACCACCCATAATGTTTAGTCTATGTAGCGGTGTTTAACTACCCCTTTAATAGTTTTTTTAGGTGCTGCAAAAATTCGATTTATTTTGATATATTTTTCAATGTTTTGCGGTATTTTTTTCATTTGTTTTGTTGAAGCTATATCGTCCGATATATTTCACCGTTCGCTATCGCTCGGTATTGATTAAAATTGAATTATAAATAGCTTAAGAGGCGAAGAAAAATATTTTCACACGCGGGTCTCGTATCTTATCGGATACAGGGTGTTTCTGGAAAGATTCTGGAGAATTTTGGTATTACGCTACCTACTGGGCGTTTAATTTGGTGGAATAAGTTATGACTTTTGTAATAATTTAAATAATCTTGTTACGAAATAGTACCAAAGATCTTTTTTTTTTTTTTTTTTTTTTTTTTTTTTTTTTTTTCGTATTCTATAGTTTTTAGAAAATTTGACACGCATCATTTTGAGTTATGATTTATTGATAAAGTTTTCAAATTTATGTATGCACAACGTTTCAGAAACACCCTGTAGTTAGTTTTGGCAGTAAGACGTTGGCAAATAAGCCGTATTACCAGCTGGTAAACTTCTTTTTCTTTTTAAACCCCCGATCATCTCTTGACAGAATAGCGGTGTTCACACTAAACACTTTGAAAGCGTTTTTAGCCATTTTGGAATGCTCAAAATGAACATTTATGGGGTCAGTTTTAAAGATTATTTGTCTAAAAATGTGAATTTTGGTTTGAAAAATCAATTTGAGCATTCGAAATGGTTTGAAAACGGTTGCAAAGTGTCTAGTGTGAACGTAGCTTATGTATAAAGATATTTTTTGTTACCCCTTTAATGCGAATACAAATCTATCCTTCCTTTTAAAATGATAGAAGTTAAAGGGGACCTATAGCTTCGTACGTTGTGAAAACGAAAGATTGTACTTAATCATAGACGTTGATATAATAAGTGGGTTTTAGTGTAGTTATCATGCCATCAAGAAAAGAACAAGATCGTTTATTTCCATTTTCTATCGATTGCTGAATGATGAAAACGCCCTCGATATTAAATTGAATTAAGTTTCAATGATGGTAATGGCGTTTCTATTTTCAATATGTTGAAATTTCGCTTTTGATGTTATTGAGTTTACTGAACTCGAACGTAGTGGCTAGCTTTAAAAGCTTCTTGATATCGAGCGCGGAATATTTTATTATCTAATTTATATCCTCCTCTTAAATCTTTGATAGAATTTTTGCTGTGACGTCTATCTACTAAAAGGGGTTAGAATACGCCTTAAAGGGAGATTGGCAAATAATTTAAAGCGACACTTAAAGGGAATATAAACTACCCCCTTTAAATTAGTTGTTACGGGGTCCACGCTTAATATTATGGGGATCTTCCGTAAAGAAAGTCTTATTATCTACGGTCACACTAGCATTTTTTAATCAATTTTAAACGGTAAAATCAAACCGATGTTCAAATCGCCAGGAATCGTTTTAAGCGTTACTTGTTCACGCGTTATCTTTATAAATCGATTTATCGTAGCTTCATCTGTGGGCTGTTGAAACCAAATCGGTATGAAATTGGTTCACGAAGCAGTTTCGAGAAATCGAATCAAATCGATTAGCGAAAAGACGGTTTCCCGTTCACATGACTCCAGCGAAACGTTTTGAAACGGTTTAAATCGATTCCAAGGCTTAGTATGAACGCGGCTGTAGTCTATACTCCCCTTTCAATGCTCCAAAAACCTTTGTTGATACCAAAAAATTACCAAATCCGTGGAAAAATCGGTGACAGCCTCACTTTAATTACATTTAATTTAATTTTAAAAACCACTTAAAAACTTTAATAAGGTTAGACGATTTGGATTGCTTTTTAAATATCAATGTTATACTGCTATACTATTTCTAAGTTTTATTAGTTTTTTTGCTGTATCTTATACTTCGTCCCCAAAATAGTCGAATCTCTATTAGCCTCCCATTGAAACCGGAAGGACTCGACAGCCGTAATTCGTTAAAAGCCGCTTTGGTTTACAATTCTTCACGTTATTTAGATAAATCGGATTTTCGTAAATACTGTTTATATTTAGAGTTGCATTCCTATCCTCTAAAATAGTTCTAAAGTAATTAAAGCTTTACTTTAATATAAATACCAAAATTGGGACGACCTTTCTCGAAGACTCGATCAATCTAATCTGACCCAAAATATATCTAAATTCACTTTATTTCCCCCGCAAGTTCCTTTCAAATTAAGTCAACCGAATTCTTATCTTTTCACCATCCGTTTAAGCCTTTAAAGATCAAATAGGGTGGAAAAAAGTGGGTTATATAAATTTGGTATATTAGGCTGAGCAACTGGACACCGGGGATAAAAATGTCTATATAAGCTTCCAAGTTAAAGAAGAAGAAAACGGACCATATGCCAACGTCGAATTTGGTAGAAATATATAGATTATATAAAGAGGGAAGACTTGGTTGGTGCCAAGTTTAGATAGATGTCCGCGTAACCATATTTTTCCATGGAGTACGTCATAAGTCTTTCTCTCGGTATAAAAATGCTTTTTCCAATACGTATTTTTCCCAGTAGACTCAAAACCCGATTCATACCAAGTACTCCCCCAGTATAGCTCAGCTTCTCTTCATCCCTATATACGCGTATTCGTAGCCAGCGGCAGATCTTATCGGAATCTATGGCAAAACAAAAAGTTTAAGGAGAACGAGTTTAGAGCTAGAATATCGTAACTAATGTCAAGATTCGAGCTATGCAACAGCTATTAGGGTGCCAAGTTATGCTATAAGATTATGGGAAAACTCAGGAATATTTTATAAATGAATTCAAAAGGTTAAAGAATTTTAAAATTGGTTCTGAAGCTTTTAAAAATAATCTAGGAATATTGTAATTGATTTTGAAAGTTTTTGAAAAGTTGGGGATTTTGAAAGGTCAATTAAAAGTTAGCTTGGAAGTTTTAATTTGGTTCAAATGGTAAAAAAAAAAAGAAGAAGAAAAATAAGCGATTTTTATTAAAATTACAAAATCTGGGAGTTTTAAATTTTTATTCAAAAGGCTAATAAAACGTCGGAGGGGATCCATATGATCAATAAATAGTAAGGGTATTTTAAAATTAGTTCAAAAGGTTAATAAAAAGTCGACGAGTTTTATTAAAATTGGTTCCAAAGATTAATGAAAAGTCTAGGAGTTTGAAAAATTGTCGAAAAACTCTAGGAAATTGGTTTCAAATCATGTTAAGATTTTTTTAAATATAAAAGACAATATAAGGGAATTTTAAATTTATTCTAATTTAAGATCCATAGAAAAATCGAAGGTCTAGCAATTTATTACTAAATTTTATGTTAAATGCCCTTTAAAATACCAGACTCAAGGGATACTAGCGACAGCTCAACTTTATTTTAATTTTTCCACTCTTTAGCAGTCGAATATTATATAGCGACGTGTATGACGACCTTATAGGTCTTAGCTCCTTACAAAATCCATATTTATCTAGGGGAATCTTCAATCTCTTATATTTTATTTTTTCCTACAATATATGCCGCGTGTTCCAATGTCCCTCTTCGACATCACGTATAACTCAATCTTATTTTTAGTCGTCCATATAGTAGACTATATTCTTCACCCCCTTTTTCCGATATATATAAGCGTTTTTCAATGCTAGGAATAGGGACAATGCTTGGAGCGTCCTTTAGTAAAGCTGTATGGTTCCAATCTTTGTCTCTGGTATGCTATCAAGTTTTGGAAGAAACACCATGTACATGTACAAACAATTCGGCTTAGGGTGGGGATGGATAGGACAAGAAAGGGGCGTAAAATTCTTCAGGCTGTGTTGGAGGGTCTTTGACAGATTTAGCAATTGCACACTGGCTCTTAAAGATGCGATAGTAGTAGTAGTGCTTGTATTTGGTGTTATCCACCTAATCACCAGATTTCTTTTATTATCTCGTATATTTTGCCTGTTTTTAGACGTTTTTTTTTAACTAAATAAATTATAATTTGGCTAGTACCCCTTAGTTATTACAAATAAACTCGTGAAAAAATGTTTTAATGTCCGAAAACTTCCATAGTAAAGATCAGTTGGATTTTTTTATTGCCGTAACGATATCTATAGTTCCGTATTGTTACATTTAAGATAATTTTAAACTAACCAACGATGATAAGTATTATTATGTAATTTTCCATCTTGTTTTCTTTCCTTGAACCGATCTTTCAAAAATATCGGACTTTTCTTTTGTTCAAGAAGAGTTTTCATACTTGCTATGGCTTAGGCGGATTGATACACAATGTTAAACTTTATAGAGATAAAACTAGTGTTTAATAACAGTTCCTGAAATGGAGTCGAAACTTTTGGCCATATCTCCCAGAGGAGAGACAACTTTCTAAACTTTTCTCTCGGCGTCTTTCACTGCAACGCGTGGATGATATAAACTAAAGTCTAATTTCATCTCAAATTGGCAGCACGGACAAAGTTACGCTACCCCCTTATGTCTATGATTGGTAGACTTTGATATGTTCGTTTAGTCTAGGTTCGTCCGTGTTACAAGTTCGATTTGAAACGTACTATATACAGTAGCTCTATAACTTTTTGTTTTTCTTTTTCATTTTGTTTTTCTCGTCTTTTCGGGAGGTGACGAGATAGTCCTTTTATCCAAGATTTTTTTCGCGACGTTTGGTAAACCCTTCTATTTTTATCAGAAATATCCCGTCAAACTTGCCAATTAAATAAGATTAATGATGAAATAAATGACGGAGAAAGTGTGTACAATTAAGTTGGATTTTCCTATATTCTTAGGATACATAATGACTATTAGATTCAGGTGCATGTACCTGATAATAGGTTTCCATTTCGGTTTGGCCCCGTTTCGCCCCTTTCGTTTTGAAATCAAAAAATTAAGTTTCAATTCGCCGTCAATACATTTCGCCGCATTCAAGGACATTGCAAAGGTAATTAATTACAAGTTTAGTAAGATTATGGATAAAGAACGTTAAACAAAACCATCTTATTTCGTTTTCTAACGAAATGAAAAATCAATATTTTTGATAAGACGCCGCGAATTTAGACTTTTTGGCAGGTGAAGTAAAAAGATTAGAAATGAAATACGACGAATTAAGTTAAATCCCGTTTTTATTCATAAGAGCGGGATGTACGAGATAAGGAAAAAACGAAAGGGGCCTCGTAATCTGCCCAAAAAAGTTGAAATCTTAAATCCCGGGGAAAACAAGATATTATATAATGGATTAAACTAGGTTGATTTGCTTTTTGAGGGGTTGAACTTCGTTTGATCTCGATTCAAATCTGTCAAAATCTTTTCAATTAATTTATCTTTTCAATTAATTAAACTACTCATAAGTTAAGGTTTTTGAGTTTTCATCTCATCTTAGTAACCTTCATAGATTAATTTAAATTATTACTATGGTACCGTTCCAAAATGTTTAGGAATATTTAAATCAGCTTTTCAATTTAGCTAATTTTTTCACATTTTGACTATTTCGAATTGACCCTAAAAAATTGACCCTTTCCAACACGGTTTATGATATATTGAACCCCAGATAATTGCAGCTTGAATATTTTGATTTTGAGACCAGAACCCAGATTAACATTTTCAAATAAATAAAAATATATTATCCTTTAACTATTTTTACTTTACAAAAACTGTTTATTTTTAATACCAGTAGGGAAAATCACACTGTAATAGCAAAGTCACGTCACCATCCTCTTTGCTATGTTTTACCCCGGATCTTTCCGTTTTCTTTCCTCGAAACCAGTCCGGAAGTAGACTGTCACGTAAACCGGAAATGACATCTAAGTTTTTAGTATAAAATATTGCCTAAGCTTTTTTTCTTGCCCTTCTCTTTATTTTGTCGCCTTCATTTTTATTGTTTGCTTACAGGCCAATTTTTTTAAGACACCAGGAGATGTCTGTGTGTCTATGACATTATATATAGCTAGGGTGGAAATGGTAGTCAAGGCTGCCAGAGAAATTGATTTGGGCTTCCACGGAAATGTATAGGTGTAAGCAAAATGGGCGGCATTCCTACTTTTTCACTACTCTTCAGTCATGTCATAGCCTGTATAAAGCGTATTCTAGCTCCGGCAATGGCTATAGTAGAGAGATAAGGTGCCTTCACACCCTTTGAATCTTATTTTCAAATCAAATTAAGGCTCCATTTTTATCGGTTTTAGTTTCAAAGAGAAAGTTTAGTCCAATGAATTGATCGATGCAAATTGAGTTAAAAACCTTACCTAACCTTACCAATTAGGTAGCCATCTACACGCCATTTATCTATAAGCCTACAAATCATAAAAATCGGATTTTTGTATCCATAAATTATTAAGCAGCTTCCCCTTAGTAGACGATCATCTCTTCAATAATAAATCTAAAACTAGCCAAGCCCAAATTCTACGCGTAAGCCGCCTTTTTTAATCCCTTTAGAGGTACAAATGTCTTTAACGACGGCCGAATTGGATCCCTTAAAATAAATGAAGGTTACGTGAAAGATTATCTTGTGAGATATATATTGACTTGTTTACGTGTGAACTTGTGAAGGCACTCTTTCGGAGGAATTTTTCTCCGCGCTTTCCTTTCTCCGGATATATAATCAGGGTTTCCGATTGGGGCCAACCCTCCCCCGGCGTTGGTCACCCCTTCATTCGCCCCCTGGCATTTCTTCCGGGCAACGTAGGGCCAACGCCCCCTCTTACTCTCTTATTACCAGCCCCCAAAACACCGCGCGATCTGACTATTTTCTGGCCAAGAGATTTTGCTATCAAAAAAGGGGCGATTGTTTTGTTGATGGCTAAGCTCTGCACGCTTTTGCTGACTAATTATTCCTAGTTTAAGCATGGCGAGATTCTACTGACGTCAAAGGTTGCGCAATGTGTTTCTGCGCTCATTTATATTTTGATTGTTCTTGGAATAGGGCTTTGGAGGAGTTGTATCGGATGAAAATGTAGATAAAAACATTTTTCCGTCTGTATTTTAAATTGCCAATGTTCCAATTATTGTGGGTGTAACTTCGGGAATTGACTTTGCAATCCATACTTTGCAGGCTTCGAACAAAAGTCAAACTTTGACCTTTTGTTCGAAGTTAGATGATGTTTCGCTAACGTCATTTTCCGAGTCCTGACAAGTTTCAAATTTACAACATAAATTTCAAATTTACCGTTTTACTGGAAACTACAACTTTTCTACTGTTCTTAGAAGCTAATCAAGCTTACTTCAGTTTAATTGAGGGAATTATTATCGTATAAGCAATCCATAATGGATTTTCCCTATAGGGATAATATCAGGTTGAAGTACGTTTTTGAATATTAATGTTTTCAATCGAATTGGTTGAAAGTCTGAATAACGCGTCAAGGTTATTCCTTATGTTAACGTACTGAATCGAATGATGCTTTAATATGTACATTAGACATCGTGTTTCAACGAATTGCTTCGTGTAGTAAAATTTACTTGACGTTTTTAGACCAAAAAATAATCTACGCAAACAACCTTAGTAACGCGCATAAAACTCTAAAAGAGTGGACTATCGTGTCCGAGATAATTAGTGGAGTCCCTAATGATCCCTCCGGAGGTCTGTCATCGACCCTTAAACCTCTCTACCAACTCTTTGCTTCTCCCTATTCCCCCGTTGACTTTTTATTCGACAAGTCGATTCGCGAAGTGACTAGTAGCTCGACGGCCATTACACCTTTCAAATATTAATGTTTCTTGTTCCAGCACTTGGAACCTAAAAACTTTTTTTTGCTATTTTCGCTCTTAATGATGACGTCGATGGCTTTTAGTTTCTAGTTTATTTTACGGTTGTCACACCCCCACTCAACTACCGTTCGTAACGTGTTTCACGTTGAAACCATTTTGTAAACTAAATGGTCAGGCCGCCTCTCATTCGAGAAAATTCTAGGACCTTTAGGTTACATTTTTTTGGGAGGCATAAATTTAGCGCGCACGGTTTTGAGAGACAATATACCCTAAGGACCGCGATAATTACAGCGACACCGCGCGTAGTAATTAGAGTAAACGAAATGGAGTTGAATAAATTTTAATAACTTACCCATTTTGGGTCCTAGGATATCCTTGGGATTATTTTGCTTTAACGCGTTGACGCGTCTTCCCGTGGGCGGTCCACCGCCACCCCCGCCGTGAGCGGGGCCGCCCGATCCGGGTGGTCCTCCGCCCACCCCGGCTTCGGGGTGTCCCGTTCCCGGTCCCCGCACTCGGGGTCCTCTCGGTTGTTCGACGGGTAAAACGCGTCGTCTCTTTTTGGGCAATTTGGCCCTGGCCTGCGTGTGCGAATAAAACATGGCGAAGTTGGACACTATGACGGGAACGGGCAAGGCGATGGTCAGTACACCGGCCAACGCGCACAGGGCACCCACGAACATGCCGGCGTAAGTTTTAGGGGCCATGTCCCCGTAGCCGACGGTGGTCATGGTTACCAGGGCCCACCACAGGCCCAAAGGTATACTGTTGAAGTCATTATTCGGGTTGGACTGTATCCGCTCGGCGTAGTACACTAGGCTAGCGAAGATGACGATGCCCAGCACCAAGAAGAAAACGAGCAGGATGAGTTCGCCGGCGCTGGCTTTGAAAGTCTGTATGAGGATCTTGAGACCCGCCGAGTGGCGCGTCAGTTTGAAGAGCCTCATGATGCGGATGATGCTGAAAAACTCTAGGATGTCGGCGTTCTCCAGGTGCGACGCGAACCTTTGGAGTGCCAAATCGATGTAGAAGGAGAGCGTCGCCGTGAAATCGATGATGTTTACTGCCCCGCGAATAAAGTCTAGCTTGGAGGGGCACGTGATGAAGCGGATCGTGATCTCGAAGGTGAACCAGGCGTTGCACACGCACTCGATGTAGAAGAAGGCGTCGTGCGGACTCGTTTGGATCTTGTCCAACGTCCACGCTTTCGTATTCGACGACGTGCTCACCGTGATGTTCTTGATGAAGGGCACCCGCATGTTCGGGTGCGTCTTCAGGCAAAAGGACAGGATGGACACGCAGATGAAGAAGACCGACGCCACGCCGACCACCTATACGCGAAAATAATCGAAGAAACAGTTAACATTCGCTAATAAATATACCAAAAAACGAATCTATATTATTTCAGTTCAACAAAGGATTGCTTTTTTTATTCATAAAGGCGTATATCGCCATCGGGTGTAGTTTCGACGTCCAGCGGGTGATTGAAAGGAGAACCTCGAAATTACCTCGGCTAGATTCGATAGGTATGCCTAAGCCTAAAATCGGAAAGCCGCCAGGCTTATATTATATACTTTCGGCTCCCCTAGAGCTGTAAAAAGTTTCCGTCGATGTCGGAAAGTTAGATTAACTCGTGTCATTCGCAGACCTCGCAATCTCCTTCTATCAAAGGGATCTACTTTTTTTTTCCTATTCTATTTTCCTTCCTTTTTTCAGCTTCTTCCCATTTCGCGTCGGTACTATTAGGCCTTCGCCCAGCCATCAAAAGGAAACCCACGAAGGTTCGTTGAAAAAAATTACTATAGAATCTGGATTGCGTGGTATCGGCTGACAGAAACGCTTATGCCTGTAGCTATACCGGCTTGTTAGTCGCTCGCCCTGTGTCAAATGAGTCCCTCCATTGGATGACCCCCTGCAGATTTTTCTATCGATTTGTAGTAATAATATGTTGACTTTTATATGGAACGAGATTTTCTTACGTTGTGGTTTTGCGACGTTTGATCGGGAACAAATTGTAGACCTTTTTGGTTGGCCATCTTCTAATTTGTCTCGTTGAAATAATTGCCCGGCCAATTTATGAAATGACCCATACAAATTTAATTTGCAAGTCTAGTTTTTTATTTACTAATTATACTAAAATTAAAAATCTTCTATGAGGGGTTAAAAATCGTTTTGTAAAACTAGTTCCATCCACCTTGCTTATTTTATTCACCAGTGTTTAAAAGGAAGAAGTATAGAAGAGAGATAGTTAAAAAGTTTTAACTCGCACTGAGCCTTCATACTCAAGATATTACAGAGGAAGGATTACCTCATTGTAATGAATTTTTATTGACTGGTTATATCTCGCAATTACTAAAATTGATTGAAAGTGTATTATCAAGATCAGGTACTCCATTGTTTCTTATATAAACCTTCTCCCTGGATCTCTTAGATAGATTATTACTGAAAACGCGTCTATACAAGCTCGTAAAGAAAAGAAAAAGGTTGTTGGAAGTGTCAGTCTCTGGCGTCAGATCCAGCCCCACTGGGGGTTACAACCACCTAGGAACGAAACACAGCCGCCAAGTTGTTTCCTTTAAAACCCCCCTATCGACGTTCTCGACGTCATTTTAAGACCAAAGGTGTTTCTGACAAGCCGCGCGAATAGGCTCAGCCATTTTAGGAGATTCCCTTGTCTCCATTTTTTTCCTCGACTATACTATGTATATCTTAAACTCAAAGGGATATTGAAATTACGAAGAACGTGTTACATTTTTGATCCCGAAATTTTGCGTCGATATCGTTTGGTTTGGAAGCTTTTCGAATGAACCTAGATAGTTTTAAAAGTTGAAATTTCTTTGCCACTCTTTTAGGCCCAAAGTATTACTACCATTTCTCAATGTGGTTAGTTCTGAATATAATAAAAGGGTCTAGTTTCTTTTTTCAGTATCTCTTTAACTATACTCAAGTGTAGCTAAGATCGAGGAATCTTTTTTTTTTTTTTTTTTTTTTTTTCACTGTGCTTGGTCGAAGGGTTTTGTTTCTTGGGTTCGGGACTAAAAGCTTTTCGTGTCGCGGTTAAGAGATAATTGTCCGAAGAGTTGTTCCTCACGCTATAGGGTTACACGTTTAGCACTAAAACGACCTACGTTAATTTTTAAACGAAACTCGAATAGCCTCTACGTTTTCAAATTGTTACATATTTTTTTTTCAAGAACCCCTTTTACTTGGGCCTTAACTTTCTCGTTAATTGAAATTCGACGATGAATAATGTATGAAATTTTTCTAGTAGGTTTTGGAATTTTGCCTTAAAGCTATAATCGGTGGTGATTAAACTTTTTTATTTTCTCTAATAGGTTTGGCGAGTTAAGATTAATGTTTCCTACCCAGAAAAGATTATGTAATATTTAAAAATTTAAAACTTCAATCTAAATCATTTTGATTGATGTTATAAAGTATATTTTTATTCTAATTTGAATCAATTAATGAGAGAGATACGACTCGTATCAACCATATTTATCTAACTGCGTGCTTAAATTTGGTTAACTAAGAATTTATCTTAACATTTTAATTCTTGCCCAAAATAATCACCAAACGATCTCGAGGTGACAGACATTTTAGAAGACATTTGATTAAAATTTTTGAAGTATTTGCTTTACTAAAGCTTAACTCGGAGTTTACAAGAATTTGAATTAATCGCACTGTCAACGCTGAATTAAGTGAACTCAGATGTTCAACGAATTCAAGAGTGACGTTCGTTCCCATAAAGATCCTATAAGTTAACTTTAAATAATATTCGGAGGCTGTAGGGAATAATTTGTGGGGATTAAGGCCGCCTACGTTTTGTCTTAGAAAAGTAAAAATATTTAAACTTTAACTGAGTTTAAAATTAGTAAATTCTTGTATTTCGAAGAATTTGCACTTTTGAGTTTTGACTAGAAAATATTTCTATAATCAACAATCTAGAAATTCCAGTTTTCTTTTGGCCATCTTGATATTTTCCGAAAGTTCAACTGATATAAAGTGTGGTCAAGATTAATCTTGACCAAGACTTTTAGCGTGGTTAGGATCAGACTACACTGCGTACGAAATTATATATAAAAGTACAAATGTACCCTTTTTAATTGTTAATAGATATTTTACCATACTTAATAAAATTTAATTTCAACCGAATTTTTCTAGTTTATATCCCGCATAGTTGGTATAGTTAAATCCTTATCTCGCGACCTCATTTTAAGGAAAATTCAGTTTAGCCGAGAATTGTTTCCCAGATTAGATAGCAGGGCGCTCAGAAACGAATATAAAATTGTTTCTTTTTGGAGATCCGCCGGGAAGCTTTCCTTCTCCTTTCCGAGTATATACATAAGATAAGCCTTATACGTAGTTTGTTCCTTTCTATAATTCATCTCGTCTTGGAAACCCTCTGTTTTGGCATTCGAGCTCGGCTCTGTGCGCGATTGCGGAGTCTCCCTTAGGAGAAGGAGCTTGAGTCTACCGTAAAACGCGCCATCATTGTTTATCTCCTACAGAAATCGAAGCGGGCGGGCTTGCTTCGCGCCGTCTCAAAGAACGAGTATCGTAAATATTAGCCCTCTAGGTTTTTACCGATTGAAATAGAATTCGTTGAAACCAAAACAAGATCAAATTAATCAATAAATAAATTCCAAATTTTTCTTTCATCTATACACAAGTATATAAGATAAAAAAAGACACTAATGATAGGTTGATACCGTATTTTATTTCGGAAAAAGTGGAATAAAACACGTAGTACTTCGACAAATATGACACGTGCCCCCTTTATCGAAGTAAACTAGTACTATTTGTGTCTTTATTCCGATTCTGCTCTTAAGACCGTCGGTGGCATTTCTCTTTGGTCTTATCAATAATAAATAAAATAAAAGCCCAGGAAATTTCCTGCCTCCATTTCGATGAGATAATCTTTCCTGGGGAATATTTCGTGTCTGAAAACTCGGTCTAGCATAGGCCGAACGAGTTAAAACTATCTCTCTTCTCTGCGCGCCCCCAGACACGAACTATTTTGTGAATAGGCAAGGGGCAAGGAAATAATTTTACAAAACCGGTTTTCCTCCTTCACACAGGCCATTCTTCCTCGATGGCCATGTCATAGATTTTCTGTTTATTTATTTTGGATCTCACGAGGTCAAGGCCAACAAAGACAGTATTTTATGGAAGGATCCGGGGAGTTAAGAGTTACAGAGAAGGTTTTTACAAAATAGGACTCGGGAAAACCTTAGAAAGCCTGGAAAAGTCAGGCTTACTCTCCCGATACATGCTTGTCATTTATCCAAAATGGTCATTAAAAACCTGGAAAAGTCAGGAAAATTCAATTCTAAAATCTCTTTCGAAACCTGGCGTGTAAACAATGATGATATGTAAATTCCTTTTCTTCTTTTTCAAGAAACTAATTGGAGTCAATATCACTTAAACAGACGACTTTTATTACCATAGGTTTTCACTGATAAAACCATACCTTCCGACCAGGCTTTTAAAAGCAGTTTTTCCAAACAATTCTTCTACAAAATTAACTTTTCTTACTTTACCAGGTTTTGCCTAAGCATTGTTGATTATTTTTTCATAAGATTACTCCTTTAAAGGCGGGTTTTAGTGTACAGAAGCTGCCTATGATCGGGTGCGCGTAGAAGTGTTAGGCCTAGCGTCTATGGGAGCGGCAAAATTCGATCGATCCGCTTTTCAGACTCCAGCCTTTAGCCCTGACTCGAGCCTGAGGCTAGTTTTCCTACCCAATTCTTTCGCTCGTTCGCCTTCGAGATACTGCATGGGGGACTTAACGTAAAATTCCTATAATACGCATACTCTTCGCCTTACGCTTCAACACGGATTTTTCTTTTATATAGCTTTCAACCACGCGAAATTTACGATTCCGAGTCTTGAGGACAAGTGTGAAAAGGTTATAAATCAAGGGAGAATAAAGTCTATAATTCGTTTTCAATTACTATTTAAAAATAGCCCTACATCCTTACAATAACTTTTACAAAACCGATATTTAACTAAACAAATAAATTCTAGTAATGTAGGCTTTACTTGAAGCTATAGTTTTCGTGTAATATTTTACAAACCTGAATGTTTCCGATTTTTTTCTACAATTAAGAGATATTTCCTGGGTGTTTTACTACCCAAATATGTCTTATTTTTAGATTTTTAGAAGCAGAATCAATTAAGAATTACTTAATTCCCTCTTCACCTTCCCTTTAAAGAGGCTTTTGACAGTACAAAGATAATCTACGCTTTATCTCTATGATTTTAGGACTAAGAGATAGAGGAAGCCTAGCTTCGCTCGTGCTGCCAATCAGATTATAATCTTCGTCTTCGATATTATCGCTGATGAAACCGGCCTTCAAATTGACAGAAAACCAATGGAAATTTCATATCCCCTTATACCAAAAGAAAGTTAGAAAAAAATTGCTTTTGAGTGTTTTACCCTCGTTCCACAATATATATCTTTTTTAAGAGAGATGAGAAATGTTTTTCTCAGTTCCTGCTATTTTTTTTTTTTTTTTTTTTTCTGGTTTTAAAAACGATCTGCCCTTAGGTGCGAGTATAGTTCGACTTGTAACTAGGGTTTTGTAGCCATTTGTTAACTCGAGAAGGCCGTAAAAACTAACGATTCTGACAACTTAAAAGTTTTCTAGAAGTTTGTTCAAGAGTGAGTGAGAGTGAGTTAGTATTTTTTTGGGTTTTTCCGAAATAAAAGGAATTGGGTGCTCTCTGCGCGGCGAGAAAGATTAACATTTATATTCATTACGCCTCGATGCACTCTTTTCAGCCTCTTTTCTTTCGATGTTCTCGGTCTTTCCTATTCGTGTAAATCTTCGCGGGCCCGCTAGATCGTGGTCGTCCGAAAATTAGGGGTTCTTCGTCTTTGTTATACGTTATAAATAGAAATTGATTCTTTTTCGCTGCCCAAAAACCGCGCGGGTCTTGAACCCCCGAAACACCGAGATTCGAAAACCTTAGCGTTTTTCCTTCTCTACTAAGGTGTCTGAAAAAAAAAGTTGGCCTCGGGGTATCTTAACGGATAAAGCGGATAGATTATAGAGGAAAGGATGGACGTTTTTCAGATAAAATCCGGCTGATCGCGAACTATTTTATCAGGTTTTATCTATAGTTTGTCCAAGGTCTAGAAGTAATAGATCGAAAGATGAGGAAGTAAGAAAAACGGGGCATTGACGTCAATACGACTTTTTCTTATCCAGTTTAATATTTTTCGCTAGTTCATTCTATACAATCATCCAGGGGATATTTGGTTAAAGCAAATAAACATCCAGTGTAGTACGATTATGAAATTTTTATCTAAATGGAGGTTGAAGAGGAAAATGAAGATTTTTATTTTTTTATTTATTCGGGTTCTAAAAGTAAGACATGTTTGCGTAGTAAAACATTCAAGAAGTATTGTACCAAAAATCGGAAACCTGCTGATTTTGGTATTCAATCTCATTTTAGAGCCTCCGACTAATCAAAGGCGAACCACATTTGGCTTAATAAAATCCCCAGCGAGACGTGCTGCGGGACACTCTATGTTAAATCTTTCTTGATTTATTTTTAGTTGAGAAAGAATTATCGTTTTATTTTTCTATTATTTCTGGACGCGTCATGTTCTTGTCAGACACTGGGCATGTTCTTATTTCTTAGTAAATCGCTCGTGACGACAATAGTTCACTCACTTCTTGCGTTCACATTTCACTCCTACAGCTAAATCCGATATTAAAATTGCTATTGGAGACATAAGGCTTAGACGCCTGTTAAAGTATTTCAACCTTCGGGCGTTTAAGTTCAAGACGAAGTTAATTTCCAGGGGCAATGATAAAGCATTAGTTTCCCATTGAACGCCTGTAAAAATGATTCTTTTGAGAACTTCAAAGTTCAGGGTGAAACCATATTTCAGGGTTAAAGTGTTAAATCAATTGCTACGCGATTTTGATCCAAATAGAATAGTTATTAATAATTCATAAATATTTTTTAATATTTACACATTTAATAATATTTATCACGTTCCCAATGATATGTAATGAATTAAACTTAAGTGAAGTCAAATCTGCTTTTGAGATGTGTTAGGCGGTTTTTGGAACACTGATACCATTGACTCCTTGTTGTCATATGAAAAAATAATTAAAACGGGTATTATCTGATGATACTAAGCTTTTTCCGACTAAACCCACCTCGTTTACATGATTTGTGGGAGGGACAGCGGTTTTACAAACATCATTTCTCAAAACCGCGCTTTGCTAAACCTAAGCTAACCAAAAAGGGTTTATAAACGCTGTTTTGCCTAGCTCTGTTTTCGGAAACAGCTTTTTATCTACATACAGTTTTGGAACTTTGGACTAGTCTGTTGTAATTGCAAACACTGTTTAGTCTAGCGATGGAAATTTTATCCACTACTTTTTTCTATCACGTTTAAAATTATTTACCAATCCGCCTCATAGTTCTTCGTATTCCCCCAACGTTTCCTGAACATACAAACTCAAACTTATACTATTTAGGGAGGTTGTTACAAACATTTGAGATAAATTAAATAAGACGGGAATTCCAAATATTCCCAAATTTGATTATGTTGGCTTTCCATCATCCTTTTTTTTTTCTGTTGGAAAAAAATGTTGCTTAAAAGACCCTCGCGGCAATGAATCAATATTTTTCATTAAAATAACTCGCGAACGAACGAGAAAGAGAGAGAGTGAGAGCGAGAGAGAGACCCCGAAATAAGAAAGTGCTTTTAAGTTTAAGTAACTGTAACCTTAGCTTCGAAGTAGTTACCCCGAGTCATCGCTTTTTCTTCAAACCTCCGAACAGAGGCGACTGTCTCTAGCAGAATCTTTATTCTATCTTTTTTTTCTAACGTTCGAAACATCTCGAAGACCTCGAAATTAAACGGGACCGAGAAAACCAATTATTGTCTCTCTGAATTTGGCGTGGAAAGGTGATCGGAGAGCCTCCGGCGAAAATCTAAAGAGACGGACGAGAGCGGCCTAAGCGAAATCGTTTTCTTCCTTATTTTCTCGTTTCTCTTCTGGCTCTAGCTGAGAGAGAGAGCTATATTTTATAAACTCCTCCCATATAACCTTTGACTCTGAGAAGATAGGATTTACCAACCTACGCGGGTAGCCTTAGGCTGTAGTGTCAAGTTTAAATCGGTCTGTTTTTATATCGTGAGCTTTTCTCTTACAAGGGTGTATATTTCTTTTAAAGGTAAAATACCAAAAATTAAAGAAAACAATTATACAAGGAACAGTTGCAGTTTTGCGCCTTTATTGGCGGGGAACCGTTATAACTATCCTTGCACACCACCGTTATTGTTGGCTGGGTTGAAAAAGAACGCGTGCGCGTTTTAAAACCCTAATGTATCATTCTCTTAAATAATATTGTTAGTTCAATATTTACTGAGAAGTTTTCAAAATCTTAGTTAGACAATTATTATATTTTCAACATTCAGGCAGCTGCTGCTCCCTTTTTAGCTAGACCCTATACTTGTATAGGTTCTAGCTAGTGTTTTGAGTCGTGCTGGTAGTCTGAAGTCTGAAGTCAGAAGTCTGAAGTCTGAAGTCTGAAGTCTGAAGTCTGAAGTCTGAAGTCTGAAGTCTGAAGTCGGTGTCCCAGAAATGACGAAAAACGTCATCGTATCGAAAAAACATTCGTTTCTTATCCACCAGACGTCACGACGTGATGTCCCAGACAAATTTAAAATATCTATTTTTTTTAAGATATCGATTTTCCACCAAGTGGTCTCCCGAATTTCGGAAAAAACCGCGTCGCGCTCGAAGCTTCATAGCTTTGCGATCGAGAGTTGGACGCTCATCCTCGTTACCACGGGTAATTGGTTAAACTTTAGCGAAAAACTCCTTATATCTTCATAGATATACAATACAGAAAACAAGTCGTTGTTAATAAAGGGTCGTCGAGAACGAGATAAAAGGTAGCTTATGAAGGTTTCGGTTCTAGTCTGTCAGTAATGAAAACTCAAAAACAACAAACAAGTCGTCGCGAACGAGATAATAAGGGAGCTTATGCGTGTTGGGTTTGAGTATGTCAGAAATAAAATATTTGATTTGAAAAACATGATTTGAAAAACATGATTTGAAAAACATGATTTGAAAAACATGATTTGAAAAACATGATTTGAAAAACATGATTTGAAAAACATGATTTGAAAAACATGATTTGAAAAACATGATTTGAAAAACATGATTTGAAAAACATGATTTGAAAAACATGATTTGAAAAACATGATTTGAAAAACATGATTTGAAAAACATGATTTGAAAAACATGATTTGAAAAACATGATTTGAAAAACATGATTTGAAAAACATGATTTGAAAAACATGATTTGAAAAACATGATTTGAAAAACATGATTTGAAAAACATGATTTGAAAAACATGATTTGAAAAACATGATTTGAAAAACATGATTTGAAAAACATGATTTGAAAAACATGATTTGAAAAACATGATTTGAAAAACATGATTTGAAAAACATGATTTGAAAAACATGATTTGAAAAACATGATTTGAAAAACATGATTTGAAAAACATGATTTGAAAAACATGATTTGAAAAACATGATTTGAAAAACATGATTTGAAAAACATGATTTGAAAAACATGATTTGAAAAACATGATTTGAAAAACATGATTTGAAAAACATGATTTGAAAAACATGATTTGAAAAACATGATTTGAAAAACATGATTTGAAAAACATGATTTGAAAAACATGATTTGAAAAACATGATTTGAAAAACATGATTTGAAAAACATGATTTGAAAAACATGATTTGAAAAACATGATTTGAAAAACATGATTTGAAAAACATGATTTGAAAAACATGATTTGAAAAACATGATTTGAAAAACATGATTTGAAAAACATGATTTGAAAAACATGATTTGAAAAACATGATTTGAAAAACATGATTTGAAAAACATGATTTGAAAAACATGATTTGAAAAACATGATTTGAAAAACATGATTTGAAAAACATGATTTGAAAAACATGATTTGAAAAACATGATTTGAAAAACATGATTTGAAAAACATGATTTGAAAAACATGATTTGAAAAACATGATTTGAAAAACATGATTTGAAAAACATGATTTGAAAAACATGATTTGGAAAACATGATTTGAAAAACATGATTTGAAAAACATGATTTGAAAAACATGATTTGAAAAACATGATTTGAAAAACATGATTTGAAAAACATGATTTGAAAAACATGATTTGAAAAACTTCGTGTTTAAAGGGATCTAGAAACGCCATTCAAATTGTTCAAAGAGCGTTTATGCATGCATAACAAGCCCCTGCTATAGCATAATTCTTTTCAGCCTCTTTTACTATGTCATGGGTCTAGCTATTCTATGGGCTTGACCATCTTGTTTAACCTTCTTTTCGTATTCTACGCTTCAAATTTTCACTAGATAGACTTGCTCTTTAAGAAGCTGGGAATGTTTCTCTCTTTGGTAAATTACGCGTTCCTCGGTATTACCTTCTCTGGCGCCCGAGGGGACTTTTTAGGGATTCTTCTCTTTGCGCTAGCAGCTCTTCTTTCTCATACCCTCTTAAGATTAGGGCCAGAAAATCTCGGAGGAGCCTCCAGTTTCTTTTACTCATTTTTGGCTCGGCACGCTATACTGACTAAGAGACTTAGGAAGCTAATGGATTTCCAAATACGCTTTCCCTCTTTTCTTTGGATGGAGTTTATTACGAATGTCGCCGGCCGCTTTGTAGATTTTATAATTTTCTTCTTTTCTATTTTCCGCGCATTCTTTCTGTTGGTGGTACAGCGAGATTGCGCGTTACAAAGAATTCGCGAGTACACAAAGTTGGCGAGTTAAGTGAAAGTTTTACGGGTTATAGAAGTATGCTTCGGTTCAATTACAGTTTAGGTAATTCATGCTAATTATGGATGGTGATATTCGAGGACCAACTGTTTTTAAACGATCTTCTAGGGTTCATACAAACCTGGAATATCTGGAAATTGGTTTTTCAAACGTTGTTGGTTGATTTCTAAATAGTTTGTTGGTTGATTGGTCTGTAAATGCAATTGTAGGGTACTGTTTGTACTTACTTTGGCAGCTGTAGAGGAATAGGGTTCGTCGAAGAGCGACCATCCTTTGGGCTTTATACGCTGCCACCAGGATAGCGTGCCGTTCATGTAGTCTTCCTCCATACCGAATTTTCGGGCTAGCTCTTCGTCGCTGGGCTTTTCCGTGTCCAGGTCTAACCTATCCAGGACAGTTAGCGTTTCTTGAGTGTCTCTGTGTTGAGTGTAAGTCATCCAACAACAGGGTTCGACCTATACGCGCGGAAAAATTATAACGATATTGAATTTGGCGCGTTTGACCATCCCATCTCTAGAACCTCCGTGTCTCGGGTGATGTTGTACATAGGTATAGGTAGATTTTGTATTGAAATACCGGTAAAATAATAAAATTAAACGAGCGACTTCAAAAATCTTGCCGGAGATAAGCCCCAATCCTCCCATAAAACCAATCAAACCTGGTAGCTCCAAAACGAATTGAATGTTTATTCGTCAATTTGAAGCTTACTCTTCGTTCTTTATTGTCATGGACAAACTATTCATTTTACTAACAATACTATAGATTCCCTCGCGATACGTACCAGCTTGTGAGAGACTGTGCCTTTCTTAAACGGTAAACATAAAGATTATACCTGGTTAGAGTCCAATCCCCAGAACTCGAGTTCCTCTTCAAAAAGCGGTCCGCAGACGTCAGTCGGATAATGTAATTTCCCCGTCCGGTAATAGTTGAGAACTTGCGCGAAGACTCCCGGATGTCGATCGAAAAAGTATTCGTTGAGAACGGGATCGTAATTGGCCAGAGCTTCGGTCAGTCTCGATAGCCTGGTGGCCGGAATCTTTTTTAGCGTCGCTTTGTACGTTTCGTGCCTGATTCCCCCAACGTTCAACACGACTCTGTTCTCGGCGTCCAAGTTCATGGCTATAACAATAAATTTAGAATCAAAAATTAATAATTTAATTAGCTTTCAACCGATGTAACAAATTAAATATAAATTTTTACTATAATACTAAAATATCGACGAATATCATAAAACAAAATTGGAATACAGGTTCACCTTCATTTTCTAGACTTTTTGATTATCATACGCGTTATCATGACGTCAGTATCACTTCGGAGTAATAAGCGTATAGAATTTGGGCTTGATATATTTTTTAACCACTTCGAGTAACCAATAGGGATACAAATGTATTTTTATTATTCTTATCTCGTTATCTCGTGCATTTTTTGAACAAACATCGAAAGCGGGAGGACGTACGATGATGGAAATAAAAATGATGTGTGCCCTTTTCTTTATCAATAACCAATTAAATTTTGAAGCCAGAATGAAAGGGAGGTTTTTTCCTCGATTCTCTGCCTCATAATTAATATTTATACCATTCTATCAATAGAGAAAAACACTCCTTTGAGCAAGTTGTAATTTGTATTCCCCATATGCATTATACACCCTGATTGGTGCGCTACGTCCCATCTTATAGAGTAGTCAATTAGGTATATCACGAGATTGATTTCAATTATAGAACGAGCAATGCAAGATCGCGCGATCTGATTGACCGTATCCCGCTTATGCGGAGGATTACCGAGAAATTTATAGAAAGAATACGGTACGATTCATTGGAAAGTTTGAGAAATCCACCGAAAAACTTGAACGTTTAGCGTAACTTTAAAAGAACAAATCCTATCACGTGACCAATTTAACTAACTGTATACGTTCTTGGTTCGCGAGACAGGTTGCAAAATTGGATGGAAATTTTCGTAAAGTAAACGTTAACAGAACCAATGTCATTATTATAGATTGTTGAAAGCATTGTAGAATTAAGGTAGTTTCGCGTACAAGTACAAAAGAGTTTTAGAAATTGAATGACGAACTACTTCGGGTATTTGTAGCTAACTACATGCACCTTAATCGTTCAAATTTTCAATAAAGCCTATATTTTCTCTTCATTCTCTCAAATTTCTTAATCCCTCTAATAAGTAAGCAATCCCGATAAAAATTAAAAACTTAAATTTTCATGCTTCCTTAATTCAAGCCATGCGTGCATTTTTTTTTTATTTTTTTTTCGTTTGGTCTAATTAGAGTGGTACATACATGCGTGAATGTAAAGTCCCCTGATAGGCGTGTGAGAGTCGCCCATCGCCGTGGCGAGGATGTGATCAAACTCCGGCGATGTTCTGATGAATACTCGAAAAGAAGGGAAAGAGAAAGAAAGAGAGAGAGAGAGAGAAATTGTATAATAATACATCAGTCGAAACGATGACAGGCAAAAGGGTTGAAGTAGTGAGAAACAATAAACGCCGCGAGAAAGAGAGAATGGGAATTCCAATTTTCAAAGTAAAGGCGTAAAGATAATGGCCTGCATAGGATAGAGATAGGAAATCGTCGATAAATACTAGAAATGGAGTTATTATACGTGTATACTTCGAGAAACCCATGAGCCGCGCCAAATCGTTACGGAGAAGTTATCTTAAATTTGGTAGGAAGGGTATTTACTACCGTGATTAGAATAAAATTTCGATATTTTAGTACCCCAGTTGAACCCGACTGAAACCCTATACATAAACGAGACTAGAATATTCAATGGGGTGAATCACTCCTTATATATCATTATTTCCCCGAAATAAATCTTTAGTATTATTATATTTCGTAATACTAAAACTAATACTAAAACCAGTTTTCCCACGGAGAATTAGGATCCTTTTCAAGATTGTACTCTTAGAATACGCTAAAAGCTGAAAAATATTATAGATTAACTTTCCAGGCAGTCTGATTGAGTTGTTTTACGAGCGAAGCATTGTGAAATGAGGTGCATGCGGAGTTGATATGAAAATCTACCTCTTTGCAACGCACAATTTGGTTTATATAGCTGGTATAAACTATCTTCACTAACTTTCTTTCCTTGTAAACAGACTAGACTCGGTCTGTTTGTGTTGTAACATTTAATGCAGTGTAGGAAGTTTATAAAGAAGGTTTTTTTTTTTTTTTCTTTTTCTTTCAATTCACATAAATTCTTAATTTCTTAGCGAACATTAGCTGTTGTTCTAGTTCATACGAGAACGCTCTTATATTTTGGTTTGCGTATGCGTTACGTATACTTTAGTTTTCAATATAGTAAAAGCTAGCGCGTATTAAAACATATCGTTAAACTTTAGCGGATAAAAAATAGTTTTGCCAACTTCTTTTGTATTTGATTTATAGTAAAAGACCCTTTTAAAATATCATATTTAGTTTTGAAATACTCTCTCGCTTTGCAGCCTTTCAGAATTTAATTTGAGTTTACTATTGTGTTAAAGTCTATAGGCTCTTGATAAACTCTATGATTTAAAGTCTTAGAGGTATAGGATGGCGTTTGTTTGTACGAAGTGAAAATTCAAAATGATTTTTACTACAAAATAGGTTATTTGAGATGTTATTTATTAAGAGGAACACCGATAATTTCAGATTAGACACTAGCGTAAACTGAGACGGAGTAATACATATAGTGTTTAAACTCTTGGGATTAAAATAGTTCTTGCCTTTAATGAAAGATTTTCTACAGTTAGGATTAATCCTCAAAATTGCAGTATATGATAATGCTAGACAACATTGCAAAAGGCTACTCGATATCTCTAAAAAAAATTTAATTTGCAGATATTTTCATATTTTTGGGGTACTCATATTCATAAAAGGAAAATGTTTAGCACAATCAAAGCTACGCTTTTAGCCCCTTTTCCCTCTTAAAATTATCCTAAATCCCTAACAGCCACGCGCAGTAAAGTTCAAGTTATGTCGTGGACTCCTTACATCCAACCCAGGTTTTCCTATTACGCAAACTCCTCCTGCCCTAATGTTAAAATCCCCATTCTTCCCATATAACTTCTCAGCCAAATTCTTAAGCTCTTCCAGCATCTCATATTGGGTGTTATTAAAATATCAAAATTACCTTTTAAGGACGGAAAGGGTTATTCGAACTTTATAGGTAGGATCCGCGTTCACTGGCTTAAAGATAGCTAGTGGTAATATTTTGGAAGAAAGAGATACCCGTATACGAGCGAAAGTCTTAGACCTAGCTCTATTCTTATTTTATTGGCACTAAATCAGTGAACGTAATTTATGTTCTCTATATATATGAGAGCGAATTGTGAGTTATATATATAGCGGAGAAGAGCCATTTGAGTTTCGGGTAACACCAATTTATATAGGAATATGCTCGCCTGGAGAAATTCTGTATGGAGCTAGGGATATAGTATAGGTTGAAATTCGAATCCCAAATCGTGGACGAAGAATTTTACGAACAGTTTTGGCTGTAATATTGAAGTATATAATTCAGACTTTGTTTCAGATGACAAATAAAGTGGGAGATTAAGCTTGTCATTTTTAAGCTGTCTGTCCAACGAGTTAATTTAATTTATTTAATCAGTTTGTTTTATTTGATAGATGAAATTGGATAATAAAACTAATATATAATGTAAATATGATACAGGACTCCCTGTAGAAAATCTAAGCAACTGAATTAAAAAAAAAATAATCTCGTTTGATTTAAGTAAATGTACATATTTAAATAATTGGTTCATTTTGTATTTGTATTGAATAATTTTTGTAATTTTGAAAATTTTGGTGTATAATCTAGTTGTTGAAATATTTTTATATCGTACTTTTATAGTTTCTGTAAAAACCCCAACATTTTTCTCATTGTTAAAACTTGTTTCCCTTTGCTTTGTAAACCTATGTTGGAATGTAGAAATCGGGGAAACGAAGAGAAGGGTAGCGTGGCAAAGAGAAAAAATTGCAGGTGCAAGCATGGAAAATTTCCTAGAACACGCTTTCTTCTTTTCGCGCGCTTTCTTTAAAACGTTAGAGGGGGATGAACCCCCCGAAGAAACTAAAAACTTCGAAAATTGAAAAGCGAAGAAAAGATAGATTCGATATATAGCTCTCGGGAAGAGAGGTAAAAAAAAAAATAGAACTCATAGGGAACGAAGATTCCAAAATATTGAAAAATAGGGCTAAAACAAAATAGCCACCCAATTGAAAAAACTAAAAATAAACTTTAGTAAAATTTAAAGGTTTTCAAACTAATTATTTTCTAGTAGATAGAGTAAGATCACGTATGTACGATATGTCCCAACAAAAGAAAAATAGATCAGTCAAATAGGTAATAAATTAAAAATCAGGGAATAAAAGTTATCGCGGACTTGTAGATCTCCGCGTCAATCAGAAAATTCTACATGGTGCCGGAAACCCGGGACACTTTAAATAGTATCGTGCATCGTTAAAAAAAAAAAAAAATGGCTCTTGGAGATAATGAAGAAGATTCGTCTTCAAAAGCAACGAGTGGAGACATCGCAAAAACCCGAGCGCAGCAACAGGCCGCCCAACAATTGGCCGCCCAGCAACAAGCAGCTAAACAATTAGCAGCTCAACTGGCCGCGCAGCAGCAAGCAGCTAAGCAATTAGCTGCCCAGACAACCGCTCAGGACTTAGAGCTCAAAAAAGCCAGAGCGTCAAGAAAAGGAGTAAGAGTATCAGTTGAAAAACAATTAAAAGTAATCACAAACTTACTTGCTGAAAGTTTGCGAGAAACCGTCACGGACAATGAAATAGAAAATGCGCTGTTAGTTCTTCAAAGTAAAGAAGAAAATCTTGTAAAGGGCGACAATCTAGTTATGAGCCTACTACAAGACGAAAATGAGATAGAAACCGAGGCGGAGGAAGCAGAAGACTTCTTGGATAAAATCATCACCGCCAAAGCAAATGCAGCCCGAAGGATCAAACAGCTACGCCGAGAAACTTCGTCGGCAGCCGCCAGCATCACTTCGTCGGCCGCCGCCAGCATCATTTCGTCGGCAACCGGAAGCAAGCCGTCCGGCGTGTGCTCGGATCTCCAAGTCAACGCTGGATCAAGCCCGCCGCAGGTGAACTTGGAACCGCTAAGAATAAAGCTACCAGAACTCACCATGACAAAATTCAACGGGGATCCAACAAAATGGACTTCGTTTTGGAATAGATTTCAAACGTTAATCGGAAATACAAACATCAACAAGGTAAACAAATTCCACTATTTGGTTTCGTATTTAGAGGGCAAGGCAGCAAAAGCGGTAGAGGAGTTATACGAGTCGGAAAATTCATATGAGGTAGCCGTAGATATCTTAAAAGAAAGATTTGGTAAAGTTAAATCGATAGTTCAATCCCATATGAATAGATTATTAGAATTACAACCTATTTCGGACTGTAATGACATAAAAGCATTACGTAATCTTTTAGACGTAGTAGAAATAACTATAAGAAGCTTAAAATTACTTGGTATCGATACTTCCGGAAAAGGTTCTCTTCTATGCCCTACTCTGCTTAGATGTATACCTAGCGAAATGCGTACCTTACTTTGCCAAAATAAAGATTCAGAAGACGAGTGGGACGCGGCGGAAATAGTTAAATTTTTACGGAGACAAGTAGAATGTAGAGAAATGTCTCAACTTTTGGGAGCAGGCTCAAAAACAAAAATAGAAAAATCCAATTTTAATAATCAAAAAAATAAAAGTGATAGGCCCAGAGATCAAAACAAATTTAGCGCCGCAGCATTAAATACCCAAGTCGAGAAAAATATGGATAATACCTATTGTATATTTTGTAGTAATTCGACCCATAAAACTTCAAATTGCTCAAATCTCAGTGTAGAAAGAAAAAAGGAATTTATTAAAGAAAACAATCGCTGTTTCGTTTGTTTAAAATTAGGGCATTCCGCCAGGCAATGCCAGTCAACGTTTAGAAATTGTAGGATTTGTATGAAGGGCCATAACATGGCCGTATGTTATAAAAACAAGGCAAATTTACCTAAGGAATCTGGGTTAGGCAAAAAACCGGATAGCGGAGAATCAGACAATAACAATAGCGCGACAGTAATGTCAGTTCACCAATCGTCCAAGCAAACATTTGGTAATACGGTAATCCTACAAACAGCGAAAGCAATGGCACTGAACCCAACTCAGTCAAATAAGAAAATTCAAATTAGAATGGTACTAGATGGGGGGAGTCAGGGGACTTTCGTAACAGAAGAAGTAGCTAAGCAATTAAATTTGCCCATAGTGGGAGAGGAAAGCTACAACGTAGGCTCATTCATGGAGAAAACTCCAAAAAGGGCCATTAGAAAGAGCGTAGCTTTAAAATTACAAAACAAAAAATACCCTGGTAAAAATATAGAAATTATAGCGATTGTAGTTCCATTTATATGTAACCCTACTGAAGCTTTAGATTGCCCAAAAATTGAAATTTTAATGGATACCAAGGGTTTGTATTTAGCAGACGACCCAAGAGAGATAGGTCCGTCAAAAATTAGTGTGCTAATTGGAGGCGATTACTTTTGGGAAATTGCAGATGATAAAAATTTAGAAAGATTTAATCCTAGAGTAGTAGCTCAGGACACGTTATTCGGGTGGGTAATTTTGGGTCCAACAAACGGAAGGGGAGAATCCCTGCACGTAGGAAGTTACATAACCAATGTTATGAAAATTAGTATCGAGCAGAGAAACGTGAACCAAACTCTCAAACATTATTTTGGACTTGAAAGTTTGGGAATCAACGGGGAAATGGAACCCTTAAATGATAGCGAACAACAAATCATTCAAAGATTTAAGGATACTACTCAATTAAAAAATAAAATGTATCACGTTAACTTTCTTTGGAAAGTTGACAAAAGCGTTTTACCAGATAACAAAACGATTGCCTTGAAAAGAATTAGTGGTTTGGTAAATAGATTTTCTAGAGATAAAGCTCTATATTTGGAGTGTAAGGCTGTTTTTGACGAGCAATTACAACAAAACATAATTGAAGAGGTCCCTCCCCACGAAATAGAGAGTAAAAGGCCAGGAATATATTATATGCCGCAACAACCCGTCAAAAGAGACCATTCCACAACAAAGATTAGGATTGTAAATGACGCATCTTCCAAGGTAAAGGGGGCTCTATCGTTAAATGACTGTTTGGATCAAGGTCCAAATTTAAACCCAAATATATTAATTCTTTTGTTAAAATTTAGGGAGAATAAAATAGCTTTCGTGAGTGATATAGAAAAGGCGTTCTTGATGGTAGGATTAGCAGAAGAGGATAGGGACAGTGTTCGGTTTTTTTGGGTGGTTGAAGAAAACGGAAAAATTAAACCAAATGAGTTTAGAACTTTTAGAATGACAAGGGTGCCTTTTGGGGTAAACTGTTCCCCCTTTTTGCTAGCTGCGACTGTAAAATTACACTTAGAACGTAGCAACATAGAAGACCCCCGAGTAAAGGAAGCCATAGCGGAATCCTTGTACGTAGATGACCTGTCAAGTGGTGAAGATAGCGTTGAAGACGCGTTTCAGGTTTCAAAAGGGTGTTCAGAGTTATTGTTAGCAGCGAATATGAGATTAAGGAAATGGGAAACCAACTCGCTCAAATTAAAAAATAAATGGAAGGAATATGATAATTCTAGTCAAATTAGTTTATTTCCCACCTTAGAACAAGGAGAAAAAATCAAAATTTTAGGGATGGAGTGGAGTACCACTTCCGATGAATTTTCATTCGAATTTTCTAAATTAATAACTAGCGCCAAACAACTCCCCAAGACAAAAAGATCTATACTCAGTATAATTGCTCAAATATTCGATCCTATAGGGATACTTTCGCCATTCACAGTAAAAGGAAAGTTGCTATTTCAAGAGTTGTGGAGGATAAAATCAGATTGGGATAAAGTTTTAGATTTGGAATTAAAATCGAAATTTGATCATATATGTCAGGATTTAAAAAATTTAAATAAAATCAGGCTTCCCAGATACTATTTACACGACACAGAAAACAAAGTAGTAGAAAGGGAAATTCATTGCTTTTGCGATGCGAGTACCAAGGCTTACGCCACGGCTGTATACATTAGATATGTAGATATAAACCAAAAAGTTGGAGTAGCCTTAATTACTTCAAAATCAAAAATTGCCCCCTTGAAAGAAACAGAAAATAAATCGGAATTGACAGTTCCAAAATTGGAACTGATGGGATGTTTATTGGGAGCTAGGATAGTCGATAGTATTAAGGGAATTTATAAAGAAAAAATTGACAAGATTTATATGTGGACTGACTCCACCGTGGCCCTATATTGGATCCGGGGGGTTCAAAAATTGTGGAAACCGTTTGTGGCAAATAGGACTTCAGAAATTAGGAAATTATCAGATGTTTCAAGTTGGGCCCATTGTCCCGGACTTGAAAACCCGGCTGACCTCCCCACTAGAGGACTCACTGTAGAAGAATTGATTAGTAACAAATTGTGGTGGGAGGGCGCACCTTTCCTAAAGGAACCAAAGGAAAATTGGCCAGATATAGAATCACCTATAGAAATTCCTAAAAACTTAGATTTACAGGAAAGAAAAACCGTTCTAACCGTTAGCTTTCCCGAAGAAAGAGGCCTTCATACAATTATTGATTTAAATAGGTACGACTCTTGCAGAAGATTGTTTCAAATCACCGCAAGGGTATTTAGATACGTAAATAAGTATAGAAAAGTTAAGAATCCCGAATCAAAAGCGATAACAGCAGAAGAACTTGTTATTGTAGAAAACGCTTGGATTAGATCGATTCAAAACTTTGAATTCAAAATAGAAATGAGCAAATTGAAGGAAAACAAAAATTTACCATCTAATTCAAAATTGTTAACTCTTAATCCGTTCCTAGACTCGGAGGGTTTAATGCGGGTAGGTGGGAGGCTAGTGGAAAGTAACTTTAGCTATGAAAGTAAACACCCGATAATACTCCCAAAACAAAGTAGATTTACCAAGTTATTAACCATTAAAGCCCATGAGGAAGTAAAACACAGCGGGGTTAGTGATACTATTACCCAATTGCGAGAGCGCTATTGGATTTTGTCAGGAAGACAACTGGCAAAATCCATAGTGCAAAGTTGTTTAAAATGTAAACGATTAATCGCTAAGCCCGGGGATATGCCAACCGCACCCCTACCGCCAGAAAGAATAGAAGAATCAGTGCCCTTTCTTATAGTCGGAATAGATTTCGCGGGCCCTATTTACATTAAAACGAAAGACAAAAATTTTACGAGTAAAGCCTACATATGCCTATACACCTGCGCAACCACGCGCGCAGTCCATCTAGAATTGGTCTCATCCCTCTCGACAGATGAATTCCTTTTGGCAATTCGAAGGATAATCGCTAGACGAGGAACCCCGAGTATAATTTACTCAGATAATGCAAAAACTTTCAAAAGGGCAGAATTGGATTTAAAGTTAATGTATAACTCCATTATAGACGAAAAAACTAGAGAATTTTTTGGAAGTGTTGGTATTAGCTGGAGATACATTGTAGAACGCGCCGCGTGGATGGGTGGATGGTGGGAACGTTTAGTACGATCGGTAAAAACCACCCTAAAGAAAACTTTAGGTCAAGCTAAATTGAACTATTCAGAAATGACAACCGCAATAACCGAAAGTGAAGCAATAATAAATTCACGACCGATAACCTTCGTATATAATGACGTGAATGAACCGATTCCACTTTCACCTGCGCATTTCCTCATTGGAAAGCGCTTAACCGCATTGCCGCCCTCTAAATTTAAAAACGAACCAAAATTCACCGCAACTCGTCAAGAAGCCACCAAAAGGTGGAAGTATAGACAATTGCTAATGGATAGACTATGGAAACGTTGGCAAAAGGAGTACGTTTTACAACTACGCTCAGCGCACCATAGTCAGAACGTAAACAAAGAGACTGTTATAAAAAAGGGTGACGTAGTTTTAATACGAGAGGACAAATTACCAAAGCAATCCTGGAAAATCGGCCTAGTAGTTGATACCTTTGTAGGTCGTGATAAAAAAATTCGTCATTGTGCGGTAAGAACAGCCAATGGGCAAATAATTAACAGAGCAGTAAAAATGTTAAGTAACTTAGAAATTCAAGACAATCGCGATTAGTGAATATATCGATACCCTCTCAATATTCACGAGGGGAGTGTAGAAAATCTAAGCAACTGAATTAAAAAAAAAATAATCTCGTTTGATTTAAGTAAATGTACATATTTAAATAATTGGTTCATTTTGTATTTGTATTGAATAATTTTTGTAATTTTGAAAATTTTGGTGTATAATCTAGTTGTTGAAATATTTTTATATCGTACTTTTATAGTTTCTGTAAAAACCCCAACATTTTTCTCATTGTTAAAACTTGTTTCCCTTTGCTTTGTAAACCTATGTTGGAATGTAGAAATCGGGGAAACGAAGAGAAGGGTAGCGTGGCAAAGAGAAAAAATTGCAGGTGCAAGCATGGAAAATTTCCTAGAACACGCTTTCTTCTTTTCGCGCGCTTTCTTTAAAACGTTAGAGGGGGATGAACCCCCCGAAGAAACTAAAAACTTCGAAAATTGAAAAGCGAAGAAAAGATAGATTCGATATATAGCTCTCGGGAAGAGAGGTAAAAAAAAAATAGTAGAACTCATAGGGAACGAAGATTCCAAAATATTGAAAAATAGGGCTAAAACAAAATAGCCACCCAATTGAAAAAACTAAAAATAAACTTTAGTAAAATTTAAAGGTTTTCAAACTAATTATTTTCTAGTAGATAGAGTAAGATCACGTATGTACGATATGTCCCAACAAAAGAAAAATAGATCAGTCAAATAGGTAATAAATTAAAAATCAGGGAATAAAAGTTATCGCGGACTTGTAGATCTCCGCGTCAATCAGAAAATTCTACACTCCCCTTATATGATACTCTAAAATTGCTATTAGGTACCTTATTTTCAATAATTACAGGGAATATCTGAATTTTTCACTTTGCTTGGGTCAAATTACTTTATATATTCAAAAGCTCTTCCGTGAACTTTTAGATGTTTCCTTTTAAGGGACTGTTGACTGGTTTTACAATGCTTTGATAATGTGATATTAGTTCTGTTAAAGTTTTGCTTTAATTACCCGAACGCGTTATTTATGTATGATTTTTTAGTACGTCTGTAGTGGATTAAATGCGTGAAGTGTGGATATTTTGCTTGGTCTAAGCCTCCTTGTTGTAGACAGAGAAGCGAGCGTAGATGAGGAGTTATATCTCGGCAAGTGGCAGGCAGTATATTGTACTTGGCGCTGTTTTGGGGAGTGTTGGTATACAAAGCCGAAGTCCTTTGAATTTACGCTATATACTTTACTATTACGTTTATATCGGAGAACCTTGACGGCCATTATAATGCGTATTTATGGAAAGGATCGCGCGAGGAAATAGGGAAATTTTGACAGTAAGGACTAACATTCGGTTTCGGAGAAACATCCATATATTTTCTCTGAGAAATGAAATTCAGCCACCAAATTTTAATAAATATAAATATAAACTAATAGTGAACAACAAATCAGTCAGGGTTGTTTTCTAATGCCCTCGTTTAATTTATTTTCGCGGATGGTTACACCAACGCTGATTCTGAGCGACTGAGTACTGCAGACAGGCGTTTGACACGGACAAAGCTGCAGAACCGCTATGGCTCTGTTGATTTGTTTCGTGTTAACTATCAGAACGGAAGAAGTATTACAGGGAGAGAAAGACGTGGCGAAATGGGGGAAAAACTTCTATTTCCGTCCCCCTATTTTTTGTTTGGAACGAGAAGTGTCAAGGAGTCCTTGTTTTGCCTTTCTGCGCAACAGGCAACAACGACATTCGATGAGCGATGTTAACATCATCTGCTTAAAGTTACTATTTCGCTAGTGGCAGGGGTTAAAATTGAAAGGGCTCGAGAAGTTTTGTGGTTTAATTAAACCCATATTCTCACATCTATCTCTCAATCTATAATACGACTAAATGTAAACCTTTCCCCAAACCTGGGACGAACGGAAATACAGAGTTTGACTGAATTAAACCCCTCCAAAATTAATTGTTCCGTCCGTCCCAAGGAGTAGAAAAATGTACCTATAGGAAAAGCCTTTTTAGTTTAGTGATTGGCTGATAGCTCTTAATATAATGAGTCGCGTTGGTTATAACTTACCTAGAGCGCCGGAATGGTTAGTGTTGTTGAGGAAAGGGTGGCCTGTGGATCCGGGGTGTTGTCCAACGGGGCCGCCTTCCTCGGGGTGTTTTCTTTCCCCGCGCTGCAGCTGGATGAGCCTCGTCAGCCAGCTTTTATCCCGCTTTGACCATTTGTCCTAGTTTGGGCGCGAAGAAGACGGGCATTTCCGGGAGAAGCGCGTGCAAGTACGCGATACGCGGCGTCGCTTGGTCCGTCTGATGCCCACTCGAAGCCTGTACAGTAACGGGTGCCAACTGATGCGGCGACATTCCCGCGAATAACTCTTCTTCCGGCGATTCCGTCATTTTCTCGCTGCGAATGAAACGAACAAATACGTTTTTTTTTTTTTAAATTAAGCCTTTCAACATTAAATACGTGACTTCGTCGAGATTTTAGTACTCTAATGGTATTAGTAAATAGAACCAATTCTCGCGAATCAAAAATAAAATGAGTTTTTTTTAATTCCCGATTCCAATCTCTGCAAAATCTTGTTCGCATCTTTACGTCATCGTAAAGTCATTTTGATAAAAGCAAACTTGCTCGAATCTAATCCTATACTTAAAGTAGTTAAATTAACTATAATTATTATTACGACGAGCTACGTAAAATGGTTAATTTAACATTCATTTAAATTACAGAAAGATTCAATTTTCGATTTATTTTTACCACAACTTATTACATCGTATAAATTTAAATAAATATATATATATAAATCAGTTTAGGTGTAAGAAGCAACTTTAAAAACAAACTGAGATTTTCTTCGAAAAGAAATGCCATTATTTGTAACACTATAGGAATACATCGAAATCAGATAGGTCTATTTTTAGATATTTATATATATGGTGAAAACGTGCTGAGAATAAGAAATCCAAGACGAATAGGAACTGATGGGTTTTTGGATCACGGTGAAAGGAAATAGTATCGAGAATATTTTTGTTAAAATGGTTTGCCAACTTTTTTTTATTTTATCCCTTTTTTTTTTGTGTAACCTCGAAGTTGTCGGTTGGTGTTTCGTGAGAAAACTCACTTAAGTCTAAATCGGGGGCCTCTCGTCTTTAACCCCCGCCCTTTTCCCGAGAGCAAATTTCCTCGCTAGGAGATGATCAGTACTCTGCAATCCCCTTATCTCCTAAAGAGAACGTGAAAAGGTTCGTTTTTGTCCGAATTTAGTTGATCGTGATAGTTATATTCTTATATGTGGTTTAGTTAAATTAATATTACCATTAAGTCATGTTAAAACAATTTTTAATTGAAGAATATCATTTACATTAGTCAGGTTAAATGCTATTCTCAAAACTAAAGCCAAAATTAATAGTGGAAATTTTATTATTTAATAATAATTAATTAAATCTATCAAATTCTGATTTTAAAAAAGTTTCGCGCCAAGGCCTTGTGAACTCGTTAATAAAATTTACCCTCCAATCACAGTGTTTGGTTGCCAAAATTAATTAGATTATACTAGAGTAGGGTGGATGAAAGTTGAGTAAGAATGGCGGATTTGATTTGCAAAATAAATTTGGTCTAATTATAATATAATGGGTAAAATTTTGCAGATTTGGTTACCCTTAGTGTCGTGGTAAGGAATATTCAATTAAATTTACGATAATAATAATGATTTTATCTTTCACCCACTCTTGGGGAATAAAAGATAAACCTGGCCGACCCCGAGAACCACGCCCCATTTTCTCAACACAACGCGCGTTTTTCTATCCGCTATGTATTACTAAATATAGTCACGTTCGCCTTAAATATTTCTTTTGTAATCATATATATTTTTATCACACAAATTATGGTCATGAATGATGCATTTCTATTGAACGTAAGTCTTAGATTATATTAAAGTGAGTTTTTTCTTTAATCTTTAATTAAGGAATTAAAGATACAAATCAAAGAGTATTTGAATTAAATTAGAATTAAATTATAATTTAAATACCGCGTCGGTACTTCATGTAATCAATAGAAAACCGATTAACAAGACAAGTTCGATAAAGTTTTGCAAAAATCATTTGCGGTAACGTAGAGGTAACGATATTTAAAGTAGCTTCGTGTGCTTGGTGTAAGATGATACCTATTTGTAGCGTGTGTTGGATGTATTTCTAGAGCGCTTTTAGCTAGTACTCGATAAATTAAACTTTTAAAATCCAAATATGATTCGAGCATTAACTCTTATTAATTCGGCAAGGAGCTGAAATGTTTCCTAATAATTTCCATATATAATATAGAAGTTCTGTAGATATAAGCAAAAGGCTCTCGTTGCGAATCTTCTAAGCTAATTAAAGACGCTAACACTCGATCCCCTTCCTCAAATAATTGGTTCAGCTGGTGTGAGTTTTGGAAATTTCTGCATTTGCGAAGTTAAAATTAGGCCTAGCGTATGATTTCGCTTCGTCTACTCTTACGAGGCGAGTTTTCACGTCGCTGTAGAAGTTTAAAGGGGAACTATCTACTTAAAATGGAACAGCGCACGATATGAATATTTCCACAATTTTTGGTGACTTGGGTAATTTTGGACTAATCATATTATTTGGGCTTTCAGCAGTGCAATCGCGATAGTTTGTTAAAACCGTCCAAAGCGAGGCCCTGATGAATAATTGGAAATCTGTACTTTTGAATAGAGATCGGGGTTTGGACAAGAAAATTTCTGATTATTTTATCTTTATTCATAACTTTAAATTTTTCGAGGAAAGTCTATGATAAATCCAATGTAATCGCGAATAATTTTCCGATTATTTTTTTTTATGATTAACTGATTAACTGATAGTTGTGGATTATTTTGTCCAAACCCCGATCTCTACTTTTGAAACCTTGGAGGTGTTATACCTTCTTCGGATGAAGCCTAATTAGCCCATTTAATGAGATTTAACTGCGATTTAATCAGATTTAACCGATGTTTATTGAACTGACAATGCTATGTAAACCTAGGTTGAATTTGATTTAAAGCGGCTAATTACGCCTCGTCTGAAGAGGCTATTAGGTGTATCTGATTTATACTTCAAAGTTTTTCAAACTGAACTAAACTTTAGAAATTAAACTATAGGACATCTAAAAAGTGTTGAATAATTGTGAAAAAAATCTCGAATATGTTTATGGGCCTCCATTTTACATGATGGTATATTGTAATTCACTCCAACTTAAAAAGAGAATTCAAATCGGCTAATATTTACATCAGTTATGGCCAGTAAGATTTTTTTACTAGTGAACTAATGCCCTTTTCCAATGGGATAATTTTATTGCCGCCAACCAGATTAATTTACCCACATCATTAGGAATCCTTGTCATCCCAATGTTATTTATCCATGGCTGCAAAAATATTTTCCTAGTGGAAAACGGCGTAAAACACCTTGTTTTCAAGCTATAACAATCGATTTTTTAATCAACCATGAAGATGCGCTTTATATAATTTCGTCGAACGCTGAATCGCTAATAAGTTTAATAACCTTGTTGGTCTCACTGGGCCGTAAGAGCTTGCCCGAGTTAAAATTCCCAATAAGGCTTAACAGTTGATTCCAGCAGGGAGGGAAATTTATATAGTTCATCCATTGAGCTTGAAACGATAGAGAGAAAGGCGGGGAGTGAGAGAAAATAGTAGCGAAGTCAATTTTAATAATCTCACTCAATATCCACCTTTTTCACTAATTGCTTCTAGGCGAATGTAATTTTAAACGTCGAAGATTAAAAGCCTATTTATATAAGTGAAAGGGCGCGAAAGGTCGTGAAACAAAGACCAATATATACGCGGAATAAATGGATAAAATTGGCAACACAATGCTAGGAATCGAGCTAGGCAACCCCCGTTCCTTCGCGAATCGGGTGTCAAATGATTTCTATCCTTTTCGGGGTCAAGTCGTCAAAGACAGATGACGTGGGTATGAGGATGGGGATGTGGAAATGAGACACTCTTTAATTGGGATCGTATAAATCTATACGCTTTTGTTCAGAAGTAATTTGCAATCGAGCGAACGCGTACGCGCGTGAGCACACGATATTAAACTTGGTTGGGGAATATTAAGTTTTGCAAAGTGCACTTTTCTGATTGAACAGGAACGACGTTGGTTAATTCTAGAAGCCATCTATAGAATTCCTCTTTCCTTCCAGCGTCTTCTCTTAATACGACCCGGTCTTTTCGTCGTTTTGAGTCCACGGAAAGTATAATTTGAAACGTATTAAGAGGATCTTTCGCTAGCCTTAATGTCGTCTCTCATTAAACTCCGACCCTCGTCTCATTCTCTTTCCCCTTTTTTCGATTTAATTTTTTTTTTTTTTCAAAATTGGGAAACAAAAAGGCAAGATTAATTAATTTCCTATAAATGGGGGGAATAAGTCATTGTTTTAAACTTTTTTAAAAAAATGAGTTTAATTGGATTTTTACTACGCGTGAAACCAATCAACTTCATCACAAACGAATGAAGATTAAAATGGGTTGTGGTTGTAGTGTCGAGATGCCTTTCCACCTTTAGCTCTCTTATCTTCTCACTAGAGTATGACTTCACAGAATGTATTCGAGGCTCACAAATTTTGTTCTGGAGTTCGTTCAATGTTGTAGAAACAACAGAGTGAAAGGCAGGGAGATTGAGTACTGTTAATGACTTCTATTCTTGTCTTAGATTTTCTTCTATAGCCTCTAACATTATCCTCTAGCGGCGCAAACCTCTTAAAGGGCAAGCTTGTAAAGCTAATAAAATATTGTCTTGGGACTAGCTTTCATTTCTGAACCCATAGGACCAAGCTGAAAACGTGTCACGTGACCGACTTTATGTGATTTGAAACCGCGGATCTCCTTCCACGTTTACTTGCCCTTTAATTATCTTCATTTTGTACCTTGTTCTACATGGTATATAAATAAAGGTAATTTTAAATTACATAATCAGTAGAGCTGCTCATAATGCTAATTAGAAAAATAATAATTAAAATTTTAGGAAATTCTCCGTATTGATATCTAAATATTCTGAGATTTAATTTAAAGCGAAGGCGAGCTTTTAGATTTCCTGGATTTTGCCAAGTACAGCTGGGCTGACCCCTTTAAGGCATATATTGAACTCTACCAACGCGAATCTTTTAAAGGGATGATGAAATGGAAAATAAAGTAATTTTTTATCAGTTCTACTATAGAGAATAAGTTTTATTAGAAAATTATAATCTTCAGGAAGTGTCACTGTACTGTGCCAAAAATTGAAAAAGGCTCAAATTTTGACATTGAATTAAAAGGAGAGCCTCCAACTAATCAAAAGACGTTTCACATTTGGCTTAGTAAAATACCCTCGACACGTGCTATGATACGCGCGATTGTTTGGGTGAAAATAATCAAACACGAGACGCATGGATTTTATTAAGTCTTACAGGTATGTCGGAGGCTCTTTTAATTAAATGTCAAATTGCGCTGCTCGATGGTAGACTCTTGACGAATGATTTATTACGCCGACAAATCTTATTTTTCATCAGTTAATTTACTTCTTCACCTTCCCTTTAACCCTTAATTCGTCAATTGTCAGGCTCTTACTGTGAATAAAGTTGATTTTGCCTTTGCTTTTCCGTTTTCGCGAGGCGCCTAGGATCCGGGGATCGCTAATTAAAATGTCACGGAAATCTCATTCTCCCTCTTTCTCTCTGTATTCGACGAACGAAATGAGAGAACACTAACCGTGGGGTGCTAGCTTGGTGATGGGATATGTCCGGGAAAGGTAGTTTCACGGGGAGGAAAGCGACAAAGATCGACAGGAATCGAAATTAGCTCTTGCAGGAACCTCGTATCCCCTTGTTATTCGATAAAGGTTCATTTAGACTAGTCTCACTTTTATTTTTCATTTTGGTTTTTCTTTTTTTACAATACCAAAGGCTGAAAGAAAAAAAAGGTATGGTCGTTTAGTAATATGTTTAAAAATCGTACGAATAACGTATAAGAAACTGTTGGTACAGGATTAAAAAAGAGTCAATGCTCGAATAAGTTAAAAGTCTGTAGGTAACATGATTTATGTGAATTTTAGTGCTGACTTGATAGTGCCTTGTTATTTGACTAAACATTATGACAATCTTTGCTAATGAAAGCCTTGTAGGGTTATACTAAATTTTTAACGAGCAATATATAAATTCATACAGAGAATCATCCGCGAAGGGGCACGCCGTCCATCTTGAGTATTAAGAATATAATTGTCAACATGCAATTCCAGGTTGAGTTAGGCACCTTGTTGTAGCTCCTCCTGCCTAACTAGATGTTTAGGGGACCACATGGAGTTGCCTTTTGACATTTTTATTCTTACCCAAGATATATAGGGCGCGCGTTACATTCATGTTTCTCCCTGTGAATTTATGAATCTGTCTATTGGTTTGACAGTTTTTTAACTCCCACTTCGGAGCTACTTTTATGAATTTTCCCAATATTTTCACCGTCTCCTAAATAGTCCAATAGATTATAAAAATGAGAATTTTTTTCATTTTGACATCTTTCTGGGATTGATACGGTATTGAGAGGCGCTTTGACGCAATCTCTGGGAGTAAGGGGACGTAGAGTAGGTTCTAGAATGGAAAAGTATAGCTAGCTAGAGGACATTTCGAGCCCAAGATTGATGGAACGACACAGTCAGCCGCTCCATCGACCCGGAAAGACGCGGACAGAAAACGAACTCTCGACCGATTCGCCCCACTGCGACCGATATGCACTATCTCATTCGCGTGTTTGACGTCAGTTGACGACGAAAAAGTATTTCACCGTAAAGTGTAACATTACGTATCATTGCGCCTCAGCTTTGACTCATATTAACAAATCCTCTTGAACATAAGTATACGTTTGCCTAATATATGGAAAAGAAGAAATTCTCTCGTGCTCCCTTTTAACGGTAAAAGTCGAAGCAGGTAGCTAAAAAGGGCGCCCTTTTAGCCAGCCATAAGATCCCTGTACACCTCATCCATTCATCCTGCAGCCAAGATTGAACTAGGTACCAAAATTTAGGCAAAAAACATTGAATCTACTTTTATTATATTGAATTTAACATTATGTATCATTTCGCTTAGTATTCTTAGTTATAAGTATTCCGTCTCAATTCCTTCTATTTTTATAGTAGAACCAATACTAGGAAAAAGGGGGATATGAAGTTTACTGGTTTAATGACGTTGAAGATATTCCCCCTATCTCTCGCGATTCTAGCTTTTATTATATTGCTTCCCTCTTAAAATTAATTTATGGAAAAGGGTAAAGGACTGGTTATATTAACTCGTGTTCAAGTTCACAAACTACTTTCAGCCTTTTAGTTATAACGTAGTGTATCATTCCGCTTTAGCAATAATCCCACTCTTATTTAATATATCGAGTAAAGATAGGATAGCTTTGAAAACCATATAAAGTGGAATTCTTTTTGTTTTCAGTATCATAAACATTTACAATTAATTTATGTTAATATTCAAATCACAAATATTTGAATATATATTGAATTTAAAAATTAATGTTTAGCTCGCATAAATTCATTCGGAAAATTTGATTAAATTATCCCAATATATCCCATAATGCGGTTTAAAATATTAAGTATTATAATTATAAATGTTATTCGATCAAAATTTAAATAAATCGAAGTTTAAATTCGAATATCCACCTCCGATTCAACCATAAACGTTCCAAAATTCTCATTAACAGACTGGGTTTTATATAAAGGAATTTATATTCCTTCCAAGAATGTCACTTTATCTAAAAGTTGAGTTGAATTTCAAAAGATCCATTAAGAAACCCTTTAAAAATATACGAGTAATGGCTTTCCTTTTTTTTTTTTTTTTTTTTTTTTCTCTCTCTCTCTCTTTGAGTCCCTCTCTCCAAGCTTTAAAAATAAAGTACACGTTTTCTTCTGCCCGATTTCAAGGAATATAGAATATACCATATATTGGAGCCAATAGAGTTGTTTGCATCCAGTCTGGTTTGCATTTAGAATATTTAATTCTCTAGATACGTCGATTAAGCCTAGTTTCAAACGTCGATTAAGCCTAGTTTCAAACGTCGATTAAGCCTAGTTTCAAACGTCTGTTAAGCCTAATTTAACCTATATCATTATAAGTTTATTTCACCTTGAATTGAGAGCGCACTTGGGGAACGTGTAGGAGCACAGGAACAAATGTCAATAATAATTACCCTTGGAATTTAATAAATGGGTAGTTTATTATAATCTATCATTAATTTTCTCTCCTTTTACTAATTTTAATCACTTTTATTTTTACAATTTCCTTGATTAGTGTAACCATTCTCTTATTATCTCCTTCTGTTAACACTATATCGTATGTCTCGCAATATTATGAAATATATGTAAATATATTTTAACTTTTTTTTCATATTCTAAAAATACTTCCGGTATCTAACACTATTTATCTACCCCTGAAAGTAGACTAGCCTAAAAGTCACAAAGTCTAGATGGGAAAACGCCTTTTAGGCGTATAATGTCGTTTATTACCTGTTTATTTCGGTAGCCTTCTTTTTTTTACGATTTTATGGGAAAATAATATTAACAAACCTTTAATCTTTACGAAGGGGTTCGTTACATTTGAATTGCTAGTATAAATTATAACTTGCCAATAACTAGAAGTGAGGTAGTCAATAAAATTTCTTTTTTAATTTTTAACATTAAAAAATTGCGTGAATAGTTTTCTACGTTTTGATTCAATTATTTTTTATGCTGGCTTCTTCCTTTACACTAGGGTTATAATTTTATTGTAGAATAGTTGCACTATTGCAAATAATACGCAATTTTGAACCTCATTAGAATATAAGGAAGTTTTGCATTCTACTCTAGAACACAATTTTTTTTTTCTAAGTGTGCCTTTCCATGTGCGCGAGAAAGACGATTTTCCAAATGCGCGAGTTTCAGAATTTTATTGGCTAATTTTAATTTATTAAACGCTAAAGTTTAATCCAGGTTTTCATCTTGGTTTTCTCGCCATTTCACATTTTCTGGCATTTGAGGAAAGGCACCTTTAAATTGTTAAAATTTAGAGTTACCGTACAGCAGGCATCGGTTAAATTTGAGTTAACTCGTAAAAATAGGAACACGCGTTTTTCAGACGTAAAGGTTTTCGTAGTTTTAATTTGCAGTAAAATTGTGGCGCCTATTTTATTGTAACAAAACCATTATTAGCTCGGAAAATATATATGTATATACGAGTTCGAATTTACTGAATAGATTTACGAGCTTCTATTCTATTGTTTACTGCTTCGCGACTCCGGGAATAATTTAAACTAGCATTTACAACAGGGTTGTATTGTTCGAAATGAAACTCAATTTTATTGGGTTTAGTTGTGAAAGAGAGTATATAAATTTAAAGTCTACATGTAACCGAACTTTTCTTTACATCAAAACTTAAAGTGAGCCTGAAGGAAGATTAAAGCCCCTAGATTTTGTTGATAAAATAGCATTAAAGTAATAAAAAAGTCGCTTCCTACAATCAAATATTGTTACAGCGCTTAATTACGGCAAAATTATGTTTAAAGGGAGAATGCATCGATTCCTTATCGTTTAAATAGGCCTAATCCACTATAAAAATTTACAAACAAATATTAAACTAGAAATAAATATAAAACGTACCCGGAAAATAGGCTTAGCGGGATTCATGGAGATCCTGATTTCCTCGCGTATAAGGTCTAGCGACCAATCGAATGCGATTGTAAGTCTCGTGGAGATTTCGCGTGAACGACGGGCCTTTGCTCATTGGTTGCTGGACCTTACACGGAGGCAATTCAGGATCTCCATGAATCTCGCTAAGCCTATTTTCCGAGGAAGTTTTAAATTTATTTCTAGTTTAATATTTATTTTGTAAACTTTTTATTGGTGTATTAGGCCTATTTAAACGATAAAGAATCGATGAAATATCACTTGTTATTAGGTTGCATTCTCCCTTTTAAAGATTTTTTTATTTTTATTTTTCATTTATAGACGCTCAAAAATTGTGGCCCAGCTACTTAAATGTTTATTTTATTTTGTGTCGGGAGTCTTTTTCGAATTTTCAAGAGTGTCCCCACTGTATATTTCGTTTCTTGGCACACCATCCTACGCCATTATTGGGATTTCGCGCAAAATATTGGGGAAATAGAAAAAGGTTTATAACGGAAACATATGTTTGCAAACGTTAAAAATGCTCGTAAAACATTTTTTTTTTTTTTTTTTTGAAAAATAAAAAGCTCATACACATAGGATATGACCCGAATTTGTTTCGCTATGCAGTTACAACCTTTTAAAGAGCTTAGATTAGAAAAGAAGCATCTACTTTTCAATGAAAATGTTTGTTATTTTCAAGGTTGTAACTAAGTATACGTAACTAGTTGAATCCAAGATGAATTAATAATAATAATAACAAAATAAAAGTCAAATTGATTTTAAAATTTATTAGTAAGTGAAAGAGATTAAATGGGACGGGAGTTAAATGAAACTTAGTTTAAAATTTGATTCATTTTGGGAAAATTTAATGAAGGAATCCTACTATCAGACGGTACTATTAGAAATATATAATTTCAATAGAAATATGGTTAAATTCACATTTGTTTCGAAAAGCTCTTACACAAATCTATTTAGTCTAAACATTTGTTGTTAAATTTTAGCGATGATTAAACCCTTACATATGAGATTGGATGTTTAATAAAAATCGCAATTAGGACAGCCCCATGCAAATTGCGCCAAATATTTTTTATTGGTAGAAATATCGTAGTGAAACTTGAAAATATAAACTTTTATCAATTAACGTTCTGGCCGTCCCATCTTACCCGTTGCCTGTCCCTGAATCGCTCCATAAAATAATGAATATGTGAAAGCTATATATGGAAAACTATATATTTCATAATCAAAAATGAAATTAATGAAACTTGAGGAGAATTGGAAGAAACTTGAGGAGAATTGGAAAAGCATTAATAAGCTTACATTTACGTTACCCCCAATCTAAAATGAAATTTTTAATTATACCAGACGAAGGAAGTTTTTAATTTTCAGACGAATTATGTTTATATTGGTTTTTAGAACCAAGCAAATTAGTCGCAATATATTCAAAGTTTCTAATCTATTCTTTACTATACTATTTGAGCCCCTTCTAGTAAATGGTTTCTCTAGACCTATAGTATTTTCTTCATTGCTTCATGATAGAATATATATCCGTATAAAAGCTCTGCGCTAGCTTCGGGCGACGTACATTACCTTTAAAAAAATCCATTATAAATATAGCGGCTTACTAATTATGGAAATGACTCCCGGGCTCCAATGTTTAGATTAAATTTTTCATCTCAGCCCCGTGCAATAATAAGTTAAGCCTTTTTAACCCCCTATGCCTCCGTAAAATGAGACAACCCTCCTCTTTGGCGTTTTTCGGAGATTGAGGCAGCAAACTTTATCCCTAAAGGGTTACTTTCAAGAATTGGTGAAAATTCTGATTAGGTTAACAAATTATTTTGTGGGAGGACACTTAGATCCTAGAGTAATTAATTTTCTTTGAATTTATGTGTTGGTTTAAATTTGTTTGTGAGTTCCTCACAATGGATACGAGTTCCTCACAATGGATACTTTTTTAAAAATGAAGTTGAATTTTGCATCAATTTAGCTTGAACAGAATTATATTTTAGTTAGCCCAGAAATTAATCTGATAGATTTTCAGACAAAATTTTTTCTGATTGTTTAGTTGGGAATAATCTCACAAGAAACGTGTAGAACTGTTCAATTATTAGTTAAAGTTTAGTTAAATTACATGCTTGCTCCAATGAGATTTTTTGAATCTATGTATTTTTGTCTATGTAAAACGTAGAGATGACGTCAAAAAATGGGCGGAACTCTAATGTTTTAGCAAGTCAATGGTCGGTATCAATGTTTGGTGCACTGGCACTTCATGTGAGACATAGTTGACTATTTTTACTATAGATTTTGGGCTTTTTCTTACTTGCTTCTTGCGATTGCGTGTGCTTTAAAATTATTGAGGATTTCATGATGATTTCTTATCGGTTGATTTATTTTTGACAAATTCGTAATGTCGTAGTATTGTTAATTTAAAAACAAAATTCGAGATTTGTTGTTGAAACTATTCGGTCTTCTGTGAGACAACCATATTTTTTCTGGTTCCTTTATATGTCACTGTAAATTGAAAAATCGCGAAGTTTACACCCAGATTATCTACTACCCGCCCTTTAATTTTAGCTCAGTTCCCTTTAGGCACACCTCAACGAACAAGGAATTAGTATGTCGTCCTGACTTCTTTGCATAATGGTTAAAAGCAGAACGCGTTGTTCGTTTCATTTGAGCCAACGAGTACCAAACCGAATTTGGCTGAATTCTTTTTTACCTTGGTTTTATCACTCCCCTTAATATTTCTTTATTAACTGAAATACTGTAGTTAAAACGAGAAAAACGTTTACCCTTTGAAGTAATAGAGTTGAAACCCTGTGAGGGTTAATTTGGTTGTAGCCTGAGTTTCCATGCTCCTACATTTTATACGCATTAAATTAAGTCATTGGATGGATTTTAAATGTGGGCGACACACCACCAGGGTTTTTAAAATTTTCTGGGTTTATTTTGTTTCGTATAGAAACGTCGTGTTAGCTGCCAAATTTGACTTTCGCAATTATGCATTATTGGTTGTAGGTGCCTTCACAAAATGAACGAAATAGAAAGGGCCAATATATAAGAAATAATTTGACTTTTCTAAAGGCAATGTACTAATAGTTTTTTACGTTTAAATACGTGGGCCTTCTTTCAAGCTCAATTTCTTTATGATGAACCTCTCCTCGACCATAAAGCACATAAACTAATATTTGCTAAGCCTAAATGAGGTTCAATTTAGATGATGCTTAATATTAAGAAAATAAACGTTTGTGAAGACACCTTGACGATTATAGGAGTTTTTAACGTTTCTGCCCTCGCGTATATGGGTAATGAAAATTATTTTCATGACGTTTCAAAATTAGCATTAAAAATTACCCCGAGGATCCATGCGTCACTGTAATAGGGATCTAAAATATGATTGGCTCATAATTTACGTGTGTCAAAGTTTTAGTTGAGTTTTAAATCAAATTACAATTGTTCGAAATGACGTTGTGTTTGTAAAATTAGCTTTAATTTGGCGACTTAATATTCAATCTTACGGATTATTTATTGAAATGAGGATAAGATCTAAAACTCGTAAAGAATTCACTCTTTCTATGAAGCATATTAAGTGACATTGGCTTGTCCAATAAAATCTAATCTTATCAAGCAAGATCGCCTCACTCTTTATCCACAGCAGATACGCACGAGGTTTTGTTATAGTTCCTACTGTTGCCACTGTTTGCTGTTAGAGGACGCTTACATGAACGTCAGGTTTCGATATTAAGGTATTCATTGTTAAAATAGTTCTAGGTATAACAATCGCACCAAAAGTTTTTCTTGAGTCGTTTAAGTATCCCTAGATTTAAAGAATTCAATAAAACAAATTTTCTCTCTCACGCCATCCCTTTTGCCTTTAACGCTCTATTCGCGCGAGCGACACCCGGGCCTCACACGTGACGTGTTGGTTTTTTAGCGTTGCCGCCTAGCTGGCTTTCCCTCCATTTATATTTCTAATTAAGGAGCCGACAGCTCGTTCTCTCACTCTCTCTCTATCCCTCTCCCTCTCTACCGTGGTGGTAATTAAAAACCATAAAACCAGAAATAAAATCAGAATAACCGCCTCGCGCCTAGCTCCTATACAATAAAGCCATAAACTGGAACCTCGCCGCTGTAAAATTGCTTTATTTCTACGCTTTAAAAAGCTTCTTCGTCTCCTCAGTTGGGTTTCGAACAAACTCTATCTACTATACGCTATTAACTGGTTAAGACGCTAAAGTTATTCCAAAGTTTTTTTAAATGAAATGTATGTTTAATATAATTTAACTAATGTTGTTTATAGCTTTTTGTTATTCTTACGAAAATAAAATTTTAAAGCCCTTTTTCGCGATAGACATTAAAATCGTCCTGAAATTGTTCTATTGTCTGCTCTTATATAAGTAATTTTATTATAATATAATTTATTATCTGAACATCGTATTAATATATTTAACTGAGCAAAATTATATAGAAATTGAAAGATCTTTGATTAATGGGAATTTTTACTTTCCAAACTCCCTCAGAATTTTAATGAATCTTCCCGCGATATTAGATTATTTTCGTACTAAAACTTTCGAAACCATATTATTTATGTAAATTGATAGCTGGATTCTGGAAAAATTAATAGCCAATGTCTTGATGGCAAGCATTTGAGCCATTATGCGTCTCGAATTTTGACCAATAAATAGGAGCAGTATATAGATAATAAATTTACTAATTATAGTTTTTCAGTAAAAAGGTTCAGCTGTGAATTTTTTTCCCGGCAATGTAAATCTAAGGTTCTGGTTTTTAAATAAATTAAGGGCAGTTCGAAGAAAAAATCAAAAGCCCCATTTTTTAGATTAAAAGTCTCTTTCTCCAGTCAAACATTACTCTAAAATTAAGTTTTAAAATCATTTTTTCCCCCAGCAATATTTTTTCGTGTAGAATTATACGTAGAAATCACATTTTTCTTTGGCCTGTAATTATACACGTATTTAAATGGAGCCCCAGTCTCCCTTAATGTAAAAGAAAAAACTTTAACTTGCTTGCCTATGTTTTTAAACGATGATTCGCCATTTAGGTTTGTTCCTCCCTATTGTGGTTTTTCATTATACACGAATTAAATCCGCAGGGCGACGTACTATACTCAGTTAACAAAGTAAAACATATCCAAAACTCTTCTATCAAATTGAAATATATCTGCAGGCTATAAATCATCAGCTTATTAATATTTTTAATTAGCGTATATAGTATTATGTTTAGATTACGCCGGGAAAGTTTTATTTCAAATTAATTAGTTTTTGCCCAATAAGACATTCTTAGACTCGCACCAGAATTGGTTGGTATTGGTGAGAACTCTGGTCTAACAATAAGCAGGCTAAGACATCGTAAAAAGATGGAAACCTCCCGTCACCTCATCAGGTAATATAACTCGTGGAATGAGCAATTTCATTATGACCATCCCGCTTATATTCCCTTTTCCCACATTCGCAATTTCATTGCTGGAATTGTGGTAATATTTCTCTCGCTAGGATTTGTCTGGATCGCGCGGGCGTGGTCCAAATCTCTTCTTCCCCGCGCCCCCGCGCGATTTCCGTCAAGATTTTCTTTTTCTTTTTACTATCTCGCTATCTTTCTATCTTCTTCTTCTTTCGAGATATCATTTGGAAAAGAAATGAAGCGTTCTCCATCTGACCCAGTCAGCGTGTTACGGCCGGAGGGAAAGGGTAGTGAAAGAAAGATATAGCCTTAACGGTCGCTCTGAGACTAAAAAATTCATTATTTACTGATGATCCATTTCAGTACCATTTCTTAGGCGAGCCACTGTTAACTCTTAAAATGTGGAATAGTGCAAGTCGGGTCTGTAATTGGTACATTATATTGGAATAAAAGGTACACAAACGTTTAATTATATTCTGACAGTGCATTTGTAAATTTATTAGGACCTAACCAAGACACAGAAACATTCTAAAAATAAGCTTCGTTGTTTGATTCTTTGAACGTGGGAAAATATTTCAAAATTAAGTACTTTCACGAAAGAGACCACGCGAAAGAAACCATATCAGGCGCCAGAACTCCCAAGAATCAACTCTTAGCTTGCTAATTTTTGGTTTCTAAAAATTACAAAGACGATTATATTTGTTTTTGCGTGAATAATTATTTAATTAATTACATAGTTTAATAATTTATAACTTGTACAACTTATGAGGTAGTGAAAGTTTTTTAGAACTTCATGTCGCGTATCTATATTGTTTACAGCCATCTTAGGACTAACAACATTTATATTTTAAGCATCTTGATAGATGGCTTTTCCACTTTACTCAAATTTGAGCATTTTCTTCTCGCTCGGTTAGAAAGCCCTTAAGATCTAAAAAAAACTTTCTTAAAAAGGTAAAATATGGATTGTCATATTTTTTATTTCTTTTACGGTAGAGATGGGTATACACTAAAAGGGGCTATTTCGTATAATGAGAGATCTGTTTGGCCTTAATCCGACCTTATCGGGTTGTAAATCATTGCCGCTACTCTTCTTTGACCCCATTCTTCCTGGTACCTTCTTTTATTCCCTCGCTATTGTTCTCGGGGGAAATAAGAGCTTCCATTCGGCAGTGAGAAAAGGGAAATATTTGTACCTCCCATCGTATAACTCTGATTCGAGTTACCACCCCTCAGGCAACCCCTCAAGATTGTATTTCTTATAGAAGAAAAATTGCTATTGATGGCTAATATTAAAGAATTTGATAAGAAATCGAATGAAGAACGCGAACGTATACGCGTAGGTACGTTTTAAAGGGATAATAAAGACAATTAGAAGCTATAAAATGTACGTAATTAAGAATATCTTAAAACTTATCCATATTTCTTTTTCGTTAATTTACAATTTATTAACGATGTTGTGTTGATAATAGTAAAAATGTACAAAAATATGCAGGTAACATAAAACTGGACAGTTTCTAACGGGAAAAAATATGAAAGTTTTTAAGATAGCAACTGACTTTATTTACACCATATAATGGAGGATTCGGACTCATTCATAGATGATGTCATTATATTTTATTTATTTATTTATTTATTTTTTTTTTGCACCAATATCAATATCATTACCTAAACCTAACCAAGAATCATGCTGTGCATGATAAACCGGTTGGTTTAAGTTAGATTTTTCGTCCAATACCGTCGCAGTTCATTTCATATTTATAAGAGGTTCTGTTTATACTGTAATACTCCCACGTCTGAGATTTGACAACACCGCCTCCCCCAAGATCGTCATTAATTTATGGACGACACGGCATAAGGCCCTACATAAATAACCTAAGCCTAAGAACTATATTGAATGAATATGCAAGATTTTGGAAAATAGGTCGAAATGTCTTTCCGAGAAGAAGATTACAGTTTTTTTCCAATTCATTTGCTGATTCGCGCCTCTGTCGTCGAAATGAAATCACTAGTTGGGGAAATGGGGTCCGTAATAGCGATGATGCAGTGCCAATTTATTCGCTATATAAGCTATACGTGATATTTTTTTCTTATTCGGCTTCGTATTAGGCTTATTTGATTTGTTTCCGATATATGGTTTTCTACATTACCAAGAAGGTATACAATTTTACTAGAGAGAATATCGGTATTTGTTATTGTAAAGCTGCATTGTTTTCAGTTTGAAACCATTTTCTAACCGATTTCAATGTTTAAATTAAACTAATGATTCTATTTTTGACAAACTATCTCTTTATCAGTGACTTAACATTTTAAACTGTTTTAAATGTTCAAATTAACTTTTTAAGATAATGATTCACTTTTTTTTTTTTTTTTTTTTACTGCTTACTCTAACATTTTTACAATTTGACCTTTCCAAATAATTTTTGATTTTTTATCTTAGTCTATGTAAGATCATATTTTCTGTTATTTTAACTTGTGGAGTTGGGTATACATTCAAAATAATTTGTAATCTTTCCAATATACCTCTAAATAGAACCATCTTAAATGTTCTAGAGCAATAAGGCGAGGAACCGCGAATATACAAAGATATTTAATACAGCGTTTCTCTTTGAATACTCCTTGTACACATATACTCTTTTTGGCAGGTGCTTGTATTTCTCTTTCTTGAACGGTCATCCCTCGCTTTTACCCTAATCTACTTAGGTTTTTACCTTCTATATATATCAATACGATCAAACAAAGACTCTAACGATTTCAAAGTTACAATACCTATGTTTTAGACGATAGAACTGGTGTCAAAGTACTTCAAAAGTTTTTTTATATACAGGTGGGTATACCCTACAGTATTTCGAGGATTGTGTTGTTGGAAATACGTCACCGTATCTAGGGATGTAAAGTTCCCATACGTATAAATCCCTCTTTTCGTTCATTGGCTTTAAAGCGTGACGTATAAAAGTTAGGCCTAGTGTATCGCGTTTCTGAAATCCTCAACTATCGATTCTTTGGTGTTTTCTTTCCTCGGGATTTTTCTGGGATATCCTATTGTTTTCTCCCCAGTCGTGCATAGAAATTTCTAAAATCCCGGAGCTTTTCTTCGCGCGTTTCTGTATCAGCGTTAAGAGAAGTTTTGACATTTTCTGATTGATTCATTTTTTCTTTTTTTACTCCTCATCCTTTTTCGCTCTTCTATATATGTACCGTGTACGTCTATTCTTCGCCCTGATTTCCAGCTTCTTTTTCTTCCATCTCTTCAAGATCTGATTTCTTTTATTTTATTCCAACGTTCACTATCTCCAAAAAAAGGGGGTTTTGGAGAAAGTATTGTTTTGACTCACTCCGCGCTCGTGTAGCGGTACAGTTTTTGTTCAATAGTAGTTGACAACAACAGTTTTTTTATATAAAATAAGTTAAACATTCTGCGTCAATCGGCAGATCAGCTTTGACAGGTTTGCCAAGCCATCGTCAATCATTTAGAACAGAAATATGTATTTTTTTTATTAAATTATGAGCGTGAAACTAAGTAAAAATTAACATTAAAGGTCACCAAAGGATTCTCTTTAATTTACAGTCAAAAATCAAACTGTTATAAATGCCAAACAATATGTATCTAATCAAAAATATTTTGATACCTTTGGTGATATTTAGTAAATTTTTTTCGCCTACCTTTTACGCTTCTACTCGATTGAAATTAACATATTTCTCGTCTTCATGATATCTTTTATTAAAACAAAGTTATTACTTCAGTCATATACTGATCAAATATTTTTGGCAAAATTAATAAATTATCAAATGAAGGATCGAAAACATTTCCTGCTGATTGTTTTTAATGAAACTTAACCTTCTTGTTCTCAGACACTGTTTTTTTATCGTTATTAAATTTCGAAAACATGGAGCTAAAATGCTCGGTACTTCGACATCAAATTAGAAACTGACAAAATTTGATTTAAAAAGGCTTAACGTCTACAAACCCGAGACTTATAGGGAATGTTTAACGATGTTCAAACGTAGGTCTCCGTCTCTCATTGCTCCTGGAAGTATATTTTTGGTTCCAGAGGAATTCTAAAAACGCTAGAAATCTTAACACAGCTAGAAGAGCTCGAAACCTATATAAGAGTTTGTCTGAGATTTTTCACTGTAAAGTATTAAGGGCATGTTAACCACCTTGTTTTATATTTCTGAAGTAGGGAGAGTTCTAGTACTCATCTTTCCTCCATCCTGCAAGTTTTGCCAACTTTCGAATCTTATATCCCCGACGGCTAAATTGCAAAATTCGTTTTTTTTTTTTTTATTTTTCACTCTTCTTCTAGCTCTCTCTCTATCTCTCTCTTCGACCTACATCCTTTTGGTTCTCGGTCGCGTTTCTCTGTTCCTTTTTTTATGTTTTCTGAAAATGCTATGAGGAATAGATGCTAACGCGATTGAAATGGCGTTAAAATATTTTGGCGTGTATATGTATGTTGATTTTTCCTTTAGAGTTCTAAGATTTTATAAAAGGGATATTCGATAATAAATCCAATTAATATTTGCGCGGTTAAATCAATCCACAGAATTATGGATTAATTAATTCAAACTCCGAATTCTAACACATACCGAATTCTCACACTGGTTGGATTTTATTTGTATATATAACTAGTCTTTAGTAGAGACACACCAAAGAGCGTCATGATGTCTTTTAAGCAATATTAATTCCACAAGGAGACACTGAACTTCGTTGAATAAAATGTAATTTATTCACCGACTACTTTCATGATGTTTTCTTTGTCTAAAAGTGGTATTGAGGGCCCGTGTAGTTTATACAATATTTATACAACTATACCGTTTGAGAGAACTGGTACCTGAAGTGAGTTACCATCTTCAATATACACGCGATGACAGTTCTGTTAAAGTTAGACGTACAAGTTTCCAGAACAATTTCGGTCGCGAGTTGTGGATGGCTCCAAAGGACAGCAGTGAGCTTCGGGCTTAGGATATTTCACGAGGGCTTCTGTTTAATTACGGGACATCCCTTGCTAGGTTATATCAACAACAATTAGCTGGGTAAATGTTTACCATCTATATATATATAGGAAATGACGGTTCGCCGATAAAGCTTGCTCATTTTCTCTGTCGATTTCGCTATTCAACGTATGTACTTCGAAAATTTGTAATTTAAATTGAGTGGGTACTCGAGGTATACCCTACAGGTTCCTTGTCTATTATTTTAAACATTTTCCCCAAATAGAGACCAGCCCCTAATTCTAAAGACAGGTCGCAAAGGAAATCAATGTTTTTTTAATCAACTTATACACTATAAATAAGCCTGGTAGTTATTAAGGAAAAACTTTATTTCTTCATTTGCCATGAGTCTCATGTATAATAGGTTCCGAATCCCTATAGGTACGATATCAGATATCCTTTATCACTATGATTTCTTTATAATCGTGATTAAATAAGATTATAGAATAATTATGCTGGAATCGAGAGACAGATCACTCCAATTTCTATGATAAAATTGGAAAGAACAATTTACTATCCTACCTTTCATAAATGAATTTGGATTTTATTAAAGGGAAACTTGGTGCTAAAAATGGAACAGCTTTTGAATTTATTTTCGGAATCACCAATTAAAAAAAACATATTCCAGAATTTTTTCGGAATTTTTACACACGTTTTTGGTATTTAAATTAATTTTCTGTGGTTGACACTTGACTGCAACTCTTCGTTATTATTATTTAAAGTTTAGCATTGTAATCGTAAGAATGTAGCCGAGATTGTTGGGTATAGAACTGAACCACCAAATTACGGTATAACCGTTGGCGAGAGATTCTAGACTATTATAAATTACAGTCGAATTCTTTTTTGGTCTTTTATCTCTTCCGATATCGCGTGTCTTCCGGGGAAGGAGCTATATATGGCAGGCAGTGATGCTGGGAGGCAACCATATACGAAGGAATAATCTAACCGAAACAACCACGGACAAAAATGGTCGAAACTTCCTTCCTTTCTCCTATAGTAGATCTTCTTCTTCCATATCTATATATGCTATAATCGTAAGCTTGAAAAAGATCTTAATTCCCATAGAAAATCAGTTTTTCAATATGAATTTAAGTCCCTTCGAAGTTTGAAACTTCAGTATATAGTAGAGCCAGAGGGTTTTCGTTTTTTTCTTTCTTTCTGCTAGTCGTTCTTTTTTACGACGCTTTCCGGTCAGCCGTTTTATTTCAAGCTCCTTCGTTCTTTATGATTGGAATTGTAGCCCGAAAAATGGCCAAGCTCTCTTTTTCCTTTCCTCTCTTCTCTTATCCCTTGACGGTTAGCTTCGAAATCATAAAGGAAAAGTCTGACGAAGAAGATTCAATTTCGTTTCGCTAGAGTCGTGTGAACAGGAAACCGTCTTTTCTCGAATCGTTTTGATTTCTCGAATCAGCTTCGGGAACCAGTTTCATACCGATTCGGTTTCAACAACTGATAGATGAAGCTACAATAAATCGATTTGTACAGATGATACGTGAACACGTGACGCTTAGAACGATTCTTGGCGATTTGTATATCGGTTTGATTTTACCGTTTCAAATCGATTACAAAATGCTATGGCTATATAAACGAGAACCGTCAAGTAAGGACAATGTATCGCAATTACAAATGATGTTAATTTTCGCGCGTTGTAATGTTTATATTTCTTACGAGCGATTATTTTTAATTGAGAAGGTCCGATATATTTCATTTAGAAAAATCGCGATTTAGTTTCGACTACTCCTTTAAGAGGAACACTATAGCATATATAAATGTAACTCTTCCATTTCTACTATAGGCTTCTTTTCTTCCATCTTTTAGCACACGCCGAATTAGCTCCGCTAGAAAAAATATTTGTTGGGTCTCGCATCCATGAGTTTTCTTTTTGGCGAGTGGTACTACCCTATATCCACACTTCCATTTGTGTATAGAAATGTAAGAAAACCCGTATCCGTATTATAGGAAGAGGGCTTTAATAGCGTATTACGTCGTAACTACCGTGCTATTTTGGTTTTAAGATGGTACGTCGCCTCGCCTGTGTGTATGTTTTTCTCTAATATCATTCTTATTATTATTATTATGATTATTTTTTATCGTGTACTTGATATAAGAAATATACGCAAATAGTATAGTCATCATTTTTCCCTTGTTTTAGTTAAATTTAGAGAGTGAGCTTATAATGAAAGGACAACCTTTGTTGCTTCAGCGTTTTTTCATCCAAAAAATCCTGTCTTTAAAGGGAGGTTGAAGAGGAAAATATCATTTTTATCGATTTTGCAATTCAATTAGAAGGAGAAATTCCGACTAATCAAAAGACTACCCACATGTTTCTTCATAAAATGCATATTTTATACTCGCCATTTTAGAAAATAAAAATTCCGCACAATACTACGTCATCACTATGGGCATGTAGAGCCTACATCAATTGAGTCTCTTGCGTTCTAGCCATGATAGGGTTGCTTTCGCGCGCTATTTCTCCTAGAAGTACTTAACCCAGACAGTTATTTTTTAAGAAAATTATCGTTAATTACGTTCCAGAACTAAACTACGTCATATATAGAAAAACGAACGTTTTTTAAGAACGCCTCAACGCAGAGGTATACAATTTTGAATAAGGCGTTTTAATGGTAATGATAATAAATTGTATGACAGCCTCACTTTCATACCAGTATAATTATTTCCTTACACGTTTGTTTTTCTTCCTTACTTTCAATTTTGTTGCCTCTAATTCAGTGGATAGATTATAAGGTTTATCCGGCTCGTTTTTCCTCATTAAGTCGTTTGGAAATTAGCTTTAAGGCAAAAGCTAGCTGATATACGAAAACGGAGGTATTTAGGATACAGCATTGATTTGTGATTAAAAAGTCTTATTTGTATGGAGCGCGCTAGGGGTTTATGGGAGCTCCAATGGGAATAGACTGGAATAGGAGCAATTAACGGTACTCGAATCACTCACCTTGCATTTGCTGAATCCGTCCTGGGATCTCGGTAGAAAAAAAAAAAGCAATTCCCGGAAAAAACTTTCGGGATAAATTGCATCAAAGCCCCAATGACACTCCTTTAACCCTTCACTTTCTTCTATCCTATTTACTAATTAGTATTTAGACGACTGATTGAGCTCACTTATATGTAGAGCTTTAGCGTGTGATCGTAGGACTGAGCATAAATCTATTCGCAATGCTCGACGAATAAGTGTGCGCGTTACGTCACCAAAGCTACGTTTACACAACAGATTTTTTGTCCGTTTTGGAAAGGTCAACTTATAAAATTTTGGGGTCATTCTTGTAGATCTTTAATCGAGTAACAAAATTAATTCTAATTGTTAATTGGAAAGTCTATAGTTATGTTCACACTTGGCACTTTGGAACAGTTTTACAACCGTTTCGAATGATCAAATCAAATTTTCTAGATATTTATTTTGTTTCTTGGTCAAAGATCTACACTTGTGACCCAAAAGGTTTATAATTTGACCTTTCTAAACCGGTTCAAATCGGTTTCAAAATCTGTAGCGTGAACTCGGCTTATTTGAACATTCGAAACGGTTTGAAAATGGTTCCAAGAGTGGGAAGTGTAAACGTAGCTTCGCCCTTATCCTACTAAAAAACTCTAGCTTGACCATAGTGATGCGGAAAATTTTTGTTGTAAAAGTTTCGAAACTGGTAATTATAAAATAAGTTTTTTTTTTAAATGTTGTGGTAATATTTCTATCGTAATAGTTTTTTTTAACAAATTTTCTGAAAATTCCACTCAATTTCCATTTGGGAGTTAAAAAAATCCGTCACACCCTCACTTTTAATCATTTCTATCTGAAATAAATTAATAAATTGTGTAAAAATTTCAGAAGAATAACGTGCGGTAATGAAGAAAAAAAATTCTATTGAAAAAAATTTGAATATAAAAAGGGGTAAAGGTTTTACGAATTTAAGTAGAAGAGCAGGCTGCATCCATTTAAAAAAGTGGAAATGTTAATCCTGAATATATATATATATTTTTTTTTATCTCTTTGAAAACCATTCTACCACGAAATTTCCTTTTTCGCGGGAGATGTTCACGCTCTATAGAGAAACCAGATTTTTTTCAGGTTATTTTTGAAGCTTTGAAGCTCAAACGAAAGATTACCTTATAGTCTGAATAATTTTGAAATTTTAGCACGTACGAATATAAAACCTCCTCTTATCTTTACGAGCGTAAAGATCAGTTGGAGCGCGGCTTTGCACGTGATGAAATATAATCCTGGTCCTGACTGTAAGGTCACGTCAATAAAATGATTCTGTAGCGAGAGGAGCAAGTCTCTGTTTTCTAAGAATAAATGAAATCGAGATTAAATCTGACTCAAGCTCCAGAGAATTAAATCCTTGAGTTAGTCCCCCATGTTCCATGTACCCCGCTTTTTCGGGTGGTCTGTAGGTCAGTTAACACTGAGTCTAAACCGCCAATCGAACTTTACTATTACGTCACCGTACTATTATACAGATTTCAAACGATGCGTAACTAGTCGATTTAATTAGATTTAACCGGGGTTACATACGCGTGACGTCGGTTTTACTTTTCAATTCAATATGCTCCCATAGACTTACCCAATGAGGAAACAATCTTCTAATTTGTTCAAAAATGGTCCAAATTTGAAAATTCTAACAGAGTTCGACCAAATAATCTTATTTGAAGAAAAGTGAACCAAAATAGATGATTTTGGTCCACGTTTGATGAATTCAAGTTTGTTCTTCTTTCATTCTGTTGTATTTTTCCAATTTGGTTTATTTTTGACCCAATTAGAAGATTTTTCCTAGTTATATAAGACAATTTCTTTCGTTATTCAATGCGAACGTATTAAAATTAAAAGTAAATCTGACGTCACAGTATTGGTACTGATTAAATTCGCTAGATCAATGAGAGTCCTGCCTATACTTTTAAATTTAAACTGTGTATATGAAAATATGTGAAGGAATAATTGAAAATATCTCATTTGTTCGAAAAAAAAAAAGCGTTTAGTAAAAGAGACTTCTCCTTGAAAGGAAATAATCACGATGAGGGTCGAGGGAATTATATGAAGGATAAAAGGAGGATACTTTTTCGCTTCTAATTGAGGCTTTTCAATTTTTTTCTTCGTGGAAATTTTTTTTCTAAGCCTCGGTTTTATCTTTATCCTAGAACCGAGAGTGGAATTATCGAAATCTCTTTTTTCACTTTCACTATACTAGCTAGTACCTTTATGGTATATGAAATAAAAATCTCTCTACAACAAAATCAGAGGGATTTTCGAATCTTTATATAACTGTCTACGTCCCGAAGCTTTTTCTATACGCTATGGAATTACTAAAGGATTTATGGGGACTATAGACTTAGAAAAGGGAGGGAGGTGAGGAGTGGGAATAAAACAGCGACTAAAGCTCAATAAGATTTAAGATTTAATACTTTTCTCGACTAATTGGATTTGATGTTAAGATACTTTCTTTGTTAACTGAATTATTAGAATTTAGTTCGTAAATTTATTTAGTCTAGGTTCGCTTATTGTATCTGATTTAATTTCAAAATTATCCATGAAAGGCGTTTAAATACCCTTTTTATCTGTTGAATATATTCTTCGGATTCTTCCCAAGTTGATTGCTTAACATCGTCTGCTTGTTTTATCAGGCCTAGTTGCGAACATGAGATGTTTGTCCAATTAAGTCTATCTGTTTTATTATTTAAAAAATGGCCAAAAGAAGTACAGATCGTACAAAAATATGATGTTGATAAAAACTCACATGGAAGGTGCCTTTCAAAGTGATCTACTTAGTACAGATAAGGTCTTTTAAGGTGAACATTTTTAATGATTAGATTATTTATAATTTTATAATTTTGGTAATTTAGAAATTTAATTGACTTTAGCTTTAAAAACCGTCTCTATAAATTATTCTTACTTTCATACTTGCAACATATAGATATTCATTCGATTTTAAACGATGGATAATTTCAAAATGTTTGTTCAGGACTAGTATTCTCAAATAATCGATTTTTGGTCTATATTCCCGTTCACACTCCGTTAGTTCATATTAGCATTAATTAGCGAATACAAACACTGTTAATGAAGCGTCTAATTACATATACGCAACCTACGTACGCAATGTAAAATATCCATCCTCTTTTCCGTTCGGAATGTCTTGACCGCTCGCTCGCGTATACATCTGTCTATTTGCGTTGTATACGAGAACCGACCAACCAACCCAACCAGCTAGAACGAGAGCGCGGAACCCCTTGTCGTTCCTAATATTTTGTATGAATAATTAATTCTAGCATTGTGTCGCTTGATGTCTAGGTCTTCCTTCACTCTGGCTCCCTATAGCTCCCCTTTTCTACCCTCTTACCGAGTTAAGGGATCCTTTGATTCCTCTTGCTTCAATAATACCAAATTAGATCTATAGCCAGAATACCTAGACGCAGAATCATGTCCAACCAAGATTTCAATCTAGAGAATTCTCCATGAAAGTATAAACGTTATATTACATATAACCGTTGTAGTTGTATCTTTTATTATGGAGGTTCAGCTTGGAAAATATGAATTTCTACGGATTCAGTATGAAAATTCAATTATACCGTAATTAGGTGTATTTTCCGAAAATCTTTGTAAATTATTTAAATTTTATTTAAATTATTCACTTCGCGAATTTGTAAAGTCTCCGAGTAACGCGTGAAAACTTTCGTATTGCGCAAATTTTATGCACATATTGGTTTTTGTATTTTTAAGCTACGTTGTGAAACTGTTTGGCATCATTTCTGGAGCTCAAAGTTTTCGACGTACCCGCCGATTCGATGGCGTTGAACTTTGACCTAGATGCGATTGTGTATGAAAACTCAGATCAGAATTCAACGACTGAAAATTGGCGATTGTTTCTAAATAACCTTTGACACCAACGCTGATTACTTTCCATTATAAAATTTGTCAAATTTAAACCAGATTGTATTTGTTGCTTGAAACTAGGTAGGGGTTTTTGTTGAACCTGTCTTGTAAATTTGTGTATACCATCTGAAAACCTTTTCTATTTCTTAGCATCTAGGTATAGAAACTAGCTTCGTACTATCTCGTTTTACTTATGATAATGCGTATTGCTAGCGTAGAAAGGGAAACATTTGGAAAGAACAAGAAAAATGCGAAAAGTTGAGTTTATTTTTCGTCTGTATATAGTATTATTTTTTAGCGAGACCGTATTTTGGGTCGTTATTGCGCGGCCATTACCGCTTTCCTTACGTGTCGGATTTTCTCTTCCGAAAAAAGGGGGGCTAGCTCCAAATTGAAAACTTCTCTCAGCGGGCGCTGCTCTTATAGTTTCAGTTCGTTTGAGTCGTACGACGTAACGTAGATATATTATAATGTTGAAGGAGAAAACTGGAAGTAGAACTACTCCTCGATAATGGGCCGGATCTAGATTTGGTCGTGTTGCCTCAAATAGGTTGAACGCTTTGCGGACGTTATAGACCTTCCTTTTGCGGAAAAGATAAGGCAAAAAGAGCGGAGTATGTAGCAGAGTTGAGCTACATGTAAATGGCAACGAAAAGCTTAATAACTCTCTCGGAGAAAAACACTCTTGGAAAATATTTCCAGCTTCTTGTAAAAAGATTCTTTCTCGTTCTCACACAGTACGCGTGAGCTTAAAGGGCTGTTGAAACGAAGTAAGATTGCGGTACTATAGAATGAGGAGCAAATAACGATACTGGATAAAAATCTTGGGCAGGTTTTGATAATGTTTTAACACAATTGCAACATTCCAAGTCGATAAAAAAGTCTATGTATTCAATTCATTTTCATCTTTCACCATTTATTTCATGAAAGTTTTTCAACAGTCCAAAAATTAATGCAGAGGTCGGCAAACTGTCGGTAGCGAGTTTTCCAAAGTTTAGGAATAAGAACATTATTGTTTTGGAGCTGAATTGCAAGGTGGGGGTTCTTTCTTATTTACTCCTGTCGCTACCCAAGAAATTCTAATCGGTCCTTGAATAGGCAGCGTTACCTACTCCACTACCGTAAAAAAATCTGTTTTAGAATAATCACGCGGAGATATAAAAATATTTTTAAATCTAGATCAAATTGGGTACGAAAATAAAATTAAGGTTTTTCCTCAAGCTAAGACTTGCTCTATGTCCGAAAGAAATATAAATGGTAGATATTTTTGTAATTTGAGATTTTAAAGTCAATTACCATAGCAAAAAGTCTGATGACCCCTGAAGAGTAATTCAATTTAGTGTATGTATACTTTTAAACTTTTGATTTTACCCTTTCATAATAATTAAGATTAATTATTTTAACGATCCAAGTTGATTAAAAATAAATTGTTTTGAGAGTAATAATGTTTCTTAAAGAGTTAAAAATGGCCTAATTATATTTATTAGTTTTCGTTTTTGCGCTCTCCCTTTAAAACTAAGCTTCGAATAGGAAGGAAGGAAGGATCAGGAGCGTTTCTCATTCCTTCTCACAAGGCCAGCTTTTCACTTTTCTTTGGCGTTGGCAGCGGCCCGCGCCTAAAAATCGTTAAAACTAATTCTCGAGTTGTAGCGTCTTGACCTTTTTCGTAATATCGTATACAAGCTGCCCCTTCCCGTATATTTGTAAAGAGTGTAGAAACTTTTCCTAATGGGATACGTAGCTACTCCCAGTTTCCCGCGGTTACCAAATTTACCGGGCTTAAATTTTCCCGTTTTTTGAGGGTTTTCTTTCTCTCGTGTTAAATTTTTAAGAATGTTTCAAAGCTAAACTTTTTATTGGTTTATTGTAAGACCGGTATTATAACGACGTATCTTTTACTAGCTTTGTTCTTGAAAAATATTTTGTGGGAATTTTTCTCGCTATATGGTTTTCTAAATATTTAGTCGACCTAAGCTACGAATATCTAAATGGTTTATCTATGCATTGTACATTGGAGATTTTAATATGAAATAACGATCAATGTATAGAGTATATTTTGGAAGCTTGGAAAAACGGGGGAAATTGTTGAAAAAAAAGGCGGGGAATTGTTGAAAAAAAGGCGGGAAATTGTTGAAAAAAAGGTGGGAAATTGTTGAAAAAAGTGGGATATTGTTGAAAAAGGTGAGATATTGTTGAAAAAGGTGAGATATTATAGAAAAAGGTGGGAAATTGATGAAAAAAGTAGGAAATTGATGAAATAGGTGGGAAATTGTTGAAAAAGGTGGGAAAAAGTTGAAAAAGTGGGGAAAAAGGTGGGAAAGTTGTTGAAAAAGGTGGGAAATTGTTGAAAAAGGTGTGAAGTTATTGATAAAAGGTGGGGAATTGTTGAAAAGGTGTGAAGTTATTGATAAAAGGTGGGGAATTGTTGAAAAGGTGGGGAATTGTTGAAAAGGTGGGGAATTGTTGAAAAGGTGGGGAATTGTTGAAAAGGTGGGGAATTGTTGAAAAGGTGGGGAATTGTTGAAAAGGTGGGGAATTGTTGAAAAGGTGGGGAATTGTTGAAAAGGTGGGGAATTGTTGAAAAGGTGGGGAATTGTTGAAAAGGTGGGGAATTGTTGAAAAGGTGGGGAATTGTTGAAAAGGTGGGGAATTGTTGAAAAGGTGGAAAATTGTAGTGAAAAGGTGGAAAATTGTAGTGAAAAGGTGGGAAATTGTAGTGAAAAGGTGGGAAATGGGGAAAAGTGGTGAAAAAGAGGGAAATCCTGACATCTTGATACAAACCCAATTCTATCTTCATGCGTTTTCGGTTAAATTAATGGGTTCTTGACTTGACCTTTTCTTGAATCTTAATCAGGGAAAACCATGCTGCTTTTACCGGCTCAAAAACTATGGACTCCTTTTCATGCAAACGAGTCTTGGGGTGGTAAAGAAACCCAGGGGTGTTGGTGGAAAGACAGTATATAGCAAACAGCATTTTCATGTCCGATTGAAATATATATAAAGTAAAATATCTCATACCGAAACTGAAAGACGGTTAGGGTTACATAATCAAAGATGGTCAGGGTTACGCACTCAAAGATGGCCAAGAAAAATACTGGAATAGCAAGGGAATTTTAAATACGAAATCTTTAGCGATACAGTGTAAACCCGACTTGTATATGCTGCACTGTAGGTGTAAAGTTTCGCGACTTCAAAAAGTGAAACCAGGATAGCGAAAAGGTATAGTCCCTAATCTCCACCGCTCGCGCTTTCTCTCTTTAATCTTGTTTGTGGGCCCGTGTTATGTTTGCGTAATGAGATTTGGTCGCCTTTCTAAATTTTTAAGTCTATATACTTATAGTTCTTTATTTATTTGGAGGTTCATTTTCTATAAAATTCTCCTTTTCTTTTTTTCTTTGCAGAAAATCTTGAAAAATGAACAAGGATGTAATGTCAATGCGTTGAAAGATATTTTTTACCCAAACATTTCGTTCGTGCATGGAGGAGTTCAGGTAATTATTCAATTTCTTTACTCTAGATAAAATATAGTGTAAAATATAGAAAAAGGTATAATTTATTAGGGTCAGAAACCGATATTATTATATTTAGTTTTCATTTCAAAGAACGTAGAGTTCTATAAATCGGTAATTTCGCTGGTAAATTACGAGGGTAATGGTAATCTACGCTTTTCTCTGGTGAAATTACCAAAATATATATTTATAATTTAAAACTTGTTGGATTAAAAGCGAAAAAATTGCTAAATGAGGTCAAAGTTCAACGTTTAAATCATCTACGAGTCAACTTTTGAATAATTATTCGCGTTTGGCATGGTTAAGGATATGTTAATGTCATTTTTCATTTCTCTCACTTTGCCCCTAACAATGCAAAGTCAAACGGTCAAGGATATCATGAAAAAACATTGCGTTTTTTCACGAGTGTGGGAGTTGTATAGTCATAAATAAGATTTTAGAAGCGTTTGAAATTCAAATACAAATCATTTTGTGAATACCATTAAATTTTAGAATACCGGTAAAGTTTAGAGTTACATATACTGATCAAATAGGAGCAACTATATTCTCGTAAACACATTCGCGGAAAATGAAAAATAGTATACATTAAATACCGAAACTGAGGGGCAGACACTACCAAAGCTGAACTAGAAGTTCACGAGCGTTTGAACTCAATGCATCGTCAAAACTGAACTCAAATGAACTGAAGACTTCGCGTGTTGCTAAACTTTCTGAAAACGTCTCTGAATTGTGCAAAAAATCGGAAAATAATCAGATTTTAGCATTTAATTAAAGGGAGAACCTCCAACCAATCAAAAAATTATCCAACTTTGGCTTCATAAAATTAAAGCGAAACGCGCTGTTGTACGCACGATTGTGTGATTAAGTTTAATTAAGATTCCAATTTTTTGTATAATTCAGGGACACTTTATGAATAATTTACCACGCAGACTTGTCTTGTTTTAGAAGTAGAAGAGATAACTAAAAACATTTCCTCTTCATTCTCCCTTTAATGAGTTCTTGATTGAAGTATTTTTCTTACCTTTACTTAAAACAATATATTATTTTGTAAATCATTTAAAAGCTCGTCGTTTGTTTCCTCGTTCTATTTAGAGTTTTTCCTATTCATAAAAATTTTATTCAGAGATTCCATATTTAAAAATCTCAAAAAAATGCCTCAAAGAATCTTTTAGTTCCAGTGAAGGTCAATTTTTCTTAATACTTTATAGTTATTAAAACTCTTTTCCTGACTCGATGAAAATCCAAGTATATAATTATGGAAAAAATACGTTTTTAACGAGGTTTTTGGGTCTGCTAGGGGGCGCGAATGAAGTAATTAATTTCTTGATATATTTTCTTAAGTCCAAAACTCATTTTCTCTTCAGTTACAATGAACGTTTCTCCTCAAGTCGCTTTATACGCTTTTGTCCAAAGAATAACGATAATTAGATTTTCCATTCCCGCGTCTCCGATTCTTTTTTTTTATTAATTTTCTTATTTTTGTCCGCAGTTTTTGTGTCTAAATCTTAAAGAGAGAATGCAACTTAACAAGTTATTTTTTATCGATTCCTTATCGTTTAAATAGGCCTAATCCGCCAGCAAAAATAACGTATTACATGTCTTCGTTATCCATTTAACCAAGAAGGAGCCACGCCTTTTGACATTTAAGAAATATTAAAATACGAAAATTGTTCGAATTAATCTCTACAATATAAAGGCTTTAAAGGGATAATGCAACCTATCAAGTGTTTTTTTATCGATTCCTTATCGTTTAAATAGGCCTAGTCCAACAGTAACAAAAATAACAAACAAATATTAAACTAGAAATAAATTTAAAACTTCATGGAGATGTCCTTAACTCCCCGCGTAAGGACAAGCGGCCAATGACATTGATCATAGAGATCCTGAATTCACAATATAAGAGCCATGGATCAATGTCATTGGTTGCTAGTCCTTATATGAAGAGTTCAGGTGATCTCCATGAATCCAGCTAAGTTTTAAATATATTTCTAGTTTAATATTTGTTTTTAAATTTTTTTCACTGTTGGACTAGGCCTATTTAAACAATAAGGAAACGATTATTTTTTAAGTTCATTCTCCCTTTAAATACGGACGTACGCTTTGAAGTAAAGGTTAATTTAAATTATCAGGACTATCCATATATCTATATATTAATCAAGAAACACGTTTAAAATCATAAATTAATGGGAGAAATCCTAATCTGATTCATTAATATGACCAAATTAATAATTAATAATAGTTTTACTGCCCCTTTAAAAGCTTCTGTATCGAATAGATTTAAGTTAAAATGCATCCGAAATATTTGAACCAACGAAGTGTTAAGCGGGGATTAAGGATTATAGACTGATATGAACTATTTAATCCTTAAAGGAAAAATATACCATTCTTTGTATAGTATTGGCTTCCAAATTTTGAACAGAAATTTGTCGCCCCACCCTTCGATATTTTTACATTAGATTAAAGTAAAGCACGCGATGATAGGAAATTATCGCTCAATCTGTACTGCAGCAAACGCTGTACGTGTAGATAGAAATACTAAAGAGCATTTTGTTTTTTTAAATTGCTCTTTCGCTTTGATGTGATTATACTATTTCACAAAAGTGATTAATGTTGCACGCCGCACGAAAACTTAATTCCGGTTAGCTGTACTCGTAAAGGGCGTCTGCAACGCTTAATACGCGTAGAAACGGGAGCCAAAAGTTACAAAAATAGACTATAATGAATTAACTGGTAGACCTGGTACCAACATTAAGTTGTAAAAAGGGGTACATTTAAATGAGGAAAATTTCAACTTTGACCTTTAATAACTCATGTTAATTTTTTAAAATAATTCCTGGTGTCGATGGAGTTTCGATATTCAAAATGGAAATTGAGTAGCATTTTCGGAAAGTTTGTTAAAAAGTTAATATATATATACAAATATCATAGAAAACATTTATACATATTTTATAATCGCCATTTTCGAAATTAATAAAGATTTCCCCGCAATACTACGTCATCATTATGATCGCGTGGGTATTATAGAGCGAACAGTTGATTCTCGCGCGCTTCTGGCGAGTGAGAAGGTTGCTTTCGCGCAGTCTTTTTTGTGAAAGTACTTATGAAAATGATCCAGAAAGTAACTACGTCATATATCTGAAAAAAACTACCTATTTCTAAAGAAAGCCTCAACCCAGAGGTATAAATTTTATTGGGCGTTTTAATGGTGTAATAAAACTAAAAATATAAACTATAGGTATTCGAAAAAACAATGGTGACTGCTTCACTTTAAACGATTTATATGGTGCGCGATGGGCCTTACTTTCTTGTTGGAGAAACTAGAACGATGAGTTCCATCTAGATTTGTAGTGAAAAAAAAAAAAAAAAAAAAAAACTATTTCTCTGTGCGAGGCCTGAGGGCGTCCATATATAGAAAGAAGGACGATGATCATGATTGATGTTATATTGATGGTCGTAAAAGTTCCGAACCTCGAGCCTTTATCCTATGGGACCATTTTTTGGCCCCTTTATATAAATTTCTTTATTATTTTACTTTTTCGCGTTTTCAACTTATCCTACTTCGTTTATGACTGAGTACCTACAGTACAAATTGTACGGTAGAATGCAAATTTACCTTTTCTTTTTTTAGCTTTGAGAACAAATATTAGGAACAATTTCGAACTATGGATAGTTCGAACTTTTCTTATAAACTATATAGACCGTTCGTTAACTATAGAAGCGGAAATGCAATTTAAGCAATTTAAGCAAAAACATTGTTTTTGATATCTTCTCGTTTTTATCCCAAATTAAAAATAATAATCAAATCTTTAATTATAATAATGATGATAGAAAATATCCAAAAAACTAGATTTATATGGTAAGCTTGAATATCAAATACCTTAAAATATAATTTATAAAACTTTTCAATTTAAATAGTTCAAATTTTAAAATTATAACGGGTTATTTATTTATTTTCTTAGGAATTTTTTAATTTTGATTCATACCTTTACCTAGCTTATTAAGATCAAATTTCTAGAGAAATAATTAAATTTATAGTTTGAATTTTACATTTTTGGACAAAGAAATCTATTTAATTTATTAGAATTACACGAATTACGCAGTTACTATTAATCTGCATACCTATACCTAGCTTTTTAAGCTCCAATATTTAAAGAAATAATTTAATTTATAGTTTGAATTTTTAGTTTTTGGACAAAGAAATCGGTTTAATTTATTAGAATGACACGAATTACGCAATTATTATTAGTCTTCTTCGGGATTATACCATTGGCCTATTGTAATATTGTCAATTTAATGGAGAAAAAAATAAATATAGAAGGCTTAACCATCAAAGAATGAAGTCTATAGATTTTTCTATAAATAAACACTTAAAAAAAGTTTGATGGTAAAGAAATAAAATTTATCGATTTAAATTCTCGTATAGAGAAAGCGAAAAAAACTTTCAAGATATTTTTTTTTGTTTATTCACCCAACACCAAGACGTGATTTATTTGTTAATGGGAGTAATAGAAAAAGTAAAGAGAAAGAAAGATGGGATGGAAAAGATATCTTGTCAATCAGTCTCAGCTGAGAGAATTTTTTATTTTTATTTTTTGATAACCCTTACTCTCAATTTTTACCTTTTTAAAGGAGCATTTTCATTATTTAAACTTGTAAATAAGTACTGTAATAAGCTGTACTTTTATCATGTTATTATTAATAACTATTAACAATTGAAACCTATTTTTATAGATAGAGTCAGAAGCCGATGAAACCCTCCTTTGAAGTCTATTACTCCCGGGTCTTGTTTACCCCTCTCTGTATGGGTTAGTTTCAAAAAGCGCGATTCGTACGCCTCCTAACGGTAGATATTTTCGGAGCGGGAGTTCGTCGAGCGAATATCTCTAGCAGCCTTGGAGTTCGTCAAAAAAACGTCGTCGTTTGTGGAGAGAGAGAACTTCCAATTTTGCGTAGACAGGGGGGTATGAAGTAGGACCCCTCCGATCTCGTAAAATTGTGAATTTTACCCATACAGAGAGGAGCGCTATATCGAACATTAGAGTAGTAGACTTCAAAGGAGGGTTTCATCGACTTCTGATAGAGTTTAAATAAAACCTGACGGTCATAAGCATCCTCTATCGGCAAACAATGGCAAAAGTCGTAACTAACAAAACTACGTGCTGCCTATTCTTTATCCATAACAGTCACGCACGAGGTTTTGTTAGTTACTACTTTTGACACTGTTTGCCGTTAGAGGATGCTAATGAACGCCGGATTTTATTTTTTATCGATTCCTTTTCGTTAAAATAGGCCTAATCCACCAGTAAAAATATTTACAGAGAAATATTAAACAAGAAATAAATTTAAAACTTACCCAATAAATATACTTAGCTGGATTCATGGAGATCTTGATTTTCTTCGCGTTAAAGGGTCAGAAACCAATGGAATGTTATTGAAAGACTCTTGGAGATCTGGCCTTAACTGAGCTTTTTCTCATTGGTTTTCTGACCCATCAATGCGAATAATTTCAGGATCTCTGTGAATCCAGCTAAGCCTATTTTCCGGGTAAGTTATAAATTCATTTACTGATGGATTATATATGTTTGAACGATAAGGAATAGATAAAAAAATCACTTGTTAGGTTTTCCCTTTAAGATGTGTCTATTGTTAATAGAACTATGTGTGAACACGTCTTGAGTCCCTCTTCCATAGTCATTAGAATTTTTCTTTTATCATTTATGATTTTTTTTACGAAGCATAGTATTTTTTTCCTCATGCGCAACAAAGAAAATATTATATATATTATATTATCAAAATCCTTTTGAGCTTTCATCACGTACAACCTTATGGCGAATCGTTACGTATATACATTTCCCTTAGAACAAGTAGTTACTGAAGATTTAAAATGATTTGACTAGAGCTTCATATTTGTTTACATATTCTACTAAATATAAACTACTTTAATCAAGGAGAGCTGGCGAGGACTATTTATATCTACGTCATTTAACATTTCGTATCAATCCGCCTAAGTTTTTATTATACTACTTTCTTGTCTTGATTAAAAGTATATAGGCCTCGTTTCTTGGGAAAATCGAAAGCACTGAGTATATTGCCTGCATTGCTTATTACATTGTCCATTGTTCATTTTTTTAACGTATCATATCCATTAAACTGGCTACCAGTATTGGAAATTTCTGAAAATTAAGATTCTTATTTTATAGGAAATTGATTTTCAATATTTAATATTCTAGTATAGTGTTTCTAAATAGTAAAGGGTTATAAAAAAACTTCGGCGTATATGTTACGAGAAAAAAATAAACGTATAGATATTTTATTCAATTTCTTCTGCTCGAAAATACGACTTTAATGGCTTCCTATTAAATCAACATCAATAAGCGATCATCTGTTTCAAATACTAAAATTTTGTAAAAAGATATTTAATATGCAACAAAATTTAAATTATAGTGATGGTGTAATCTTCAAATTGAACAAATTTCAAATGATCGAAGAGGGATCCATTTGAACGAATTTAAAATGATCGAAAAAGGATCCATTTGGACGAATTTCAAATGATCGAACCAGGATCCATTTGAACGAATTTCAAATGATCGAACAAAGATCCATTGGAACGAGTTTCAAATGATCGAAAAGGGATCCATTTGAACGAATTTCAAATGGTCGTTTGGGATTTGGTGAAGTCTTTGTCGAAGGTTTGAAATTCAATCAAATGACTCAAATCCGCTATTATTTTATCGATTTCTCATCGTTAAAATAGTCTCTCATTACGAATATAAATTAATAATATGAATACACTCCATGTATACTTATTAAGCCTACTTCAACAGAAAGCTCTAACTTACTCTTTGTTTGTAAATTTGTTTTCTTGTAATTTTAAATTAACCCACATGTCCGGCTTCATTCTTCCTTTAAGGAAATGAAACTGCATATAAGGAATTCTATAAATTCTTATTGGCTTGCAGTATCTTGTTAACATGATCCAGGAAACGCGTGACCAAGAAAGAGAAATAAGCGACACTTCCCGTTTTAGCTTTTGACTAACTCTTGAAGTGGCTTTATCAGTTGTCATATTTTTATCATTATATAAAACACGGTCACTTAGAAAGCTCCTTCCCATTACCATTGGAAACAGTTTTTTCTATGGAATAGATAAGTTAGTCAAGCAGGCGGACAACAACTGTGTATTTCATAATCTGCTCTTGTTGAGTGGTTGTATATATAAGGCGTCTAAATGAGCATCGCCTCATTATTATTCCAAGCAAGTACAAAAACAAACCTCGCCTGTAATTACGATAAAGAAATTAATTAATGTTCAAACCCACTTCCCCCGCGTACCCTATATCTCTTTTCCTACACGCTCGCACCGAGTCACGGGACTTTGTTTCTGTATTATTTCTCTCTTTCGGCCTTTTCTAATTTAATTCCCTCGAACGCGAAGCTCCCTCGACGAAAGAATTGGTTTTCTCTCGAGTACAAATACGATGAAATTAATAATAGGGTTTCTAGTCCTAGCAGTTATTATTTAGTCCATCGATGAAATATACATTATATAGTTTTTACGTGACATTGTAGGCGTCAGTTTCCACGCGACCACGTCTTGCCCTTCCGTAGATTGTCACTAAGTCCGTTCCGTTTTAATATGTTCGAGACGTTTATCCCTTAGGAGGCCAGTGCAAGCTTCCTATAATCAAATTGTATGGGCGTGGTTTTAGATACGGGACTTCCAGGCGCGTAGCTGTTCCAAATCTTTTCCCGAATCGTGAATGAGGTCGGGTAAATACATTACACTTTCATGTACATCTAATCTTTTATCCGAATATTGATTTTGCGCGTTCCAATGTATTTGGCATAGCAGAGATTGAGAATCCAGTATTGGAACGAGTACTGCTAGTTTTATCATACCTAATGACATAACAAGTGCTCGACCTGGAAGTGTGAAATTTCAAAGTACATTTTTAAATACCGTATATTTCCAAATATGTGTCTAATTCTTTTCTAATTTGTCGAACAAACTATAGATATATAAGAGTTTCAGACATTAAGCTTAGTTTTGTCCGCTTGATCTTGTAAGATTGTCTTTAGAATCTTTTCCCCCTCCTAGCTCTTTTTATGTTTTCTTTTAAAGCTTATAGATGATGGATGGAAAAGCTATCGAAGTTTTCTTTCTAAAGAACCGCAATCTGTTCGACTAATTTGATCCAACGCGTACAAAACTGAAATAATGGAATTTCTAAGGATCCTGGGGTTCGATTCTACAACTGTCCTTACGAGGTGTATGGATAATTTTTTATCCTTAAAACACGGATTAGTCCTTAGACCTCAATGTCGGTATTCTAGGAGCGTCCTTAGCAAAAATTATCCTGACTAAGGACAAAATAAAGTCCTTATGATAAGGTGAGGGTTAGACCTCACCTTAGAGGTCTAAGGACCGAAAATCATCCTTATTTTTTAAACATTTTAAAGATGGCCGCCATCGTAGCTCAGTGGAAATTTTTCGTTTAGCCGCTTAAGCCGACGGAGAAGAATTAGACGAGATTTAAGGCGTCAAAGAGTCGTAAGGGATCGATTACGAGCTTCTGAATTAAATAATTATCAATTTAAGCAATAATTTAGGGCTAAAAATGATAGCGCGTACCTATTATGGGATAGGTTAGCCGATCGCCTATCACGCTCTAGCTATTCCCGTAGACATTGAAGTAGGTTTGTTGCATTGTTTGTTAATATATTTTTACTAATTTTGCGTGCTTATTTATTTTTTGATAGCCTTAAGATTTAGGTTTTGTTTCTTTCGATTTCCAGCTAGTCCAATTCTAAGAACTAAGTTGTCTATCATGTCAATGCCTGCGTAACAATAACATAGGCATAGATCATGTACTTAATTGTTTGGTGAAAGTGGCCGTATAAAGCGTCCACTTACCAATTTCGATTGCATTTCTAAAAAATCTAGTACTTTTTTCCATTTTTCTGTTGGAAACGTTTCCTAATCTTTTGGCCATAATTATAGTTAAAATCTCTATAAACTGCTATTTCAAAAACAGTCAAAAACTTGTATCGATAACCCCCGAACGACTAACCCTAAGCCTCGGCCTAACAAATTATTACACGAAACTCGGTGCTCCTCGCTCGAGAGGCGAATTTTATTCCACAAAGTTTCATTGGGTAAGATGTCCGGAAATACGTCACTAGAGAAAATAAGGAGAATTTTTTCTCTGTCCTTAAATGTAAGGAGTTTTCGTACGGATAGGTGGTGTAGAATACCGTTATTTTTGAAAAACTGAATTTGTCCTTAGACAATCCTTAGGCGGGAAATACGGATTTATCCTTATTGTTTAAATCCTTATATTTAAGGACAGTTGTAGAATCGAACCCCAGCATCTAAACCAATATATTCTTTCCCCTTGTAATATCTTCATTGCCTCAAATATGTCAAACGGATTGTAGAAAACTTCAGAATCGATTTTTGCGAATCGGGTTGGTTCGTGTATCGACATTTTTAAAGTTCTCTCTTTGAGACTTCCCAGAGAAGAAATTTTTAGGAGATGGAACGATGGGGTAAAACAATTTCTAAGATATATAAGTGACAGCGATTATGGGAACCAGAGACGTTTTTCCAATATAGATTTTACTTTTTTTGGGGGGCAGTTTAGAATTTTTTATGCTTATAAATGTATTACAAATAGTTTTCAAATACGATAATATTCTAAGCCTAAAGGGAAAATATGAAATTTCCTTGTCGCGTTGATATTTCGAATAATAACCGTGTATAGAGGTTTCGTATCGCGCTGCTACATGGGAAGACTCGTTAGGTTTTATCGTTTCCTTTGGGGAAAAGTGATCAATCGAAACTTTTGGAGGATGGAGGAAGGTATATTCGAATGTCACGGGTCAAGTATTCGCGCGGGTCGGGAGGAGAGAATCGACCGATCTTCGCACCTCACGCTATTCTCTTCTGTCTTTCTCTGGCTACTCCTCCTATTTATACCATTTCGGACTTTGTTTCGATTGTCTTTAGGAATTTTCCGATATACGTTTCCAGTTGCGTGATCTTTCTCAATGCCACTCACTCGTCAATAGTTTTGGGACTTATACACTTTAATTCCTCTCGTTAGAATTTAGGGCTCGCGTTCTTAAAATGTATAATTAACAATCCCTGATAAAGTTTGAAAGATTTCCACTCAAACTGCTGAAAGTATAGAGACTTTGTAAAGAATGTTTATCGTATAAGAAACTGTTTTCTATTCACTTTATTTGTAAGTCCAAAAAATACTTTATAGGCCGATAACTCTGTCAAAGTCTGTTAAGAATATTAACTAATTTCGTTTAGAGTTTGCGTAAATTTATCATTCTTAATTTTATGTTAAAGTGAAGCTAACACAATTTTTTCGAATGCCTATGGATTATATTTTTAGTTTTATGATAATATTGAAACGCCATATTAAAAATTTTATACCTCTGGGTTGACGCGTTCTTAAGAAACTTCAAAATGAAGTTTTCCCAAATATGACGTAGTTTATTTCTGGAATTTATAATTAATTGTAATTTTGATACGAATCGTAGGACCTTCTGGATTAAGTACTTTTACGAAAAAGACCGCGCGAAATTAACTTTATCACGTGCTAGAACGCGCGAGAATGAACTAGGCTCTACAATATCCTTCGCGATTAACCGTTTGATGACCCCTGTCGTTACATGGCCATGCTCAACTCAATTTTCTCTACGTGTTTGTTCTCACGTTATAATAACTGTTACTAACCTTGAGAGGGGAGTGGAATTAACCTTTCCACGTTGAACGAGAGTTCAGTACGCGAGCAAATCCCGCTTTATTTGGCTTAATCTTTAAATATATTGACGCCGGCCTGTGTATACGAAATTTCTTCGGGTCTTGGCGCGTGGCGTGACCGTTAACGCTGATAATTTGGATCATAATTCTAGAACGCTGGCTTATTCTCGACTATAAACTATAAACGATGATACGTATAGTGTAGTATATTGTAAACTATATATGCCCGGGGCTCTCTCGGTCCAAGTATTATAGCTGCACGGTTAGGCCGAGCGGATATATTCTCGAGATTCGTGGAGAACTCGGCGCTTGGAAAGCGGCGGTAATGAGCCTTTAGCCATATCGGTAGATTACGAGTCATTCGCGGAGTCCCGGGAGAGAAAACGCGCGATAGCTTTAATGTCAGCGTTGACCCGACTAGGGAAATGTTCGGGAAATTGCTTCAGTACTTTGCGCCAAAGCTTCGAGATATTGTATAAACTCGAACGTATATATACGCGTACCATATTCGGGAATATTTGGCGCCATATATATGTATCTATATCGCTTACGAAAATTCTCGTGTCTTAAGATTTTCACAGAGGAGATATAGAGAATACCAAGAGAAGTTGAAGCGATATACCGCTCTTGAGTTCTTCTTTGGTATTTTCCAACGTATTTCCGGATGTCATAGGGTGCTTTAGAATACAATTGGCTGGGGAATTAGGGAACTATAGATTAGGTAACGTCATTTTTGTGGATTCTTTTTTGTCATAATAACCAATATGTCGTCATTATGAGGTGTAAGACATAAAAGGGTGTGGCTTTTACAGTAGATCCATGTTTACGCCTTGTCAAAAAATCGGACATAGGAAAAATCCAAAAGAGAGATACTTTTCTGAGTTCAGAAATAACAAGTTGTTGTTAAACTATATTTTAAAACTACCGTTAATCTCCTGTAATGCTGTAACCAGACTTACTCGGCTGACAATGTTTGAGGCTAAACTTTGTAGATGCAGTGATAATTACAACGACGTACTCACATTATGCCAATATAGCCTTATGTTTTTAACTACACACATATGACCTTTCCGAGTTTTCCAATGACCTTTGGGTATAACTTTTTATCGAAGATAAATTTATCATTTTTTTAAATGATTTTAAAGATAACCTTTTGAAAGGTAATCATTTCTCTGAATTTATTCTTTATTTAAAGCCTAGACACTCTTATGATCATTATGTTACTTATGATATAACGTATCTGAAGCTATAAAATCTCTCTGAATAGATGTAAGTACATGTATATATGATAGAGTAGAAAAAGGAATTCCCATACAATATTTAAGGCTCGAGTTTTTAAAATTCGCATTACCCTACGTATAAAAAAGTAATACTAAAAAAATTACTATCCATTGCTGCCGTTATATAAAAAAAACTTAGTATTCATAGAATATAGTAGCTAGTACCCCTCACCACCCGTCCGGCGTATTTAATATTTAAAGATATTAGTTTCTATCTAAACGGGGTAGGCGGAGAGATATTTCTTCAGTGTAATTTCCCGAGCAGTACCAGCGAGTACTAAAAAAAAACCCCAAGCCCGGAATTTCCCGAGTATACTCCGAGTATCGATCGAGATATTTAATTTCATTCCATGCCCAAAATTCAACAAAATCTGAACTTTAGATTCAACCCTTTCAGTTTAAACCTCGTTCGCATTTTAGAATCATTTTTGAAGTAATTGGAAAGGTGTCGAATTTTATAATTCTTTGATAAAGGAGTAACCTTGACTATTAATTAATAAAACCAATTCATATTTAACAAAATCAAAGCTAATAAGTGTATATAACAAATGTTTTCCAAATAGACGAAATTGTTGGTGCAATTTCTCGATTACTCTTATTTAGCTTAATGGTATATACCCATTGAATAGAATCCTATTGGACCGAATTCCCATTGGTCCGAAATAAAAAATAAATAGTCCCAATCAACCGAATCTTGGCCGACCGAGCCCAATGCACCGAATTCCCATTGAACCGAAATCCCGCTGAACCGAATCCCGCTGAACCGAATCCCCCATAGACCGAATTTCCCATTGGGCCGAAACCAAAAAGGGCGTCCCGATGAATTTAAGCCGATAATGGTTAGGTTAGGTTAGGTTAGGTTAGAATGTGTTAATGGACTTCTGATTGTGAACGTCGGTCGAATGGGATTGACGGTCGAATGGGATTGACGGTCGAATGGGATTCGGACGAATGGGATTCTGGTTTACGAAAACGTATCGGTTGAATGGGATTGTGGATCGAATGGGATTCTGCCCAATGGGATTCTGTCCAATGGAATTCTGTCCAATGGTCGAGAAGCAAATTAATAGTTTTGTAATTATAAAATGCTAACATCAGGTTTGTTCTTCGAAAGGTGTAGAGGTAATCTTCCAAGGCAATTTTTTACTAATAATTTAAACACTATAATACCTTCTTTAGACGAGCTTAATTTGGGGGGGGGGGGGGCTAATCGTTTTAACCGAGGTTTACGTAACCTTAATATAGTTCTAAAATAATGGCTTCAATTTTTGTAAAGTGGGTTTATCACGTTTCGTCTTAAAAATATATAAACATAAGTACAATAATGTAATATAAGTATGCCATAAAAGACATACGGAGTGTAGAGAACCTCTTTTTCACTTCTCACTACATATTCAGAAGAAATCGGATCTATAGATGAAGAGACCAATTTGTTGTTCCACCAGTTCTAAGTATTTGAATTCTAAGCTTGAGGCACGCTGCTCTGGGAAGAGTATACAAGCAGACGACGTGAAATCATTTTTCGTCGGATAGAACTCTATTGGCTTACTTATATTTAATTCTTGTTCTTGTGTTGCGTTTCAGAAAAACACTAAATCAAAAATGTGTTCCTTCAGATTTCATTTATATCCTTTAAGATTCTTTGTAGTGAACAAAGATTGGCCATACGAACCCTAGTTGCATTCTCTTTGAGTTTCTCCGAAAAAAATTGAGTAAAATAAAAAAAAATCTGGTAATAAATGGTGGGAAAAAATAGTTCTATAGCGTTTCTCGCCGTTCTATAGTGGATTTTCTTTAAAAAAGAAAAATAAAAAAAATTGGGTGCGTGAAAGAACTTTTGGATATTCTATTCAAATTTTTTTTCCGTTTTTTTCGTATATGCGAGTTCTAAAATATATAGTACTACTTTTTCTCTACATATATTTTGACAAAGGATATCAATCCGCCTTAGGGTTACCCTTATATCATCTGAAATACGTTCCTGGTATCTATAGTCATAAGAAGTTTTGAGTTTCAGTACATACAAGCTATAATATTTTTAACTCCAATCACAATCTTGGATTATAACTTATTTTTTATTTGAAAACTAGTCTGCAATGGAAATTAAGATCCTTTTCAAGCTTGTGTTTGAATATATGGTATAGTTTCCTCTTGGTCGCGGAGAGAATTTAGTGTAGTGAGTCCTGTATGAATTTAACTATAGCATAAAGGAACAATAGAAAAAAATATATATTTTTAGTCTTTACCGTTAGTTTGGTAGCACCCGCGTGCCAGTCTAATAAATATGGTTTCTAAACCCATTCTTTATGTTTTTAAAGATTTTTTTTCTAGTTGTTTCATAGTAGAAATGCGTAAGTTTTATTTTATTTTTTAGTTTTATATATACACGCGCCTACTTCTAAATTCTTTGAGAAAATACGAATTCTAATTTTTTTGTAGTACTTTAACAGAAGTTGATAACCTTAAAATAGGCAGAACCTTTAAGTATATATCGTATTCATTGTTATAGACCAATGGAGACTGGGGAGCTTATGGCATTGTTTCAAGGGGCCCGTTTCAATTTCGTTGGGCCTCTTCAACCGTACCATGTACTAGGGTTGCGAATGGGCCACGATTTCATCACTACTCCACTCAAATTTTATCAATTTGCTTGGGGCCCTGAAATTAAAAGACTCTTTATTTAGTAAATTATGAGGCCAAACCAAAAATATAGCGAGCGTTGCATATAACTGCAATATATAGACTATAGACTTTTTGCCGGATATTGTCGACTGGGGCTGCCATTACCTTCCAACCAATGGGATAAAAGCACTGACTTTCATGACGTATCTCACCTTTTCTAGCTTTACGCCGTGTAGAGAATTTCTTCCTCCGGCGAAAAGAGGGGGGATGACACACCCAACCGCAAAAATGTATAAACTACCACATTTGGGCTGCATTTGGTCGAATGGGACCGCAAAGAACCATATTCGATCGAATTAAATTTCGGTATTATGAGTCTGAAGGCGGTCCCAGTTGTAAATTTTCGATGAAGATTAAGTACCGACATATCTGGAATTTCCCTTTATCCATTATTGAGTGGCAACGAAATAAATTCTTAATGATAATCCCCGATATAGCTTCATGTATTTCTCATACATTAATGTGTAGTCTCTCATTAAATGGTGTCACGTCGTATATAGCGAACGAAGCATTTCAATGGAAATTGATTTCCCACCATGCTCTATCCATACATGATATATATATTTTTTGCTGGTTACTCTTTTTATCTTTCCCGCCCAAATCCGATCGTTTATATACGCCAAAAGTCTATAATTCCTTGCATGCACGTATAATCTTATATCTATAGGATTATGATAAAAGGTCGGCTTTTAAATTATTAAGCTCAAGGTTATATAGTTTTTTTTTTTGTTTTTTTTTTCTTTTGAACACTCTCCATAGAAATTAGAATAAAATCATCGTTTACCGGGTGTTTTTATCGGGGCTTCTTTATATAATGGTTATGGTTGTGTCGGTTTAAAATAGCACAGATATCTTGTTACGTATTATTTATTATTTTAGTTTTGTTTTCCCATTTTAGACCAAAGTTTTAAAGGGAGAATTCAATCTAACAAGTTTTTTATCGATTTCTTATCGTTTAAATAGACCTTATCCACCAGTAAATGTTTTTTACAAACAAATATTAAACTAGAAATTAATTTAAAACTTACCAGAAAAATAGGCTTAGCTAGATTCATGGAGATCCTGAATTCCTTCGCATTGATTGATTGGTCATCGATCAATAGCAATGGCGAGATCTCCATGAGACATCCAATAACATTCGATAGGTTAAGTTTTAAATTTAATTCTAGGTTAATATTTGTTTGTAATTTTTGTTATTGGTGCAAATTAGGCATATTTAAACGATAAGGAATCGATAAAAAATAATTTGTTGTTAGGTTGCATTATCCCTTTAAGTCTATGCAAAAATCCAATATCAAATGGTAATAGTTTTTTATGAAATAAACTTCCTAAACTTAAATTATTATTATTGTGGGGAATAAAATAGTTTATTTTTTTTATATACTTATGATGGTGCAGTGCATGCTTTTCAAACGATAAATTTAGAATCGTTTTAGAATAAATTTAAAGTCACCCTATGCTGATAATCATTCACATAATTTGTGGTTAATAGTTATTTTTGACTTAAATTTATAAAAAATTAATTATCACATATGGATTAAATGTATTTATTATAGTAATATTTTCCAGATAAATTAGTCTTAAGGATTTAAAAGAGTTTCAAGTCAGTCCATGCAGATAGACATTAAATTAATCTGTTGATTATGGTTATTTTTTCATGAATATTGAAGTATTTAATTATTATCACTTATTGATGTAATATTAAGTATTTTTTATTTAAATCTAATTATTAGACGAATTATTCTTCAGGGTCACTGCTGATAAATATTAACATATATTAGTTATTTATTGAATAATTTTATTAGTGCTGGTTATGGTTAGGTTGTGTAACCTAAATGTTTAAAAAAAACATTTAAGATTATAATGATATTACCCTAGACTAGATAAATTGTTTAATATGTCAGTTAATATTTATTATGAGCTTGTAATTGAAAAATTATTATAACTTATATTAATTTTATTTATGGTAGTTTATACAGTCAAAATATTTCAGTCTGATCTCATCCTGTGTAGAATGTTTCCCCATGAACGTTGTTCTATTGCGCGTGAAACATTTCTACAGGGGCCAATAGGAAATAACTTGGAAACTCTAATCCTAATAGTAAACTTCGCTTTGAGCAATAATGTACGAAGGAAAACATAATATACAGGCGCTAAATTAGATACATTAGGTACTGTGGGAAACCATTGGCTCCAAAAGTGCTGCACTTTTGCCCGGTGTTACACCAGAATATTTTCACACTCTTGACCGTTGTTTTTAAAAAGTAGTTAAGCTACTTTACCCAACTCGAAAGGAAACGGTAATTATCAGTGTCGCGAACACCATTGACTACAGAATAAAAAATAATCGGATACAAACTTTTGGCAAACACTAATTACACCCATGGAATAATAAAAACTGATGAAAAATGTATTAAAGTATAAATTTCTGAAGTATTTAAACACTAATTTCAATTTGTTACTGCTATATGGGTGTAGGGTATTGTAGGCCAAAGGTTTATTATTGGGACTCGGTGGATAAAAAAAGAGAAATCGCGCTGAACGACGCCAAAATCTAATCATTGGATATCGTTGAAAGTGGAGGATTGGGCAACACTAGTAAAATTTGACATCACCAACACTGACTCTGGAATAGCTCGAGTGTAGCCAATAGTTTCCCACTAATTACCATCAATTTGTACGAACACCATTCCCATGATTTCATTCAATTATAATTATTTGAAGTAACTTAAGTTGCGACGCGAGATTTCTAAAATAAATCAATATTGCATTTCATGACTCTCGAGAAGAATCGATAAGAAGTGAAGCATTTGTTAAAGTTCCTGTTAAGGTATCAAAAAAAAAAAGTCATAAATTCAGGCAACCAATCGTAAATCCGCTTAGAGAAATGATTTTTTCCTCTCTTTCTTCCCTCCCACGGGTCTCTCCTATTTCATGTAGGTCAGGCTAAGAATCTTCCGATCCGTTTCTTCCATTTCTTGTCCTTATTTATAGTCGCGCAGTTTTTCTCCTTACCTAAGTCATACGCGGACAGTCAAGACGCGAACGCTGAAAGCCCGAAACCCTCTATAATCCCCCACAGTAAGATTCTCGCCTATCCAATGAAATACTCAATCGTCATCGAATCGAAACTATTAAAGAGCTACGTTCACACTAGAGACTTTGAAACGCGTTTAAGAACCTTTTAGAGTGTTCCAAATATCTTTTTAAACAAATAACTACAGTTTTGAACCAAGATTATGCTTAGAGCTGACCCCAAAATTTTTAAATCTAACCAAACGGTTAAGAATGGTTTCAAAGTCTCTAGTGTGAACGCGGCTTATGTCGAACGAAGTGTAAAACGTTCCCGGATGTAACTACTTCTTACTTTGGATTTTGCTTTGAATTTTAAACACGTCAGAAGTTTTTTCTGAACGAATGTATAATTTATAACTCTAAATTGTTTTTAAAATCGTTATAGTTTAATAATTTCGGTTCGATTTTTATCTACGTGACTACAAAATTGATCCACTTTTGAACGAAAACTTTCCAGGCTTGCTCGCGAGCTGTTTGTGTCATACATAGCGCCCCCTTCTTCTAACTACATTAACTACCCCAAGGATCTCTTTAACATCTTTGTCATGAACGAAAATGAGAAGTTGACAATGAACTTTTTCTCGAGTTCATGGAATGCATTATACTATTAACACTTCTTGTTTCTTGGGGTCAATTTCGCGTCGTGAGGTTTCAATGAGAATACATCCTGAACTTTGACCCCTTGTCATTAATACACCATCCATTCACAGTTTACCCCGAAGAATCTATGGCAATCACCCGTGAAACAGATGTTAGGTTATTGGAATATATTGTACGAAAGTTGGTGACGCCGAATCTGTTTTGATATTTATCCCTCGTAAAAAGATTTGTTTCGTTGGCGATGGAAACTCGGGTTGAAACAGGCTCTACGAAAGAGATTCGTCCATTGTCCCTCGCCGTTTATTTCTTATACGTATTAGCCTTGGCTAGTTGTAACGCGTGGCCAATCGGAGTATTGACTTTTTTCTTCTCGCGAAACCAATATCGGTTGACGGGAGCCTGTGTCAGGTGCTCATCCAGATTTGCCCAACGCTAAGCAAACAAAGAACCCTAGGGCTGCTAGACTTCCTTTTCCTTTCTCCTTCTCTCTATACGTGTCTTACCAATACTCCAAGATCCTTTATCCACACTTCCATCCTCCGTTCAACGTCACGGATGTAATTGAGTTCGTAGGCGGGGAGAAAGAAATATCCGCCTAATGATACCATTAAGCCTATACCATTCTCAATGGCTTTAACTCCCTCGCCTATGGGCGAGTGAACGGACTCGTATCACCAGCGGGATTTTCGCGTCTATCCCTTCTTAGTCGTAAATCATATTCACTCGATACCTCTACCAAAGGCTAAAAGATCCATTTCCGCGTATTTTCTCTTAGTCTACGGTAATGTTGATATATACTATATCTTAATCCTTCTATCATTTTACCAAAGGGAAAAGATGTCGGGCTTCTGTTTTCCTCATCGTTTTTGGTTTTTCTCTGATATTCATTGTTGAACGGGGACTCGATAACATTAAGAGAGCTATTTTTATTCCCGTTATGATATAATGTATACAGGGTGTGTCTGAAAAGTGTCTTCTGTCTAAGGTTAATTAATATCGCGATAAAGAAATCCAAAAAATCGTGATATGAGAACTAATTTATTAAATAAAAACTTATATCTTAAATTTTTTATTTTTTTAATTCATCGGGAAATTGCCTTTAAGGCTTTTTTTCCTGGCTTAAAAGTTAAATAATATGATTCAATTTAATTCATGCGATACCATTGAAGGGTAAATAAACCTTAATATAAAAATACTTAACGAAAATTAAGTATTTCGCGCTGCAGTTCGTGTAAATAAAATATTTTAAATCTTACAAAATTTCGAATTCTAACGGGTAAATATTTTATGGGTTCATCTTTACGCTATCTTCGTTTTCCTTGAAGTTAATTTAATTATTAAGTTAAATATGGCAGAAGTTTCTGATTCCCCAGAGAAATTATACCCAGAAGTTTGGAAAAATCATGACTAAATAATTAAAGAAGTTATACTACTTCAAAGCTATGGGAATCTCGAAGTCTCATTTTTAATTAAATAGGCTCCCGATTTGTAATTTTGTAAAAGATAATTCAGTTACACCCTGTATATTGTACGTATAGAAAGTGGTATAAAAGAGGCTCGAATGACGTATTTTTCGACCTCCGATCTTTTAATTTATAAGGTTTTCATCTCGATAAAGAAATTGGTTCAGGTTGGTTAGATTGGATTCGGTTTGTTTGTCCGTAATGCTATGGAATGCAGGATTTGGTTTTGAAGGATGTTTATATAGAATAGGGTAAAAAAAGTCCTTTCATACGATTCATATTATCCTTTTCAAGTTCATTCGTGATATATTACATACCTTAATCAATATCTATTATTTTTTTTTTTATTTATTTTATAATGTTTCAATTATTTTAAAAATTTAATAAAGATGAAAAACAAAATCTGTCGTTCATATAAGCGTCCTCTAATGGCAAAAAAGTAGTAAAAGTAATTTAAAAACCTGGATTTGTTATTCATCTTAATCTATAGCTTTCAATCGTAAAAATTTAAAAATTGCAGTTTTCAAAAGTTTCCAATTTACTAAGTACTATAGGTAACATTGTCTTTGATACGATCTTTTGCATAGAAATAGATCATTTATAGCAGACGACGTTGATCTTATTTTATCAGCGAATTCTAGTGAACTTAATTGCATTGAGTCTTAAGGCTAACTCGCATGCGTGGGATCATTTTTGAATGAAAAACTATATTTTTTTTTTAATTCAAACCGTTTTTATACCTCCCTTTTATGAAAAGGTAGACGTATCTAAGGCTATATTATATATAGCATCCAGCTAGAGGTATGCCTATATGCCTAGTTATTTTTTTATCTGCCCATTATTCCCCGGAGTTTTATGCCGTTCAAGTTTCCGAGAAATAGGAAACTGCGTGGAAAGTGGGTATAACTTTCCGAATCTCGAGCAGAGACGCGCACGATAGCAAAGAGTATATACATTAGAAAGGAGTAGATAATCCCAATATCCTACAATTTCTGTACAAAATTGCCAGATCTCTTATTTTCAATACACACACGTTTAATTTTAGGAACGCGTTATCTAATTTTCAGTTAGTCTTCCGGACTCTATCTGGTGTTGTAAGGATAATTTGTATTTATTTAATATATCGATTTAAAATCCGTTCGTTTACAACGACTTTTGGATTCGATAATTTTGCTATAAAAACTTTTTCGGGTTTGTTTTCCACTACCCTTAATTCTACCTACTCTTTGGCGAGCTGGCCTCAGTGGCTGGCGAGTAGCTTTCTTTTCGAACTCGAGTGAAACTACCGACTCTTTATAGTAGACTTTTTCTAGTAGGAGAAAGAGCAAGGAGCAGGAAATAAGCAATACCCCCCAAAAAATATCAAGTATATATAGGATATATAAAGAATTTCGGGAAGTTTCCGAGTGAAAAGTTCCCAGATTTATGAGGTTTTTTTCAAACCCAAGAAAGTCTACAATGAAGCAAACTTTTCCGGTCAATTTTTAAAGGTATATTGGAATCGAGGAGTTTTAATGCTCCCGCTTCCCCTTCATTCTTCCAATCGCTCTGGAATCTTTTCTTCGGACTAGAAGGCTGCCTGCTGGTCAGGGAAATCGGCCACGCGAGCCTTTACCATCTTTTAAAATAGGATGGGAGAAAGGAGAAAGAAAATGTGAGCTCGATCCATCTCGGGCAAATCGAGTGAGGGTGTTTCTGACATCTTTGGTGGCGAATAAGAAATGAAGTCGGAACTATATACAGCTAGCGAGAGCTATGAGGGAATCCATTTCTGAGGATTACATCAGAGGGGTATATAGTTCGATCTAACTGAGACGCTGTTGGCTTTTTTAAAGGGAGGATTAAGCTAAAATTTATTGATTAATTTTAATTCCATCCGAAGACAAATTTTTGAACATAAATAGCTCAGACAACTGAAAAAGATAATCCATTTAAAAACTATGAAGTAATGGTTAAAGATAACCATTTAGTCCAGGTAATCGGTTTAAACTCCTGTAGCTATGACACTAAGAATTACGTATTTAGCATTACCAAAAGCGGTAATCAATTACGTTCATACTCGTAATCGATGTACTGTTTTTTTCAAAAGTTATTAAAGTATAGTATGTGGGCTTTTCATTTGGTCTCTTTGGTCGAATTTTGAGCAGTGTTTTTGGCTTCCCTTTAAATAACTATGAGGTCGATGTAAGTGCTAAGCAGAAATCAATAAAGTTGGTCTGGCCACGCGTACACCTACGTATATTCCGTAAAAGCTCGAAAGAGCGCCAAGGATAAGAAAAGGATGCGGCCAAGAAGAAGAAGAAGAAAAAAAAGATGCGCTAAAGAAAATAGCATTCTCGCAGGGCGAAGGCGCGTGGGAATGTTTGATTTATGGGCAATCGTCGGGGCATGTAAAAATATCTCGATTCGCCCCTATATATGGACTTTCCTTCTCTCACTCAGACTTCTTCTATATCGGCTCAGTTTATACCTATACAGTTCGTTCGACTTACTCCGGTCAGTGACAGACAAATCTTGAAAGCGGTATAGGTATATAATATAATTCATATAGGTAACTGGCCTTACATATCCTTAACCTAAAACTTCATTTACCCAAATAAGTCGAACCATCAGGGTTTGGGGATGAATTCAATATGAAGCTAGAATGATTTCCAAAAATTGAAGTAATTGACTCCTTTCTTCTTCTAGCATCGAACATTATTTTTATTGACTCAAATAAGGCTTATATATTTCTTTTAACATAAATGAATGTGTTTATAGAAATATTACATTGTCGGATTACTAAGTTTAATTTGAATTACCGACTGTAATATTAAATAATCCAATCAATTCGCGTTGAGATTCTAGATGATATACAGTATACCTTATTTTTTCCCCCTTCCTCTAAGATATCTTCATTCACTCTGAAAATATTGGGTCGAACAGAAATAGAGATAGGTTGGATTCTTATATAAGTTGGGATGATTAGTGGATTTTTCCGTTTCCCCCGACATCTCTTCATTGACTCCGGGACTCGAAGGGACACCTTGATTTGGCAGCGTTCAAAAAGCCACCATATATATTTCTACGCTTATTATTTAGGATGTATGGAGAATAACTTTGTATATGCTGACAATTGAAGATGGAATGTTTCTCGATCACCTCATCTGTCCCAAATATTTCGACGATGCTGACGGGGCTATAGTAGTAAGGGCGCGTAACGGGGATGAAGGAAGACTATATCGTTGGATAGGGTTAGAAGAGAGACTACTCCGTGGGGGATCGGAAATTTATTAGGCGGCAAAAGGGGACTATAGCTCCTATACCGATTTATTTGAAGGAGGGAATGACTTTACGGACCTAGTTTTTATTATGTTCTCGACCATGTATTCCCGGGAGTGTGGCCGTATACTTTTACCCAAGAATATCAGTTAGGGTTTTGACTTAGTAAGAAGGCTTTTATAGGCTTCTCACCATCTCATAAGAAGCCATCTAGTATAGAGAAATCGAATGAAATCTTGCGTAGTACTAACTCTAAACTAAATCTGATTTTTTTATCCTTATACGGATATATACGAAAATGAAATCTTATCCGAAGGATTTCCATTTACTTTGGGACTCCGGAATTGAGTGAAATACATGTATATACTTAAGACACGCTTGATGTCTAACATTGAAGAAAAAGACTACTCTTAATATTATCATAAAGCAATGATAAATCTAAGTATAGAGGTCGGGTTTTGGACCAGATAATCTACAAATATTTGGATATTTCGATTACATTGGATTTATCATAGATTTGCCGTGAATAATTTCAAATTATGAATAAAGATAAAATAATCAGAAATATATTGTACAAACCCTGACCTCTATCTAAGTATATAAATTCTGTAATTCAGAATGAGATGATAATTATCATAAATTGAAAATTTAATGCCATGGTGAATATAATAATGTTTATTATTAATTAGAAGACGGATACTTACATATTAAAAAAAAACTTCGGCTGACGAAGGACCACGGTCCGAAAACTCCCGACAAATAAAAGTTCTAATAAACACCGTGAAGTATCCGTCTAGGGATGATAATTAAATGAAGAACTTTAGAGCCGAAAACAAATCATATATTTATTTTAACCTTCTCGAAATGTATCTACGCTCAACACGGTAGAAAATCATTAGATATGGGGGCTCCAGTCTTCATTTTAAGGAAAATATTGGAATTTGACCTTAACCTAGCTATTTTGAAACGTTTTAGAAAGGGGTTTATATCGAAGGTTCTGATAAGTTTTTAACCGCGCTAACATCTTTTTCTATTCACCAATTTTAATAATAGTGAGGCGGGAAAAAGATGGCGAGAAAAATGTAAAAAAAAAATACCAATGAAAAAAAAATGTATATTAGAAAAAAATACAGAGGGGCTCGGGTTAAATAAGGTAGCAGTTCAGGGTCGTGAAAATCAATCGATTACAGATAAGGCACGTTAGCGGCTGGTATTCACCCAAGTTTTTCCCTTAATTACCTAGGACCTGTTCAGTGATTTTACTCACCCAATAATGAAATAAATAAAAAAAAAAAAAAACGTTTTAGAGTTGTTTTATATATGGCAAATGCATCATATTTCCAGAATTACAATATAAATATATATATAATTAGAATTAAATTAATAGTTTTCTGTTTATGTGTCGGTTAACCCGTAGATATCTGCTCAAAAAAAGGAAATCAGTTTCGACAGATAATTTAGATATAAACTCAGTTAAAAAGAGATTGAATAGACAAATGGCCAGTTAACTTATTTAAATAAGCACAATATCTGATACACGAAACGTTCAGTTTGTTTGTTCTATGCAGATAAAACTTGGGCCCACTAATTAAAGTTCAATTTTGAAATAAAAGCTCAAATTCAACCGAAGTTTATCATAACGCATATCTGTCTTTGCGTGTGCATTTTAGTACGTACATAATTATATAATTTAGATACTACTAATAAGACCAGTTTGCGTAGTAAAACCTTCAGAATGGAAAGTGATTTAGAATTTGGTCATTCAATTAAAAGTATCCCCCGACTAATCAAAAGACGCACGCTCTTTGTGTCGAGCGCTAAATCTCCCCTTTAATTATTTTTACACACACGGTCGTTCGTGCCACATCACGTGTCGTGGGAATTTAATTAAAACCAATGGTTGGGCGTCTTCGATAATTGGCTTCGTCTAAATTCCTAATCTCATCTAATCGTTTGAATCTTACTCTTAATTATTACTTTATTTATAAATTGATTGTTTAATTCACTAATTATCAATTCAAAGACACGTCCTAAAGGTTTTATTACTCAAGTAGGTCTTTTTGAACCTCTTTTCATTTCACCCCAAACTTACCTAAGCAATAAATTAAATCAGACTGAAATAATAAATACGTAGTTAACGTGTAAGCTTTAATAATTTTATTTCATAAGTTAATTCCGCGCCAAGTAACTCATTTTCAGTCGAAGTTTTATCAACAAAATATGTATTTTTATTTTTATTCAGCTGCTCTCTTAAAAAATAATATATGAATTCAACCAGAAGCCGATGAAACCCTCCTTTGAAGTCTACTACTCTAATGTTCCATATAGCGCGCTTCTCTGTATGGGTAAAATTCCAATTTTTACGAGATCGAAGGGGTCCTACTTCATGTCCCCCTGTCTACGGAAAATTGGAAATTCCCTCTCTCCACAAACGACGACATTTTTTTGACGAACTCCAAGGCTGCTAGAGATATTCGCTCGACGGACTCCCGCTCCGAAAATATCTACCGTTAGGAGGCGTACGAATCGCGCTTTTTGAAACTAACCCATACAGAGAGGGGTAGACAAGACCCGGGAGTAATAGACTTCAAAGGAGGGTTTCATCGGCTTCTGATTCAACTTCAAACAGCTAATTTGATCAGAAACATCTCCAACGTTTTGACTTTTGTGTTCATATACACACCTTTATTTTTGTCTTATCTTTTCCCATGCCACTTAACGCGATGGAAGCTAACCTTACAGCTCTTTCGTGTGACTTACTCCCCATTTGTCTCTGATTTCATTGACTGAACGTTCGCGGACAGTGATATTCTATATATTTGTTCAAGGAGTTGTTTGGACACCAAATATACGTTCTGCAATTAGAAAATCAAGTTCCCCACTCGTTTGACTCTCAGACTATAGTCTGTTCAATGTTTTAGTGGCAAGAGAGTTTTAAAGGCAAGATAAGCAAAGCGCTTAGTAATATCGTTAAAACAAATTTTATTTTTCAATGCCTTCACTGCATTGCCTCAAAAATAACCAGACACGCTATACTGAGCCGGGTGAAATAGATAATTAGGGAGCTCCTGGAACTCTAGATGACCGAATATCTCTCTCTCTCTCTTACACTGCATAGTGTCATTTCTTTTTAGTTTTACCTTCGTCCTATTGTCTAGTTTTTTTTTTTTGTTTTTTTTTTCTATACCGAGCTCAAGCTGCTAAAACGCTTCGCGATCGTTTTTAATTAAGAAGTCTTCTTGGGCGAGGGATGAAGGGTGATGTCGACCTACTTCTACATCTTTTACAACCTAAGGCTCGGCCTAAGGTCTATTCTTTCTAGTAATAACGCCCCTTTTTTCGCTCATTTTACGGCGTAAGATAAATGCCGTAATATATATATATATAAAAATTTAAACTATTCTTTGGGGATTTTTTATTACCTTTTTTATGGGCAAGTGTCTTAAAGGAAAGGTGAAACATATACGTTTAAATTTTAATAAAAAAATATAGTAAATAAATTGCGGGCCCAACTGACATATTTATGATCAACCATTAAGCAATTTATCTATAATATATTGACTTTATCGTTCATCTATTGACTTACAGGCAATAAAGTGAAAGGCAAGGAGTTAAAGATACGCATAATGACGTCATTTCCCTACTTAATCTCTTACTTTATTGCGTGCTACCGAATTAATAGTCATTGCGCTAGGTGTCCATTGTTAATAGTAAGAGCTTCAGCCCAGCTTCGGGATGCCTTTGAGAGTTACATTTCTACTTCCGGTCGTCTGTTTTAGGGTTTTTGTTCATTATTTATCGTAACTGCATGCCGAAAGAATAGTCCAAGAAAATCTACGGTAATTTAATATCTAGTATTCCTGCCAATAATCAAAATCGGAAATAGATCTTTAAAACTAGAAAGTACCCTTTTAAATTGTCTTGTCAAATAAAGGCTTAATTATATCTATATGATACATGATTCGATTCAGGGCCAACCTCTGCAGATTTCGTAAATTTCTCTAAGAGCTAGCTAAGCTAATAAGGTTTGAATTTCTTCAGTCCAAAGAGTGAACTTTTAGTGATGTTTATCATATTCCATTTTTTCCCAGAGTAAATAGGCCATTTTAAAGAAAATGACACTATTATTTATAATAACAAACGAGCGAAATGGTCCAAGGAAGTTAAGTGGGTGGGAAATGGAGATTGAGAAAAAGAGTCAGAATTGCTTTTCTCGACGGTCCTCTTTAGATTTGTTTCCCCGAACAACTAACAACTAGCGTGTGGAATGGAACTAGAAACGCCTACCGACTCGATTGGATTTTAATTGATCCGATGTAGACGATATATATATTTGTTGGAATTGCCAATGGAAAGGCGACGTTCTCGTCCGGTTTTCGTGTCGATAGGGCCAAAACTAATTATCCTAGCAACTACGCAAACTATATATCTTTGCCTTCAAGTGATGCTGTTACCGGTTTTTCGTGAAAACCAATTGGATTTTGAGTAGTATTTTTTAAGGTGGGAGACTAGCTATTATGCCCGTCAAAGTGAATGGCTTTAAAAAAGATTACAAACGATGGATTTTAAATAGTATGAAAAAGCTAAGATATAATTAGATAAATGTTCGAACCAAATGGTGACAGCATCGCTTTAGTTCAATTATATTGAAAAAGCTTTCTCCTCCAGTTCTGTTTTACACGGTATTAGAGAACTCGAGGGAATTCGAGAAACAGAAAATGGCTAATGTTACGCCAAATATAACGTCGCGCTAAATTACGAGGTGTGTTCGTAAGTAACTCTAATTACTTACTTCTTTCCTTGCCAAAACATAGAACGTACAGTATCGCATTGAGAAGGGAGTTTAGGCTTGGTCATAAAAATCTAGAGAAACAGGAAAAGATCTTGCAAAACTGTCTCCTGCTCCGATCATAATTGTTCAAGTGGGGTTGTCACAGAATGATCTATTTTCTATATAAGTTTAACGTTTTGTATCAATCCGTCTCTATATTTTCGCATTACGACAACACGTCTTGAATAGAATGTTGTTTAGGCCAGATTCATCTCTTTTAACAGTGGAAGGAAATTTGTCATTTTTATTTTGCTCATATTAATTATATTAGGAAGAATTTAAATTAAACTAAAATTATAGTGTTGAGATTTTAATTAAACCTAAATTATATTGGGGAAATTTTACTTAAACCTAAATTATATTGGGGAGAATTTTAATTAAACCAAAATTATATTGGGTAGATTTTAATTAAGCATAAATTTCATTGGGTAGATTTTCATTAAACCTAAATTATATTGACTGTTTAGAGTTTTGTGATGTAATATTATCGTGGTAAATACGTACCTGTTTATTCTCTTAAAAATACATATTTTTAAATAATGTTTTATGATAATATCTTTCCCATTACACTTCATTTTTCTATCCCTGGAATCATTTGTTAATGGAACTATAAATTTAACATATAGAGAAACCGGTTCTCGAATGAATTATATTTATACTAACCTTTAAGCCAGGTTGCTCTATACTGCCGCGCCATCTAATATACTATTATAACGTGCATACCTGACTTCATACAAGGCTCATTATTTCCCTTTAAACCCGATAAAATCTAGTAATTAAGGTTAAAGCCAAATTAGTTTTATACGAAAGCGTCTAAAGCGGATGGATACGTTTAAACACTAACTTCCACATAGTTGCTAAGGTGATTTGATTATAGACTAAGCCATTTTACTCGGTTATTTTTTTGTTTTGTTTATGTCAGGGGCAAGCCATTCTCTTCCAATTTATTCTCCGAGCAACGCGAGATAATAGCATTGTTCTTGACAACGGTGTTAGATGTCAAACCTCGGTTTATTTACCGAACATATCCTACCGCGCGGCCTCCTTCTCAAGTTTATCCTCATTTTCCTTATTTCCCCCATAAATACGGGACATTATGAAACAAATTGACCGTGTATTTGGACCGCGAAATGACTGATGGAAAACTGGGGCTCGAGTGATGGGGAAAGTGTGAGAGAGAGGGGGTCGATCATCTAACCGAATTAATGACGCGATACTAATAGACGTTTTTGTCAATCTTATTTCACTGAAGAGCCAACCCTATCAGTCGAAAGTCCCACTACCCCACTCCTTAAAAGTGAAGTGAAGTGTGCCGATGTCCGATCGATAAGTAATAAGTACTATCATAAGGGAATAATTGTGCCATCAAGACCTTCTGGCCATACTGCGTTGACGATGTTGCTAGTACTATTAACAATGAACTATCTTAATAGATAAAGATAAATACCAAAACCTAGCGTTTATAAGCGTCCTCTAACGGCAAACAGTAGCAAAAATGGTAACTAATTATGGGTAGAGTATAGTCCTAGAGCGAAAGAAATCAGCTATTTCTTTGCCTTTCAAACTGATTTTGATTTTTAGTTTATGATCTATAGCCAAGTACGAGGCGGAATATTACTAAATGTTAACCTTCATAGGTGAGAAAGTAGTTTTCCAGTCTGATCTTTCATAAAGTGTATAAATTTGCAATCCAAATAAAGGTGTATTTAAAATTCAACCTATCATGATGATGAAAGTAGTTTTGCAAACTGTTAATAAATTTTGTAGTCTTCTGAGTAAAAGTCAACAAAGGTCACGGCAAAGGTTATACTAATCTACCCTCTTATAATTCATACATGGTATCATTGAAATGATCTCTTTCACCTCTGTTTCACTTCCCCTAATATAGGTTTTTTGTCATGGGATGGTGTAAGCTCTATTTTCGCTTAATTAACGTAATCGTTCTAGCGTACATTATACGATTTGGTTATCGCATTCTCTCAAAAAATCGTCTCCCCTCAGTAGCCACTCCATTTAAAGGGCATTTCATCAATTAATATTGGAACGAAGATTTATTGTGGAAAGCCTGGGATGTAACTAGTATCAAGATGATTACGTATCGAAGCTCCTAGAGGCTTCCACTCCATTCAATTTAATGGGGTGGATCGAGATTGTAACGGGATTGATTCTGAAACAAAAGCGATAATGAAAAAATTGGGCAACCGACTGTGGATAAGTTGTACACTTTTAGAAAAAAGAAAGGGGAAAATCCACGACGGTCGATTCGTTCCTTTTTACGAAATTGGTTCACGGATCTCTGCCGAATATTGTAGAAGTGGAGGATAGTTTAATTAATACTGTCCGTACTTATCTTACGAATACATTTCCACCCCGAATTTTACTCAATTCAACCGTTACGTGTGGAGTGTTTTTCAGGATTGTGAAAAAGACCTTATATAGGACGTGGTATTTGAATAGTAACGAAATTGGATTTTCGCTCGTGCAAATTTAAACTATAGCTCTAGTTCGGGACTTTTTCATAATTAGGCTAATTACTTTAAATCGTCCAGTGTCTTAATTTTAAAACATCTTTTTTTTATTGGGTTGGTGCTTTTTAAAATTAGGCTAATTAATCCAAATCAGAAAGTGGCTTAATTTTAAAAGTTAAATTGAGGTATTTTCTGATTTTTAATTAATAGAGACATAATGAAGACCTATCGCTTTCTAATAATTATCAACAAATTTCGAAACCAAAATATTAAGATGTAACTTTCATTTGAATTAGATAATTAACTTAATATTGAGACAAACCTAATTATCCCTTTTAAATAATTAATTTGTAATTCAACTTGCAATATTCGGAAGTTTTTATAAGAACATGATATTTCTTAACGGAAAATGTATTTTAATATCTCGAAACAAGGAACACTGGCGAATACGATAAAATATAAATGGATGTGAAAAATTGCTTGGCATAAAGAGGACGTAGGAAAAACGGGGTTCGAATTAAGGTATACCTCATTTGATTTTGTCAACCCTAGAACGAATGAACGACTCTCTTTTGGCCCCATTTGCAATTTAGAAGTGAGTAATGAAATTTCTCTTCGCACCAACGACCCGCGCGTAGTCTTTATCAATAAAATGTTAGCTACTTTCATTGTTTCAAATTTTATTCGATTTTTTTTACGGATTGAACATGAGGATTATTGAAACACTTAAGCTACGTTCACACTAGCCTATCCAAATCGATTTGAAACGGTAAAATCAAACCAATATTTAAATCGCCCGGATTCTTTTTAAGCCCCATCTCTTCTCGTTCTGTCATTTTCATAAACTTATCGTTAGGTGTTGAAACCAAAAATAAATAAATGAAAAAAAAAAAAAAAAATAATAATAATGAGTTTAGTGCTGGTCTGGCCGTAATGTGAATGCATTTTACGTGGGAAAAATAGTCAAATTTCCTCAAACACCATGTAGGATAGCTGATTTCTTTTCATCATCACTTTTTGAGGGAGGCTTCCACGGATTTTTCATAAACTTCAAATACAAAATCACTTCCTATTTCGGCCATAGGTATTCGAAAAAAAAAAAAAAAAAAAAAAAAATGACAGCCTCACTTGTCTCGCAGTGACATTCGTTGAAAGAACGTAAACAAAACTTTATCGGATGCCCTTTTGGCAATTTGCCACTGTCTATATTATAAAATTTCCCATTGATTAGCATACTTAATTTATTCCATATCAGCCCTTCCTTTTGAATACCTATGTATCCTTTTGTTTCCTTTCGGCATATTTTGGACAGATGTCAAAGCCCTTCTCTTTAATAAACATAGAAAAGTTTACGAATTTTTGTTTTTTAACTTTTATCTTTGTAGAACTGTACCACAATGTCGTTAAAGGGAGAAAGTAACCTAATAACAAGTGATTTTTTTATCGATTACTTATCGTTTAAATAGGCCTAATCCACCAGTACAAAAATTACAAACAAATATTAAAATATAAATCAATTTAAAACTTACCTTGAAAATTGGCTTAGCTGGATTTATGGAGATCTTGAATTTCTCCGCATTGATGGGTCAGCGACTAATCGAATGTTATTGGAAGTCTCGTGGAGATCTCGCCTTAACAACGGACCTTAGCTCATTGGTCGCTGACACATCAATGAGAAATAAATTCAGCATCTCGATGAATCCAGCTAAGCCTATTTTCCATGTAAGTTTTTTAGTTTAATATTTTTCTGTAAATGTTTTTACTGACGATAAGGAATCGATTAAAAATGATTTGTTAGGTTTCATTCTTCCTTTAAGAAGAGTTCAGAAATCCTCAGTATTGGCAAACTAATTTAGGGTTAGAGTATGTATTGTTTGACTATGCTGCATGGTCAGAAAATAGGAAGCCATTTATGACAAGGTCAGTAATGTCCATTCACCATATTTGAAGCAAATAAGCGCAATGGAGGTAAGAAAAACGTATTATCATTAAAGCTCTGCCTACATTGCTTCAAATAAATTGAATGTAGTCTAAAAAAATATATAAGAATCGTGTAGAAAGTCGAACTTCGATGCCAAACCATTTGGATGAGGACAGTTGATGAAAAATATATATGTATCATCTTTCGTATTTACTAAAACCCAAGGCATTTGTCCATTATATTTAACGTAAACCTTCTACCGTGGATCGTAGCCTAAATCTTCAGTAAATTATTCTGTTGAAATACGACTGTTGGTAACCTAGCAGATGGTAGTTTCTTTCTCGGTATATAATTTTATTTTTTGTTCGTCAAGTACGACCTTGGTCTTTCGCGATGGGAAAAGGGGTCCTCTTCAATTCATTTGGAAGAAAACAATTGGAAATCCGTACGAATAGCTAGAAATAAGAAGTTTTTTTTTATATTTTTTTACTCGACAACATTGTATTGCGTCTTTTTATCGATTTTTTTTTTTTTTTTTTTCTTCTTAATCTCGAAATAAACCAAATTTCAATTGGAAACCATATTTCTATGCGATTTTGAGGTTCCTTTCCAAGGTTGTAACGATTCCGAATTTTTTAAATGTCGGTTTGATTTTCGTTTTACCTTTTAAAATCGATTGGGATACGCTAGTGTGAACGTAGCTTTAGGAGTAATTAATAAGTTATCTTAAATGTCGGTTTGATTTTCGTTTTACCTTTTAAAATCGATTGGGATACGCTAGTGTGAACGTAGCTTTAGGAGTAATTAATAAGTTATCTTAAATGTCGGTTTGATTTTCGTTTTACCTTTTAAAATCGATTGGGATACGCTAGTGTGAACGTAGCTTTAGGAGTAATTAATAAGTTATCTTGTAAGATATCAAAGTTCATGTTATATAACCAACATTATTATATAATTAGTTGCCTCTTTTGATGGTTTAGGAGACGTTTTTAATATAAATGTTAAACAAGATATGCCTCGGGTGCTATGTTAATACCTTTCCTCGCTTGATCCGACTTATAGAGGTACCTATTTATAATTAAGAAAAGTTTTTATTTCGTTATAAAATTCATATTGGCCCTCATATTCGCTATATATATGGTAAATAATCTCAGGTACTACATCAAAGTTTATAGCCGTGTACTGATATTGCGCTCTGTAAACAGATATGGCCCGACAACCGAAAATATGTTAATACTTATATTAGATAAGATGTAGGGAAAAATAGGAAGAAAATTTGGAGCTACTCCGATTGCTCCAAGAGAGCTCCGAAATCCATTGACGCAATGTATTTTGGATTGCTATGGGAGCAGTCGGAGCAGCCCAATGAAAACGACATTAACTTTACCTATTATTCTAGGACACTACAAAATAAACTTATCCCTTTTTACCATAATATAATGAACCTTGACCTTATCAAAGACATAACCACCATAATACGACCTAAAATGGATCTATAGAGGATCTTTTAACTTCAAATTTGCTCGCAATCTGCCTCTATAAGACGTATAAGATTACCGTCTATTGGTTTCGGCACGATTCATCCTCTTCTAATGACGGCTAAAATTTGGATGGAGGGTTTTAGCTTCTGGCCAAATTTGGGAACCCAGCGAAGCCGCGAGAATGCGTCGCTTACAATGTGGAGAAGAGTATAGGGTGTGAGAGAGAACCAAGGCTTAGCTACTTCTCCTCTCGCGTTTTAGGTTGAACCTATTTGTATACGCGTCGAAAGATCGATTCTCAAAGGGATAAAGCCTGCAAGAACTCGTAAACTCGGCGGTAGGGGGCCGAGGAATCTCTGGTTGGGTGTCGGCAAACCCGCGCTCCAATGTCTCGGGTTTCTTATTAGAAATTCCGTTCACTGGTCTCACGCGTAGAGCTAATATAGGGCGAGGCGTAGGGGACGCGTAACCGCCATGACGTCATATATAGCGTTTAATAGCGATACATATATAGACATTGTTGGCTTTGGATCGGAAAACATACGTATTAATTCATTTCAAAATAGGACTACATTATTCACAAAGTAAACATCGTCTGATAGGACTTTATCCTAATGTATTTTCCCAATACAACACATTGCAGACGAATTTTGTTTAATTTAAAGGGTCCAGGAAACATGTTTTCAAATCGTGTTAGGCCAAGTAATTGAATAAAATTTCCAAATATGTTAATTTGAAATACCAATATTTAACCATTAAAATCAATAAAAACAAGTCATAAACTATTTAGATCTCAAAGCAATTCAATGGGAAATCGCCATTAAAAACGAGTTTAAAGCCAGTTAAAGGTTTGCCTGCGCCGTTAGAGTGTTACCATTGCAACGCTCGCGCCAAAATTGCGCGCGCGCTCCCAGTCTTCTTTACTAAACGGAAATAGTCCCAAATTAGGCTTAACGTAAAATTAATCAGAAAGAGCTTTTCCGAGGGTAAAAATGAAACATTTTAACGGTAATAGCTAGACTAATATTTTTCGCTTCGCGGTAAGTTATAGTTAGTGTTTATTTCTAATTAAATATCTAGGAATTAACTGGTTTGTCATGATAACTCTTTAAACTCGCGTAATTATAACTCTGTTCCGTAATTGTATTTTGAATTGCTTTTCAAAAAGACAAAAAATATTTGGAAATATTTTGGACAACAAATATATGTCCATTTATGAGCAAAATTGATGTTTTTTCCAGCCTAAATTAAGTTTAACTCGAAATTCTTGAACCCTCGTTTCCTGCATGGTCCCTTTAAGCCATCAATTCGGTAATTGTTTGTTTTCAAAACTGCTTTGAACAACACTATACTGTATATCTGATCTTGAAAACATTTCTGAGTCTCTCTCTTACGGGTACGTGGTCGTGTACGGAGCCTATGTTAGTTAAAATAAACCGAGTAGTGGTAAAATTTTAATCAAAGCTGGGTGGACATCCATCCTTTCTTCTGTTTTTAGAGAAAATTTAAAAACAAGCTATAAAGTTATTCCGAGAGTGTTCTGTGTTTACGCGAGGCAAAATTATTTTGGCTTTAGATTGGGTAAAGTTACGGTGGGCTAAATTTCCCTGCGGAATAGAAAGAGGATGGTTCGAGAGGGGGAGAGAATTCTATCCTCTATATCGGACGCCCTCGAGAAAAAATCTTGGGATCTACCGAGCTCCTAGAATGAGAAATGAAATAAAAATTTCCAAAACGAAGCTTTTTCGCACCGCTTTTTCTTGACTTAGGAAGCTTCAAGGACAAGTCTTGCTTTTCAGGTTTTTTCTTTGCTTACTATATAATATATGATGATAAACTTAGGAGTAGTAAAATCGTACCACGACTCATTAGTTAAAAGGAGCAAAGAGGAAATGGAGTGTAATATGCGATAACTTAATTTTTAGCTTTCATAGACCCCTAAAAATAATTTAGTTCAAAAATAGTTATCTAACAGAGTTTAATTGCGCAAAATATGGTATTTAAATAAGAACTTTTAAATTTCCTGCTCACAGATCAACTACAATTTTAAATCCTGCTCTGAGAAATATGCTCGCAAAACAATCAATTAAAAAGCTATATACCGCATCATTATACAAGCCGTCATAAGGTGGCACCACTCTTCCCATACTATCTTACCGATTTATCAACAAAATTGGGTTTTATTTTTGATACAGGATATAAATATATATATTACAAGCCGAATTTGATTTACGTACTAAGTTATGAAACTTTTTACACATTATTTGCAAGGAAAAAGTGTCAAAAAGTGTACGACCTCTTTTCAATATACATATTTCAATGTAATTATTGCAAGTATATACTATCCTTACGCAAAGTAATGAGGTTTTTAATACACCTAGATAGACCTGTGAAGTACTTCTTCTTTAAATATTTGGCTCGGGGTGAATCAATGAACCGCGAGATGCCGAAAAATGAAGTAAGTGTTAGAGATTTCTTCTAGCGATTAGGACGGGAGGGGGTGAAATTCTTTCCCATCCCTTATCTTCGAGGCTCTGATTTTTTTATCTCTTTTTTTCGAAAAATCTCTCATCTCTCGCGCCGGATTAAATCTGCTCTCGTGAAATTATTTTAGCTAACACTCGGGGATTTGGCCGTTGGCGTTAAGATGGAAAAATAATAAAAATCGATTTTACTAAAAATATTCTCACGTATAAAATATATCAGACTATGTTGGATGTGAATTCTTAAATTCTGTATACATTTGAAAAGTTTCCATATTAGCTTAAGCACGAGGGAATTGTACTCTCCTGGCTAAAGGAATATTGCCCAATATTTACGTAATGTTGGCTTTTCCCTGAGCACCGATGTACGGGAATGAAACACTTCTACAGGCGTACTCTACAAGAAAGAATGAAGCCCTACAAGAAATGATTTTAATTGATTCTTTTAAAATAGGCCTAATATACTAGTCTTAACGAGGATCCATGGCGCGTTTGAGATCTGGTGAACAGCCTTGAACCAATCACGTCAAAACCGCCCTTTATTCCAACTGTGGGTTGGCCGGAGGCTGTACATAGATCTACGTTTTTTTTGGATTAATTAAGTATTAATTATATGATTTTAAAAATAAAACGATAAGGAATCAATTACTTGATGTTAAGCTTCATTCTCCATTGAAGCTACCTTAAAACCATATACACGTATTTAGTTAAATTTCTTGGAGTTTTAATTATAAAGATAGTCACAAAAATGCAAATGAATTTGAAATTTAAAATAAAAATGAGTAAGTGAGACAATCAAATGAGTTCAAACTCAGAATAAAGTTGAATTTAAATCTCAAAACTATTTTAAATGATAAAACATTTCAATATTCCGAGCTTTCGATATTCTAGCTTGCTCGTGAACGAGCCTTTGTGGTTCCAGCGGATTAGTTAGGAGAGTTAGATAGCTAGCCTCATTATAATTTTATCACTTTTTTTATTCAACTTAAAGAAAGTTTAAAAGGCGTTGTTCGCAACATGTTCCCTAATTAATGTGCTTCGTTTGTTCTGTACACGATAGGAGTCATTAATTTTAACCGTGAAATGTTGCATTTTTTTGGGGGCTTAAAGCACGCGTAAATAGACGCGTGTCAAGGCATTTTAAATAAATCACTAGCTAGCTCTAGAAAGTTCCTAAGGCTTAATTTAATCCCGTTTTATATAAATTTAAAGTTACGACGTTGAAATAAAATAAATAATTAATTAAACTTTTCATTCGCACTTTAAAAGGAAACTTGAAAGGAAAATTGATTTGAATTTAATTCTACAATAAACGTTTTATACTTATTGTTAATTTGACTAAAAATAATTGCCACAAAATTCGTCATTTCATATTACCCTGAATTTTCAAGGTTTTCCCTGACTATATTGCCTCTTTTGTCCAACACTTCAACTCATTGATAAAATTTACAGACTTTTCCCTGACCTTTTGCCAGACTTTTTAAATTCCTCTGACCTTTCGGCCCAATATTTATTTTCCCTGATTTTTCCAGTTTTCCATGACCTTTGGCAACCTTATTCGAGATTTAGCCTTTAGGCTTTCGTACAGTTTCTCGAGAGTCTTTTTAAGATCTAAAGAAGCTAGCTTAAGCTTATTCGAAAGCCTGAGAAAGCCGAGGCTGCAGTTGGGGGTCCCGAAGTATCGTAGCTGATTTAGGCTATTTTTGGTTCATAAATCCCTGGACGAAAATCAAAAGAAACTCCCGCTCTACTTAGGTGTTTTTCTCCGTGATTCAGTCTTAGTATAGCGCGATACTAGTCAAGCCAACGTAAAACATTATTAGGGGGTGTAGGGTGTTAAGTATTTTTGCTCAGCAAGCCTTTGTCTCGAGAGAGACAAAGTAATTTCCCATCGATTATTTGTTTCTTTCTTTCCTCTTTCGACCCCTTCTCCATTCTTTATATACCTCTACGCTTTTGGGGAGTGCTTGCTCGACCAAAGACTAGCCACGCGCGCCACTTAAGTCTCTTTCACAAGCGAGCTAGAATGTCTAGAGCTCTGAATTCTGAAACCAAAGATCATTTAAGAAAGAAGGAACAGAAGCGAGCCAGAAAAGAATGATTTGATTCGCTTGGGTTATACGCAGTATGGTTTATGTCTCGTTTTGTTGTCAAAGTCAAATCTTCTAATCGTCTGCTGATAGGTCGTGTTTAAGAAAGGTTTTAAGAGATGGCTTGTGTTTTAAACAATAAAAGCTAAAGACTTCATAAATATTATAGTCACAGGGACCCTAAATACTTCAGGATTGTTAATAAAGCTTTTAAAATTGTATATATTTAAAAAACTATGAACTTGCAAGTGCAAAAGTGGTTAATTTTAGCTAAGCCTTGGCCATTTTATCAGAAAACGTCGCGTGTTCAGAGACACTAAATCGCTAGCCTGCTAAACTGCGTAGTAGTGAAAGTGCCACTTTTGAACCTTCCGACTTAAAGGATCCTTGATGAAACCTCTTTTGCCCGCGAGAAAATCAAACAAGTTTTGATCCGTACTTACGACGGGATTCAGCTTCATCTTTTGACAAAAAGGCAACTTTCCAACAGTCGCGCGATAATTGATTTTAAAAATCAGTTTCTATGCCATGCGCTCTTAGCTTCGGGTTTTTTAATTTTTCTCGATCGCTTGTGAACACGCCTTTACTACGCGCTGTGTTCCAATTAATGAAGGAAAAAAAAGAGGCAAACGAAAATAACTAGATACACTCTTGTAAGTTCGAGTTTTCAACACGAATATAGAGACGTTTCCTTCAATATCTCTTAAGCGAACCTACATCTTTGTAAGTGTTGCAAATGTGTACTGCATATAGCTCTGCCTGTTGTAAAAAAACATGGTGTAGAACTGCTACACCAATTTACGGAAATAAATAGGCATTATAATGTCGCGAAAATAATTGTAAAATGCCTTAATTAGGTCATAGGCTGTACATATTTGATCAAATATAGGTCAGTTTGGAGTAACGTAATCTCAATTTGTTTCACGTGATTCGAAAAGAATTTACCTAAAATAACTCAAGATTAGACTTCGTTCAACAACGCGTACCGGAATATATTTTCTATCAATGTGATGTTTTCGATACGTATCGCTGAACGCATGCGTAATCCTAATGGTATACAATTATTACGATTAATAAGACGTTGACGTTTCGAATCGTAGCCGTTTTTCAATTCGTTATATACTTTAATCAAAATGTAAATCTCAACAATCAAAATCTTGGTTGAATTCGAAAAGTTTTTCGACTGAATACGAAAACAATTAGTTTAAACGCAAACTTTCATTCAACTTTAAATTTTCACCAAACTTTTATCTTATGGTTTAAAATAGTTTTGAGATTTCCATACATATTTTAAAATTTTCACAAATTTCTTTCTTTTCAGATTCATAAGAAATTGACATTAAAGTTTCGGGATCTAAAATATCTTCATACAGAGCGCGCGCTACTGGTAAGTACCACGTCTCTACTCGTTTGAATATCATTTGTTGGGTAATTGGGGGAACATGGTTAAGTAGAGCGGAATATATTTGGGGCCGAGATTTTCTGCTATTATTTCTGCGAATGAGAAACGCGACGCGTGATATTAGAACCCTGACGACTGTCGTCTAACTATTGACAAAGAAACTGGCCCAAAGCCTTTTCGGCCCCTATGGATATCGGGCGACGAATAATTCTCCATCTTTCTGTCTTAAGTCTCGCTCTCGATCTCTCCGCATCATGGATGGGGGAAATTTACGAGCGGTAGGCCAGTCGTACACCACTTTGGATTTTTATAGGGAGCCCTATATATACTCCTGTTTAATAGTCCACCATATCTTTCAATCAGATTTTACTTTGGTCCAAAAATACCTATTTTGTTTACTGGAATTTAGATGAAGCCACAATCTCCGTTTGTGTCAACCAGCTTCTAGGTCGACCAGCATATACTTATTTAAATATGGTTTTTCGCAATCCAACTCTTTTTTTACTAAATATCATATTTTAGAGTCTAAGAAATCTTAAATGAAGTTATCACTTATTAGACTGCCTTTCCTTCAGGCAAAAAGGAAATGACTCATTTGAAATGCTTTTTTGCTTAACAAGGATTCATTTATATTTACATATCTCTCCGTTAGTCAATCTTACGCCTCTTCAGCCTATATTTTGAAACCTTTACTGTAGGAATAAGCGCGTTTCTCATCTGATTGACCGGGGGGCTGTTTATAACGACGTGATTTCAAACTATCCATGGTTCAGTTTCTTTAACTTGGATTTTTTTTTTTTTTTTTTTTGTTATTATTAGGCAGGCGCGTAGAAATTTTTTCGATCAGTTCAGATTTGGTTCTCTTCAGAGATTTAAGGGGTACATTTCAGCTCTGTTCCTCCCGTTCCTACGCCACTGTTTTTGGGATACGCGTTCTCATTATAAGGAAAACCATACTGGATGTGTTACTGGCCTTAAAGTAAGCGTGAGAATGAATTTAGCGCAAACAGGCCAACTAGGCATAAAATAAAGAAGTAGGAGAAGCGGACAGAAGGCTGAGTGTATGTGGAAAGAAGCTGATGATATAAGACGTATTATACAATATATAAATCTTGGATATTTCCCTCGGATGGCAAGCGCTCTTGTCCTATAGGACGCCAGCGCGCGACATACGGAGAAAGAAAGATCATTATCGGAACTTGCGCCCAAGCGTTTTTACTTTTTCCTACTTCGTCAGCGGAGCTATACGTTACGTTCGTTTCTCTTTAGCAAATGAAATGAAAGCTAGGAGAATACCGATAGTAAGATATCTCTCTTTACCTTAGCTCTATTGTCTCGCTGTTTTGAACAATTATTCGCGAAGTTCTACGAAGGAGAGAACGCGCCTGGAAGCCTTCTTTCGTGTATTCCCTCCCCTCCCTCCTTTTTCCGTTCTCTTTTTGACCCTGTACCCGGCATTCTTCGCGTTCACAACATCGATTTGGCCGGCCGACGTCGCTTATATATCTCTCTTAAATTAACGTTGGCTCTCACTTTGCTATAAAAAGGGATCGATGCTGTTGATTATATCTACAACCCTCTTATTTCGCTTTGTTACGTATACACGTACGCGCAGTGTTGTGAGGGTTATATAAATACAATAGAAAATACGGTTTTCCAACTATAGTTTAGAAACCTTCTAAGGTTGTAAGTTCGAGAGTATAAAATAGTATCTGTTCTAGCTTTTCGTTATATTAATGATTAGTTTTATCTGTAATTTACAATAGGCACGTTTACACTAGAGACTTTTGAAGCCGTTTAGGAATGGTGGAATTGTAAATATCTCTTAAATATACGGTTAAATATATTAATAGATAAAGACGAATAAGGAAACATGGCGTTCATAAGCGTCCTGTATTGGTAAAAGTGACAAAAGTAACTAACCAAACCTCGTGAGTGAGTGCTGTGCTATGGATAAGGAATAGGCAGACACGCACCTTGTTTTGTTCACTAGGAGGATATAGGGGTGAAGGAGAGTGGACTGCCTGTTTTCGCATTGAAGCGTGCATACCGCTTTCCGGCCGCTGGCTACTAGCTTTCCCCCCCTTTTCAGCTCGATCTGGGTGTACATTTACGCTCAACTAGTTTGGCGCAGGTTGTCAACTCGTCGTCTGTTGGTAAGAGTTGAGAATTCGTGATCATGTGATGCGAGTAGCCATGGCTACTAGTTGGCCGTGACTGTCTCTCCATTCCCGAAACTTGAGATCTTAGAACAGGCAGTCGAACTCTCTTTCATCCATATATCCTCCTAATTGTTATAGTTACAACTTTTTCCAATTGCCAATTTTTGAAGCTAGAACGCCAGGTTTTGTTAATAGTGCTAGATTCATTCAAGAACTCACGTAATTAATTCAGCATTAACCTTTGGTACCCAACCACACATACTTTGTAGCCAAAATTCGTCCATTACTCGCTTTCACATATTTTTAAAAACACACTAGGACCCACTCTTGTGTTTATTTCTCTCCCGATCCCTAATTTCTAGGTCTTTATTTCGCCAATAGTTATGGAATTTACTATTTTTAGTTACACTAATCCTTATCAAGTATGCGAGGATGTGTTTAGAATTTTTTGCACCATGTTCTTGTAGTTCAATCATTTCTGGCAAGCTTTCCTAAAATGTGCAATTGGTTTTGGTTCGAACTTTCCGTTCTACAATCTCGACCCCTTCTATTAATTTTCTATCGAATTCGATCATCTTCGATTATAAATTACGTACCCGCCACCAAAACCGACGGCCAAAACGGTTCGTTCGATTTATATTCTCAAGACCATTGTGAAATTTCAATATGTCTGGAAATGAGGCTTCCCACTACCTCTATACGAGACCAAAATCAAAGAGATAGAAGTTAGCCAATTTTAGGTACGTACTGCGAACTAACATCTAAAACTTATTCTATAGTTCTATAGATTGGGGTTTGGTCATAGTTCCTCCTGCTTCAGATGACTTATTCCCATGTCGCTTAATAGTAATTATTGGGTATACTGACAGAGATTGCGGGCGAATTTGCTTCAGTTGTTTTAATGATGTCTATAATGATCAACTTCCTACGTGTCTCAGAAATACGCGAACTACATTTCCTCAGCGCGAATTGACGTAAATGCGAGTACTCTAACGCCATAATTTGGTACTAAACAAAATTAGAAAGAACCAACAGTAGTAAATGTGTTATCCCATCAAATCTGATTCTCCTAATTGGAAATTGAGAAAGTTTACTAAGAACTTGAAGATATACACGATTATAGAACTAATATTATCGCTTGATTGGATTTATGTAGGATATTTCATTACTACGTGATGAATTTCTGGCAATACCCATGTTCAAATTGTTTGAAGTGAGGGTGAAGAAGATAATGAAGTGATTTTGCATTGATTTTGATTCTAAAAGTGACTTAAAGGGAAACTTGGGGCTTAAAATTGAACAGCTTTTGAATTTTATTTTATCACAATGCCAATAAAACGTATTCGATAATTTTTCGGAATTTTTAGACACGTTTTTGGTGTTCAAATTAGTTTCTTTAGTTTGGTAAAATTTGAATAAAAGTAAATATAAATTCCGGCCAATCATATTATTTCTGCCTTCAACAGCGTTTGATGCCTAAGACCTTGAGCGACAAACGCCAACCTATTCTCTTAATGTTATAGGACATTATAAGCGCTGTTGAAGGGTGAAATAATATGATTGGTCCGATTTTATATTTACTTTATATGCTTTAGAAATTAACTTATACCCGAAAAAACGTGTGTAAAATTCTCGAATACTTTTTGGCATGGTGATTCCGAAAATAAATTAAAAATCTGTTCCATTTTTAGCTCCATGTTTCATTTTAAGAGTGAGAAAATTTTTTTGTAAAGGCGACTTAAAATGAGAGAACCCGCTCTATTTTCTTCAGTTTAAAGTACTATTATGTCGTAGACGTCACGTAATTTTTCTTTCACGTTAGCGTAAGGTTTGCGGAGTTATCTGAGATGCCCCCTTCTCCGAAGTAGATAAACGATGCTAAAAATATTTTCAGAGTTGTTTCACCTGGAAAAATCCCCCAGGCCATTTTACCACCCATCTTTTTTCATCTCTCTCTGAGTTTTGTTCCACTTTTCTAACTCGTCTGACGTAAAGTTGCCTTCACAAACGTCACGCGATGGTTACCATGGTTTTCAAAGGTTCACTTTATAAAAAAAATCTAATTTCTCACCCTGGTATAGGCAGAATATTCGATGAAATTTGAACTCTAAAATTAAGTGCATTAAACTATATCATTGAAACTTGAACTTTAAGAAAAATATTCTTTGGAACGAATTCATTGTTATATCTAAGGCCTGATGCTAGTTTTCTATTTAATTTTTGTGAATGCACCTTAAGCCTTGGCAGGTGTTGGACTAAAGGGAAAGTACGTGCACAACCACTTCCTCTCCCCTTCAACCTAAAGATATCGGAGCAATTTAAACTTTTTCCACCCTCTTTTCTTTAGTTCTAGTCTACCTGTATGCTCTTTTTCTTTACGACCACCTTGGAACGAACGAGCGAACGCCGAAAAAAGTTATATTTTTTTTCTTTTTCGGATCGGCGAGCTATGATTTTTTATTTTCTTTTTCTTTTTATATCTTTCGAAGCGCGGGTAGAGAAGGATGGAAAAGAAAAACGTTAAAAAATGATGTTTTTACGAACTATCTCTCCGAGTTCCGATACCAATTTATACGTATGAGGCGGGAAAATAAAATGTGATCGAAAAATACATTTCTACTCTATTTTTCTCCAATTTTTACTCAGGTTCTTCCAATTTAAGTGTATTGGCAAAAGTTACGTAATGACCGGTTTCTTGTAGAGAACGTTTTACAACTTTACACACAAAATGTGACGTAGAATTTAAACAAAAAAACTATGAAATGTTTTTACGTTGTACCAGAAGTTTATGATACTTTACTTCTAGATAAAAGTGTTAAAAACTATTCTAAACTTTCATACACCCTTGGTAGGAACTATATTCTAGTACAGAGTGAAGAAAAACGCGGGAAAATTAGTACTCAGTTAAATTTAAAAATATTTGATTTCTTAGTTATGATTATTATGTTTTTTGTACGAGTAGGATTTGAATTAAATATTTTTTTTTTTTTTTTTTTTTGTTAAACACGTAAAAAATAGAAAGGTATAATTATGCAGCAAGTTTTAAATAAAATAGAGACGATATTTAGTTTTACAAAATATTTAAAAATAACAACATCTTTGCCAGCAGGTTTATTACGTCAATATTGTTTCGCAAGATTTTTGAATGTAGCAATGGTTATTTAAGTCGACGAACTAATTATACTGAAAGGTTTATCACCTTTGCCCAAATTACAGTTTCGTCATTGATTTTGAAACTTACTTGGATTATAAATTTGAACTTTGAAGGGATTTAATTACGAAAACAACGCAGAGATATTCATAAATTTAAAAGATAACTAAATTATTGTAGGATTGAGGTTATTTTAATACAAAGACCGCATTAGGTATATCATATTCTGGCACCTTCGTTGCTGGAAACTTATAGCGTCATATAATTAAATTTCTAGATAAATAAAATGTGATATCACACTAATTTAGGTAATTAAATATATCCAGTCACAACCTCGAAAGGAAATTAAATTCCCATCGGAAAACCGATTTTTATATGGAAGTTTAGATTGTTATTGAAGTTAGTATACCTGCGAAGAAAGGCATAATATTAAGATAAGGAAGAAATCTTTAATTGGCCGTGAATGATAAAGGATTTGGTTTGCGCGCATTTTCGATTCAATTTTACCTTCATCTCTCTCTCTCTTTAATACCTTTTTTCGCGGCTTAAAATTGCTTCAAGCGAATTGCGTAAAGCCGCGAAGCTCGTCCATGGCCGTAGAAATTAAGACAAGATGATTTTATACGCTATAGAATAAATATCAAGAAAATATATGTCGAATCGCAACCTCTGAAACCTCGATTTTCCAACTAAATATAATCGTTAAGATAATGAAATACGAGGCTATTTTCAAGCTTTCAACAAACTTCGTACAATCGGACTGTGGCGAGAAGCGCTTCCGTAATTACATCAACCCCTGATGTTAAATTCTAATTAGTCCTAAATTCTTGGCTTTCTCTGGAGGGCGAAATGAGAAAGATACGAAACCGTTCGTTGATTTCGAAACAAAGCGATGAAAGGCATCCTTAGAGATAGAGATGAACTAAAACGTTGTTACTCGTGTTTCTTTTCCTACAACGTTTGACTTTATTGTCTCGAATTTAGTGGACGAACTCTATGGTTAGAGAGAAAATTAGTTTGCCACGGAAGCTCGAAGAAGGCTCTCTTAAAAGAAAGCCAAGGCTATACCGTTTTCGCGTGCCCATTGCTTCGTAAATAATCTCATTGCGCGCGAGATTCCCTGATGTTCGTGGCTTTTCAAACTTCGTACGGTCATTGAAACCCGAAACCGTTGCGGAAGGCTATAAACCCTTCAATTTTCCATTCATTATACTCTCAGGTGACGTAAGTTCGAGGAAAATTTCAAAAGTCCGCTCGTCCAAAATCTCTATTCCTCTTGAGTAGCTCCCGCGTTTATGATTCTTAGGCTCCAGAAGCTTCTATGGCTGATGAAAGGGCGTAGGGATTAGTCCCATAACCACCCGTCCTTACCCTCGGATTAAATCCGGCCAAGCGTGGGGCTCGCGACGGGTTGGACCTCCTTTCAAATCAGACTAATCTTTACGCCAAGCCACCCCGTTTTTAATATTATAGGATCATTTCAGTATTGGTTTTCAATCCACGAATTATAAGTGATTTTTGGCTATATATCTATAAACGTTATTTATATAACGTGACCCAATACAATTCTGTCTTAGCAACTCTAATCTTAAGTCTCAAATCAAACCTTGGATTCAAAAGTATAAGAATGAAGTATTAGTATAACTCTTTTTCCTACGCCATTCTCTCCATTGCATCGAGTCTCGAGATCAGCCAGTATATGTCTATTCCACTATGAGTTTTGAAAACATTATTACATAAATCTTGACTTCTCCTTTCATCTCTTTACACAAAATTTATTGACCACGATGAATAACTTAATTTTTTAAATAAATTAATTAATGAGACATCTACTTTATGGTTGAGAAAAACAAGTTTATTAAATAAATATTTTCGAAAAGCTTTTCGGACAATAAACTGCTCCATTTATAAAACCTCTCACAAGAAAGTGAAAGCTTATTATATATAGTTTGCCCAGTTCTCTGATATTTTCTGGTTATATATAATGGTTTGGTCATCATGGGTCTAGCGCCCCCCTTTCGTGATTAGCACGAACTGTGAAAGTTGTTAATATACCTAATTTTTCTTTGTGATGTTTAACATTATATTTCGGGCTATAGCATCGAATATAAGACGTAAGCACGTCCAGCTGGTGCTATAATAACCTCTTTGAAATATCCCACGCAATAGCCTCTAGCCCGCTTGACTCCCATCGCGTGAACCATATATAAAAGGTCAAGCTCGTATTTGACCAATCGTTAAAAGTAACGTTTGAACTCTAGTATTTGATGACTACTCCCCCAATGACCCTTAGAATCTGTCCGTGTAAAGAGAGGATGAAAAAAATATATATATTTTTTCTAAGCTGGCGTTCTAGATCTGCTTTTCGAGAAGTTAACTTTAAGCTAGCTCTAATGCCACTGCTAAGCAATACGCTTACTATCCTAGTTAACTTATGTCAGGTTTTGAAAGGGTACCATCTTTCAAACGGTGAAGCCTAATAGCCCTGGTCGATTTCCAAAACCGGAAGTCTAGAGAACCTCGCGAAAATTTTGGCGGGGAAAACTTTTTGTCACGTGATCGTCCGCCATCTTTTGTAGTGTGAAAATAGCTACAGACTAACCAACGCCTCCTATACTTTATCATATAGGAAGCGTTGGACTAACAACTTGAATTTGGTTTGTGGGAAAAAAAATTAGAAATAGTCTGGCAACCTGTTACTACAAAAAGATGGCGGCGCGGCTATGAGACAAGGGCCCATTTCCACCAAATCGACCAGGACTATTCTTGAGTTAACTTATTTGATTTTGCTCAAAAATAACGAACAAAGGTTTTCCTTCACTCAAAGATAATTAACGAAACTAAACTTACGTAACTTAAAGGTTTACTCCTTTTAAATGTTGCAGTTATAACCTCGAAATCATTAAAGTAGACAAGAAACCTCACTCAATTCGGGCCTCGTCAAATTGAACCAGCGCCAGTATTTCTCATTTTGTTAACGTCGCGTTAGTGTCGTCGAACCGATCGACAGACTAATTAGAGAATTATACTATATATTTTGATGGTTTTGATGATGATAACGTTCATATTCACCGCCCCTTTATGAAGGTCGTCAAGTGGGCAAGACGGTGCGCAGACACCCTTTCCGCACCCTTCTCTTTTCGGTCCACTAAGCGGCGATCAAGTAACAGCTGAAGAATATATTTAACCCGCAATACTTGGTCGTATTTCACCATAGTTATGGCCAAACAGCGCAGAACGTTAGCTTTATTAAAAGCCTACGATATATATACAGTATAGAGTTATTTTCTTGGACAAAAACCCCATAATGAAAGTTGGGGTGATTCTAAAATTTTATCATTAAGTTCAGGGTTATTAAATTTTACTCGTGTGTAGCTATAAATCGGTAGAACAGTTAATGGCCGACGATTTTACAGCTGGACGTGTTGTACAGTATATTTTTAAATGGATTAGTTTGACAAGTTAATAAATTACGTTTTTTAAGAGAAAATAGCATTCATTAAAAAACAAATATATACTAGAAATAAATGATTAATTTGTTTATTTGAGAAAGTAGGCTTAGCTGGGATTGAAGATAAATTGATGACAAACTTAATTTATATTTTATTTTTTTTAATTAAATAATTACTATACCGTGAATTTACGAAATAATTTAAGCATAACTTAAAAGGAATCAATTTGAAATAAATATTGAATCAAATGTATCTAATACGATGTCTTTACTTGGCTGGACTTTTTTTTGGACTCATATCCACTCAGCTTTAATTAGAGATACGAAACAATTAATTTACGCATAAATTAAAACGAGTCAAATTGAAATAAATATTGAATCAAATCTATCTCATTCAATTTCTTAACTTTTGACTCTTTTCTACTCAGCTTTAATTAGGCCCACCTTCCGAATGAGTTAAAATAATCTTTTTTGATTAAATATTTGAAATTGTTTGCTTTTTCGTAATTAATTCCTCTTGTTCGATGCGATGTTTTTCCCACACATATCTTCTTATATATATTTGATCGAGTTTTGATTGAACTAGACTTTTATCCGAGCCTAGGCGAGGGATTTCCTCGACTAGGTCAACATCATACTCTTCAGGTCTGTAACAAGGTTGAAGCCTCCTCGTGATGTAATATTATATATCTTATCCCTCAAGATTTTCCTGGAGAGATGATATTATTAGGATATATATTTTTCTTTCTTCAAATCTCTAGAGCATAAATGCCAATCTTAGGCGTAAAGGCGGGAACAATGTGTACAAGTACATGAAATCTTGCAATAGCATCTATTTTTGGGGTTCTGCTTCAAATGAAGTTGACAACGACTTATTTTTTTATCCTAAAATATATATGTAACAATTCTCACAAGCCTTTAAACGTTGAATTTTTGCAGACAAGGAAACAAGTTAGGTTTTTAGCCAGACCTTCTATCTACCAGGGGGGGGGGGGGGGGGTATGGTGTTGTATGGCTAGGATTTGTAATGCATTTATTCATCAATACTGGGTATGTTGCGGATCTGATGGCTGATTATTTGCCCTAAGAAAATTACGTCATTTAAAAAGCCACGTGATTCCTATGACGTAAGAGATAAACTAGCCATTCCTCGGGAAATGGAACATACCCAGCTTAATATTACTGTTGATTGTCTAGGTCGGAAGATCTTCATTAGTTCCCATTTTGACAACTATCCTACAACAAAAAAAATGCTATAGCTAAGCTAATAGATTACATTTTTTTAAGTAAATAGTGAATTCGATAAATTTTATTTTAAATAATAATTTTTTATTGAAAGAAAACTAAGCAAAGAGCGCGAAAAAATTTCATTTATTATTTTATTTATTTTTTTTAAATTAGATCTCCCATAGACATTTTGACGAAACACCCCTCCGCCTTCAATTTAATCCTAAATGGACTCTTCCAAATACGCACTGCCTGTTGTCTCCCCCTCCCCACCGCCTTCTTACTCGACAAGTCGCCGTCAATGTGATAGTCGGTTTTTATCGCAGCGTGCTTTATGTGGTTTTAAAATCAGTTTTAATTCAAATTGTAACTAAAATCGTGTTATTTCTGATACCAGAAACGTCCCTGACATTGTAGAGCGTGACGAAGCCCAACATTTAACGTAAGTTAATTTTTTATGATGATTTTTCAAACACACATGAGGGACTCCGCGTGGGTTAGGCTTAGCGCTCGCCGCTCGGAGTCGGGATTCAGGAAACAATGGCGAAAATTCTAGCAACACTTGGCTAAAGTAGGCCGGGCCGGGGGAGCATTTTAATTAACGTCATTCGTTATTATTACTATTGACACGTGTGGGAAGCCAAGTTTCGTTTAATTTTGTTGTATCGTAATTATAATGTCATATTTTAAAGCGTCAAGCTTTAAACGTACTTTTATTTCGTATTAATATTAAATTAGGAAATAATTGTGCCGAGGTAATAGTTAAAAGAAATTAACGTCAAGGTGATCAAGCAATTTTAATTAGCATTGAATTAACAATAATAGGACTAGATATATATATATATTTTTGAGCGAAATACAATATTATATTAGGCCTAACTTAAGGGCAAAAAACGGTACCCAAGTTTATTCTTTTCACACTCCTGAAAATAATCCAATACAAATTATATTGGAGATTTTTGGTCAATTGCAATTTTTATTTAGCAAAAAATGCTTGAATAAAAATGCTAATTAATTCTAAAATTATTAAATTTAAAATAATTTCACCAATAACATGTACACAAATTTTACTTGTTTGATAATTTATTTTTTCGATAATAACTTTATAAAAAAGCAACGATCTGATGGCGCCACAGACGTCATTTTTCAAATTGTATTTAGGCTTAGCCACTACGCCCGATTTTAACTTATTTTAGGACTAGCTCCAAGTTAATTTTATGTTATCAATCATGAAGGATTATGTAATTTAGTTCAGCCAGCATAATAAAGGTCAATTAAAGAAAGGTAGTTTTACAAAATAAGGAAAAAGCTGACGCGCATTGATACAAAATGTTAGAGAAACCTGAAAAGGGTCACTCAAAAGTAGTCTTGAAAACCAGTAATCGTTTGGCTTTGCCAAAAAAAAAAAAGATGTTTGTATGACGGGAATGCTGCGTGGAATATTGACCGTTTTGCGTAGTCGACAAGCGATGATGGACGGGATTTCATAACGCCGGATGGCTAGAAGTTGGGTAGTACGTATTTTTGTTCGGTCATAGCCGTTAATGGGTTTCAACGCGCGTGGTCACTGATGTTGAAGGTACCAGAAATAGGTTCTATAGGTTTGCGTCTTAAAAGGGAATTGATGTTCAAACTTTGTAACACTTTCTTATACCCCGTCAAGAAAGTTGTTAAGCTTAAACGCGTCGTTGACTGGAAAAATTTCTTCTTTGAAATATCAGGCTGTAGGATATATGATATTGGGTATAATCAAGAGCAGAAGCGTATGAGATAACTAGCAGTATACAACGACAATGTTTCGTTAGTTGAACCTCATTATTTAATCAAATAACTCGCTTAAACTTGACCAGCACCTATCCATTCGTCTTCCCTCAAGAAAATTTTTCGAATACTCTCATCCCACATAACCTTTTCGTCGTAAGACAATAAGAGACATTACCGTATTAAAAACGGATTACATACTTTGGTTATGGTACATACGTACTGAGTTATCTAATCACTTCAGTGCAGCTGTGATCGTACGCAATCTGAGACAATGTTGCCAATTTAGTTTCGAACAAGTTGGGAAACCAAAATATTACCTCTCCTCGTCCCAAGTCTAATTGTAATTAAGAAAACTAATGAAACCAGGTAGTCGATGTTAAAAATTGATTTTATAATAGGTATGATTATACTTTGAGTGGGATCAGCCGTAAGAGGCGTAATTCACTTCCTATCTACCGGAAACTATTTTTATAGTATATGTCAGACCTTGACGACTTCCGGAAACCAAAAAAAATAAAAAAAATAAAAAATAAATAATTATTTGGTAGGTTTTTACATTTTTTTTTTTTTTTTTTTTTTTTTTTTTTTTTTTTTTTGGTGGGACCTAACCTAACCTAACCTAACCCAACCCAACCTAACCCATGTAAAAAAAACTGAAAAAAAAAAAAAAAAAAAAAAAAACTTTTTTTGGTTTCCGGAAGTCGTCAAGGTCTGATATATACTATAAAATAGTTTCCGGTAGATAGGCGGTGAATTACGCCTGTTACAGCTGATCCCACTCAAAGTATAATCTTACCTTATATTTAAAATATATATATATATATATAAAATAAGAAATAGGAGTGGCACACTTCTTGCTATAAGGTTACTTTTGCCGCTACACTACACGATGAAACTTATGTCACCTGCTGGTAGAAAGTTACAGCATATTTATTTACAAAATAAAATGAAATTTAAATATGATATTATGATAGCAGAAGACTAATACTATTTTATTAAGCATAAATGATACGAAAAAATCGTATTAAAATAACAAGAAAACTAATGAAACCAGGTAGACGATGTTAAAAATTTATTTTATAATTTTTGGGTTAAAATAAGAAAGAGGAGTGGCACACTTTTTGCTATAAGGTTACTTTTGCCGCTACACTATTTACACGATGAAACTAGTGTCACCTGTTGGTAGAACGTTTACATCATATTTATTTCCAAAATGAAATTAAATTTAAATATGATATTATGATAGAAGAAGACTAATACTATTTTATTAAGCATAAATGATACGAAAAAATCGTATTAAAATAATTAGTCAAATTCTAATGACAATTAAAAATAGGAGCGACGTATTCAGCTACATGGTCATGTTTAGTTTTATTTTCACTCTCTCGAAAGAGTCGAATATTCTACGAAGAGACCCCATGCTCCGTGCAAGCACGGACGCGCCATACCTACCTTAATTTTCGAGCCTCTGTTATTTTACAGATACATAATAGTTGAAGTTTATCTTAAATTAAAATTATTCTAACCAAAAGTAAAACAATAAAACCATAATTAAATTATTTTCAAGCTATAGGACTAAATTAAACGTAATGATGATAGAATTCAATTAACTATGATTAAACAAATTGTAGTTGAAATGGATTTTACAAGAATAAACACAACTGAATTTCTAGATTATTTATTATTAATTAATTTAAACCTAAGACTGAATTAAAGAGAATGATGTGATTAAACAAATTATAGAAAATGACTTAATGAGTTTGACCTTCCTTGACTGAAAGGTATTAAGGTAAGCTTTAAGCCGAGTTCGAGGGAAACTAGTGTCACCTACAGCATAAGCTACTAATTATTCCATGCTTACAGATAGAAAGTTAATTTACAAAATATAATTAAATTTAAATATGATTTTTTGAGAGAGGACTAGAACTAATTATTATAGAATTTAAATCAAGCATAATTAAAGTTTTTAAAAAAACCGTACGCCTTTATTTCGTTATACTGCTGTAGTCCTACTTCCTACTAATCTAGCGTCACCTGTGACAAAAAGTTAACGTCAAATTAATTTAATAAATATAATTAAATTTGAATATTATATTATGATCGTTTAAGACTAGTAATATTTTATTTTATAATGTAAATTACGAGTAATAAGCTTTTAAATTTTTTTTTTAATTGGATACATATATAAAGAATTATACGCGACGCTACTATTACACGGCCTGGCTTCCGTAAAGCACCTATCACAGATTTAAGATGTTTTTATCTCAGATTCTACCATGTACTTATAGCATAACCGCTAGCGCGTTGGCATGGCTATCCCAAAAGTTAACAGCGTCGAGCGCGGACAGTGACTGGGAGGGAGACCTCCTGTGAGAGATTTTATTTGAAATGAAAATTTCAGAATTTGGAAATTGTACCGCCACCTATGAGAAGAGTTTTGAACTAAAATAGAATTTTCTTGCGATGACGTAATTGCGAACACGGCGAACGACGGACACACACACACACCCACACACACACACACCCACACACACACACACACGATCAGGACAGAACCTCTCCGTGAACTAAAGTTCACTCGGAGAGGTAAAAATCTCGTGAAGCAGGGGTAGTGCTTGATAAGACTACTACTATGGACACCTATTTTAATAGATAAAGATGTTTGCCGTTAGAGGACGCTTTTGAACTCCAGGTTTCGTTATTCGTCTTTATCTTCTAAGATGGGTGTTCATTGTTAGTAGTCCGAGCTGCGTGTTAGCTACAAGACACTGTTGAGCTTGGATCTGTGTGTCCAAGAATATTAATCCCTTTAACTTTGGGATTATAATTTCTAGGGCAAGGTTCGTAATTTCTAGTTCTCTGTAAAACCATATAGAATACTTTTGCCCGTCCCAGGGAAAGATTATAATTTAATTGTGTTCAACCTTGAATTCGTCAGTATACAGTAAAAACATCGTGTTGCACTTTATTTGATTATATTACTTGTAGATAATGGGATGAGCCTGTATAGCTTTGCCCATGCTGAAATATTAAGGTGAAATATAAATATTTCTGATCAAAATGAGCAATCGAAGCTCGGGTGAATTGATACACAATGTTAAATCCAACGAGTAAAAATAAGAATTCAAGAGTGTTGCCCTGACCTTGCTTAAAATAAATGATTCATAATTGGACATTTTAGGCTATTGAAGCAATTTAAGGACTCGCTTACCCCTTTACTTAATAGGGATGCCCGAAAGTAATAGGGCTTTATATTACGACAACAGATCTTTGATCATTTTTTAAAAATAAAGTTTTTAATTTAGCGCAGTCTAAATGATATGTTATGATAGATGGGCATTTTTATTTGGATACATTTTAAGACAGCCTGCATCCGCGTATAAAGGAAGCTTCTTTCTCGTCTCTCTTCTCGGTTCATGCCGTCTTTTCTTCGAATTCTTAGAAATCGTCACGGCGCTTAAATTCGTTTATCGTTTTTCGAGATCAAAGAGAACGCGTCATCACTCGATCCATCCGCAGCCTCTCGTTCCGTTTTCCAAATAACTCGAAAACGTGATTTATTTTTATCTATCGGACTTGCAAAAGAGGAACGCGAGCGTGGGATCGAGAGACACGAAGAAAATAAAACTAACAAGATGTTGAAAAACACGAACGAACAGTTTTTCCCTTCTCTCATCCTGTTTTAATCCCAACAGAGTAATTGAACTGTTTAGCTAATGTTTGTCATTAAACCCTCAATCATTGCGGTTCACTTCCCCGCCCGCCCGTCCGGTCTCTGGTTAACATATTCTCCATCCTATTATACACGATGTTACTGATTGGATTATGGTTGGGTTCTGAGAGCAGTGACGTCTTTGGACGTTAAAGGTCATTATGTCACTTCATGCTTCCATCTCCGAATGTTCTATCTACAGGGAGATTTACTTGCTTACTGCCCCTGTATTAAGATCAATGTAGCGAGCCAGTCCTAATGACGTGGTCAATGTAAACGCAAATGTACCAGTTAAAATGCTCTGGACATTCATACAATTTCATATTAATGTCTCTCCTTTGGGAAAAAGTATAGCTCTAAATGGTATTTTACGCGGTAAATTACCAGGGTAATGGTAATTTATAATTTAAATCTTTTTGGATTAAAAGTGAAAAAAATAGCTAAAAGATGTTAGGTTTAACGTTTTAAATCGAGTATTCTTTTCAAATTTTATTCGTATTTAGCGTCGTTAAGGACTTGTTAATATAATTTTTCATATCGGAGTCACTTTGCCTTATCAATGCAAACTCAAATAGTCAAGCGTATGTCATGGAAAAACATTGCATTTTTACGAGTGTAGGGATTGTTTAGACAGAAATAAGAATATTTGAAATTCAAATACAAATCATTTTTAAATACCGATAAATTATCGCCAGACGATACATTTTCGCGCAATTAATCAATTTCCAAATTTTCTGTAATTTTACAACTCTAGACATAATATTTTAATAAACTTGCTTGTCGTATGGTTAAAGCTCTCAAAATATAAGTTCGAAAAACACGATATTTTCTTAACTCATGGCAGACACGTACGACATTTTGTTAATTTACAAAATTTAGTCTTAATTTGCAGCTGTTAATTATTCTAGTTTGACAATGAATCTGTAATACCGTCTTCAAATGCGGCCCAATTAGCTGGTTTATAATATTCAGATTTAACCGAGATTTACATAGCGTTCAATAAACCTCGGTTTAAATCTGATTAAACCTGGCTAATTGCCCCTCGTCCAAAGATGGTATTACATTTCCACCATATTATAATACGCAACTATATATTTACGACACTCAATAATACATAAAGTTCCACCTAATTCTTTCGGGGCTGCCGAAACTGAAAAACGTGCTCAAAACTCCCGTTTGGATCTTTTGAATGCCATTTACTATTTCCTTTTTTTTTATGACCTACGAGGTCATCTCCCCGGTCTTTGAATTGCATCGTACCGTGTTCCGCTATATAGTTCACTCACACACTCGTGGGCGCGCGTTTTCCATGGCGATTCCAATACACGCTGGCTTCCATTTCGCTTCGTGGAGCTCTTTACGCCTCGTGTCCAATTTGTTTTTGTAAGAAGCTAGGGATTCTAAGAGGAGAGGAAAAAAAGTTCTCTTTCTGCCTGTAGTGCCGAAAACCGCTCGCAGGAAGAACGCACTCGAAACGTTGAAAACTTCTACACATATCACGTATATAATCGACTTCTTTTCCTTAATAAATGACTCTGGTTGCCGGGATGCAATACCACGACTAAACTCTCTCGAAAAAAATAACCGTCCTACCGGTTTTTAAAAGGAAAGTCTCGTGAAATTAGCCAGATAGCAGTAATGCTCGGAATCGGGTGATTATCTTCAGATATTTTATTTCCTTATTTTTTTTTGGTTAATATACAAATTAAATTTATAACCTTTATCCGAAGATAAACGTTTAAGCTTTAAGTTACTCGTATAATGGAAAGAAAATGCTATTCCCAACATCAGAAGCCGATGAAACCCTCCTTTGAAGTCTACTACTCCAATGTTCCATATAGCGCTCCTCTCTGTATGGGTAAAATTCACAATTTTACGAGTTAGAAGGGGTCCTACTTCATCCCCCCTGTTTACGGAAAATTTGAAATTCTCTCTCTCCACAAACGACGACGTTTTTTGGACGAACTCCAAGGCTGCTAGAGATATTCGCTCGACGAGCTCCCGCTCCGAAAACATCTACCATTAGGAGGCGTACGGATCACGCCTTTTGAGAATAACCCATACAGAGAGGGGTAGACAAGACCCGGGAGTAATAGACTTCAAAGGAGGGTTTCATCGGCTTCTGCCAACATCGATAAATATTCTCATCAAAAATTCATTTAGCAATTATTTTTACCCTTTATTTTATCACCCTGATATTGAAAATTTCATACGCTTTTCTCCTAATATTAATTAAATTAAATTTACATTAAATCACTGATACCAAGACGAATGGATTTTCATTATATTTGCCCTTTAAATTATACTTGAACTATTTGCGTCGTAAAAGACGAGAAATTTCTTTTTCAATATTTTTTTCTCTCTCTCTCAAAAAAAAAAAAAAAAGTCGGAAAGAGCTAAGAGATCGTCTAAGAGGAAAGACCTCGAAAATCCGTTTCCCTCATACCCTTGGAAAAGGTTTATCCTATATACTATTACCGCGTATCACCTGACCTTACCCACTAGGAACGTCGACTCTTAAACACTCTTTGATTTTAGAGTCGGCTTGATAGCGTAGCGTCTTGCCTTTCGCGGGGTTTCGAAGACCAAAGAGGAAATGATTATGGCCCTTTTTTTACCTTTTTCTTTTCGGACTATTTCTTCCTCTTCTTTTTTTTTTTATGGACCATTTCGATGGTGAGACTCTGCGTTACTTCGTACCATCCTTTTATCGAGTCTCCAGTATCTTTACTAGTAACGACTTTCTCATACATACGTAGGAAAGAAATAGCTCGTGTCTCGTGTAGAAATGGTTCTTATAGTCTGAAGTATAAAAAGACTATATATTTCTTTTGTTTTCCGACGATGGGACTATCCTCTCGTCTCATTCAACTAGAAATTTCTCTCGTTTATCTTTTTGAACTTGTTTGTCCCAGTTTCTCTTCGAGTCAGAAAGTTCGGCATGACGTAAAAGGCCTGCTATATTTATATAGTTTACATTAATGATCATGATTTCTTCGAGATTAGTTTAAACTAAGCTTTGCGGTACTCGAAAGCTAAATGTTTTATTAATCTATCTTGCGGACGATTAAGAACTTAAGTCCTCCCTCTATATATCTAAAAGCTTGCTTGTAATCCTTTTTATTTAAGTTTCTCTCATTATAGGCGTGGTTTTTGGAGTTTCAGTTAGATAAATTGTAACTTCAAGGTTATGATCATAACCTGGCATTAAATAATATGCGTTTAAATTTGCGTGATTAAGATTCAGAACAGGACTGAATAAAAATTATGCTAAGTTTCCAACTTATGTTCAGCCTCCATAGAGTCTAGTATAGATCGCATGATATTTTATTGATCATGAATAACGTACAACAGATGCATGACATACATTATCTGTTTAGATGGCAGCGTATGATGATTTCCTGTAGTATTTTCTTTGAATCGCCTTAACTATAGTTTAGTGTCAAAAGATCCCCATTCTATTGTAAATGGTACCAACTCGATGTAACTTCTATATACGCCTTGAAATGACGTTTTATTCGCTCGCGGCCCTATCGTAATCCTACTTGTTCTCTTATATATATCTATACTGGTCCATAAGGTTTAATGTTGATAAAGGAAAGAAAACGGAAATGTTCCATCATTTTCGGGGACTACTTCTTAAAAAAGAGGCAGGCAGGCGCAAAGACGGCGGCAACTCTTGATTGAATATCGCGAATGGGATTTTATATACCACGAACCAGTGCATATATGGATTAAGCTGGGAGACGAGCGCTTCAGCTATAGTCATTTTCATCCCCGTAGAGCATCCAAGAGCGCCCTCATACACGCAGTTCTGTACCATTCTATCCTAGAAGCCGATTAGAACGGGCGACGTATCGTCTACTTATATATATTCCTGGGAGGAGATTATCCGCCATCTTTGTAGTTAAGTTGTACATGATATAACATTAGTAGAGCTGACTTAAGTCCTTATATAAATGACCACATTTCAAAATGAAAGAAGACTTTCCATAGATTAATTTAAAATAATAAAATTGACATGAGCCACTTCTTAATGATTATTCGAGCAAATATCAAAAAATGACCAATATCTTGAAATGGCCGTATCTTTTCTCTACTATATCACGTAGGCATGAACCGATCTTTGTTAATTACTTAAGGCTGTATTTTATATTCTGTATGTGGTTAAACCTATGAAATAAGTATATCCGTATTCTCTTGTTATAGAGAACAGATTGCAGCAACTATTTTGGTCACTATAAGATTTAACATAGTGTATTCTTCCGCCTCAGCATTAGCTATCTTTGAAAACTGCTTTCAAACGAAGTATATATCTAGCGAACAATTTCTCTAACTATACGGTAGGCAGGTCCGGTAGGGAGATGGAGGATAGGTCTTATATCGAAAATGGATCAACCCCGGCAGCGAGAAAGGTCACTCGGGTTTTAAGAAAGGAAGGGTCATTCTTTTGCCAACCGAGAAAGAGAGATTCTGGATGCCCAGCCGGGATTTTAGATCAATAACCAAAAAGGAAACCCGCGCTATGCGTGTCTATAGCTGGATATCAGACCGAAGAAAAAAAAAAACGGCTACCGCGTATAAAAAGAAAATAGTTTTTTTAAAGGATGAGAAATAAAAAAAAAAATCTTCTTTCCCTATCTTGGAATTGAATCTACCAACGTGGCCAAACGATATTAAAGAGAGGGTGAATCTAAGGACGATATACACAATAGGGAGACAAATATAACAGTGACTAAATTTAGGTAACAAACAAAACCTCGCTCGTGTCTTCCTTGAGCAAAAATGTAGCGTGGTTAACGAGCTTGGATTATTATTTAGCTCTTTCTTTAAAAAACTAACGTGTTAAGCCTCGTTTTCACTTTTTCAAGATTTGCTTATGTCAAATTCATTTATATTCGCTTCTCTGTTACTTGAACCCTGTTAATGACGTGGTTTAAACCAAAATCTTCATTTAAGCTTCATCTTTTATATAACGAGAAAGCTCGATTTATGGTTGAAAAAAAAACATGGATTGAAAACGCGCCTTTATACTTCTAAAATGACCATAATTTGCGAAATTAGTAAATTATCCGGTAATATACCTAGATATCCCCACAAAATGATTTGAGTTTGTGATTTCAGTAATAATCTTATTTCTGACTAATCAACATTTACAGTCGTGAAAATTGCAATGTTTGTCATGTTATACTTGACCATTTGACTTTGCATTGATACTATAGGGCAATGAAGTGACTTATAGACATGAAAGATTACATAAACAAGTTCTTAACGACGCCATACACGAATAACTATTGGAAAGTAGATTGTAGATGATTTAAAACTTTAAACTTTGACTTCTTTTAGCAGTTTGTTCACTTTCAATCAAAAATTACCATTACCTAATAATTTACAACTCTAAAAGATTTCAATATATATTTTTTATATCAATAATACTTTTGAAAAGCTTTTGTAACTAATTATATCTGAAGACTTTCAAATATTGAAGGGAGAGTGTACTTAAACTAAAAGTTAAGCCTTGCCTGGATTAAACATCAATCTATAGATTCGGTTCCAATCTCCCTTTCGATAGAAAAACCAGTATGTAGACTATATATAAAAAACTAGGCCATATATCCTTGGGTGACTTCCCTTAGAGCTTAGCTTGACATATACTGGGATAGCCTTCAGTGTATGCCTTGGGCAAAAGGGGTAAAAACCTTCGGTCATAGATTCGAACGTGTTTATTCTATTCCAGATATATTTCACTCGTATCCCTCTGCAAAGGCACGCTCGCCTAAGACGCCTATATCCTCTTATCCTTCGCCCGATCCCGCGACTTCTTTATGTTAAGCTTCTCCGAGAGAGAGAGAGAAAAATTATTGTGTTCGAGTTCTTTTTCTTTTCTTCGCTGCCCGCGTCTTCCCTTTCCATCTATATTACTCAACATTTCACTGATAGACCATACTAAACACTAACTGGTAAAGCCTAGCTGGCCTACAACGGATTCTATTTAAATATAACGGTTTCCGGCTTTGGTTTCGCTTCATTCTTACGATGAAAACGAGGATAGTATAGTACTGGTAAAGGAACATCGCGGGCGCTTTCGTCTTTGGAGGAGACTTAAGGAACGCGCCAATTCCCTTAGGGGCCCCTGCATGCATGGTGAAGAGAGAAGAGGCCCGCCTTCTTGTTATATAGGAAAAGTTCCAGTCTCCTTTAAAGGTATTTCCAAATAGTAAAGGGAAGGATGGAGTGTAGATGGAAAGAGATGGAATATAGTTTACCCTGTTTAAAGGTGCCATTAACAGGCAGCTCGGTTTCCAATCGAGGCTTCTTTGTTGCATCCCTAGATATTATCCTTAATTACGTTCCGGAAATTTTGTCATACATCGTTAAACAATTACTTCTATGTATTTTTGACATTTAATTTTGAACTTTCTTAAAGGGAGAGTGCAACCTGAAAACAAGTGATTTTTATTTATCGATTCCTTGTTGTTTAAATAGGCCTAAACCAACAATTAAAACAAATTTAAAACTTATCCAGAAATTAGGCTTAGCTGGATTCATGTAGATCACCTAAACTCCCCGTATAAACCCTAGCGACCAATGACATTGATCGATGGGTCTTATATGGGGAATTCAGGATCTCCATGATCAATGTCATTGGTGAGAGCCTTACTTTAAAATTTTTATTGGACCTTGGAAACAGAGGCAAGAATATTTTACTGTGCTTTCCCGAGCATATGCACGTATTTGTGATGGTCCCTTTAGTTTTATGGTCCCAAGGGAGCGAATGCTCTGTCTGCTTCTCCTACAATCCGTTTATTTTGTTTGAATTAATCAAGTTTTGTTAGGGACCATGGGGAAAATCGCAGTAGGCATTCGCTAAGAATATTCATTTCCTTTGACTTCGCTTCCATTGCCTCAAATTAGAAGAATGGAATATATAGTTTCTGAAGCTGCAAAGCTTTTTCTGGGGGATAATCAATAGAAAGACGGTATAGAAAAAGATGTCTGGATGAACTAGGAACGTTTTGTTAGACTCCCGTTTCCCATTTCTTTCTTTTATTTTCTTTTTTCTTTTGGGAGGAGCTATTCATTTATTTTTGGGACATCTTTCTTCGCATTGTGATCTCGAGAACAGATCCCTTTCTTTGAACGCGAATTGATAAATAGTTCGTGTATAAATGCGTTTAAATAATTGCGGTTTTTGGTACAAGTTAGAAAATACTTCTTGATTTTTTTTTCTTGGTTAATGTTTTATATGAATTTTATAAATGATTGCGTAAGAGTTTTGAATTGAAGTTCTTCGATCGGGAACGAAAATTACTTTAAAGTCACGTGGAACGCGTTGTTTTTAATCAAATAACAACGTAAAAATATGTGAAAACTTTGTTAAAATTTACGAAAGGTTGCTCGTTGCGTGACGAATGTTTTATTTTTCATTTCAATGTGTTCCCATATAGAATAACGAAAGAAATTGATATTATTTATTAAAAGACGAATACTTCATGAAGTCAGCTGACGAAGGACCCCGGTACGAAAGCTCCCGACAAATAAAAGTTCTAATAACCGCCATGAAGTATCCGTCTTTTAATTATGGCAAAGAAATTGACTTTCCCAATGGTGAAATTGTAAAATTCTGAATTAAATAACCCTAATTCAATTGCAGTGAACCAAAATTTAAAATACTGTCAATCCACTTACGTTGAATTCAGATTATTTCATTTGATCTAGTTATTTGGTCAAATTCCGTTGGAAATTTTGAATTTGGGTCATTTTTCACTAAAATAGAATATTTTTCCTTATTGGATAAGCCAATTGGGAGCGCATTGAAATGACAAGTATAACCAACGTCACGCGTATGTAAAAACAGACTCGCAATGTTTTTCAATAGCTGAAGATTAAATTTGCAGGCTAAGCGCGAGATCAACTTTGTAAAGAATTTTTTTCAAAACACTTATATTTTTTGTTATACAAGTAACCAAACACTAGTACGGTACTCATTCTCTACTTTGAACGGAAGTATATTGTTGAAGGAGGTATAGTGGAGAATGGTTGGATGGACTCTAGAGAAATCGTGATACAGTTGCCATGGTAACGCTAAGGTACCACCAGTCTAATATAGTTTTGGCCACGTGGTTGGGCTCTTTACGGGCCTGCCCTTAATTCCATCGTCATTGGAGTGGGGCGGACGCCCGGCTTTGGACTGTCTAGACTCGCTCGCGGCTTCCGTCCGTGTCCAAAATTGTGTAAACGGGGTGGGCGGAAATGTATTAAAGGATAAAGTATTAATAACAGGGAAATCCGTACGCGATCTTTCCTCAAGCTTTATCTCAAACCCACGGCCACGCGCGTCCACTCGGCTGCCCTTTATAAAACGTAACCTTCCACAAATTTGGATGTTTAAGGGAAACATTTATAGATTTTCCAAATCGCCCCGCAGTAAATAAATTCTAACGCTCTATCCGATATAGTTTTTGGGATTTGGGGACTCGGAAATAAGTTAGCAAAACGGATGAAAGCGGGGACCTAGGATTAATGACTATTTACGCTCGAGATTAAAATTTTGCGCGGGAAAACTGCTGCAGATGGAGTTGAATTACGGATACGAGTAGAGTGGTTATGTTAATATTTGACAGACGTTGCATTCACTCGTGATCTTATCTTAAACTATATTAAAGGGAAACTCGGAGCTAAAAATGAAAGCGCTTTTGAATTTATTTTCGAGATCGTCATGCCAAAAAACATAATCGAGAATTTTTAAATAATTTTTAGACGCGTTTTAGGTGGTTAAATTAATTTTTGAAGTTTAGTTAAATTTGAATGTAAGTATAAATTTGTGCCAATCCTATGATTTCAGCCTTCAATAGCGCTTGTACTGTCCTTATTATTAAGAGAAAAAGCTGGTGTTTGATGCCCAAGACCTTGTATATAGTGGTCACTTTGCCTAAATTTGTCTTAATCACTTAGGACCATAGTAATAGATAGATCCAGTTTTCTGGCGTCGAATATTCAAATTAGGTTTATAGATCGAACGAGAACTATGAGCGTTTAGATTAAAATAACGACTATATTAGTTTATTAAGCAAATGTATCCGGTATGGATAATCCCGAGAATTTAGAGTTTAAGATGCACCTGCCTACAATAACTGATTTTGGGTGGGTACGAGTTTTCGTCTCTAAATCGGTAGCTGCTTCAATTAGAATGTATAAGGAACTGATCGTGCTATTTTGCATCACACGAAGAAGACTCTTAATTTGCTTAAAGTGAGGCGTGTAGAGCGTGATAATGTCGCGCGGTATTTTTTAGTGAAAGTACTTAATCCAGAAGGTCCTATACCTTTCGGAAAACAATTATCTATGTATTTTTCATTTTTAAACTTCTGAAGAGGTATACAATTTGAATACGACATTTTAATATAATAAGACGAAAAATATAATTAATGTGCATTCGAAAAATGACAGTCTAGCAGCTAAGCCTTGACTATACTTTCTATTGCTCAGTATACTCTATGCTAGTTACACTGTTTACTGCTAGAAAATGTTTAAGATCGTCTGTTTTTTTTTTATAAAAGTTTTGGGTCCAAAATATTCAAGCGTCCTTCGACGAGGAGAGAAATTATTCAAGGGGCTCTGATTGGGTCCAACCAACGTCATAATCGAGTGTTTTAAAAGCAATGTATAAAGCTCTACTACGATATAATCCCGCCTAGAGGCGCGCGTAATACTGTCTAATGTTCAATCCTCTATACCTCTTGAAGGGTCAGTTGAAATATTCAGGACATTACAAGGCTTATTTATTTTATATTTATTATTTGTTTCTTAAGAGGTAAAAGGAGACCAACGTATCTTTATACTGAAATTTCGGACTGTATTTAACCCTTTTCCGTAAACCCCTATCTATTTTATTTCGTTAAGCTTAAATTAAATAGAATGATCTAGATTTTAATCCGGCGTGCAGAGTTTCGATTTAAACTTTTATATATATATTGTTGGACCTTTATAAAGTTTCGGAACTATTTTGGAACGATTCCAAATAGACTGTATGGGTATCTATCTAGGTGATTAAGGTACTACGCTAAAAGCCTAGTTAGAAATATATTGTCAAGGGAGCTAGGAGCTATACTTTTACGAACTAATGAGAGTTTATCGTTTACATGCAAGCTATACGATTGTTAATTTTGTAACCAAAGAAAAAAAAACTTTAAGAAATTTAATTTTAAATAAATATTATATGAAATTTAATACTGCATAATGTGGCATAGTAATATACTTAATATAATAATGATACTCAAAATTACTGAAATTCCTCTCACTTTATTTCAGTTCTTTACAAAATTACCTTTGATAGTAACAGAAGCCGATGAAACCCTCCTTTGAAGTGTATTACTCCCTGGTCTTGTCTACCCCTCTCTGTATGGGTTATTCTCAAAAGGCGCGATTCGTACGCCTCCTAACGGTAGATGTTTTCGGAGCGGGAGTTCGTCGAGCGAATATCTCTAGCAGCCTTGGAGTTCGTCCAAAAACGTCGTCGTTTGTGGAGAGAGAGAATTTCCAATTTTCCGTAGACAGGGGGGATGAAATAGGACCCCTTCTAACTCGTAAAATTGTGAATTTTACCCATACAGAGAGGAGCGCTATATGGAACATTGGAGTAGTAGACTTCAAAGGAGGGTTTCATCGGCTTCTGATAGTAACCATAGATGACCATATTTCGTCATTTAATAACGATTTAATTAACGAAACTTAACTAATTTATCTTTAAACTCTTGTTAAATATCTAAACAAAAATGCTCCAGTTCAAGGGCAGTTTACATCGACTACTTTTCTCCAATGAAGTTTAACATTGAGTATCAGTTCGCTTCAGTTTTTCTCATATTGGTAACTTCATCGTGTAAACTTTAGCGTTAGTGAAATTCAGGGAAATCAGGAAATTTGAGGTTTGGGCATTTTTCGTCTAAAAGAGTTGTTTCATGAAATATTCTAAAAACCACTCCCGGGTGCCCTAAATTAGTCTTGGACTTGGAAATTTAAGATAAATCGGTTTCGCAAAAGTTGTACTTTTCATTTATTAATATATAAACACGTGTTTATAATGTATATATTTTTGTTATAAATACATCGTTGCATGAAATTAATGAAATAATACGGTTTTAAGAAAAAAAGTTATCATTTTCAATTTTAAGCTAAAGTATAGAGAACCAAAATACCAATGAAATTTTTCTACAGACGGATGGTTTCCGTATACGGAAGAACTATCTCAATATTTGCTCGTAATCTCTTATTTTTTAGTAGAAAACCCAGGATACCGTGAAGCGTTGCTTTTATGTATCCCCCGACATGTTAGTTTGTTTTCCGTATTTTTCTCCACCGGCCTAGTAGTCTCAGTTTAGACCCATCTCCCACCGCGAGCTATATCTCTCAACGATTACATCCCAAAAATATTTCTCTCATTCCGCGCAAATCCTCTTACTTTTGAGCCCTGGCAGAACCAAAACTCGGCAGAATGGCGCTAAAGCTGCGTTCACGCCGCGTCAAACACTTATCTCTCTTCGAAGTGTGACAGCCCAGTTCTATATTCCTTCGCTTTCTTGTTTCGTAACTTAGTTCTTCGAGTAACCAATTAAAAGGGAGAGTGAAAGGGAAAATTAAGTTATTTTTTGTCGATTCTACTATTAAAATTAAAAGTTCGCGTATTAAAACAATTGGACACGTCTCTGAATTACACCAAAAAATAGGAAAGGATTATAATTTTGGCATTCAATTGAAAGAAGAACCTTCGACTAATCAAAACACTTCCCAGCATCTTTGGCTTCTTAAAATATGCGATTGTGCGCCTGAGAATAATCAAAAACGAGATTTAGCGCGATTCAAAAGCCGCTTTCACACTAGAGACTTCGAAATCTTTTTTATTTGTTATGGAAAGGTCAAATCATACATTTTTGGGGTCAACTGTGTAATATATATTATCAACAAAAACAGAATTATTACCTTAAAAATTTGATTTGAACATTCAAAACGGTTTGAAAACGGAATCAGAATACCTAGATAGCTAAAGTGTGTACGGTAGCACGTGTCGCGGGGGTTATATTAAACCAGTGGTGGGTCGTCTTTTGATTTAATTATATACCAAAATCAGATTTACTGTTTTTTTGTACAATTCCGAGACATTTTCTGAATATTTTACTATACGCAAACCTTTGTCTTATTTTTAGAAGAAGAATCGATACAAAATCACTTCATATTACTCTTCACCCTCCCTCTAAGAGATGTACTAACCTTAACAATCAGAATCAGTAATAATAAAAGTTCAGCAGTTCACAAAACCAGGAGGAACTTAAATACAATTTTTTGCCCCTATGTGGTCTATCATTCTGTGTCAATCCGCCACTGTATTTCACATTTTGCGAACTCATTTTGAACATGGTAATATATGTATGGTACCTTATACAAGTTTGAGAGAGAAAAGACGAATTAGAATAGCCCGACCGGGTCTGGTGTAATTTGATTAAGAAAGAAAGCTTCCCATACCATCCTAAACATATTCCCCGAAATATCTTCCAGTCCGTTTAACTTGTTCCAGTTAATGGCTCCCAAGTTTAAGGGGGGTGGATTGTTCTTGCTTTTTTTCACCTAAACGCATTTAACTTTGGCTTCCTTGAACGAAATGAATGTGGTGCCTACACAAGCTGGTGTAACCATGCAGGTTTCGTGATAGACTTGGTGAAAATATAAGCGTAAATAACAGACAATGATGTTGTTGACTAGCCATATAGGTCAAGAAATTGTGAATATTCAGGGAAGGGTAAAAAATTATGAATACAAAGGCACAGAAAGGTCAGAAAATTAGTTGAATAGTCTTAAAGTAAAATGTTCAATATATGTTGAATGGATCAAGACTGGTCCAGTTAAATGTTTAATATATGTTGAATGGTCAAGTAAAATATTCAAGAATGGTCAGGTTGAATTCAGTTCAATATATGTTGAATTGTCAGGTTAAATGTTCAAGAATAAATCAAGTTAAATACAGTTCAATATACGTTGAATTGTCATTTTAAGTGTTCAAGAAAGGTCAGTTTAAATGTTGAAAAATTATTGTTAAATGTTCAAGAATGATTCTGTTAAATATTCAAGAATGGTTAGGTTAAATGTTCTGATGTTCAAGAATGGCCAGGTTTAATGTTCTGATGTTCAAGAATGGTCAGGTTTAGTGTTCCATATATGTTGAAAGGTCAAAGAAGTATTTATTCGAATTATACCTAGGTCCTGAAAAATCGAGGAAAATAATTTGCCCAATCCTTTTCTTGCCTTCTGTATTCATTTTGATCTGAAACTCAAACCAACCTTAATTATAGACAGAAATAAAGTATGTGCTCTTTGACATTAAAATTTTTGTGTGAGGTCCATTCAACTGGCGGCTTTTGTATTGTCGATCGCTCTCTAGAAGGAAGGCACCTTTAGGAGGCGAATTTTTGGAAAGTAAAATGAAGAGAAGAGGCTCGTTTTGGGAAAATCCTTTTTTTGAAGTTAAGCGAGCTTTTCCCGATGGCTATTGGCTTGATCCTCTTAAATTGCCCGTAATTCGGGGTAAAGCGATAACCGACTTCGGGGCTTTGGCCCTCACGCAGCGACATTACCGACCCGCTCTTTTCTCTTTCTACGTATATATGTATCTACTGGCATCGTTGCGCCTTTAACGTCTCATCGAGCTAGCTCTCCTTATCAAACAGATGTCCGCACTCTATTCTAGAATATACCCTTTTATTTTCCACTCCCCCCACCCTCAAGTTTGACTTTTATAACCAGCCGTTGCTTGGTAACGACATTCATTGCGCCTTTAAACCAGGAAATTTTCCCAAATGAATCAAGCTAAATATATTCGGTGCATTGGGATTTGAAAATATATATATATATATATATATATATGGTAGTTGTCAAAGTGACGCTGTCTCACCTATTTTTCGAAGGTTTGGATTATATTTTTAACTTATTCTTTTAAAAACTTGTGTTAGAAATTTTATACCTTTGGGTTGACGAGTTCAAAAGTAACTTCAAAATTAAAATAACAAAAATATATAAATTTAATTATTTCCGTTTGATGTCGTTGAGTATGTGGGAAAAATTAAAGGTATGTCTTCCTGGATTAAGTACTTTTTGACGACATCACTTACGAAAGCCAGTAAACTACAGTTTCCGGAAAGGTTACTCAAATTATATTTTTCCTTTTTATGAGACATCTATGACAGCATCACTTTTAGGCTAAATTATTATGGTTCATATTACTCGATTAATTTACGAAACTGCTACTTCATGGTTTAGAAAAAAGGTTTATTATGTGAACATTTATAAAATAAACTGTTTTATTATCCTAGATGAAGTAGCAGTCTTGTAAATTAATTTAATAATCATATTCTAAGTTAATCTCTTATAAGTTTTGTGTAAAGGATGGTTCAAACTCACTTCAACGGTTGTGCATGGACAAAGACGCGCACTCACTAAAGACTGTCAAATATTCCTGTAACTTTTGTAGTCAAATTTTTAAAATTTTCTATACCAATTCATGACTAATGACCAGTATGATATTGATTCACGCTTAACCACTCTTTTTCCGCTTATTTCATTCGTCTCTCGACTGACTAAGATAAACTAAAGATAAAAAAAAATTGACGCTCCTCTGTGCCTTACTGTTTATCTTTTATTTCTCCTTCCACTCAGCCAGACAGAGTACACGCGAGAAGTTTTTTCAAAACCCTAAAACCAGATATTGCCGGTACTGTTAAACTAGCGAGGATTGATTAAATATAAATCGATTTCATTTCGTTTATATTTATATGCCGTACGTTGCCACCGTTTCATAGTTGTTTTTTTTTTTTTTTTTTTTTTTTTTTTTTCGCTTCCATTAATTTTATGGGTGTTTTGTAGAAGAATGCTTTCCGAGCAGAGGGACAACGCTATTGCGTGGTAGGGAAGTTTGCGAAAATTAGGGCAAAAAACAAAAACATAATTATCATACTCTATAAATTTTTTCAAATTTGAATAGATGAAAAAATTGAAAGGGTTTATTTGGTAAATTAATTATCACATAACGATATGAATCAACATTTAAACACCATGACCTGTTCACATTCTTCAAAAACCCATTTATTATAATTTCATTTGTAGGTTAATAAGATTCTTTAATAGTATCAAAAAACTAATATCACACATAGACCTTTAAAAAGTCAATGGTGACAGTCTCACTTCAATACGTTTCATTTTCATTAGACACCTTTATTAAATATACTAGTATATTATAATTAATAGTAAATCCGAATATGATACAATAACTCTTTCAATCTTGTGTTATTAATAAAAATTGCTGCATCCCCATCACGAGGAAGGTTTTTAAAGATTTCCAGGATTATATATCATTTTTATCATAAATATTGCGGAAAGGAAGGAGCTCGTGGTATTACGAAGAAGAAATGAAGTCGTTAATTTACTAAAATAGGCAATATATAAAAGCTTAATCGATTTTATGATTGGAAATTTTTTAGATTTATCGGAATCTTTTTAAACCTTTTCCACGATAACCAAATATCGAACGAATTTAACGATAAATGACTACTTCGGCGTTAAACTGTTAACTCTTCAATTTGAAACAAAATAGATGAACTAAGGCGTTTTTCAAGCTTACAAAAACATGTCGTCTGCAACAGATCCGGGAAGACTTTAAGAAATAAAATCTTTGACGTACATTTTTGTTTCATTATCGCGTGTATGTTTATGCCAAAGTCAATATATAAGAATAAGACGTGACGTCATACTACGTCACTTTCGTGAACCTTCCATGTACAACCTTTTCTTTCTGTCTATATCCAGGGTCATTTATAAATATTGAATATATGCAAATCGATATGGAGAATTCTCTTCTAATTTTCCAATCGCGTGATAATTTATCTTTGGGGATCAGTGCACCAAAGAACGAAAATTACAAATTTTTGTTAGATTTTATTCCTATGGCTACTAATCGAGTAATTTTAATAGATTTTCAATAAGAATAGGTCAGAAAAAGTCCAATATTTCATGACTTCCACTCTAAATATTCTACGGTATATGGGAATATTAAGTATTTTTGTTATATCTTGATGATTCTGTCAAATCGAATTAATCAGTCAAAATGAAGTAAATCAAGTATAAATAGTCCTTTACACAAATCTATAAGTCCTAACGCGTGAGAAACTGGTTTAGAAGGACGTTAAAGAAATGTGTTTACATCGCTGACCGAGGGAAACTCAATTTGGACAATGGAATGGTAAAAGTAAAATTCTATAGGGGAAGTTAAAATGTTGTCCATGGGGAGAGGAAAATAAAATGAGTTAAGTAACTCAGTGACAGGTTTGACGTAGAATATCTTGTACATAAGTTTCCTGAGCTTCAATCAGGCGAGTGTTTTGATAGTTTATTTCAAGTTAAGGGACTCTTCATAAACGTTAATTTAATAATCTATTTAAATCAAGCATGAGGTAGTAGTCTCGTTCATTAAGTAATATAAAATTATAAATTGTAAAGAAAAAACTGAAGTACACTTTTAACAAATTCTGGAATTTTTAAACCAAATTTTTCGTTAATTATGTTAATTACCAAAATTAAAACTTTAATATTTTTTAATATTCTAATTTAAGCGCTTTTAAATCCTTCTCGGCTCATATAGTTGCTTGATTACGAGCGGTTATAGAATGTCATAATCATTAAGTAAAATTAATTAGGCCGCCCACCCTCATAAAATCTGTGTAACGTTTGCCTACTTTAGCCATTTTTTTAATTAGTCTCGTTAATAACTGGTGTTAAACTTTGCTTCTCCTCTTTATAGTATAAGTATAGTTTAATAATAATAAAAATAATAGACTTGATTGATTTTTGTAGAGACCCAAAGAGAGAAAGAGAATGATCTCTTGAAGCCTTCACGTCCTCTGTCGTGCTCTTGTAGTCTAGACCAACATTTATCTGTTGACACAGCTTCTTTCTTTTCTTATTGTTTAATCTTCCTCCCCCCATTTTTTAAATCTCTTATAATCTAAAAAATATGAGGCACTAATGAACTTTGCAATAAATTTAAAGGGCAGGAGATCTTGAAGTTTATTTATGAAATTAATTTCAAAGGTAAAGAATGTTCGATAAAAACGTTTCAATACGAAGAAAGTCGTTAAGCTTTTTATCATTTCGAAAACATTTTGAAATATAATTAGCATTTCTGTGCATTAATATAAACGAATTGGGTGTCGCCAATATCAATCAAAGGTACAATATGACACGTTATAGCACACACCCGTCTCATTGGGTCGGCGTATTCCCTGATAAAACTAACAAATTTATCTAACGATAAACAAGATTTATAGAGGCCCGAACGTCATCTTGTTCTTTTCACGTTAGGATGTAGCCAATAGGCGGTTTTATCGTCAATTGGTTAACCCCAAATCAGATATGCACGAACTCGTCTTTAGATTGAAATCGGACCTTTTGTAAATTTTGAAATCTATCGATATTAACAGCAGTTAGCGGCCAATGAGGAGATCTTGCGCCCGTGACGTAAAACAGCGAAATATAAGTTTTGATAAAATTCAAAATTATTCTTAGCATTTTAAAATATTTTCTTGATAATACAATTGATATGCAAGTTCAAAATATTTTTATATTATGCTGTCATGGTCAACTCAAAATAAACTATTGGACTCTTCATTGAAAATGACCACTTTCTTTTGAGCTTGAAACTAATATTAAAGTCAATAATCCCCTGTAATGGCGCCTTTTTATCCGAACATTGATGTACGGCAGTTGGAACACTTTTACAGACGTTTAGGCTTTGAGTAACAATTGTTCTCCTAGAATTTCCGCCTACTTAATTTCGTTTATATATTCACAAACTAAACATTTTATTATGCATTAAAATTGAGGAAAAAACTAAATAAAATATTACTCTTTATTTTCTTTTAGATTTTCGTTTTAAAATAAACGTCATCCTTTTCAATTTAAAAAAGAAACGGGGAAAACCAATCAGTCAACGCATCGAACGAGACTATTTTTACGTTACGTCTGGAATGTCTGGGGATTCAACTCTCGTAGACAAACAGAGTAAGTTGTTATAAATACTTTTTTATTCCTATTTCCGTAAACTAATTTCTTGTTGAAAGTTGTTTGACATAAATCACCCGCTTTTCTGGGTTATTCGGGCAATTTCGAACCGATATAACGAATATCGTTGTAGTTGTTGATGTTATCATTATACAGTATCCATTTTTAGAAAGGTTTCAAAGGGAAACCATAAGCTAAATTGAAATAGGTTTTAAATTGGTTTTCAAAACCTTCGAACGAAATATAATAAAACTATATTTCCACAATTTTTAGGCGACATTTTAGTGGAATTTAATTTTTAACTAATATCAAATGTCTATCACTTTTGTTCCTGTAGCTTCATACTATCAGCAAAGGGCCAAGGTAGTCGTACTAATCCCATCCCTTATAGCTAGCCCAAAAAAGTCATCACCACTGTCTGGTTCGAGTGATTTGGGCTCTTCCTCGATATTTTAAGTCAGGAGAGAGGGACGGAATTTAGGCGGGCCGCGCTTGTCTATATTGTCTCCCCCCCCCCCACTCTCAAATTTCTCCAAAGAGTGGCGCTTCTGATTTCTCTATTTACACCGTTTGCGACCGCTAGAGTGTCTCGAATCCGAATCTGCCCGTACGTCTACCTTGGCCCTTTGCTGATAAGCTACGGGGTATTGTTTACTTTCATAGTAAACTTTTGCTAATATATTTTCCCTTTAACATTGAGAGGTTTATTTATAACGAACGAAACAGTTTTAAGAAAGGAGATTTCGTTTATAACGTGGTGTTTTCGTTAAAGAAAGATTCGTTATATCTGTATTCATATAAAAAAGGTTTATATTTAGCGCAATTGAGATAGAACGCAGGTGCTAAAGTGGGAGATTCGGGTTAAGATTTCATTTCCAATAACATACACTCTCATAGTTTCTCTGGCAGATGACTATTGAATTGTAAGAGTTGAATTTTCCGACTGATTTAGATTATAAAGTTTATATGTATCTGTCTGGTATATTTATTTACTCGCTCGTGGTTCATGGTTAAGAAAAGAGATATGGTAGAAAATAAGTTTCGATATTTCTCCCAACGGATTTGTACTTTAAGTTTTTTTACGACACGTCAAAAACCCTTTTTTTGTCGTTTTCCTTCAATATTATTTTAAAGAAAAATATCAAAAATCATCAAGGCGTGGAAATCCGCGTGGGACAACTATGGTTATAAGGTCTTTTCATATCGCAAAATCGTAATCCCTATCTCCCTAATATAAGCTTCGCCTATTTTTTTACGTTCGACTACGCATCCGCCTTCGAAGAATTTTATTCACAATATAAAGGGCCTGTAAATTGTATAACTATACCTGCCACTCACCAAAATAAACTAATATTGTGGGAAATATGAAATTTGTTCAGGAAACGGATTAAAAATCAGGCTTGAAAGTTAAATTTATTAAATTTTCTTGGGTAGTTTACTTTTAAAAATTGCCCATAGATAAGATTCGCTTCTTTTATTGCTCAGTATTATACACCTAGACTCTGATACGTTACTTTGACACGTTTTAGACTTAAAATATGCGTAAAAATCATAACAAAAGTTGGGTTGAAATCCGCCTTTGAAACTGTAAATTTAATTGACACTCATTTTTTAGATTTAAGGAATATTTTTTAACCCTCGCGATTGCCTAAATGTTTAATATGGCTATGCATTTATCCGGGTACTCTCCTAGATTATTATTACTGCGCAATTTCTTTGGTTAATGAGGCTCTAAGACTAGTTGCGGTGGTCAGGAATCTCTTACGTAACAGATATTTAGTGAGTGCGTCTTTTCTGAAGCGTTAAAACTGAAAGGGTTGTGTTCGTGACGTATACGTTATGGTGACGTAAGCGCCTACTGTACTCGTTAACCTTTAAGAGATTTATCCCTCATTTAAAAGCCCTGAAATCACCAGAATAAATAAAAATGCATGCATTCACTCACTGTTCGTTAGCTACTACTTTGGATTATGTTACGAACTTTTGGCTTCAACGAAATACACGCTTTAAATTATTGTTATATACCTAAATCTCTTTCATCTTCCCTTTAACTTCGGGATTCTAGTTCCAATTCTTTTGGTTTTAGCTGTGGCCATGCAGGCCATATTGTTAAAATTTCGGAGTTAGGTTTCATCGGGTGCTTTCGATAGCCTTTAAAAAAACTAAGGCTTGGATAGAGGGGGAAAGGGAAAGAAAGGGGAGCTTGAAATATCTATTCATCGCCTTATAAAATTGCCCACTATATACAGAGTCAAAATCAGTTCAAAGTTTCAGCGGATACGGGAAGTTATACGCTAATCTAATCTCAAAGAAAGTAAATTAAGTGATAGAAGGTAGCTTAGCTTTCCTTCGTGTTGTAAACTTGAACTGATTCTAACTTTTAGCAACAGTTGCGGCTAGGGTAAGGCTATTGCCAAGCTATAGATAGACATACGAACGACCTCCGTTAGAACGACGGACTTCGTGCACGCGAACCTCGAAAGGGAGAATGAAAATGAAAATTGGAATTTTTACATAATTGAATATAATTTATTTACAGACGTGGTATTTATAGATAAAAAATAACATTTTCATGTACGAAACGTTTCGGGCCGTGGTTTTGTAACGCTAACGATCGACTGAGGAATGACACGGTCCAAAACGTCTCTTGCATTAAACATTTTTCTATATAAACTAGCGAAATATCACGGAACATAAAATTTCAGAATTAATTTTCCAGAATCTTCTAGATTTTTGTAGGCTTTGCTAGCATTTTCCAGACCTTTCTAGAACTTTCAAGTCCTTCCTAGAATTTTCTAGACTTCCCCAGATTTTTCTGGAACCTTGTAGAATATTCTGGAAAAGGTTAAGGACGTACACACCTACGGACATAATAAATTAATAGGGTTTGACATCATATCTTTTCTCTGTAAATAAATTAATTTTAACTGCATCCTAGGTAAAACATGAATATAATATTTTAAATTAATTCATATTATGCAGCCAAATTTATGTAAATGTAGGTTCCTTGCGTACACAAGTATCCAATTTTAGCCCGTAGTATGACATAATTTAATTAAGAATATTTGTACCTAGACTTCATTGAATCCCAATAATTCAAATGAACAACCTTATAATTGATAAAGATAAACGAATTTCTGGAATATTTACGAAGTGGACTCCACCACCGGAAAGATAATTCTTTATATATACTAAAATCATTAAATAGTTGGTGAAGACATAAATGTATGGCTATTTAGTGTCAAAATTGATGTTGTAAAATTACACTTTCCACGAAATTCAGTGATTTGATTTTTGTATTGTTCACTGATTATTCCATTTTTTCCTTGCCCATTTGAATTTGCAATTAAAGGCTTAGGTGACTCAGACATGAAAAATTAATTTAACCTTTTCTTAACGACTCCAAACATACTATTGACTGGTATACTTGTAGTCCATTTGGAACATTAAACTTTGACCTTTTTTAGCATATAATTTTAATCCAAAAAGTTAAATTATAAAATACCGTTACCCTAGTAATTTACCGAGTAAATTACCGATTTCAAAACTATAGTCGTAATGCCATACCAAGGCTTAGGATTACTACTCTATATCTTAAATACAAACGCTTGGTTAATGTGTTTTGCGAACTGATCGAACCCCGAAAAACTATTTTAACCTCGTCAATTAACATAATTTCAAATCTAAACGTATATTTACTTTTCACAAACAGGAAATTCTTTAATTCTAGCTGCGTGTTAGTTAATTAAAAAAAAATCTGCTATTAGAGTTCAGTAATTTACCGTGGTAATTTACGTGGTAATAGTTATTCGTGTTTGGTGCCGTTAAGTACATATTAATGTATTTTTTCATGTCGGAGTCACTTTGTTCTATTAATGTGTAATCCATTGGTCATGCATATCACGTAAAACATTGCATTTTAAGGTTTTTTTAGTCAGAAATTATAATTTTCAAGCATTTGAAAGAGGAATGAATAACGGGTAATTACAATGGGATGGTAAATTATACCCTTTCCAAAATGAATGTAATTTTAGAGCTCTATTACTATTTTTTCTTCTGCCCTTTAAGACTGGGTATACGCGTGGCACTGCGTAGTAGCCTAACGCCAAAAGGGGAAAGAGCGGAAACTTGGGCATCGATTGAAATCCCCGTAGTAGTACTGAAATAGTCTATATAGTGCGTGGCGCGCTGGTATAGTAGCTTTAAAGGGGACGTAATACTTCCCCAGGTTTTTTTTTTTTTTCTTTTTCCTTTTTTCCCAAACCGACTAAGCTAGCTGCGGGCCCGGGTACCAGAGGCTCCAAAGCCAACGTCAACGTTTACGCGAGCGCTGTAATATGCAAAATCAGCCCGTTTTTACCTTTATGCCATAAATGTATTCCTAAATCCCTGGCATCGAAAACGTAAATTTAAAAAGGAGGATTTTTTTTTCTCTTATCCCATCATGAAATCACGTTAAAGGTATATTTGCGGTTGCGTTGAATAAAACATATCAGTTATACTCTTTATGTTCTGTATATCAGTGTCTTCTAATACCACTAAAATGACTAAAACACACCCTTCTATTTCCTTTCTCAATAGTCTAAAGAAAGGTTGAGTTAAAGTAGGGTTTTCTTACATCTTTCCTAGCAGTATAATCCTCATCTTACTTACATTCATCTTTCCGTCGGGGTGTAACTTAGAATATTATAGAAAAAAAGATCTAGTGTAGGTCGTAATGTTTTATTTAGGGAATTGTTATAAAAACATCTCGGTGACCAAATATATTGTATTTCTTCTCATAGTTCTGTGCAAATAAACTGAAGGAAAGCTAGCTCAAATATTTGAAGAACTAATCGATGAAAAGGATAGGTTTTAGCGAGGAGATAGGTCACTATCGTGATTAAACGTACACTTTCATCAGTCGATTAAATCATGATTAGATTGGGCTTAAAATTATTATCGATACCTAATGATTATTTTTATGAATAAATTAACTTAAAACAGATTAAATAAATGTACACTATGGAATAAAATTAACCCACACTCGAGTTTTAGTTTCATTGGCGTTGGGGAGGCAGCTTTGCGGTGGAAAATTAGAACGTTTTTGAAGGATGTGGACTAAATTTATGACCAAATTAAAAAGGCCCCATCCAAGAAATGTTTAGAGTACCAACTAAGGGATTTAGAAAGACAAGTTTTGTTCGAGGACATCGCGTACGCGCTGCGCTGTCTATTCTTTCTTCTCGTACAAAGATACGTCAACATCTTGTCTACTAATGTCATGAAGCTGCAACTTATATAGGCTATTTTCGGTTTTCCGATGAAGAATTGATAGGCTGATTGAAACTTTAGACTTTACTCGGTTATTTACAATGACAGTAAAGAGTTGGGCGAGGTTAACCAACGGAACGTGCACTCGGGTGCATTGTTAATTTTAGTTATTGTTTAGAAATACCTATTTGTTTCTCATGAGCTTATTATAGACGTTACTTGCTCTTACCGACAGAAATTTTATATCAATCGTCGCGTGTAGCATTGAAATACACCGCGTTAAAAATTATTAGAATTATGGAAAATATTTGTTTTCTATAAAGGTTATAGTTTTAATCCGTATATTTATAGCCTCTTTAAAACTGAATTTATTATTGGTAATTTAAATTGAACAATTAACTTGTATTGGGAAATTTTAATTAGTTTTGTTAACAGAAATCGTCCTTAACTAGCTTATGTAGCACTAGTTAGTGTCAAAGTTGTGCCAGAAAAATTGTTAGGGCTAATCTTAAACGTAATAGAGTTTTGCAAGTTTTCCAAATAAATATTAATTTATAATATTTTTATCATTTTAATCGTGCCCATATCATTTTCCATTTAGAGATGTTTTTGTGTCACTAATTATTGACATGGTTATGAATAAATCTCTCCAGATGATCGCTTATCGTTCGTCAAACATACACACAAATAAATATTCATCTGATATTCAAGGCCTAAATATAATCGTATTGTATGAACAATAACAGAAACAGCAGACTATTTGCCGTAACTATAGAGACTATGATTGCTTGTCGCATTGTGATTAACATCATTAAAACTTTATCTCGATGATGATAATAATATATCTATGATATATCTCTGATGATAATAAGATGCTTTCAGATATTGATAGCATACTGGAATCGTGTGTTTATATGAGTCGTTGGTTTTGATAATAATACCTATTTTCATTCATTTACATCAATTTTTAGGATAATCGTAATATCCTCTTCAGACGCTGCGTAATCAGCTATGGTTTAATCAGATTTAACCGAGGTTTACATAGCCTTCTCGGTTCAATAAACCTCGGTTAATTGTGATTAAACCACGGTTAAATCTGATTAAACCGGCTAGTTACGTCTCGTCTGAAAATGGTATTAGACGACTTGTAAGACGTAAAGACGATAATGACAAGCAAATTTTATTTCGTAATCGTAGTAATGCTCTACTTATTCTACAGAAATTATGAACGTGTTCTAAAATATCTTTCCATAGCATTCAATCCTTTTTTGGATCTGTAGTCATCTCCATTAGGTTCAGATGTATAGCTCTTTAAGAGCATAATAATGGTGGACCAACTGATTAAACAGGAGATGAATTAATTAACCTTAAATTCATTTATTACTCCACAGTCTTAAAAATATTCAGGTAGTTGATCCACCATTGGGGTAGACCGAGGTTTAAGTAAACTTTTACTCAAGATGACTAAATATCTCGTATCGTTTATACCACCCATATATAAAACATTTATTGACTTAACATTTGACGAAGGTTATAAGATTCAGAAGGAGGATTAGGTGGGCTAAGAAGGTAAATTGCCTATGAATAAATTACTTCCTTAATTACTGTGGGCCCAGCTAGTAGTATAGGGGTATATGGATTTGGGGAAAAGAGGTCCTTCTTCAAAGAGGGCGACGATTAGATTAAATTTAGAGGAATGAATTATGTATCTTTATTTGCTCGCGGTTGCCAAGGGTGTGGGCTTATATTTATTCGATAATAAATGGAAAACATTGCGAGGTTTAATATTCATTTTCATTTCGGAGTTAATTAAAGACTTAAAGGTCGAAAGTCGAATCAATGAGTAATGTACGCATAAAACTGTGCCTCCTTTCGGTTTGTCTCGTTCTTATCGCGTATTTGATATAGCATTGTTCAAAAATCAATTATATGAAATTGGTTTATGTCGAAACTAATTCTGCTAGTGGTTAAGCTTAAGTGGGGGTTACTTCGTAGATTAAAAAATTTAATCCTTTTTAAAATTGACACTTTTATAACGAGAATTAATATATACGAAACGCTTCAATTTAGTGACTACTTACGTTGTAAAGTATTTTCCGTGTTGCGATTGCGATTCGAATAGCGTTAACGAAACACTCATCCAGTAGGTCAATTCACAAACGGTCAACAACAAGGTCACGATAATATCGGCAGTATCTACTTGTTCTCTGTAATCGTAGTAGTAGGGCGATATTTGCTGTCGGCGTTGTTCGAGCAAAACTCTCGACCACGGCGAATAATTGCGAGTGGACATGTTGTTTTCGCGACACTGGCAAAGTTCTTCATGTCGAAACGCAGTTAACGCGTAGGTTTAATCTTTCATTCAACACTTTTTCGTAACGCGCGTTCCTTTATTGTTTGATGTTTTAATGGGAGGAAATTGTTTCCTTAAATATATATACTTATTTCGGTTTAATTATAAAGACTAAAACCGGTATTTAGTTTATTATTGGTTATAATATAGTTAAGATTTTATATAGAAATATTGACGAGACGTAAAAAAAAGGGGTTAAAATCCGGCTAATGGGGAAAATAACTAAGGAAATTGTTATTTTTTTGAGGGGGTTTTGTTGTTCGGTAATATAGCGAGGGAGCGAAAATGATAGGGGCGCTCTTTATACGACCGAGGGATCTAGAAAATGATGGCGGAAAAACGGGTGTGAAAAGTTTCTGGGAGAGCGGCGCAACTTAGGCTCGATCATAGAATCCGCAGCCCACCGACTCCGCTCGATTTTACGAAACTGCGGCGGCCTTTCCCACTTCGACCCCCTTTCCTCTTACCATCCCCCTTTTACGAGAAAACCTCGCTGCCAAATAAACGTAAGATTAGTGAAAGGTGTTTCTAGTGGAATAAAGGTTTGAAACCTGAAAGAGATCCTTAAAGAGATTAATAAAATTAAAATTGACCTTAGGAAGGAAAAACTCTACGGCCGTGTGTTCAGTGACCTAGAGGTTAAATTTTTGGCTTTAAAAAAATTAAATACAATAGGAAAAAGAATTCAAACTCGTGGTTTTTAGCCTATGAAGTTAAATTTCTCTTTTTGGTTAAAAATTAAAGGCGGAATATTTACTGGACTATCTCCAGAAGATTAAGAAATGAATAACCTCTAGTTGGCATCACGCGGAAATTAAGTACAACTCAGTAGCTACTTTATTACTGAACTCTTTGATAACGTTCGTATGTTGAAATCGATTTTTCAATTGAACCCAAAATTGACCATTTTTAACCTTTTAAAACGGTTAAAATGTCTCTATATTATGAACACGGCTAACGTGAAGTCATTGATCAATATCATTCCACTATTTTGTTAAATCAACTTAAAATTATATTAAATTAAAACTCATAATCGACGTCTGAAATTAGGCTTAATCGACATTTGAAATGAAGTTCAGAACTTGATTCTCACGATATGATGAATTACGTGATTTGAAATAAAAACTCAAGTGGTGAACATTGACTTTGCATGCTTGTAAATATTAGCATTCCCCGCGGTCAGACCGACAACAGACGTACCTAGAAAATGATTAATTTTAAATTTAATTAAGGGTAAAGTTTTTCATTTTTCATTAATATGCTTGTTGTATAACCCCTCCTGTAGAAGTGTTCCAACCTTGTCGCTTCGGTGTGCACGGTGGAGCAACTAACCAGGCGTAGATTCCCCAAAATAATGAATAAATCTTATATTAGTCTTTAGCTATTACTCATAGGACGTTGATTAAATCTGAATAAAATCTGATTAAAACGTACTCTACACGAATAATTATGTACAGTCTTTCTTAATTAGTATTAAACGTATTTATAGTAAAATTCAGAAATCGTTAAAATTTGTAGTTACGTCTTTCTAACACGAATATAACCTTCGTTACTTCCCTCTGTTATCGAATCGCTGTTACAGCGGCACTAACGGTCCCTACCGAGCGTTTCTACTAGTTTTTAAAATAGATTTTTTATTTTTTTTTCCCTCTTTTTCATTTCTCCTATTATTACTCTTCTTTGCTTTCCATTATAAAATTTTTCGCATTAAAATGAGGGACATCAAATTTTTCTTCCCTCCCTCCTTTTGCTTTTAGTAACTTCATCTAAGATAATGATAAGATTTCCAAGCTATTCTTCCCATGATATATTTTCATTTTTCCCCCTAAATTTTATTCGCTTTCTTTTTTAAACTAAGTTGATTATCTCGTTATAAAAACCTACATAAAGTTTTATTATTATATACATCTTGCTTTTATTCAGATTTTATTTTAATATAAAATTGACTACGAGTGTTATCTTTCGAATTCAGTTCGTTTAACCCGAGATTGAACTCGGGTTTAGGTATCTTTAGCCTCGAACTTGATCTTTTAAAAAGGATTAGTATATAATCTCTGGATTTTAAAGGGAAAATATGGTCTGAATATAAAATTTAAAGGTTAAGGGACCAGCTTCAAAGTCACTTGAAAAGGTTGAAATATAGGAAAAGTCCAAAAAAAAAAAAAAAAAAAAAAGAGAGAAAATATAAAAGACCCCTGTGTGCCTCACCAGTCGAGAAAGATGTCTCGCCACTGATTAAATATGACCCCTATCTTAAAATGGCCGTAACCTTTCCGATTGCACCATTAGAAATTAGACATTCCATGGATTATTTTAACGATCTTTCCGAAAAAACTACTCAATTTCCATTTGAATTTTATGAAAAATTCGTCACCACCTCACTTTAAATCTTATAAGTGATGTATCACTTATAATTGGTTTAAACGGAAACCACATTTTTTTCCATCAATTACGTACCATTTCATTTTTTTTTCCTTTTCAATTTAGCTAGTATAATTTAATTAATAACAACCATCCATCAAAACTCAAGGGAATAATTAATAAAGTTTATATTTGCAATACCGTATATAATCAACCGAAATTAATTTAGTTTCTCGGGTTTCCGCGCGAAGCGTGTCTATTCAAATCGTATATGAAGGAGCGAATAAACCTTGATTTTAATTAAGGCTTGAATTCCTAACTATATGTATTTATTACATAAGAATCGATAGAGCAAAAATATTGTAACTTTCTCGAGTTGTGTAACCTTACACTTTTTGTGTCTTACGACATTGTTACGTGTAAAATTCGTCGCATGCCCGTCTCACTAAAGCTGCGTTCATACTAGGCTTTAGAATCGATTTAAACCCTTTCAAAACGTTTCGAAAGAGTCGTAGGAACGGGAAACCGTCTTTCTCGAATCGATTTGATTCGATTTCTCGAAACTGCTTCGGTAACCAGTTTCGTACCAATTCTTTATTGAAGTTAGATTGATTTCAATATTGATTATAAATTTAAATGCAGTTTTTATAATTTTTCGAAAGATAGATTTTAAAATAATATTTTTACAGTCGTCAATTAAATAAAAGGGTTAAATTTAATAAATATGTAGAGGTTATATATTTTAATTAGAAACAAGATTTATCACTTTATTACCCCTTTCATTTGGCCTCCCTAAAAACATCTTGTGTTATTTTTTTAATTTCATAAATCAAATTTTGAGAATAGTGATTGCAAAGTGCTTTTGTTTTATAATTATTTTATTTTTAAGGTCTTTAACTGTTAAGTGTATTAGGAAATTAGGTTAATATTTAGCTAAATTATATGAAGTTTGTTTTCGCTCTTCCATAAACCCTTAACAAATTAAGATAAATTCGAATTATAAAATCAGAAAAAACAAATTGGTTAAATTTATTATGAGATAATCGGCTATTTTAAGCACTTGTGATTAGCCTACTTAACTCTATTACTATGAAAGATTTTCTATTTTATTGGATTTTCTAAAATAGATTGGTTGCTTCCGTTTAATTAACAATTTTCTCCAGACTTTTTAATTACGGAACCGAAATATTTATAAGCCCTCAATTTATACTCTTAACGTAATTAGCGCTTGTTCGGCGCACCCAGCTAGCAAAACTTTAAACCCACCCTTGAGATGAATTTGGCGCTAACTATATGGGCTAGAATTGAAAATTGTACTAATGTTGAAGAAGAATGGAAAGACTATTTTTTATCTATGATGTTTAACAGGGTGTATCGTTCCGCTTCAGCTTTTCTCGTTTCGTGAATTCCTCTTGAATATAATTTTTTTAATGGTGGGGTTAAGAAGAAAATGAAGTGATTTCATTTATCTATTCTTTTATTATAAAGTAGGCTTGTTCCGGAAATGTCTCTGAATGGTTCAAAAAATGAAAAAGAATCCGATTAAAGTAGGCTTAGCGGGATTCATGGAGATCCTGATTTCCTCGCGTATAAGGTCTAGCGACCAATCGAAAGCGATTGTAAGTCTGGTGGAGATCTCGCGTGAACGACGGTCCTTCGCTCATTGGTCGCTGGACCTTACACGGAGGCAATTCAGGATCTCCATGAATCCTGCTAAGCCTATTTTCCTGGTAATTTTTAAATTTATTTCTAGTTTAATATTTGTTTTGCAATTTTTTTATTGGTGGATTAGGCCTATTTAAACGATAAGGGATCGATAAAAAATCACGTCATTAGGTTGCATTCTTCCTTTAAAGGAGAACCTTCGACTAATCAAGACTTCCCAGCTTTGGTTTCATAAATAAGTAATCAAGAACGAATTTGAAGAGTATTCCGTTGCAATTGTCTCGGGGATTTTATTAACCCAAAGGTGGGACGTCTTTAGATTAGTCGAAGGTTCTCTATTTAATTGATAATCGAAATCAGAATGTTTCCAATTCTCAAACTTGTATTATTTTTAGAAACAGAATCAATGAAAGGTTCCTTTTCACCCTCTCTTTAAAATTAATTTTCCGTTTCACCGTGATATAAGCTCCTAGTAGATAAATTCGCGACATTGGATGGCAATTATTGTGGCTTACGCGGAATTGTGTACCCCGATAGTCTCTTATTGAAAAATTCCGCAATTAAGCTTGGGTCGTGCAATGAGTTTGCGGTAAAAGCAACTCAAATTGGCAACACCTAAAATATTCCGTGGCGCCCGGATGAAGTGCCGCGCATCTAAATGAGTATTATTACGTGGTAGTTACTTTTTTGCTCGCAGTTCTTAACCACACCCAGAAAATGATTGCCGACTACCGCGGAACGAAACTTTTACTTACAATTAAAAATACCATCACCTTGACACGTAAAATATTGTTTTTGGGAATGAAGGTGTCAAGTTTTCGTAATACCTCGTGAAGATATTAATTGTTTAGAAGTTTAAGGTGAAATGGCCCATTAAAGTAACAGTTTTAGTTAACATTATTAAGTATATAAATTTGTAAATTAATGTATGAAATACTTTATTTTGGAAAGATTTTCAATATCATCCACAATTTGAGAAATCTTTCTGAAAAGTCCGATAATTATCCTGTAATTAGATAATTTGTTCTTAAAAGTCCTCCATAATTTGAGAAGTCGTCCTGAGTGGTCATATAATTTGACAAAATCATCTTAAATGTCCTATAATTTGAGTAATCATTCTAAAATGTCCTATAATTTGCCAAATCGACCGAAAATTCCTCGAAATTGTCCTGAAATGTTTTGGAATTTGTAAAGTCGTGCCAATAAGACCAATCATATTTTTCTTCTAATTATAAAATATGTTGAATTTGAAAATCAAATTTAACAAAGTCAATTTTTCATTACAGGTGTGCGATTAAATTTTTTGTGTAAAACGTCTCTGAAGGGCCATGTTTGGCTACCGGAGCTGAAAAGCGCCGACCAACGACGGGATCAAGGTTATTAGTGATAGGAAAAACACGTGTAATGAACGTTCAAACGTACTGAAACTAGTTCCCGGGCGCGCAGTGTCCTAAAGTACAAAATCGGTCCAAGAAGTATATACAGTCGAGTAATTTTGAGTTTGCGTGGTAATTTCAACTCATCGGAAGTCTGAAGATGAACTGATAGGCTTCGAGATCTTCGAACACGTAAGTAAACCTTGTTTTTGATACTCAAATAGTGCGTTTTGCTCGTTAGAAAATAATAATATCTGCAACTTTGAATTTAATTTATACGCGTAACGTAACTACTTTAAATACAGTTTTTAATTTGAAAGAGGATTTTAGATTTTAAATCAGATTTTGGAGAATATTTATATATATTCTACTATGGCTTTTAGATGTAATTTCGCGATTTCTCCAAACCCACGATTATTATAGTCTTCGAAAATTAATTAATTTCTCCCTCGGCTTGAAGGTAGCCCTCGCTTCGTTACCTTTATCCCGGAAAATACAACAACGTTTACTTATAATTAAGAACGAAAATTTTCCCCATTGCCGGAAATTGTTGATTAAAATAACTTCTAATATTTTTGCCTGGGAGGAAAAACTTTTTAATCCTTCGGGGATTTCGGAAACTCGGGGATAGGAATGGAATTTTCTCAAAATTATTTACTTTTCAACCTCACACTCGTCCAACGCGGGCTCCCTTTTTCTCGCGCCCGGACTCCGCGGGGTATACAAACCCTTTCTTTCGGAATCCAGCGAGCTATGGGTAGCCGCAGTGTACCGCATTCGTATAATCCTCTTATCAGATATCTCCGTGTCCCATTTTATTTACGGTCGGCTCCGCTCCAAATTCCTAAAGTCTAACTTCATTTTGTTTTGGAGGGGGTTTGAGCTCTTACCCTTCTGTACTCGTTGTCGGGGAATCGTATATCAGAACCATCGCGCACCAGAACGGGGAACGGGTGCCTATTAAAAATAAAAAAAAAAGTCTAGGACTATAGACCACGATAATGCCGTCCTGTCTCTGTATGTACTTAGAAAAAAAAACTCATTGTCAAATTAGTCTAGCCCCAAGCTCGCTGTTTTTACACACGTGTAACACAGTTTTACTTTTCATTTCATTGTGTTCTCGTAGAATTTAACTAAAGAAATCTTCTTATGATCGATTAAAATTTACGAACAAAATATATAGTTTTAGAAATCAAACAAAAGAACGTTTATGCGTACTCCTTTCTTTAATGGGTACTAGAATCTTTTAATAACTTGATATCAGATTCTTTTGTCCTTTTAATATAACAAATATTGTTACGTAACCGATGAACTGTAGATGAAAATGACAATAACAATTACGCGTTCTTTTCTAATGTCGTGCGCGACGATCCCGGGAAAAGGTGCGAACTTGAGTCTCGGAGTGTAGTATGTGTGTAGATGGGGGGGGGGGGGCTTACGCCAACTAAGCAACCACCTCGATCGAAAACGGTTCGCGGGCTACGGGCCTTTTCCTTCGCTCATGAATAAGTAATCTGCAGGAATCGGCTCGCCAGTTCCTCTCCAATTTTAAATTTAAAGCTACCATTGCTGAGGAAAGAAAAACAAAGAAACGGATTGCTTAACTCGCGGGCACCAAAGGCTATATATCCCCTTTACCTACTATTCCTTTAAAGGTTATGTCTCGTAAAAGTATTTGAGGCTAGCTATTTCAACCTATTGATATCAATATCCATCTAGAAATACTTTTAAGTGATTTATTCTTAAATGGAGCCTGTAGTAAATGGTGTAATACGCGATAACTTAATTTGTAGATTTCTTAGGCAGTTATACGCCAAATTTATACAGACCCCCCCCCCCCAAAAGGTTGCGCCACATTTCCCTTTAAAAAAATCGATATTGAACCGTAAAATAACGAACCACTTTTAGAAAATTATCCGGATTTAAATATGTTCAAATTAAAATTAGGGTATTGAATATGTGACGAAGAACAACAAAGGGAAATAGAAAATCTCAAATAAGAAACGACGAAAGTTTTAATTTAACACGGGAAGCAAATATCCGTTGGTTGGCAGTCACGAAAACCGAGACTCCATCTAAATTCGAGTTAACAAAACAATTCTTGCCTTATTTCCAAATTCCTATATTGGCCCAATTCTACATGGTGCATAATGGTGGTCTATTTAAATAAGTCTGAGAGGAAACATCGGCATTAAAACTTAATTTTGGCGTAATTATAACCGGAGTAAAAAATATTTGATTGGAGAAAGTGACTTCTTTATTAGAGTATCACTGTTTTATCAACAAAATAGGCCTTTGATTTTTCCGGTCAGGCTCAATTTAAGATGTGTTTATCCTTAAAATATCTACCACGCGTGTTAATATTTGATTATTTAAACACGAATAATTGGGGTATCTTCATTTAAGATTAGATCCTGCGTAAGACTTTTCCTTTAATATTTTGTACATCGAGATCAGAAAGTAGAGGATTTAGTAGAAGGTCCTCTTGTTCTTCCTTCCGGTTTTACCCCTTTTATCACGTATATATAGTGTCTAGCTTTAGACATTATTTCTTGGCAGTAGTTTCAAGGTTAGAATATTGTTTTAACCGCGTGGTATTTAGTGACCAGTCACTTTTGAGTCGACAGATCATGCCCGACGCCGTTAAAGAGATCTTCCATTTCCTGCATTAGCGATCCTAAATCCTATCTTGAACTCTTAACGTGGCATTATCTTACCTGGTATCAAGATATCCAGAAGTACAATGATCTAACGTAGAGAATAAAGCCTTATAGAAGATACTTTTATAGGACATGAAACCAATATTGCATGGCCTTATTTTTTGGGATAGTTTTACTTAATATTACTATGAACTAATTATGGAATAGAATCATAATGGTAGTGCCAAGTTCTCCATATTTTAATCGGAGGTTCACTGCTTGGTAGCGTATTAACAAACATGTAGGACTTTAATTAATTATATATGAAAACTAGTTTTGTTTGCGTTTAAATAATTCGGGTGACAAATTGAAAATATTTTCTAGAGAAATTGCAACGTAATATTTTTGAAATTTTAGTTAATTTTTTAGGTAGTATACTTTAGATATTATCTGAAAAATATACATTAATTAATATTAATATGCGTTTTAATTACGTTGTATTTCACAATTAAAGCCCTCTTAAAATGTTTTTGTACGCACGAGACACATTTAATCCAATCTTGGGTCTTAAATGAAGATGTCCAACTGTTTAAATATGTAACAGCTAGTACATAACTTATTTGAAATAGAGTTCATTCAACTTATCTAAATTTATTGTATATATGAATAAGATTCATCAGTCTAGAATCGTTCTTTAAATATATCTCATCAGGCATTGTTATTTGTGGCAATACTAGAAAGTTCGGCACCTTCAAATTCTCGTTTCTCTTCAAACTGTTGTTCACAGAAATTGTATCAATCTCCAGTTTTTGCTTAGGATTTAAGTTAGGACTACGTGTATATTTGGGTGTGAGTGCTACAACAATAGGAAGTGCGTTTATTTTTTTTTCACTATTATTTTATTATTATTAATCATATCCTGGACGTACGTGACTTTAAGACCTGAGCGTAGTTCTTTTTAAAAGAAACAATGGAACAAGAACAAAAGTGATAGAAACGATATTTCATTAATTCTACAGATAATTAAGGTTTATCAATTAATTGAAATGAATTAATTACTTCAACATGTCGAGTAAAAGTTTAAAATATTCCTATTTTGCGGTTTTCCTCTTCTCTACATTTAATTACGTGTCTTTTCCAATTTGGGAAAGGTCTTCACTTTTGTTCTTTTGTAGTTTTTTCCATTTTCGACCATTTTTCCCTACAGAAAAATGGTTTTAAACATTCGAACTGTTATCTAGTTCCGTTGTCGTCATCGTCATGGTAACATTCTTCTTAGAACCTTGACTCCATTCCTATGTACATTAAGTGAATAATACAAGAATGAAAAGTCTATTTAAAATCGAGAAACCGTTCGGTATGATAACATATTTTAATTTCATTTTATTATTAAAGGCTTCAACTTTACAAATATCCTTTAGGCTGCTCGGAGTCTCTAAATTTCTCGCGTATCCTCCTCATTTCCTTTCTTTGCCGTTTTCGATTTTTCAATTGGAGATGATTAATATCTCTTTCGGTCGCTTTCCTAGTCCACGCGACCCCTTTCCTTAGTTACCCCGTATAGCTCTTTAACATTTACAAATTACCAATGGGACTTGAGGGATTTTGTCCCCCTCTTTGCTTTTTGGCACTAAATATACAGCCGAAATGCCAAAGTTATAATATTATTCGTCTAGTTTTATACAGTGTTTGACCAATTTTCCCCTTCTCAAATGTTTGGTTTTATATCCATTGATTTTCTTCTCATTTGTATAAAATGCGCTGACTCTCCGCCTATACAGGAGGCGTGGCGAATACTATTCATTTTAGCAGAGCAGCGTTCACACTAGACTTCGAAACCATTTGAAATAGTTTTATATAAGAAAGAAAATGTAGAATTTTGGGTCAACTGTATATCATTTGAGAAAAATGGAATTATATTAGCTTGAAAAGTTGATTTGAACATGATGGTCCACTACTACCACGGTAGTTAGGCAATGTAAAGACTTGTTTTCGAGATAAGTGGTTTTCGCTTTAAAGGGATAATGGAACCTAACAAAAAGTGATTTGTTTATCGATTCCTTATCGTTTAAATAGACTTAATCCACCAGTAAAAAATATTTACAAACAAATATTAAACTAGAAATAATTTTAAAACTTATCCGGAAAATTCACGGAGAATCTAAATTTCTTCGCATTGATTGGAAGTCATATGGAGATCTCGCCTTTACGACGGGCCTTAGCTCATTGGTCGATGACCCTTTAATGCGTAAATAAATTGAGGATCTCCATGAATCCAGCTAAGCCTATTTTCCAGGTCAGTTTAAAATTTATTTCCAATTTAATATTTGTTTGTATATTTTTACTATTGGATTAAGCCTATTTAAACTATGAGGATTTGATAAACAAATCACTTGTAAATGTTGCATTCTCCCTTTAAGCTATTTTATTTTTCGCGTAAGCAACTTATTTAAAAGCGAAGCTGATTTGAATCTAAAAATCTAGAATTTGCTTAACTATAAACGATTGCAAAAGTTTTAAATTTCCTAGTGTAAACGTAGCTAAATTATAAAGACCCGACATTTATTCTCGCGGGGTTTTGCCAGCCGTATTCAAACGCGAATAATCATGTAGTTTTGACCCGAATCTAGTTAAATTTCGTTATTTTTCCTAATTTTTTCTCGTTTGTTATGAACAACCACACCCTAGTTTATACCATTTTAATTGGGGATCATTTTTTATAACCCCTAATTTTAGATTATGAAATAAAATGATCTGGAAACTGAATTACCGTATTTAATTTTAATTAAATTATTTAAAGATAGAATGAAATGATTTCATATCCTTAAAATAGACAAATAAATATTAAGATACCGTACAGAAACAAATTTTCAACTATTAATGAAAATTAGTGAACGCCGAGCATTTCTAAAGCTTTTTTTTCTATATCCGTGTCAGCTTTCAAGGTTGGGTCTCTCCCGAGTGACTTCTGAGCCGTCTGGCCCCTAGCGTTTTATGAAAACGGAAATAACTGCCCTGTATAACCTTAACGCCACGTGATTTCGTGACGTAGTTAGCAACATTCGAACAACCCACAAGTTCTTTTATAATATCAACTACTCGCCACATCTTTGGCCATTTTCCTGAAAGATTTGATACGCAAGCAAGTCATATATTTAATAGTATCGTTGTAAAAAATCTATTTCACTCTCCCTTTAATTGTTTAACACTATTTATATATATAACGTAGGTCAAGCGAATCGGCACGAAAACTTTTATAGACTCTATACTATATATATTAGACTATAGTTTCCAATAAAGTTAAAAGGTTTATTTTATACCCTTCACTAGTTACGTTCTTTCCAACACACACCGAAAGAAAAAGGTGGTCCCACTAAATATTTTTGGTCGTATTTTTAACGTTTTCGCAAAATTGGTAACGACTTCTGGGTGAACGTTTTCCTAGGGTTCGATGAAGGACGGAAGAAGGTGGTAGAGAAGGATATGCCAGGGTTAAAAGAGAAAAATAGAGCTCCAAACATTTTCTACTCGTTTTGATCGGTTTGACGTGACGAGCATTTTCTTTAAGAACATGTAGCTCCAATGCTCTTTCGTCTCAAAAATCGGATCCTCGTCTAGCCAGGCGTGGCTCAAACCCCCGGTTTGGTACTGGGCTTCACACTCACGATGCCAAGTTGCACCGAGCATATATAAGAGTGGAGGTGAAATTACGAGAGCTAGAGAAAAGAAATCTGAACCATACGTTTTATTTAGATTAGCTTTATCATATATTGATCTACATTCAACTTTGGTTATTTCTTAGTTTAAAGGGATAATGGAAGCTAACAACATTTGAATTATATTACTTTAATTCGTTTAAATATTCCACCAGTAAGATGAGCTCTATTTTTTACAATAATTGTAAATTGATACTATTAAATTTGATTCTACTACTCTTCTAAATACTCCTTGTAGCTGTAGTGAAATATTTGGAAAACCAGTAGAGGATGTATACTCCTTTCTCTCTATGTCAAGGCCCGCGTTTTTCCAGATAAGAGAGTCGACAATGCCAAACTTATTACTAGCCACGTTGCCCATCGCTTAAAGGGCGCTTCCAAAGGGGAGGACAGGACAATATATATTATATATATATATGAAAGATAAGGGGTTATGGCTTATAAGCTCTCTTTCGTTGTCCAAACGTGGTTGCCATATTACATGTTATCTCGAAAGAGTCGAGTTTTGTGGGATGGTAACCTCCAAAAATATTGGTGTAGGTCAGAAAAGTTGATCGTGAAAAACGTTCTTAATTTTTTTTATTAATTAAGGATTTCATTAGTTTTATTTTAGTCGTACTCACAAAGGTTGTTTTATTCTCTTCAAAGGGATACTAGACTCTGAAACCAGTCAATGATTTCGTGATAATTCGTAGTTCATTTTTATAAGGCTCGGGGGGGACCCTTTTTCCCTAGTCACTAGCAGGGGAGGGGGGCTAATTTGATCCTTTTTAACTCCCACGGCTAAACTTTAAGACCTTCAACGATTCTTCAAACACGATTATAGCGTCTCTGCTCTCGAAATTTCGGCTTTGCCCATGCGCAAATGATACTCTCAGTGGACCATTTTTTATACCCTTACCTGATCGGGTGGTGGACTCTAGAAACAAATTATGTCAGCGTTAGCTAAGCATCTCCTTTCTTTCTCCTTGCCAGAGTCTAGTTGGCTAAAATAAGTTTTGTATCCTAAATCCAAAGCCATTGCTCTTTTTCGCTCGGAGCTAGCTGCTTTCTCTGCATTTTGTTTCTTACGTGAAATTTGTTGGCGGTGGGCTATATGTATTTTTGGCTCTATACGTCGTCCTGCAAAAACCGAATGAAATATGAATGTGTCGGGAGTTTTACTCTGTGGCGGTCGTCTCTCTCTAGCAGTTCTAATCGCGATATTAAAGCACATAAATAGCGAACCACGGTTCGTACACCTTCCTACGAACCATCTTTCTCTTATCTTTTTTCTTCTACTACCGAATTTTTTTTACCCTCTTCGTTCATACGACTTCATGTAGGAGTCGACGACTTGCCAAGCGTTTTTATTAGCGATTACAAAAGTTTGAAAAGTCAAGTTTTATTATCAAACTGCGCAATGGAGAAATTTTAAATATGCTGATCATTATTAAGTTTTTCTTGCCTTTAAATCTGTCGCTAAATTTCGTATACTTCAGAAATGAAGTTAATGAAAATCTCCATTTGAATTATTTGATTTGAAATTAAGGTATAAGTCGATATGATAAGAATCGCGCCACATCTCCATTTCGCACTAAGTAAATATAATTCCGGTATAATTGAAATAAAAACTCGAATTTCTATACTCAAGCGGAGTTTGCATCGACTATTTTTACACCAATGAAGTTTAACATCGTGTATCAATTCGCTTCAGCCTTTCTCATTTTGTCAATGTCGCGTGTAAAGTTTAGCGATCCCGACACGCAGACAGACGTACATAGATAATGTATATAGATTGATAATTTTGGCACCCATAATTTTTAGTAGACGAAAAACCAAAATAATTCAGAAACTATTTTTAAAATTCAGAAGGCATTTATTTATTTTTTTTATTTTAACATATGGTTATCATCCATTATCGAACTTTTTATAATTATTCCAACATACTTCGTATATTAATTTGATACATTCCGTTTTGTTGCGTTAATTATTTTTACTTAATTAGTTCGTTAAACCATGCATTTTTATTATTCCATAAAAATAAAAAAAAATGGAATAACTGGTTTTATTTTAATTTTCACTTCGGCATTTTTTTAACTATATTTGTTTATAGTTTTACGGTAATTATTCTTCTTTTGTTTTTTAGTTTTTCATTTGATATTTTTTTATATTTATTGTTTTAATTATTAATCCTACATGGACTGTGCGCCTTCGTGATGGGAAAGTGCATTTTTCTCGTGACAATTTTTGACTATAATATTTAGCAAAAGATTCCGATTTTTGAGGGGTGGTCTATATAGTAAAGATTTGGGTATAGCTCTTTTTTTTTTTTTTTTCAACTATCCTGGTGATGACGTCACGCGGTTGTCACGGTAACAAGAGTTACGGGACGTTATATACCATTCTCCTCTTTTGGCAGTTAGAATATACGTTAGGGAGAGAGAGACAGAAAGTATAGAAAGATGGTCAGAGAAGAACCAGCCCCTAATTTTTTCGGATATTAGAAGTTTGGTGTATTCGGCGGCGAGCTCTTGGCGAAAGGCATAGTGATAATGGATATGAAAAGGAAAATATGCGTTTCTGCTTTTTACTTAGGAGCACTGACGACAAAATCTTTAAATTTCTTGTATCAATTTTGCTTTTAAACATCTTCGTAAGATTTTTTTTTTCCGAAGATAATCTATTCTATCAGGGATAATTCTTTCTGGGTTTAAAAGAATCCTCAGCTAATTATATTCGTTTCTATTACCTTTTTTCATAATATCTTCACTGGAAAATTAGACTTTTGCAAATAAATCTTGTATATATTGAAGATACTTAGATTGACAGACCCGCATATATTACAGAATTATCGTAATTTTCTTTTAAATTGATAAAATATAAGATATTAGGGTAACTTTAATTATGAATTAATTATATAATTAACATAAATTAAATTCGGCTAATTATCTCAATCAATTTAAATTTAAATTTGTTTCTGTTGTCAGTGCTCTTTTAACAAAATAGAAAACCTTTCAAAGGGCGTTTTGATAGAGGGAAGTCTGGGTTTAATGAAGAACGCTTTTAAACTCTTGTAAAGCTTTTTTTTCGTTTAAATACTTAAATTACGTTAAAGAGAAAGAAATATTTAGGTCTAAACACAGTTTTCAACTTTAGCTAATTTATTTTTTACTTTGGACTAATAAATTTATAAATTAATAATTTATTTTTTAGTAAACAGTAGCTTTCTAGAAACCCTAGATGCCTAGAATATCGGTTAAATTTAATTGATTTGTATGGTTGTCAAATAAGACTGTTTACCAGAAATTTGATAGTTTTAATAATTTAATTTTTGAAATAAACTTCATTACATCCACATTATTTGCATATTTTAAAGTTTACCAATAGTCTAAATATTAATAATTTTTAAATATTACTTACATTATAAAGAAATTTTGATAATTTGACCAAACTTTGAACTATTTATAATATTTCTCGAAATTTATTAGTCTTTAATTTATGCTAATTAGTTTTGGATAATAATTGCAAGAAACCCCTTTAATTAATCTCTCTTTAACGAAAAAATATATTATTAATTTTATCATTTGCAAAAAATACTTTACGTATAATTTTCTTTCTATAACTACTTTTAAAAATTATAGTATTTATGCAAATGAGTATTTTGGTAATAATTATCAAAATTACCGTTTCTACAGTATTTATTTTAAATTTTAAATTAATTTATTAATCAAATGATAAAAATTGTGAGAAATTATATCACAAAGATTTATCATTTTATGTTAAACATATCGAGTCATTCGCGTAAATTATTCATTAATAAGAATCGCGATATTAATAATACATTAAGCGTTCTTCATTAAAGCCTAGTTTATATAATTAATATAATCGGAACTAAAGTAAAAAAAAAATTGCCTCTAATTTCTCTTTAATAATTTTTCGTATTAAAATACTATTATAACCTCAACTACGTATCGCTTTTGTCTAAGTTTTAATTTCATATATTTTTCCTAAACGCAACCAATATTATTGACCAGTTTTCTATTCCTCTTAAAGAGGAGACTATAGCTTTAAAAATACGTCTTTAGAAAAGGCGACATCTCTTAGCAAAAACAATATATTTCCCATACTATAAACTTTAATAATTATTTTTTTCCCGCATTTTAAATTTTAAGCTTTAATTAGCACGAATATTTTTGGCGTTTTTTTGATGTTAAATTGAAATTTTGTCAAAATTTCAAAATTATTAAATTATTATTGTTACATCTTTTTCCACTTTGATTTGACAGCGCGTAAAAACATCTACCATATCCTTAATCTCTATGATATGTTACTTAGATTAAAAAAGAGGGTATATACCTTTAAACGTGCTGCCAAATTAATATGAAAAAAGATAATATATACCAGTATAATAAACTATTTCTAAATTGACTAATTACGTACTGAATCAGTCGCCAAATATGTTTTCTTAATTATGGTTGTCTAATTAGGACAATTGCCAATATAATCTTCATAATTGTGCACCCTCTAATAATGTTTCTACCGTAATTATTATTTTTTTTAATTTAATTAATGAACATGAGGAGTGAAAAATTTTAAACAGTGATTATGAAATAATGTTTTTTTTTTTTGGTATTTTTTTGGTTTTTGTAAGTTAAACAACTCCCCTAAATTACCTTCAATTTTATATATAATACATATTTATAAATTTACGAGGTTTCTTTATAGTATTTCCCAAAATACTATATTTAATTTCGTTCTTAAATCTTATAGAAACCTCTTTTTTTATTCTTTTGAATTCTCCTGAATTTAATGAAAAAAAATAATATATCATTTAATATAAAGGCAGCGACCAATGGATCATTAATGTTTCATATGTATTTATGTATATATATATCCTAAATTTCAAAATAATGGTGTTGACTATATTATGTGCATTTATATATGTGTAGAGCGAAATATATGTTATTTTTCTTAGGTTAATTTTTTTCTTTTCAACCTCATACATTATACCGACGTTGTTGATATATTTTAATAAATTTTAAATTAATTGCCCTTATAATAAGGTCCAATTTTTAATTCGATCTTCTATTCCACTGATTTTCACTTTTTTCCATTTCTCGAAATAAATATCACATGTGGTAAAAAATAAATTCAAATCACCCTCCAACACAAAATAAATTTAAAAAATTATCAAATTTTCAATTTTATAATAAAAAAAAATTATAGGAATGTGGCTGAATTAATTCGAAAAAAAAAAAAAAAAAAAAAAATCAAGTCAAAAAAGAGTATTTTAAAGGTATTTTAAATTTTCTAGCCGAAAGCCCGATGGAATTTGAATAAATATTCTTTTATTATATCTTCCCCTTTTTTAGTAAAAGCCCGCATAATCCGTTGATAATCCCCTATATATAATCCCAACACATTCGTCGCTTTTCAGCCCAATCTTTTAACCTTTTTTTTTTTTTTTTTCTTGCGCGGGAATTTTTCCCGCCAACCGGATTTCCGACTAGTAAAAATGGCACAAGATTTCCATACTAGAATTTTCCTTCAACTGAAAGTAGAAGCGAAAGAAAAAGGCGGGAAAATCCATATATATATATATATAAAAAAAAAAAAAAGAAATCGAAATTGGGTAAAAGTTGGGAATGGAGAGATGGAAAAGAGAAGTGGTAAAAATCATTGGTGTGGAACGTCATCATCTTCCGCGCACGCGCACGTAATTTTTATCCGTTGCTATGGAAACTGCCCGGCTCGTGGTGGTCCTTATATATCTTGTAGCGTTAGTAGTACTGTTCATTGGCCCAATTTTTTTTTTTTTTTTTGTATCTCGGGGGGGGCACGTTCGTTAAGAGCACAGTTACCCAACATAATTTGGTTTTTTATTTATTTATTTTTTTATACCAAATCGTCAAATTTTGAGAATCATTTTGGTCGAGGTTATTAAATTTTTATATTTTATTAACCATCGTTGTTTTAAGTTTTTCTAAACGTCTCTAAAACGACGGTCCAATTTTCGTCAGCCATCCATTTGAACAATTATATTCGATGACGATCTCCTAAAAAAAATAATTTTAATTAATGATTTTATTTCATTTAAATGATTGTTAGAGAATACTTATAAGTTTCGACTTATCACATTTATTAAGAAATAGCCTTTAGATAATTAACAAAAAAATAGGTCCTGTAGAATGAATATGATTTATTCTGATTGTTAGGGCCTCGTATTAATTAATATTTAATATCATTGGAAAAAAATGTTTATCTCCTGCACGTAATACTGCAAGCTTTCCTGCCGTACATTACGACTTTTTGGTCAGCTAACATACAGGATAAGATCCTAATTAATATTATCATAATTCGTATACAATATCGGGTATTTAAAAAGATACTGGACTATCACCACCTAGCGATAGAACCCATTGAAGGGAGAATGCAACCTTAGTTTTTTTATCGATTCCTTATCGTGTAAATATGCCTAAACGACCAGTAAAAAAATTTACAAACAAATATTATAATAGAAATCTATAGTTGCTATCATAAAAGAGGAGGAGCTTACTTATGGCATGTTGCCGTCGACGTCATCAGCTACGTAAAAGCTTGTAAAGCTCTTATCGCTCGTGAACACCGAGCATTTGTTAAGCTTATGTTTCCTATATCCAGGTGTCAGGTCTCAAGGTCGGCTCTCTCCCAAGTGAGTTCTGAGCCATCTGACCCCTATCGTTTTATGAAAACGGAAATAACTGTCCTGTATAACCTTAACGCCACGTTATTTCGTGACGTAGCTAGTAACATTCGAACAAATGTCGCATCCACAACTTATTGTATAATATCAACTATTTAAAACTATCTCGCAAAATAGGCTTAGCTGAATTCACGGAGATCCTAAGCTCATGATATAAGGACTAACGACCAATGGTATTGGTCGATGGCCATTATATAGGGAATGCTGGATCTCCATGAATTCAGCTAAGCCTATTTTCTGGGTAGGTTTTAATTTTTTTTTTAATATTTGTTTTTAAATTTTTACTGGTGGGTTAGGTCTATTTAAACGATAAATAATCGATAAAAAAATCACTTGTTAGGTTGCATTCTCCCTTTAAAATGCTGCAGCAAATAGGAGCTTGTTAATTGTAAGAGGGGTGGCAGTTATTTAACCTTTTATGAACGGTGGAATTAAGAAATTTGCGAGATTTGATAATGTTTTTTTGTTACCGAGATGGCGGTTTGGAGAGCGTTATAATATGAGACTCGCTGGACGCTGAAGGTCTGATTGAGGTGGCGGAACCCTCTAAGGCCGCCGGCGCGCTATTCTGCAAGGCCGCTCCTAGGTTGGAGCTCGAGTTCGATATTAATACGTGTTGTGATCTCGTGGGTGTAATTGAGCTCCGTGCTTGATTCGAGGCTAGATTTCCTCCTCCTCCTGTTCCTAATCCTAATCCCGTTTCTCTTGCCGATCCTGTCGTCGTACACCCTCCACCGCCGCCGCTAAAACTACTCCCTACCCCTGCACCAATCCCGCTGTTGGTCCCGGTGCCTTGGCACCCTGAGCCAGCCGATGAAGAGGCGCTCATTCCCGCGTTAGGATTAGGGTTCGATAGGCGATGACACGATGGCACGGCGTTCATTCCGTTCAGATTACCACCTGGCGATAAAAACATACGTATTTCACCATTAATTAATTATGTTATGACTCGCGATGATCATTGTAAACCCCTTTTTTTCGATAATTATTGAGGAAATTTGCTCCAAAAATGCAGAAAGGGAGACTTTCTTTATGAAAATCCCAATTTGAATTTGATAATATTAGTAATTAATGTACGAAACTCGGGGGGACATTTTTTAAATATTCCCCCCCCCCCCCGGAAGAATTTCACGAAGCTTTGGAATATTTTTGTTTTGTCATATATTGAGCATAAACCGAGGGGACATTGATGGGCATTCTTCACGAAGTTTAGTACAGTGAAAGGCTTGCGAAGCGCTTCAAACGAAGTACTTCGCTAGCCTTCATCTGTACTACATCATTTCTGGGGAAAATTGTAATTTTTCAGTACAAAACTGTTCTTAAAATAGAAAAACACCATCTGGGTAATTTGGCTGTCTTTGAATTTTTATGGGAGCCAAAGAAAAAAAAAATCTATGGTTTTTTAATCTTGGCTTTATTTGGGGCGATTATCAATGATCGAACTCATTAACGAGTTGATAAAAGAAAGAAAAGAGGCATTATATAAAGGATGAGAATCCTTCAGGCGCCCCCGCGACGATTTAACTCCCTCTAACGGCCTAATAAAAGACCACCCGTTGATTGCGGTGCCATGTTTATGGACAAGGCGCGCCCATACACTCCAAAGCACCGCTCCAGTATCTCGCGCACCCCAAATTACTTCTTCTGCCCACCCCAGACGTCTTATTTTAAAGGGATACTATCAAAAATAGTATCAAAACTCGCCCGCCACAAAGGTTTCGTGGTAATTCGGGATTAATTATCGAATTTATAAAATTAAGCTTCAATAAATTTCAAAACTATTTAAAAAGGGCACAATTGCTAATGGCAATAAGAGTACGTCGTTGAAATGGCGCGTGCTTTTGAGTTAAATTATTGATTCACGCGCCATTTTTACACGATATTTCATTGGCAGGCTCAGCAAAATTTTTTCAGTCTAAAATTTCTTCGAAATGGATTTAGGCTTAGCGAGCAACTTCGATAATTAACTGTAAATTACCGCGAAACCTGTGGTGAGATTTGATTTTTTTACGAATATTAACAGTTAAAATCGATTGATAATAACTTTTCAGAGTATAGTATCCCTTTTAAGAATGCGTCGGGTTATTAAATAAAGCATAGGCTGATGGAATTCGCGTTATTAATGATATTCGGTTCCTTAACCTTAAAATAGGCTAATCACTAAGATATTATGGTTCAATGTCGATATAAATTGCAATGTAGCCACGTTCAATTATATAAAATAGACCAATTTATGGAGGCAATTAAATTGTCATTTAAACTAAATATATAAAAATCATCGTGTTTTTCTTGGATCCAATTAAAACACAGCAGACCCTATCTTAAAGTTTTTTCTTAAAAAAAAAAAAAAAAAAAAAAAACATGATCTATATAGAAGCTAAAAAAGTTAATTTCGGCGTCTGGCAGATATTTCTCGACTTTCAAGGCGTCTTTATACTCCTTATTATTAAATTGGAAAGTTTTTAGGAGGAGAGAAAAAGCTTTTATTGGCTTTATGAATTTTAATAAAGGCGATTTTTTTTTTTTTTTTTTTTTTTTTTTTTCCATATCCTTTTATTTTGAGGATATTAAAGAGTTATTAAGAAACTGTTTTTATTCTTATTAACTCCTTCATCTTGGCTTATAAAAATATATTCAAGTTTTTCATTATAAAATGATTGAATTTTTTACGCGCGGCTATGAAAACAGAATCAAAATGTATACATAGTTTTACTTTTATATTCTTCGGATTTTTTTTTTTTTTTTTTTGTATTCCTTTTCAAAATCTAATAGGGTTTCACAGGGGGTTGTTATTTTAAGAGTAACGAGATCTTGCCGTCAATATTTGCATTTATAATCATAGTTTCCCCTGATTTAATATTACTTTGAATAAGAATTAACTTCGTATGCGAGGTTTGAAATTATTTCATTTTATTTTCAAATTAGAATAATTTTATTCAAAATGTATCTGTAATAGAAACAAAGCTGTTGCGTATAAATATACAGTGTTAAAAGTCGTAAGAGAACAAATAGTTTCTAACACGATTGAAACTGATTCAATTAAAAAAATATTTAAACTTTAATATTCCCTTTCAATTATTAATCTGATGAATTCAATCAATCCCGTCGCTTTATTAGCTTAAGGATCTTTTCATGCGGTGAAAGCTTCGCAGAAAGAAAGAAAAATGTATAATTCAAGGGGAAATTTAAACTTTTAAAGTGAGGCTGTCACTGATTTTTCATGGACTACAAATTGAAATTGAGTTGCATTTTCTGAAAGATCGTAAAATAACGATTCAATATATATATATACATATGCCATAGATAAAATTGTCGCAACAGTAAGAATTCATATTTTATAATCGCCATTATTAGGAAATTATTTAAAAATAAAAACTCCCCACAATACTACGTCATCACCATCATCGCGTGGCTATTGTAGAGCCTACTGTTTGCTCTCGTGCATTTTAGCACGTGATTAGGTTGCTTGGTATGAAAATTATCGTTTCTTTCCATAAATAAACTACGTCATATATCGTAAAATAAATTTACCTATTTTGAAGTTTGCTAAGAACGCGTCAACCCAGGTGTATAAAATTTTGAATGACTTTTTAATAGTCATATTTTGATAAAACTAAAAATTTAATCCATTGACATTCGAAAAAAAATGGTGACAGCCTCACTTTAAAGTAACAGTACATGTATAGGTACCTATTAACCTAAATTTTATGGAGTTAAATATTTACACGCCCTGCGAACTTATTAATGACGAGGTTCGATTATTTGTTTTCCAAACATTAACACTCAATTTTAATCATTTTAACCTCGTTCGTACTTTGAGGCAAAATCAGTTTTAAAACCTGTACGAAGTGTTTTCCATTTTCATTTGGTCATAAGCTGATAATTCATTTCGTCCATAGCCAAGGCTTATCGTTGTTAAAAAAAACAAAAAAAAAAAAACAAAAAAAACGTAATTTATAAATTACCAATAGTTATCTCAAACTAATTAGTTAATCGTGTTTGTAAGTCGTTGCTTGATTATTCTTAACATATATTATAATTTGAATCGTGTTATACTCGCAAGCCGTTTGTACCATTCAAACGACTTGGCCAACTAGCTACCCGAACCGATTTCTCTCATTGTTTGATAACCAGTTATCTAAATCGAAGCTCAACTGTATTCAACCCGTTTCGAATGTTCAAATCGCAATATCAAGCTAATAATTCCATTTTTTGTCAATTTATCTTTACAATTGATTCCAAACCTTTCCATTTTGACCTTTCCAAAACAGTTTAAAAATGGTTTCAAAGTTTTTAGTGTGAAAGCGGCTTTTGAATGAGGCTTTGTTTCCTTCTTTGTATCACCAGTGTGGTGATACAAAGCCATGCTGTCCTTCCTTTCGTCCATTCAGTTCCCTTTCCCTTTAGATGCCGTTCATCCCCCTTTTGATATTGATCCAACAGCTAGTGAGCTCCCTCTATAACCCAATTTTATTTGAATTTCTTATAAAAATTATCTTTACTAATCGTACTAATTCGTGCGTTAAAGTTCACCTAAATATTAAGCAATTACCACGTTCAAATACCAAGTAAAAACTTAACACAAAATTTATTTAATCAATATATATATTATATTCTTCTTTCTTACGGCCGATTTTGAACTCAATAAAATCTTGAGAATTTGATTCTTAAAATCTTTTCATAGAATTCTGATGAAAAATTGTTTACTCTATTAAACATTTACAGTAAAATTTCGTTACAACGACACTATCTATAACGAAATTTCGATATAATCCAATCAATTTTAAAATGAATTTCTTTTGAATATGACCACTAAAGAAAGTAAGATGCACTTTTACAGAAGTAGGATAAATAAAAATAATTCATTTCCCTTCAATTTTGCTGCATATCAAAAGCTATAGGTTCCCTTTGTCTTTAAATAAACGAATCGGAGACATTTTTTGACGTCACTTGCGTCATTTTACTCATCATCCTAATTCAAAGCCTGAAGACAGTTATTTATATATATGTAGTTAATGAGAAAGCTATGTAATTTATATTATCAGGTATTTATTAATAAAGAAGGAATATTTATCTGGCTTTAGTGAGTGCGCGTTTTAGTCCATGACCCCCTTCTATGAGAGGGAGGAGGTAGGAAAAAGGAGGCTAGTCTTAGTTAAAACCGGGGCGTAACAAATGCAACGAAATGTTTTTGCCACTCACGTCAGCAATGTCAGTTTCGAGAACCAATAAGATATTTATAAAGTTTTGTTACGCGTTAAGGGGTGAAGTTCTTTCTTGGCCTATGAGGCAATAAGTTCAATATTCCGTCTATATTTATGAATTTATATATAGGGAAAGTTTTAGGTCAGTTTTAAAATTGTTTAAGGATAAAAGTATACTGACACTTCACCTTTATTTAACTTTAAAAAAAAAAGATACGGAAATTAACACGTGTACTTTTTTTAGTTAAAAGTATTAATGAAAGCAAATTACTGTGTTAAAATCGTCGTTGCGAGTAAAAGTTCCAAAAATAGCGGTTAGACCATCAGGAGTGAATTTTTTTTTTTTTTTTTTTTTTTTTTTTCTGACATGTCTCACTCACTTTTCGCTACGTAGCTGTTCCTATTAGGTGAGGGCGATCCTCCGTTTAATTAGGCGAGCCAAATTAGAGCGCGTAATTACATTAATTAGACGGGATCGTTTCTCACGGTTCAACAGCTCCCGCATCCAATAGTACGCTTTTAGACGATCCCACGTTTTGGGCGTGTGATGTTTTAGGGTTTTATCCGACTTGTGTCGTGAGATGTTTAACCAAGAGAAAATGTACTGGTATATTTTCAGTGGAGGTTGATCAACTCCCGAATATTAATATTTATCGAATTTGGCAAACACCTTTTTTTATCTAAGTGGTGTTTAAAGAGAGCCTGAAGGAAATAACTTGATTTTTAGATTTCTTAGAAATCAAACGTTTCTAGAAGAGTTTAATTGGAAAAAACGGTTCTATATAAGTAGACTTTAAATTCCGCGCTTCCTGGTTGACCGCTGTTTTGAATTACGCAGTAAGAAAACAACATTCTGGTCAATCGAATTTTCTAATTTTCGCAGATTTATGACAGGATAAACAAAATTCGTAGTTCCGAGATTGAAACTATAATTGAAGGCCATGTTTATCTATTGGGGCAAAACCACTTTTCGATCATTTGAAAGTTAGATCGATTACCATATCGATTGAGTGTCATAAAAACGTCGCCAGATGGCAAGAGTATTGAAAATCAGTACCGTTGAAGCTATAGATTGTCTTCATAATTGTCAAAAATATATAGGTAATTTTATTTTTTCCAATATGTGACTTTGGCTTTATTTCTGGAACGTTATTAATGATAATCTTAAAACGAATGGTAGAACTTTCTGGATCAAGTACTTTCTTGAAAAGACCGCAACCTTATCACGTGCCAGAACGCCCGAGAATCAACTTGTAGGCTCTACATTAGCCACGTGACCTTATAGTTATGTCGTAGTATTGCGGGGAATTTTTATTTTGAAAATTTAGAAAATGGCGATTATAAAATATGTATTTTTACTATCGGGTAATTTTTTTCTATGCCATAAATATATTTGAAATTATTTTTAATGATCTTTCCTAGAATGCTACTCAATTTCAGTTCACAAAAAATCCTTTACAGACTCGCTTTAATTTGAGAGTTTATACGTAAAATTTAAAGTTAATTTTCCTTCAAAATGAGGGGTTAGATATTTTTGTTTTTCATCATCATTTTAGTTCATTGTATCTGACTTTATGGTGCATATATACTTGAACATGTTCAAGAAGAGTTCAAACAGACTATTTTCCTCATTATTAATTTAAGCATTGTGTATCACTCCTCCTTAATTTTTCATTATAACAGAAGTATAGTAGACTCATGAGTTGCGTCGATGCATTCTCTATTTCTGGCCTTTTCCTTGTTTTTAGTTTCGCAAAACTACATATTTGTAACTATCGTGATCGGGCCTGAGTGTTCCCCGCCCCCGCTGGTACCAAATCGAAAAACAAGCCGTTGTGTTTAAATAAAACCGTGGTTTAAGGACCATCTTGTTTCTTTATAGGGTGGAAAGTGTATTGAGAATAGGTTGAGGCATGGAGACGAAATAGAAAGTCGAGGTTTGGCTTACGATTCGATCGATTTTTCTAATGAGCACGCGATTTGCGCGTTACGACTCAAAAATATGATGTGGGTCAAATGAAGCGAAGACGAAAAAAAAAGAAAGAAAGAAAGAAAGAAAGAAAGAAAGCACTTCTCTTTTTTATGTTCATTCTATTATTTTCTTGAAGGCGGCCTGATCTTTCATCTGTATGCCTCTACACGGCTATCGACTATATGCCTAGAGCCTTATAAGGAGGCTACGTGACAAAATGCTAAAATTGATTCCTATTTGGGACAAAACCTCTTTACTCTTTCGTTCCCTAGATGGAGCCGCTGCTTTAAAGATATTGTTATCAAATCTAATGAGTTACTTTCATACAAAGAGAATAAAAAGCCCTCGTTATTTTCTTGTATTCCATATTGGGTACCAATTAAATTCATCTAAAATGATGAGGTTCTTCCGTACCTTTAAAATTCTTTAAGGAACGGTTAGAAATGTATTCAAAATGCATCACTCTATGATTTTACTATTTTTAACTGATGATTGTAATTAATTTTTGAAATTGAAATAGTTTTTTCATTTCTATACGATTTTTAATTGACTGATAATTTTTGCGAATTCTCACAGAATCAGTTTAATCCTGATTAAATCAGTTTTTAATACATTTTTATGTAATTAACGTTTATCTCAACCATAAAAGTAAGCAGTATCTTTAATCATTTTAATACTAAAAGTTAATCACCATGATTAATAGATTTTAGCTAATTTTTCTCTTCCAATGTAACTCCTCTTGATACTAGATACCACTGTCCTTTCCTATACTTAGCTATATTAAGATCTCTTTTGGCCCCTGTAGAAGTATTCCAACCGTCAGGCAATCAAGCTCCGGGTAAAGCTGTCATACAGGAGGTAAATTGCTATTCCACTATGCTAGTCTATCACATAATGCTAGCAAACTTGATGAAATCGTAAGTTAACTTGCACTTACTCGAACTCGAGCATCGTGCAGTCAAATACGATGTAAGTTAACGTTCGTTACCTCTAACGATAGATATTTATGAACTATAATTGCAAAAATTGGCGCAGCTCCCATCATTCCAAAAAAAAAAAAAGTTTTTTTAATAACTTTCTGAGCCCGTAAACTATTTTCACGGTAATCAAAACCTTTTTAAATATTTCGCTAAAAATATCTGGCTGAATCCCAATATTAATTTCATAATAATTAAAGCGTTACCAAATTTATTTACCCATAAGCGCTTCACCGCCTTAGCTACCATGCACTAATTCGCATTTTTTTATATAAAGAGAGGGTGAAAATAAAATTATATTTTTAAAAAGATTATTTATAAGGGGCAAACTTTTCGTGGACTAATAATCGCTGTTCTCTACGGTATAGAAGACTAAAGCTATTTTTGGGGATTATGGGTATTCTCCTAACTGGTACATCATAAAATTATATTATCTACTATAAATTAAACAGAATTTAAAAATTAAATATTTAAGACCCCGTATCACAATATTGTTAATATTTCAGTAGAAATCCGAGAGCCAGTAGACCTTTTTTTCGTAATTTAATCATAAAAATAGTTAAGTACCCAAATTTCGGGTCGTTGAAGAGTAAAGTAAATATTGTTTCACTAGTCTATTTAAATCAGTTTCTGTGTGTCCGAGGTGGATAGTGTCGTCGCGACAATAATTGAGTTAATCCTATTCGTAATATTGTACAAGTATTTATCGTAAGAGCTGTTTGTAGATTTCATTCTCATTATCTACATTATATCAAAATTTGACCTAACCTACTGTCTCTAGATATATTTAGCTACAAAAAAAAATTGTGGGTGAATTTGTAAGCCTTGGCTTGGAGGAAAGCGAATGAAATTACTTTATATCAAGTTCGAAACGATTTGTTTAAATTTAATTATCATTTTACTCTCTCTTTCTATTTTTAAATTAAAATTACACCTTGACGCGTTGCGAATGGATTTTTATTTTCTTTTTGATTTATTTTTGTAGAGATTTTTCTATTCTATGAATAGTTCCCGTCATTTATTAGCGAGTGTCTAATATAAAAGGGAACTATATATAAGGAAACCCTTTCACTCTCCCCCTTTCATTGGATTACGCAGCAGGCACCTGCGCGAGATGAAAATCTCGGATCTTATATTTAGAACAAACTTTCTATTGCCTTGAACCCCTCCTGCAAACTCGAAGGGAAAACATAACGAAATGAAAAGATGTGGAAACTTTTTCCTCTTTACCGCAAAAATTGACTTTTTCTTTTTTTTTTTTTTTTTTTTTTTTTTTTTAAAGGTACGTTGGCGTTACTTTTCGGGGTTTATATTGGCGTAATAAATTTGGAGGGAAAGCTGATAGATCATCGAAAAATGTCTAGCTAGGCGGTTTTTGGTAGTTAGGGAAAAATTCCTTACGGATAAACGTTAATTGGGGGGAAACTGCTGTAGGATCCAATTCAAGTGAGCGTGAAAATGAAATTCAATTCCTTTTTAATGTTCTTAAATATCTTTTGGTCACATTATATTAGTTTTGTATGATGACGTAACTATTTTATTACTCCCGTGTAAATTTAAACAATACTGATAACAACTTTAAAATAAATTGCATAACATTGAACCTATTGGACACCTATCTTAATAAATATTAATATCAAAACCTGGCGTTCATAAGCGTCCTCTTACAGCAAATGTGGCAAAATTTGTAACTAACAAAATCTGCCTATTCTTTCTCCATGTGGTTTTGTTATTTACTACTTTTGCCTGCACTGTTTGCCGTTAGAGGACGTTTATGAACGTTAAATTTTGTTATATTTAGCTTTTAAGATTTGTGTAAATTATTAATAATCCTAGATATGACAATTATTAAATAATTTCTGGCGAAATTTCACTGGAAGAAAAATATCGTGGACCGTCAATTCTCATAATCGTATACTTTAGTCTTAAATAATACCCAATTGAAACCAAAAATTTGAAATAATTAAATATAACTATGTGTCACGTTCATGTAAAATCCCTTTCGAACAAAACTGAACACGAATTATCTATTCAATAACAGTTTACATAATTGGTAAAGCTTAGACTGATCGATTCTCAATATTGGAAATGTCCCGTGACATGTCTTGTGGGGCAACTGACAGTTTTTCGTGAGTTGAAAGTAGTGAATTTTTTTTTTTTTAAATTAATATCCGATTACACCTTCCCTTTAACTTTTTTGTTCGAGCCAGTAGTTTATTAACGAGTTGAACGGCACTTTATCTCTAATTGGGATAAAATGTTTGGTTTTTTTTCGCGCGGTGAGACTCAAGAGACGGACGGATTTAATTTGAAAGTTTGATGTTTTTAATTTTTTTTTTAATTTGATTTTCTATCCTGGTACTATCAAGATAAAAATATGCGGTAACGTAATACAGCGCGCCTAGATCTATCATTTATTTTTAACAGCCGTAGAATTTAACTCGCACTCGAGTAATCTTGGTAAATATAGTTTGACTAAGATTGATTAAGTGAAAAAGATCTGCTAAAAAAATAAAAAATATAAACGTTAAGTAATTTTCTTACACTGTTTTTCTTTTCCTTATGTTTCAAATATGGAAGACAATTTTTTTATTTGTTAATTATCTTCTATTATTAAGGATAAGGGATAATTATAGCCGCTTATCTACGGATAGTCTTAAACATGGAGAGTGAAGAAGAAAAATTAAGTAATTTTTTGATTGATTATTCTTCTAAAAATAAGAAACATGCAGGAAGTGTCTGTGAATTTTACAAAAACCGGAAACCCTTTTGAGTTTCTCATTCAATTAAAAGGAAAACCTCAGACTAATCAATATACTAAATCAAATACCCGCGACACGTGTCAAATCACACTTTTAGAATCGAGCTAATTCTCATTTTGGATTTTCACGAGTACAATCTCGAAAATCTGAATCTTCTACGATTTTTTACACAAGTCGGAGACATTTAAATACGTGGACAAGTCTTATTTTTAATAGAATAATCTATAAAAAAAAACACTGTTTTCCTCTCCACCCTCCCTTTGAGAAGGTTTAACTCATTAGGGATTAATTTTGAATTAATAGACAATCTCCAAACATCGAATGAATGTTTGTAATAGACATATACATCTTGCCTCGAAATACGTGCATATGTATATAGCGTAAAGCGTCTGAATTTGAAATGTAAGGAAATATAACCATTGTTATAAAATTTTGATCGATTTCAAATTTATTCTCGGGAGTTTATTCTATAACTAAGAGACAATATGTCAAATTTAAAATTGAAACATTTATACAATTTATCCAATATTATTTCCCCATTATTTTATTTCTAAAGGCTTGGCTCTGTCAAGAAGGATCAGATAAGGAGAGGAAATGTGGGGCTGCGTTGAGTTAGAGAGAGAAGAGCCAACCTCCCACTCGGGTGGAAAGGGGGGATAGGAAATTCTCGAGGTAAACTGTTGTCACGTGGTCGCTAGCTAGCGCGTCTCATAAAGGATTCGTTTTACCCACGTGACAACATTTTACCACGAAACGTCTCTACCCCCGTTCTCCCAGAGTGGGAGTTTAGGCCGACGCAGTAGGAACCGCGCCGTCCCCACATTTCCTCTCCTTATCTGATCCTTCTTGGCTCTGTCAAGTTTAAATAAGGTATTGTTATAAGGTGATCCCAATTATGTAATTTTTTCTATCTTTTGGAATAGAGTAAAATTTCTTATTAATTTATAATAAGTTTATAATATTTAAGATGATGTTTTTAATTTGTTTTAACAACTTTAAAGGGAATGGCTTACGCTATTTCCATAAATTCATGCCTTTCGTATGGAAATTATCGTCATATATCGTAAAGAAAAACCTATATATTTTTGACATTTTGAATTTCTTAAGAACGCGGCAACCCAGAGGTATAAAATTTTGAATGTGGCGTTTAGAAATTAATTTAAACACCAAAATCGTGTTCAATAATTTTTAAAAACTTGTCAAGTTCGTTTTTTTTAATATATATTAACATTTCAAAATACACGAAACTGGAGTTGGTTTTTTTTTTTTTTTTTTTTTTTTTTACTCTTATATTCCCTTTTAAAATAAACCGCCTTATATATATGCTAAGCAGAAGTTAAACAAGGTTAAGGTGTCAAAGGTTACATTCCTTCTGATCAGAACGGTTTCTGTAGGAATTTTATTGGTGCCCAGTTTTCCTTCTTTCAGTAGATTTCTTATAAAGATTCTTCCAATTTGGCATGCATTTCTTCAACAATGAGTGTCTGGAGAACTTTCGTTTATTAGAATTGTCGCTCTAGGCCTGTACCATTTTTTTTCTTCATCTCTTTTTTTCTATTCACTATTTTTATCCTTACTCTTATACCATCCCTCCTTATTCAATATCTTCACGTTTTCTCATCGTCTTATACGGTTTTAACCTTCGTCAGTCCTTGTAACTTAAATTGAAAACCTTCGAAGAGTTCAAAATGCTCATTTTTGTAATATATTAATTATAATTATAAGACTGATATCTCCATGAACCCAGCTAAGCCTCTTTTTCGGGCAAGTTTTAAATTTATTTCTAGTTTAATATTTGTTTCTAATTTTTTTACTGATGGATTAGGCTTATTTAAACAATAACTACTCGATAAAAAATGACATGTTAGATAGCATTCTCCCTTTAAGGCTTCATCTCCTTAAAATAATAACGTCTTATAAATTTTAAACAAAATTTATATATTTGTTTTTAGATTTAGTTGACTGAAAGAATTGTTTTATCCGCCATGGGACCATATGTTTATTCCCTATCCTATTCATAAGGGGCTTACCCTTTACTCCGAGTTTTACCGCTTCCGGGCCATTGATTCCCGCTTCCCAAAAGAACGAAAAGATCCAAAGATATACAAGAAGAATTTTGAAAAAGGAATTGAACGTTTCCCGCTTAAATAATTTCATTTTTAACTTTTCTGATTTTTATCCGAAACTATTTAATCTCCCGGGAAAAACCTTCAAGGTTCCTTTACGATCGATCCGTTCTCTATAGGCGACATTTAACTTTCTTGGGCGAAATATAATCCATATCAAAAGTCAATAAGACTTCTAGCTGACAAGTATATATGATTGATTGAATTAATATCCGCTTTTTTAATAACCAACATGATTTATTTAATATCATCATTAAAGAAAATTAATTACTCGTTTTATGGGAACATTTGCTGACTATTAAGAATAATATGACTATAATGGGTGGAATACAGCTTTTAAAATGCATCGAATTCGAACTTCTATGAACACTGAGCTTCGGTATATTGCAAAGAGTTCAAATAATTTGTACAGAGTATTATTTTCAATGATCTATTAAGGATAATGGTGAGGGGTGTGCGGTATTAGTGGCTATACGTAAAAATAAATTGTTTGGATATTCTTTAAGAGGAAAGTCTTCAAACTGGGGGCGCCACATTTTGGTGTCTGATTAAGGAAAGACTAAAAACTGAGCCTCCCCAATTTTGCTGGCGCTCGTGGCCTCTTCCTAGCCCAGATTATTAAATATGATGGCTTTTTGGAAGGTCAGCGATTTCTTTAAACCTTATCTAGCCTAACCTAACCAAAAACGCCGCTGTGAAGAAGCTCCGTTTTACAAACGCTGTTTTGGGAAACCCATTTTTTACTTAAATATATATAAGAATATATATTAGAAAAAAAAATCGGACAATTTCGTTAGGGTGCTAGAAATTTTCAAATACCCTTTTTCCACTCCTTTTCAAATATCTCTTTGTAAATTTGGGGTGACGAATAGTAGTGGACCGCTACTTTGACTTAAAAAAGAAGACTTATCAAAATACTATACAGTAGGAGCCGGCAACCAATTCCTTTTTCATATTTTATTAGATTTTTCCTTTTTTTTTTTTATTATTTTTATTCTCTAAAGCCGATTCAATAACTGAAAAATGGTAAACGTCATATTCAAATTTCGCAATGTGAATGGGCTGAACTGCGGCTTCACACACGAGGAGAAAGGATTTAAAAAACTTATTTTATGGATTTTGGGGCCGAGGGATTAGTTTTTTTTCTTAAAGTGATTAAGTTTAAGATTTTCGACGCGAACCTAATGGGTTTTTGTAATTTCTTTAGGTTTATGATAATTCCTTTATACCTCCAACTTTTAAAGTAAGCGTATATTCTGCCGAATTCAATTTTCTAAGATAATTACTGTTTATTATTATTTCATTTAAATAATCCTTTCGAGGTGGCAGCGTAGGAAAAGATCATGGAGCAATAACTAAGGGAGATCTAGATCTGCGGATCCCAAACCCAAATCTCCCGAAGTTATTGCTTCACGTTCAGTTTCTCAGCCGATGTATTCCGTCCAGTTGTGAAATTTTGGTTTCATTTGTTTATCAATTCACGTAGTTATGAACATTAGTTATTAATAATTAATTAATCGAAGTCGGTCGATATTTCTTGACCCGCTCATTAATTGTATCATATTTCATAGAATTAGATTGTATATATACCGAAAACGGTTTTTGGGAGAAGGTCAACCCATCCCACACGGTATTATGATCTTTATATACTTACGAAACACGCGTCTAGTGTAAGGTCTAAGCTCACTTTTTACGAAAACACGGGTCTATTGTTTTGTTAAGTTCTATAGTTTTGAGTTGGCGTACTCACCCGTTTTGGCAGCGTAATCTCTGAGTACAGCTGGTGGAGGATGCTTGATGGCGTTCATTCTCCGATGTTGCATTCCGGGCCCGGCTCCCGGTCCTCCGACTGGTCCCCCTAATCTGCTTACACCTCCTGGACCGGCTATTCCAGCTCCTCCTCGTATTCTCGGTTGTTCCACTGGCATCACCCTCCTACGTTGCTTGGGTAACTTTTCCCTCGCCTGCACCCAATCGATACGGGATAAAAGAAAAAGAAAAAAAGATCATCTCGTCAATTCTAGCTTCGTAGCTTTATAAAGTTATACGAGCAGAGAGAAAGATAGTGGTCACTGACCTGCGTGTGCGAGTAGAAAAGAGTAAAGTTGGAAACGATGACGGGAACGGGTAAGGCGATAGTTAAGACACCGGCGAGAGCGCACAAGGCACCCACTAACATTCCCGCGTAGGTTCTAGGCACCATGTCCCCGTAGCCCACCGTAGTCATGGTGACGATAGCCCACCATAGACCCTCCGGGATGCTCGTGAAGTCGTTCCTGGGATTGGCCTGAGAAATGAGTTTACGATACGTTATTGCTATCGTAACATTTTCGTTACCACCCTTTGGATCAATAACTTTACCACCGATATTATTGGAATCATTCGCCAATCTTATTATTGGTCCAACACGGGGTGGTTCGCGACGGAAAGGGATTGTAGTATCGTTACCTGTAACCTCTCTGCGTAGTAGACGAGGCTAGCGAAAATAACGATACCGAGGACGAGGAAGAAAACTAGCAAGAAAAGTTCTTTGGCGCTGGCCTTGAAGGTGTAAACTAAAATTTTGAGACCCCGGGAATGTCTCGTGAGCTTGAAGAGTCGGAGAATTCGAATGATGCTGAAGAAGTCGAGTATGTCGGCGTTCTCCAGGTCGGAAGCCAACCTTTGGAGCAGCATGTCCGAGTAAAAAGACATGGTGGCTATGAAATCGATAACGTTGATGGGATCGCGGACAAAGTCCAGCTTGGAAGGAGCCGCGATGAAGCGGATCGTGATCTCGAAGGAGAACCACGCGTTGCACACGCTCTCGATGTAATAGAAGGCGTCGTGCGCTTCCGTCTTGGTCTTGTCCAGCGTCCATGACGTCACGTTGGGCGGGTACTCGATAGTCTTGTTCACGATTTGAGGGACGCGCATGTTCGGATGCGTCTTCAGGCAGAAAGACACGATTGAGACGCAAATGAAGAAGACCGAAACTACCGCTACTAACTGAAAAAAAAAGGAAAATATTTAAAATATACACAATTATATATGGTCAAAGGGTGAAATAACCACCAAATATTCCAAATACGTTTGTTATTTTATAATTGGGTTAGTATTCTATAATTACATAATTAAAAGAAATACTAATTATGTCGCGTAGAAAAGTAGTTTATATTAGTTCAGTGGGAGTAGAGGTATTCCAATTATAAAAGTCTTCAAAGGCTCCAGCCAGTCTGGCTTTCGACTAAATCCTTTCACCTTTTTTATCACGTTTTTTCCGACTTATATAACTCGTCTAAACGGCATTTCGTAGAAGCAATCTCAATCTCCGGCGCGAAACACGGTTAGCTATTCCGTCCTAGTTACAGGGAGGAATATATCTTTTTCGAGGAATCGACGCGCTTGGAATGGTAGCGAGTTTGGATGGGAAAACTGTGGGCTGAGGTTCGATAAGGATTATCTAGGACGGGTCATGTCGATTACCAGAGATTCGGATGAAGGGTGTAAAGGTATAAAGGAAGCTATCGAAATTCTTGGCTAAATTTGGAACCACCACGTTCCTGACTGCCGTAAGCACCGCGCCCGCAAGAAAATGCCAAAAATGTTTCTTATACCCATTATTCGAGTTTTTCTCAAGGAGAATACAGTTCATCTCATGTAGAAAAAACAGTGCTTGAATTAGATCCAGTTCATTCGGTGCTTGATCAATGATCACCTTGCGTAGATATCATTAATGAGTGACTTGCGAAGTTAATGCGGTTCAGCACTTTACACGAGTTAAAATTGATCGAAATTTCAAATAGACACCAGAATTTTTTAGTAAAGTTATTTAAATTAGTACTATCAAAGATTGTGTTATACAGTTACAGTTACGGTTAGGGATATTTATTTCAATACTATCAGATTGAGGAACCTCATTCATTTTTTGAGTTTCAGTCAAATCTTCCGGGTTTTAGCTATCTTACAGTATAATTTTTCGAGTTAATTCGGCAATCTCTTAGTGACGTCTCAATCATTTGGCGCAAATACGATAGCGAGTGACACTAAAGCCGCGTTCACACTAGAGATTTTGAAAAAACGTTTTTGTCACCTGTAATAGAATAGGCCTAATCGATGCATGAAATGAAACAGCAGCATTTCAAATCAAAAATAAATATAGAAAATAGTAGACTTTGCGGACTCGTTGCTTTCGGTTTGAAAAAATCGTTCCACAAAACACGCCAGTGATGAAAAGTATCTTGGGGGCTGGGGGAGGAGTTGGAATGATGGATGATTTCAAAAACATAATTGATATATATTTTATAACTAAATTGTAAAAGATAAATAGTTTTTGTGAGTGGACCTTTATTAGAGCTATAACCACTTCAATAAAACTGGATCCTATCTTTCTACGTGCTGTATTACACTAAATGAAACGAACTACGCGATAACGAAAGAAAAAAAAACGTAAGAAATAAAATACTGGGAAGGAGGATCAGTTTGATTGATTGCTGGCGTTTTTCCCGCCGCGCGCGCACCGCGGATCTCCTTGTCTTCCGGAGGCAATTTCGAACTTTTCGTTTCCATTTTGCTCGAAGGTTACTAAGATAAAAAACCCTATCGTTATTTCAAAAATGTATCCCTTTGTTCAATAATTTCAGTCTCATTCTTTTGTTCTTTTATGGTAGTTCGCGCTCTTTCCACGATCGTCGGAACAAAAAAAAACAAAAAAACTTGAGGTTAGAAGCCCGCGATCTGTACTGTTCGACAAAATAAAAAATGTGATTCGATTTCTCGTTAAGAATTTAAAGTTTGGAATTTATCTCGAAACCCTTCGCTGATTTTTAACGACGACTTATCTAGACAACTGTCTACTCGTCGAATGAAAGTGTTTATTACAAAGATTGAGAAATTATACAAAGTACGAGTTCTGTTAAAGAGATAGCAAGTTATTTTTAAACGAGTTTTACGTAAAAACGTATCAAAACTCGCTGTAAAGGTAATTAAGGTAATGTTTGTATACGCAAAGTGCAGTAGTAAATACATTTGTTACAAATAAGCCTTAAAAAGGAATTAAATTGCGGAATTTTTAAATCTCTTGGGCTTTCCTCCTGAAAATTATTTGGGGCCAATTTTTCGCTCGACGTATTTTTTCAACGCTCGTTCTGTTTGACTTTTTGGGCGAAACAGACAGATAGAGAGAGATAAGAATGAGGAAAATAATTAAAGACAAGACGTTCCATCTCAAGCGAAGCGTGATTCGCCAGTACTTCCAGGATAAGATCGGAAACTGTAGCGCGCTTTCGGCTGGAAAAGTGAATGATCATTTAGCGCCCCTTAAAGAGAGGATGAAAATTAACATTCAAGCTATTTTTATTAACTGATGTACCTTAACAACAAGTAATTTTTTTATTGATTCCTTATCGTTTAAATTTTAGCCTAGCCCACCAAATTACAAACAAATATTAAACTAGAAATGGTTGGTCACTCTCAGGCGCTGAACATTTTCGGGGCTACAACATAAATTTTATTTTGGCGTCCTACCACATTGATAGGCCCTTGACGCCCCTTTCGAATCGATTTGGTGCCCTTTAAAGATTTTTATAGAGGTTCGTTGTACCCTTGTACCCCCGGTCCTACGTCACTGGTCTACCTGGAAGAGCGACATTGTACCCCTGTACCCCCCGGTCCTACGTCACTGGTCTACCTGGAAGAGCGACATTTAAAATATTTATTTAAATACTGTTTTAAATGGCAATTATACTCTCTGAAGTTAATTTTATTTTTACTCCAGATCATATTTTAGGATCTTAGAAGTCTAAAAATTAAGTTATGTCATTTCCCTCCGACTACCTTTAATATTTAATTAAAATATTCAATGTGAATATATTTATAGAATTTTCAAAATCTAAACTATAATATTATGTATACTTTATGAAATCTCGAAACAATATTGATCTTGTTTTTCCTTTTCAATTTCCATTTAGTTTCTAGCTCTTATAATTTGATCTAGAACGAATATTCCAAAACCCCCGGGAAAAACGACAAACAAGCTAAAATTAATTCTCGGGAAAAGGAGATGACGCGTTTGATCTTTTGACAGAAAAATATTGTCAAAAATATTATTATACACGAGTAAATTGTTAATAGATAAAACTTCAAACGTTTATTTTCCGATAAACCCAACATCCGTTCTTTATCTTAATTAACAAATTATATTTTTAGTCACAAACAATTAATAGAGCGACATTTAGCAGATGCTTTCATCTTCAAATATATATATATATTTTAAGAATATACCCGCCAAAAAATAACTTTGTCAGGAGAGATCCAAATATTCACGCACATAACTGGTATAAATCCATGTGATTTTCTTTCAAATGATCGACAAGGATTTTTTGCCCAATTAGATACGAATAAGATCCAGATAACTATTGACTAATCCTAAAGACTAAATCCCTTAAAACGCATTTAATATACTGAAATAGTTTCTCTTCAACAAGAAGATAACTTCCCTGTAAAATCTCGGAAAAGGAAACAAAAATTTATAAAGCAAAATTTTTCGTTAATTGTAGTTACAAGGTTATACTCCTGAGAATTTCCCGGGGATTTTGCTTCTAATTCCTTATTTGCGGAGTAAGTCGTCGTTAACGAAATGAGGAAACTCGCGAAATGATTGTCCAATCAAAGAAGAACCTAGGAGATTTCAAGCTTTAAACACCATCATTCCTATATATCTCTTAAAACCCGTACCGTATAGATATAAACTCTACTCTCGCAATTCCTAAAATCCTTTTCTCAAGCTACAAACCAGGAAGAGTAGAATCCATGCACTCTCTTTATGGCTTTTCCTCCTTGTGACCCGAACTTCACTATGTTGCCCCCTCAAATAATTAGAATATTCTGTAGAATAGTATGCCTTATTCTTATTGCGTAACAATTGTCGCTTTGGCCTGCAGACACGTTTTAAAAGGGTGTAGTCTGCATTGACTAGCGCGTCTCCTTACGCCCACGCGCTCTTTTAATTCTATCCGTATACGGATAGATAAACGAATTGGGCGTTTAGCGAAGCGAACCGAGTTAGGAACGGCGATAGAGGAAGCTTCGTTTCCGAAGAGACAAAGCCCTTTTGATTGGAGAGACTGCTAAACTTAAATTGGCCTTTTCGGTAATTGAGCGCCTATAATTTACTTATAAAAGGGTTGATGGAAACTAGTTCCGGAAAAGTTGTAAAAATTGGCTTTAAAACAATTAGCGCTATTTTAAAGTGTACAACCAAAAACTAATTTATTTTACCCGGGAACGAGGGAAAATAGAATTCGGTTTCTGAGTTTTTCTTCTACCTTTTTCCCTATTTCTGTTAACTTCACCTTCTGTAGCAACCTCTACCGAATTTGTTTCGTAAATTTCATTTTACGTGGTTTTAATTTTACTTTTACAAATTATTAAATTATTAATACTCTTGACGTTGTTGATAAAATATTTAATTAGCTAGTGCATTTGGGCTACCATTACATGCATTACTTTATTAACATAATACCAGAAATACATAAAAAACAAGAAACAAGCGACTTTTTTGCCACAATTCCGATTAGTCCTAAGTTATACAATAGAATTATTTTCGTCTAAGGTTATCCCATTCAGATCTGCTATCCATATGACTGTTGAAATTTTGTGTAATAATCTCCTTTCACACTAGCTCCTTCTTTTTATTGTATACATGTGTATTTCTGGCTCAACCCTCGCTCGTAATTAGTCTGTTAAAAACATTTGTAATTGGAAAAATGGTAACTTAGGAATTAGAACCTCGATCCTTTTGGCGCTGTGATAAAGTATTGGCTGTATCTATTGGGAAAGACTGATGTTTGAAGAAGCTAGCTCGGTAAAAAGATCCTTAAATTAAGAATACGTAGTCGGCGCACGTTAAGGGCAAGTAATAGAAGTACTCAACGTTTTTCGGGAGAAAACAAATCAAGTCTGTACTAGAATTAAGATCTGGCTTTCTCTTAACTTTTCATTCTCCCCTCTTGCTCGCTCTGTTTCTCTCCATTTCCGCCTGGCTTCGTTTTCGGTTCAAGGTATCCCGATCCTCATTACCGACCTCCAAATTCTTCTTTTGTTTAATGGCGAGCTGGTTTTTTTTGTTTAGTAAAAGAGTCGGTGACGCGATATTTTCGCAGGGCAAGCTGATTTTTTCATAATAATCATTTACGGCCGTATTCTCCAAAAAATATGACAGACTATTTCAGTATAAGACATGTTTAAGAAGATTTGATTATACTAGCGGTATTTTAATCACTTAAGTGACTATCAATTGATAGAAACTACATAGCAAGAGACAAAGGCAATATCAAAGTATTGTAGTAAAACTACGGGATTCAAAAAATTATTCGTTTTCAAAAATAAACCTTTTCACCAACTCTTTAAAACAACTATAGAGCTCTATACTTTTAGGCGCAGGTGTTAGTTGCTCGCAGGCTGTTTAAAAAAAAAACTAATTATGTTTAATGAATGTCTATACAGAAGAGAAGAGACTTGTATACGTGTATTTTTCAGTAAGTTCTTTTACGAGATTTTTTTTTCCTCCACGGGGATTGGATGAAAATAAATAGGTTATATACTGGTCAGAACAGCAGAGACACAATTACTTTCAAGGATAAGTTACTATCGTTAATGAGATAAAGTAGTTTCTTTTGAATAAATTGTGATGATGGTATTGAAGGCCATGGCTAGCTTCTTCGGCCAAAAAAATTTAGTTTTAAAGGGATATGTAACTTCTAAGAAAAGTGTTCACATTTATTTAGTTGGGGAAACTCTTCACATAACGAACGTCAGGTAGGAGTAGCGCAGGGGTTGCGTATGAACTGCTTATACTTAGTTTCAGCCATTATTTTTTGGTTGCATATTAAATTGTGAAAAGAATTGACCCAACTTGATTAATTATATTAGTAAAGATTACATGATTATTTTATAGTATATGAGAATAGAAACTTTTCTAGGCAATAAGTAAATTTAATTTTATTGCGCCAAGGCTTAAGTAATTTTTATCGCGCGTTAAAACTTATTTAAAGCTAAATTTAAGTTTTTCTCGTGTTACTATCGAAATTATATCCCTATGGAAACATATAGTGTAAAAATTAATATTTTTAACTATATTTTCACGTTTAACTATATTTTCACGTTTATGATGTATTTTATATTTTAATAATTCAATGCTAAACTATTTTCTAAAAGTAATGGTGAAAATTTCGGGCATTCTTTAATTTAGGTAAGAAACGCTATTTTCAGTCTGTATAAATCCCTTGGTATTTTTCCGCGAACCCAGATCGTTTTTTAGCCCTATAATCTAATGAAAATTTCAACCTTAACATACAATATATATATATATTTTTCCTACAGCCCGTATACTTTTCTTCAAATATTAATGTTTCACCTATACACGTACATGTCTTGGTAAAGGTCAATATTTCTATAAAGGTTGGCCTTTCTAGTTCGGAAAACTGGCAGAATCCATCTCCCTTTTCATACCATGCAGGGAGTTCTTTTCTTTTCCATAAAGAATGGAAAGTCAAGGTGGGAGGGGAGTAAGGCCTAACATTTAGGGAGAATAAAAGCGTTAGGTATAAATTATTAATCTCCTTTCCTTCATCGGAAAAAGGCCTATGACGTCACTTTTTACAGCACTTTCAAATAGTTCAGAACTTCAGACAGTGCTGGTAAATACAACCGTAATAATCCTGATAGAACCAAAGTGAAATCGAATGAAAAAAAAAAAATAACTTGATTGCATTGCATAACCATTGCCTGTTTTAGTACTACTGGTTTTTTTTTTGGTTTTTTTGGCCAGGTGAATTGAATGCTTATCATGGCCCCGTAGATCCAGGTGTTTAACACCTCCTGTCGTTTATTTCGAGAAACATTATAGCTAGTGGGACGTCACATCACTTGAATTCTCTTCCCCACTCGGTCAATATTTCAGTCTTGATAGAATGATTGGACAAAAACCACGTAGATACATTTTATTTTAATTAAGAAGTCAACAAGTCCAATAGAAACAACTTATGATATTCAACGTCAAGTTAACCTTTAATTGACCCCTCAATAATTATAAACTGACGATTTTCACCATACAGATTAAATACTTTTTTAGCCTAGTCTATGACATCATCACAATCTTTTCCTCACTCGGTCATTACCGGCTCTGAATTTCGTTAGCTCACTCACCTACCCTTCGTTGATTCAAATAACTAGAACAGTCTGTTCCATCTTGAGATTACACATAGAACCAAAATTACTCTTTGGTATTTTGAATGGCAATTTAAAAGAGGCGTTAGTTTCTACGAAGATGCAAACTCAAGTTCAATATAGAACAGTTTTTCCATATTTAACTTCCCTTCTCTTTCGAACATCGATCACCGTTTGGGCTCTCTTTTTCAAAGAACTTAGAGGTTGCCTATTGTTCGGAAGATTTAATTAAAAAAATGTTCATTGCCATACCTAAGGGTCAAAGGTTCGACTAGTGCTCGTCTGATGATTAATACCTAACCTATTTGTCAAAATTTTATGATAGTAGATTTAGTTCGCGTAAGCGCTGTACTAATTAATTTGTCTTGAAAAGTAAAGATAATAGCAGAAGCCGATGAAACTCTCTTTCAGCTTCTGATAATAGTTTATTTATTGTCTTGTGTTTAAAATTAGTTTAATTAGAGTAAATTTTGGGTGAATCCTCTCAGAATTTTAAATAGGTTAATTTGAATACTAATAATTTTATTTATTTTTTATTTTTTCAGATCTATACGTTTTGGGCAAATATCGAAGATTTTTATGAGAAAACAACGCTTCGTGGAAATCCAAGCGACCATTTTTTACTGACAATCAAATGACGTCCTCTTTGACTCCAGGCTATTGTGAGTGTTATTTTAAAGTATTTGGCATGCTTTTGAGGATGATTGGGTCTCTTTGAATACATCCTAAACTTTAACAGTTGTCCCCCTCTTTCGGTTTTTATAAATAAGACTTAGGATGAAACTCCAAACGATCATTATAAACTCAAATTTCAAATCGAAGCATATATCTCATGATAGTTCGGATTGTTAGGTTTTTTTGGATACGCTCTTCATCCATCGTTAGGGTTCTTATATTTATTTTTTAAACATAAGTATGGTATTCGAAAATATTCCCTCTACTTCAGGGCCAAAATGGCAAACTTGACAACCGATTCTCGTTACTACAGTGTCAAATCGGAGTTAAAAATTGGGAAGATTTCACCATGGGTCCCTGTGAACTTGTTGTATATTAATATTTAAAGATCGCAATGCCCTTTATCTAAAAGTCCTTTATTTTCGTAGAGACCTGTTCTTTAAAAATAAATAATGAATGGTGGATCCATTATCTGAAGATGAGGATATACATTCGTGAAAAGCAAATTCTTAAATATAGAAATGATATTTATACATAACTTCATTTCTAGAGTTTTTTTTTTTTATGGATAAGTAAATAACAAACTCCAAGGGTTGCATCGAGTAGAATCGGATTTTTGTCTTCTTATAGTACTAAAAGGAATTGATAGTTTTAACTTATAACGATATATACACGTAAATACTATAGATGTATTTAGTTTCTCTGCAAGATTGTCAGTTGGAATAGGTTTGTGATATCACAATATATGTTCGTCAAAGTTATAGAAACTTTGTAAAAGTATTGCCTCAAAATTTTACTTTTTTTATCGACATTGTATACAGAATGGGTGTAGAATCGAGTTACTGAAACGTCATATTGTTGACAACGTTCCGTGACGTAAAAGGCAACGGGTAAACATAACCACAATAATTTTGGAAACCTAGGTTTATTTTCATCTCAAAAAGTCATAATAGTGTATTATAGGCTACTACTTTGGTTTAGAAATGTTTTGGATCTGCAGTTCCAAAGTTCAAGAGCTCGTCAACAGTACAACATATACGCTCTTTAATATACTATAGGCCGTCTTCATTAAAAGCGCGGAAAACGGGAAAATGGGTCGAGAAATATTCATTTTGCAAATTACGTCGTCATATACTCGTGAACTAGGCATATTCATCTTTTCCACCGCACCGAAACTGCGTACATATATAGAATAAATAAGAAAACCACGTTATATCTGGGGTATTCGCGTGGTTTTGGGGCGCCGAATGCGCGTGGTTATTGTAATTGGGTCCCAAGTCCCATTTCTCCGAGCGGTTTTCTTCAGTATACTGACGAGACAGAACCTGCAGGGTAAAATGGCGTATACTATACGCGTAGGGCGAAAGGGAAAACCGCTGCGCGAGTTAGTCGGAGTCATTTCCTGATCCTGAGTACTTTTCTCTCCCTGGGAAATTAAGGATGTCAGCTCGTAGCGCGGGGAGCGTGCCCGGGGTCACAGCCGGCCGGGGAAACGGATTAATTAGGAAACTAGTATCTCTTTACGTTTTCACGCCTCTCGTACACCACCAAGACCTCCGTCGCCGTCCTTTTTTTTGACGTGGGGGAGATCGAGGCTCGTCATTCTGGCTGTACTCAATGTATCTTACGTAAAGGACAAGTTTCAATGACACTTTGAGGTTTAAATATAATTGAGTAACGTCCTTAGGAAGTTTCATTTTAATGAAGTTCTACTTTTTATTGAAAGTAATCGCGCAATTTTAAGAAATTGGTGTTAATAAGGTTTTTATTCCACGCAGAATAATATTTCACGTAGAGAACCGGTTTTCATTGAATTATATATTCTATAAACATTTTCGTCGTCAAAACTAGAAAAGGGGCAAAGAATAGATTTCGGGAGAATTGATTTTGATAGTCAGTGGCAAACACCAACTATATGTTTTTGATTTTTTTTTTAATCGAATTAAGCGGAATGAGTTGGAGAAATTAAGGAAACTGTTAGGCCTAACATTGTTTGCTTATTTCATCTTTTATTGATAGTCTCTTGATGCCAAAAAGACTTAACCCGAGTTTAAATAAACATAGTAGATGCAGATGGTTGCTTTAATTTGGTTATTCATAGACCGATTTTGACAGAATTACCTTAACTAGACTTGCCCTTAGTTTTTGGTAAAACTGAGGGGGGGGGGGTAACTCCCTGAACTTAGAAGTCTCCACACTTTAGTCTCAACAAACTACGTTTTTGCTTTATATAGTCAAAGCTTTTATCTTTTTTCTTCCCTCGCGCATCACTTTCTTGGCCGTTCTTTTTTATTGTTTCGAGGGTATTGTTTGAAGGGAGCTGGAATGCGTCAAGATTACAGTCACTCTAATTAGCCGCCTCTTTCCCCTCGACTCGAACTTCCTTTTGCCATATCCTTCTCTGGAAGTTTTGCGCTTTCTTTCAAACTGATGAGATTATAGGCTTCTTTAAGAGGGAAGGACAATATCTTTTTGAAGCTCTATATATGTATATCCTTCGAAATCGTTATCTTTTCTCGGTACCGCTTTGCCGCGTTTGTATTTTAGGACCATTTGTGAAAATGGGTTCAGCTGATGGTTTCGTTTAATGACACAGGCGTAGCGAAGGATGATACTAGTATGTTCGAAAAATAGTTTGCAAGGATATATTTTTCTATATGATGTTTAACCTCGGGTTTAACCTAGTGTATCAATCCGCCAACTTTTCTCAGACAGAAGTATAAAACGTCTATATTGGTTTTGGACTAGAATAGGAATTTATCTAGGTTTATCTCTAGAAGTAGATTCACGTTCAATGTTTCATTTCGCCGATGCGATAGGTATGAAATATCTCGCTAATCTTGTTTCTTACACGTTACTGCCTTCTACTACTGTGACGATTCCACTAAACTTGACTAAATTAACAAGTTGTATAATTCTATAAACACATTTAATATATTTACCAATTCAAATGAAGCCGACATTTTCTTCCGGCTCTTTGAATAACGCCCCGTGATTGGTAAGAATTATGCAAAGATGAGTTTTCAGTTGATTCCTATATATAGCTGCTAATTTTTTGGGGCTAAAATAATATTTTCATGGTCGTCTATCTATTATATAATGAAAATATTTTCATCGAGCTTTCCAATTCAAATTTAGATTAGATCGTGTTACTGTCAATTTAAGCTTTTTCTTCAACCCGATTTTAATTATATGGCTACCAGCAAATCAATTATCAATTACATCTGAAGAACAGACAATCGTTGGGGTTGATTTTTTTTTTTTTTTTTTTTTTTCACGTCAAAAATGATTGTTGGAAGGTCATGTACGTGACCGAGTTCTAAGGTAAAAGTCTAAGGGAGAAATAACACCTTATAGGTCAATGTAATCCCTCAGTGGGGAAGGGTTTGTAAGAACGAATACCGTGATTACCCATATAAGTGCACGGATGTACTGATGTAATGGATCGAGCCCTCTGACTTTACGCGAGATGGAACAGAATCGCCTCCTCCCTATAATCATTGCGTCAACTTTAATGAAGAGTTGAAAGATAAATATTAAACTGCGCGCCGGGGGTGTTCGATCTGAACTCTTTATCTATCGCTCCTTCGTATCAGGCAAAAGATAAACTCGTTGGTCTCGCAACGCCCTGGTCTTTCCTCTTTCCAATCCATATATATCCTTTAACTTCATTATATTCCTTCTTGACACACGACCAGGAGATTGTCCTTTAATGGTCTCCTATTGTACACACACTCGTCGAGTGCCTTCCATAAAGATCGCGTTTTAAATATGGAGGAGAACGGAATTGTTTTAGCACTTAGCTTCGGAAAACATCACGCGTGTTGATTTTATTACGAGACCGTATAAAATTTGGTTGCCGGCTCCGAGGTTTATATTTTCACCGGCTTCTTCCCATACTCCAATATCATCTTCACAATGTTTTGCCATTATCAATTATTCTGGTCTTGTTCGCGGTTATTTAGAAAATTGCATCTTGAACTACAAACACGAGCAATCCTTTCTATAAGTATAAGAATTCATTCAAAATTCAGAATTACTCTCTGGTACCATCCACGCGTACTTTGTAGCCGAAATTCGTCCGCTATTCGCTTTCTCACGGGTTCAAAATGAAATAGAGCGTATTCTGGAGTTTATTTTTCTTTTGGCGCTAATTTTCACGACAATAGTTTCGTAACTTACTCTACTGTTTTTGATTTTAAACTTTAACGAATCTGAATCAAGTTTGGGAGGATATATTTGAATGTTTCTACTCCCATTTTAAGTGTGAACGCGGCATTTAGAGATACGATATTATTGGACGGAAGAGTGGGAAGAGACTTCGGTTCTTGGGTAATATATTTATGAAGTATAGGACAGGTTAGTGAAAATGTTTTCATCCTATAAATAATTCGGGGGTTGAAATATAAGTTTACGCAGTTTAAGCTAAGCTGGACCACGCTCCGAAAATCTGGCCAATAAATGGATATATAAGGAATGAATAGGGAGGGAATTTAAGAGTTTTAGCCTGCTTGCTATAAATATACTCAAGGAAGTCGCGCGCAAGAACCTTTTTTGATACGTGATTTTTCGGCTCTCATTTTTCATTTCAATTTAAATATTACTGGTATTAATTAAATTTTAGTCTAAAGGAAGGAATTTCGTAGTAATATGTCAAGATTTAGATTTAAATCGCGGTGCATTATTTGAATTGCCAATAGAAAATGTCTGACCCTTTGGAAACTTGAGATTCCTTGTGTTTTACTTCCGCATGATTTTCATAACGCGAGAGATATTTTAAATTCAAAGTTAGACCCCTTTTCAGAAATGATACCAGGCTTTTAAAGTAAAATTATATCCGCAACTGGTCTAAATGATTTCGCATCATCTAGTTGCCGTTTGACCCTTTCCTAATAAATTCTTGGTGTGCGACAGTCCTTTGGTCTCTCTTGTCAAACTTTCGCCCCGTCTCTCTCCCTCCCCCTCTGCTCTTGAGGCGTTCTAAAACGATTGATGGAGAGATCGAAATACATCCTTGATAAATGGGATCTTGTTTGCCAATCCCTTTTGGTGAGGATATTTTACTCGCCTCGTCGCCCACCCCTGAAATAAGGATTTGCACTCTGCCGCTGTACGATTCTTTTAAAGGGGATCACTGAAACCATATTGCTCAAAGAATGAGAGAGAGAGAGAAAAAAAAAAAAAAAAAAAAAAAAAAAAAAACGTTTCAAAAAGTGAATATCGCAAAGGTTCCATTCAACGCCTCTAATTGATTTTAAAACACTCGCGAGCCTATTTAGGTTCATATAAATGAAAATTTTGATTTCAGAAATCCCCTAAATATACATTAATTATCCTAAAATTAAGGGTTAATTACAAAATGATTGATTATCATTATTTAACATTTGGTTGTCAAACCGATTGAAACAATGGAGTTGATTAAATAAGAATATGTTTATTGTTTACTTAGCGATGGGTAAAATTTTTTAAAGGAGAATTGCAAGCATTATTAAATTTTGTAAATGAGAAACAATTTCGCTCCATTTTCAATCGTCGTTTTTTTCCCCCAAAGAGATTTCGTATAAAAAAATTAAATAAATTGAAATATGGGGAAATTATTATTCAATCCACTGAATAAGACCTGATTCGATTCAATTCTCTCGTGACTTTTCCCGGATTTTATACTTTTACTTTTCAAAGGAAGTAAAGAAATATCGGAATTTTAAATGTAATTTTTTTCTCGGCTTATTTTATTTTTATTTTTTTATTTTTTCGATATTGTGAAAGGAAAAATTCATTTTTTTATAAAATTTGTAAATCCTACTTTCGCCTTTTGATTCTCGTCCCATGAAATTAGAGTTTTTTTTTTAATCTTTTTCACGCTACTTTTATTTTTATTCCCAAAATAAACGTCTGGAACGTCGACATCTTTATCTCCCCAGGGACCATGAAACCGAAAACGTGGGCTTGAGATTTGGTAGCTCCATCTTACTTCTTCGTTTCTGATAAAAATCTTGTAAAACCTTGAGGGAAAGATACAAAACTCTTCTCCGATAATTTTTTTTATTGCGTAAAGGACAAGTCTCGTAGACATAGTATATTTTCGCTCTTTATTAATTCTAGCGCGACTATTCGCAAGATTGCGAGAAGATTAGTAGGGCAAATGCCCCCTAGCGCACACTTTTTCCAATAGATTAAGCTGATACTCGCGCCTAGAAAATCAAAATAAATTTGTTTTTTCTCTCTCGCTCGAGAATTGGTTTCCGATTTCAGCTACAGCTCTATACCCGCGAGAAAAGCATATACGCTCGCTTGTGAAAGCTCCTTAAGTCATATTCTAAAAAAGAGCACACCAAATTATCAATAAAATTATTATATTTATAAAGTTTTTAGGCGACATTTTAGTGCTTAATTTAAATTCTGATGTTGGGATAGGTTTGAATTTGAACTTTGGGTAAATTTGGGCCAATGATTTTATTTGAGCCTTGAATATTGCTATCATGACGCCGTCACAATATATTAGGAAGGAGGGGGAATATTTGGTTCATCTGATTCGTTCGATTTTAAGTTTCACTTATATTAATCAAACTATAGAAATTAATTAACCTCCGTTCTTTTCCGTTAAAGTTAAATCCACTTATTAATCTTTTTAAGGGTGAGTCTGTCTCTTTTAAAATTGTCTCTTCTGATGGTGGAGAAGAGTCACTACCCTTAACTGTAATTTCTTTTCTTCGATTTATTCCGGAAACTCGGTATTGCTTTAAAACTGCCAACGTTAAATTCTTTCTCTTGTCTCGTTATGTATCGGAACTATACTTTTTTTTTTCGACCTCTCCTTTACCAGCAACTTAAATTCTTTTATTTTGTTGTCTAGTACGTAGTGCCAAAACGATGTAACAAAGAAACTATACTCAAAATCAGTTCGATTTTTCAGAAATTAGAATTAGAAACTTAAAATACTGATAAAAAAATAAGGTATGGGGAAAGTAAAACAAGGGCTGAGGAACAAATGTTTTAGTGGAAGAGAAACTGAATACAGGTTTGAAAGAATGAAGTTAAATTTGGGGGAAGGAAATTCAAATTAGACTGAGTAATGAAAAAGAAGGTTTGAGAGATTAAAAATGAGTTTGGCAGAACGAAAAGAGATTTTGAGAGACAGAAAACAGGTTTAGGAGAAAGAAATTAGGTTTGAGTGACGAAAAAAACAAGATTTGAGGAATGGAAATTGAGTTTGAGAGAGAGAAAACAGGTTTTGGAGAAAGAAACTAAGTTTTGGGGGAACAAAATTCAAATTAAGACTGAGTAACGAAAAACAATGCTTGAGAGATTGAAAAAAAGAGTTTAAGAGAACTAGATTGGGTTTGAGAAGGAGAAAACCGGTTTGTGAGAAAGAAATTAGGTTTGAGTGACGAAAAAGAAAGGTTTGAGTAAGAGAAATCGGGTTTGAGTGATGAAAAACAAGATTTGAGGAAGAGAAATCGGGTTTAGGGACAGAAAACCAAGGTTTGAGGAAGAGAAATCGGGTTTGAGTGACTGAAAATAGGTTTGAGGAAGAGAGATCGGGTTTGAGGGACAGAAAACCAAGGTTTGAGGAAGAGTGACTGAAAATAGGTTTGGGGGTACGGAAAATTCAAATCTCCACTGGTAAAAAGTAGAGATGTAAGATCTCGTGTAACCAAGTGCAGAACATGCACTTAGTATCGTTGCAACCTACCGTATTTTAGCGTCAAGCATAAACTGGTTAAAATTTAATAGTTTATCGATATATTCTGTTCCATTTTATCCATCGTTACCATGCCAAGCCCACACGTTTTTGGGGTTTTCTTCTGGAACACGTTTCTTTTTAACGATCATGGATAGAAAGTTTTTATTTTTATTTCTTTTATATTTATTTTATGAAAAGAATCTAAGGGCATACACGATTAGTCAGAAGAAAAAGGAGATATTCTAGATATAACTTCGAAGCTCCAAGTATTCTCAAATCTTTTTTATTTTGGCCGATAAGTATAAGTGCTTCGTATAATGTTTATTTTTCGATAAGTTATTCACGTCGTGATCCTCTCTTGTTTTCGCATCCCGCAAATCCTCCGACGATCGGATTTAAAATAGCGGGAAAGATGACTACACCCATTCGACTTACTCGAGTCAATAAAGAGATCTTAGGGAAAGTGGGAAATATCTGGTTAAGATCTAATCAACTCGTTCCAGCTTCGAAAATGTTGAATATATAGAGTTGAACAATTTTTATATAGGTTCGATTCTTTTCACACGTTTTCGTTATCTTTTAGAATTTTGTCGAATACGCGCGACTTTACATAATGTTTAGTTAAAAAATAACACTGACCAAAGAGAATTTATAGTAAGAGGAGTAGAAGGCAATTTATAAGGTCGCCTTAAAATTGTAGTTTGGGTTTATTTTCTTATCAGCGGCGACTCTTATTGGCTGGAATGTGATGACGTAACTTGAGTAGCTGGTGTGAAAGAATATGGTCTTGATTTTGGGGAATATTAAAATGACCATATCTTTTCACCATGAGCCCACAGGTTAAAACCGAAAGTAGCGTTGTAAAGTAGGGGGTTCTAATTATTAATTTAAAAATGATGAAAATGAATGAGCCACTCGGGAAAGATATCAAGCCAGGGCTGGAAGAAAATGGTTCCAGAGAGTTATGTTTTCCTAACTTTCATATGAAAATTATATTTAATTAATTTTCAGAATTTAACTACGTCATCAATCGAAAAATCCCAAAAATGTTTTAAGCTAACTTTGAAGTTTCTCAAAAATGTGGAATTTTGAGTAAGACTTTCTAATAGTACGAAAAAACTAAAAAAAATTATGCTTGAGCCTTTAAAAAAATTGCGATAACTTCGCTTTAAAGTAAACATTAGTTTTAATAAATAAGAAAACCCTTTGAGGGTACAAAACCAGCTTCTTTTACGAATCGCCGGAAGTAGAAACTTAAATCTCGTTAGCCCCAACCGGCTTCTTTCTAAGTTCGAAAGGCAATTGATCGAACCGTCGTTATAGGGAAGGAGTGGGTCGTTATTTGATTTTAAAATTGTTGTCAGATCCGCTGTGCTATGAAAAGGTTAATAAGGAGCACCCCTATTGAGCTTGTTTACCGAAGGAGTTCTCGTTTCGCCATTCGCCTTGGGCTTTTCAATTTCTTGATTAAAGTGAAAATGAAACCTATTCAAAAGTGAATTTAATTGAGCAGTTTTTTTTTTTTTTGTTTCTTTTTTTCTAAAAGGTGTCTAATTCTTTTTCGGGTATATTTGAGTTTAACAAAGCTGCTTTAAAAGTTGTCACCAAGATATTAACACGAATAGAGATCTAATTTGGTCAGAAATATTCTTGTTATTAACGAGCGCCTGTAAAAGTGTTCCAACCTGTTCGCTCTGTTGTTCCGGGGGAAGCCTAACCTATTGCACCTTTAGCCGAGAATTTTAAGCTGATTTTATTATGGGTACGAGTTTGCCTACAATATACGTGTATCCATTATGTTATGGGTCGATAGCTAATTAGTGTGTGGGTAGTTAATGCCGCATCGAATTGACAGCACGCGCAATTATATTCTATCTAATATATCTATGATTTATTTACATAGGGATAGAGGAAGCCATGTCTTGAGCATATGCTGCAAACTCTAACACAACATATTCACTACTGTTGTTTTATTTTCAATATGTAGTAACTAGTATTTGGCCGTAATTTAGTTTAATAGTAGCGTGTGAGTTATAGTAGCATCCATTAAAAACTATGGCAACGATTGCTTCAAGGGGAAATTATCTTACAGGGGTCTACAAGCTGATCTAGTCCAAGAGTTTTTGTTCTTTTATATTTAATTTTGTTGATTATATTGAGGAGGAGAACTAAGGCTAACCCTTTTTAAATTTTGAATCTCTAAAACAAAAGTTAAAACCAAAACAAAGAGAAAATATTGGAATACAACGAATTAGGAGAATGAGGGGCGAATTCTTGTTATTCGCGAGTTATGACGTCGTTGGTAGCGTATAAGGGGCTCTTATTTATTCCTATTCGCAATAATATCGTCAAAACATCGCTTTACCCCTCGTTGAACTCGATAGTGTTTATTCCAAGCCCCCTAACCTCTTAAAATAACTCTGACACGTAAACGTATATTCTCGTGTATAAATCCAGCGGCTTAGCGTAGTCGATTCCTCATTTGAGAAGATAAAGCCCCTCCTACATTACAGTATTGGTTTCAATTATCGAGGCCTAGTCGTATAAGGTTTTCATCTTGTACAAGCTTTAGGACCTTCTCCATCCTTATTAGATCCAAATAGTAGAAAAGAGGGTGAGTTTTGATTTATTTCAACTGTAAGTAAGGTTGGGTCGAACTCGTAACAAGAGCAAATTTTGCGGACGATCGCGTCCAAGCTTAATTTGTACAAACACGGCCGAAACCGGGGCTCTTCGTAAGTAACGTATTCGCCACGTTAATTAACGTACGTATTTAAACCGTAATATATCCACCGTGTTTCTGGTATTACATATGTCTAAACATTTTCTAGTACCCAGATACCTCTCTAATTCTACCATGCAAAGCTTGGTTTTGGACGATTGTGTATATATAAATATATAAATATATTTACTATATTTACTATCGTATATCTTAAAAGCCTTTATCTATATAACGTTAATTTCGTTTAATCTATTAAGTCATTATGTAAAACACCAGGATTCCCAAGCCATTACCAAAATATACAGGGTGATTCTAAAAAATCTGGATTAATTTCGTGAACGTATAAAAATTGATATCCTTTATATCAAGAATAGATCTATATCCACACAAGAATAATGAACCGTGCGCTATAGCTTCGGTATAAAGCTAGTCACAAAAGGGAGGAGCTTGTTAGTTTTGAAGTAATATAAGTTACGATTTACACCCTATCACAGGAAATTTCCTCTCCGCCTACTGACTCTTATAAGCCGTGTTCTGCGCTAATTGTAGAAACCGCTTCCTGTGCACGTGACAGAAGGCGGGGCTTAAGCCTCCCATAGGCTTCGCCCGATTGTAACTAGCGCGCATACAAAGCTGTGGCTGTTTATATTGATTATCCAAAAAATATATTAATCATAAAATGAAATACGTATTTTATTAATAATTAGAAATATTGGCTGCCTTTAGGCAATCTTGGGCGTAGTTTTGATTGGCTATTAGTGTAAGTTACACCCTACTAAAATTCCAGCCTATATTGTTTAAATGAAAGCTTCATTAATAAAAGCGTCTATTTCCTAATTAATAAAATTAATCTATAATTCGTTATAACTATTTCCGTTGATTTAAGATCAAATAATTGCTATCTTGTTAAATTTCAATCCTATATTGGACTCTAATATGTGAAACACCCTTTATAAAGCCATGCGCCTTAGTATCGTGCATGCCTTTATTAATAATGAGATTCCATACCTTGGATTATAAACAAGCTCCTTAATTGGGAGGAACTTTAATTTTAGAACTATACCGTTAGACGTCTATAACGTGATATCGGATGCTCTTATTATGAAATCTGTTTCGTTATAGCGTGAGTTTCTCAGTATATACCTCGTTTATGATACAATATGTTATTACTTTCCCTTGTTAAAATATATAAATATTATCTATATAGTTCACGCGAACCATAATTTACGAGTAGATAAATATTAAACCCTATTTTACCGTATTCCTCCCGTATACTACTTTTAAATTCTCTGAAAATGAAATTTGTGCATTATTACGCATCAACTTTCGCTATATATTGTAAAGATCTAATGGGATAATATAACTTTGTACGCGCTGAAAATATAATTTGACTGTAAGAGGACAAATTTTGTACTCTTTGTACAATTTCATTAGGATGAACCAGGTCTATCTTCAACAAAGGGGGTATTTTTAAATATTTTAGGCTGTCTTTTACCCACTATTCTAATGTATATGCTTATATACATCGCTTCCCTTTTCGGACGGAGCTAGTGGGATCTGAGGGAGTTTTTTATCTTTTTTTTTTTTCTGGAAATAGTTAGGGGAAGATACCCTGGATACGGTGGGCAAGCATTGACTGGCCACGATATCTCTGGGCCAATTTCAATAGAACTGCATTGGGGACGCTTTCTCATCTTGACAGAAAATTATTGATCTTTGAATCTTTTTTATTCTTATCATGTATTGCGTAGTATCTAGGATTCAAGTTGAGGTTACAACGCCTAAAAAGCTACAGCCAGGATCAATCTGTCTTGATTTTAGCTCGTAACTTCTGAAAGTTTAGTTTTATTTCTCCTGTAATTTTTTACCCTATGACGGGGTGTTTTCATCACGTAGTGACGCAATTATTAGTTTTATTTAACGAAATATTTGGATGAATAATAATTTTGTTTTTAGTTTAGCTTCCATTTTCACTCGTAAACAGCTTTTGTTTAAGAGTTACACAACCACTTTAAAATTTCGAAATATATGATATGAATCGTTACTTAAAATTTATATGAAAACTATATTGGGTGCTTTTTTTCATAATTTTGTTCACGGTTATAGAAATGACAGAATTTTATTGTCAGTTTCACCTCGAGTTTGCCGAATCACGCGGAAACCTACGCTATTCTAGTCTTCTCTGTGATGTCAGTTTGAGTTGAAATGGAATATTGTTTTGTTCGAAATTGGAAATTCCTTTTGAATCTGAGTATACGGGTAGTAGGAATCAGTCCTTCGCTGTAGGCGATTTTATTTCGATGTTATATCACCTACTGTACCTATATCGATGGCCATATAAATTTTAGTGGGTGTTTGGAAACAGAGTATCAAATTGCTCTCTTATGAGTTCATTTTGTTACCAGTTTCAAGGCTAATTTACTTTCGTCAAGGATCTTTCACATATGATATCCGATTAGATTATTTTATAAAAATTTTATAGTAATTTTTTTCTTCAAAAGTTGGCAAAAGGTGGCAAATTCTGGCGAAAGTATCGCTTCTAAAGCAATTGCAGTAGTAGTTCTACGATAATTTTTCGCGAAATTTTGTGTAATTTGCGATAACGTAATTTTTAGATTTTTTAGGCCGTAAAATGTTATTTAATACAAAAAAAATATGAGTTAAATTGCAGTAAGAAAAATAACATATTTAAATAAGTACTTTTAAATTTCGGAACGTTAAAGTCGATCGCCATTTCGAATCATGCTCGGAGAGAAGGGGATATAAGCCAATCAAATCTCGTCTCTTTAGGAAACTATATTTCAATATATTAAATATACAAATTTGCCAAAAAGTGTTACCTCGTCGGTGGCAATATGAAATTTTATGGAGTACATTTTTTTTACTTGCTAAAACTAACGTTTCGCAGCATTTCTATAGTCTTGTAATATTATTCCCCCTCTACTAGAAGTCAAAATATCTAGGAAAACTTAAATGGTTAATTAAAATGTATTCAAATAGACGAAACACGCTACATTTTCCGCAAATGAGATTTAATTCAATTAAGTAATCTATATTGTTTACACACAGAAATAATTCAGGTCTAAAAGCCGTATGTGAAAGCCACTTTATTCGTACTATTCCGTTGAAAGGTTGTTTAATATTACAAAACGTATTTTGCCGAATTCGATTTATTTCCAGCGAAAAGCAAAATTCCAACAAATAAATTTTTGATTCTCTTCCCACGGAGAATAGGCCTAGCTGTCTTCCGAGTATAAATTTAGTAGGTTGCGTATCTACCCAAGCTCTTTCTAAAAATATTTTTAAAAATTTCGCAGAGATTTTTATTTTCGTCATTTTTAGGTAAAAGGTTTCCCTTTGATCTACCTTGATTTATTAACGTTCGTATAAGATATTGCGTCTGTCTGGTGGATTTTCAAATATTTTCGTCAGAGCTATTTATTTATCCCGCACGCCTTTTCTAGAAAATATATTTATTTTAGTATTTACACCCGCTTTGATCTTCTAAAAATGCATTTAGTTTAGAATATACCGGTATTTATTTTTTAAAGAAGCTATAGGAAGCTTAATTAGTTTTATATACACCCTACTAGTTTCATCTTTAAAGCCGAATGGACACAGACCTATTTTTATTTCTAGTTTTAATATTAGGCATAGATTAGCTGCGTTCACACTAGACTTTGAAACTGTTTTAAACCGTTTTGGAAAGCTCAATTTTTAAAATTTTGGCGTCACCCGTGTAGATCTTTCATCAAGAAACAAAATTAATATCTTTGAAAGTCAATTTGAACATTCGAAACGGTTTGAAAACGGTTACAAAGTGTCAAGTGTGAACGTAGCTTTTTGTAAAAAATTTTACAGTTGGATTAGGACTATTTAAACAGTAAGGAATCGATAAAAAGTCACTTGTTGTTAGGTTGCATTCTTCCTTTAACCCTTTAATAGCAGGTATAAAATAAAGGTAGGCTAGCTTGAAGGTGCGTGGGATCAAAAATAGGAGGTTCCCTTTTAAATTATAACGCAATAAAAGATGGTGTAGAAAGATAAGATGGTAATTAGGGAGGGATGAAGCTTAATCTCCTAAGAGTATATAAATTTGTACCCTTCCACGAAACTAATAAACATTAAAAAGCTTCTTCCGTAGTATAGTTTATTATATTATACAGCAATATATGGCAGGCAGCGCCATTCTGGCTACTCGTAGCCTGTTGATGAAGTTTCATCCTATTTAGGGTCTTAAGAATGCTTCCTTAGGCGCTTGACGTTGGCTCCGCTTAGACCCGAAGTCTTATATTACTAATCAAGTCTCTTAAGAGAAACTCAATCTCTCAAAAGCTGATTTTTATCGCGCTTCGTCGAGCAAAAATATGGAAAGTATTTTTCCACCGATATTTAACGCGTCGTTAAGAAACTTTAGTCCAGCAAAATATAAATATTTTTCTTTTAGACTTTATTAAAATTAACTTTACTATAAGAGCTTGTTATACTAATTTATTTCCGTCTATGTTTTAGATATTAACTTAATGAAGTAGGCTATACATTTTGCATAATGTTATATAAAAAAATGAGCAATCAGAATCAAGTTGAAATTTCATCGCGTATAAGGCAACGGCGGTAAACACTCGCCACAAAGCTGTTCTGATTGGCTGTTCGGTTCTGATGATTTAGAAAGGTGATATCGAGTCTAATGATACAAACAAAGAAGTTTTATTCAAACTAATTTCTATATAAGGGTAGTCTTTTATATTTAAGTTTCAGTTAATTTAATTTACTGATCCAGAAAATAGATAAAATTATTAACTCGAATAATTCAATTAAAACAAATGATTATATTTCTAATCAAGAAGAAAACTGAGGCGTATAAATATATAATACTAAACCACATAGGAAAAAAGTAGTCTATGTTAACCCTTCTTGAAACCGAATATAACCAATTTATCCCAATAAGTTTCTTAATCCTTTAATTTCAGAACTATAATCTACTCAAAAGTTACACAATGGTCTATTCCAGATTTAGAGATTAGAGTAGCGTAGCTTTGAACTGCTTTACAAATCCGGATTGAATATACTTACAATAAAATCGGTTTGTCGCGCAAGCTGAAACTATAGAGAATATATATATTGTAATAGGAGTAGAAGGATATGCCTTATTATTCAAAGGGTGACATGACTGACATCCACATTTAAAGATTCGCTTTTGGTTATGTCCATATCCACGACGATTTTTATTGGCCAAAAGAGTAAAGAAAAACATTTAAGGGAAATATATCACGATGAACAGTGATAATAAAAACCAGATTTTCCTATCAATTGCCGGGAAGTAGAAACCGAAATCTCAAAGACACCCTCCAAGGTTCGACCCTCTACTCCTTATACAATTTCTTATTCTCTATGTTGAAATCAAAAGAGCAGGTTACGGACTATAAATTTAGAAGAAACAGCCGTCTCTTTAGCAATCTTCGGAGTAGCTTGCCATGAAGTAGCAGTCTCTTTAATTAATTTAATTATAAGTTATTCACCATGCATGATCAATAAATTTTGTATAAAGGATCAATACAAGTAATATGCCGTTCGAAAGGCCCCCACCAACTCGACCATTGCCACGAAATAAATTGGCAGCTGAACATAGCAAAACTTTCTTCTTCTTTTTTCGTCGCTAGAGCAAAAACTGCTAGAGATTGCGTGCTCAAAGCTTTTTCTAACACCTGAACTTAATAAGAGGCCGCGCAAGGTCTAGCATATTTGATGGCAAGTGATGTGATATGCGTTGCTAATTTTATTCCACGACGTTTAGGGGCAGACACTTCTATAGACTTTGCGCATAAGTTGATTTCATTTCGTTTATTAGCTGTTTCATGACCTACAGTCATTTCTTAATCGATTTCAAACGGTAAAATCAAACCGATATTCAAATAGATTTTAAGAGTTATGTGTTATCTTTATAAATCGATTTATCGTAGCTTCATCTATCGGTTTTTGAAACGGAATCGGTATGAAACTGGTTCCCGAAGCAGTTTCGAGAAATCAAATCAAATCGATTCGAGAAATGAACTCGACTCATGCGAAACGTTTTCATACTATTTAAATCGATTCCAAGACCGAGTATGACCGCAGCTATGAAAGAACGTAACGTTTTTGTTTAAAAAGGAAGACCTTTAACCAAATGGTTTTTGTCTGATATAGTTTGATCTGAAACAATTCTATTCCACCTCTAATTGATTAAAATATCTCTATTATCTCTATATGACTGGTTAATTTAGATGAAATGAATATGATATAGAGCTTTTTTCGTTGCTGCAAATTCGAGGTGAAATTAATTCTAAATTATATTTTATGAGCTTTCATAGCGTTTTATAGTCTTCATTCATCTACACACTTACACTCTTAATGATTCTTTTTAAAACTACCGAGAGCTTTTTAAATTAAAAGAAAATTGCCAACCGCAAGATATTTGAATATAAATTATGACAATTCTTCATACATAGCTAAAGGGTCCTTTTTAAATGAAAGACGCTCTAAGAACTGAATTTTTTTATACGGAGAGGAAAGAGATTTTGCTTTTGGGGATTGTCCTCGTCATAAATTAATCATTCCACCGGTGAAGTCCTAGAGAATCTTTTCGTAAGGAATTATACCCAGCGGGCCTTCTTTTTCTCATTTTGATATTCTGGACTTTTTTCAACTCTTCTTAATCTTTTTTTCTTTCTCAATCTTTCCAAAGAAATAAATCTAAACATTAACCGACCTTCTTACTATTCAACGAAAAGAAATTTGAGATCAGGGAATAGGTTTCATCTTACTGTTAAAATGTATCCTTCAATTTTTCCGAATTTGTAAGCGGAATTGCCTTTTTTTCCTGTTAATTCGAGAGAAGTTTGCTTAAGTACTTTACTAATTAAAGTCACCATTTTCTCGAACTATTAAAAAAAATATACTTTTACACCTCAGGGACAGGCTGAAAAGAAAATGGCAATATTACATAGATTTAATTTTTTCACGGACGTAATTAAAGTAGGCCTAGACATACAACCTGAGTCGATTCGGACCTTGTCAAATTGTTCTCGTGAATTTAATCTTCAGAAATTTGAAAATTAAATTGCAAGGCTGTTTTACTTTTGGTTTCAATACTCTTCCTGGGAATAATGAAAGAAAACGACTTTCCCTCTAAGGAAAAAAATCGAATTTTGTCAAAAAAATGTCCAAATTAGAAAATTACGACAGAATTCGACCAAATAGACCAAAGGAAAACCTGACAACAATGTGAACCAAAATTTAAAATGCCTTTGTTCCAATTTTCGGGAATTCAGGGTTTTCATTTGGTCGAATTCAGAATTCCAATTTGCAACATTTTTGACCAAATTATAAGATTTTTTCCTCATTGGGAAAGCCAATTTCTTTCGTTATTCTATGGAAGCATATTGAAGTGGCAAGTAAAACCGACGTCACGCGTACGTAGAAAGATTGACAGCGCGAGATCAATTTGACAATGCACGAATAGAGTTAGGTTGCATCTCTACTTTCGAATGAAAGGTAGTACTTTCTGTATTAAGTACTTTCAGGAAAAACACGGCGCGAAAGACCATACGCGTGAGATTCAACTGCAGACTCTATAATAGCCACGGCCCACGAACGTGACCATAGTGATGACGTAGTATTGCGTAGAATATTTATTTTCCAGAATATGGAAGATGACGGTTATAAAATATTTATTTTTACTGTCGCGGTCATTTTTCCTAAGGCATATATATAAATATAAATTAAATCGTTTCAAAAGATGTTATCAAAAATGATTCTCAAATTCCATTAAAAACTCATGAAAAATTCGTGACATAGCCTTTCTTTAATAAATCATCAATGTGAGGTTAACGTATTTTAATATTCTGAAAATAATTAGTAACTTTATTTGAATTGGATGTTTCAGAAACCAGTAATGAACTTTGTTTATCATTCATTCATCGAGTATATATTTCCTATTTATTCTTAGAAAGGTAAACTGAGTGTTTTGTCATTTATTTTCTAATCGAAACTTAAAGGGTTGTTTGTTAAGAGTTTTCAAATTCCCGTAATTTATGAAATTACGGTAAAATTTACCGCTTAATTTACCGTATCACGGTAATTTATCGTTATTCACAAAATTATTTGTATTTGAATTTTTGTAATTTTAAATGCTTCAAAAAAATACCTACACTCGTGTCAAGTTTCCATGATTTTCTTGAACAATTTAACTTGATATTGATAAGGAAAAAATTTGAATAATTTCTATTTTGGTGATTTTACCTGAGCTAACCGTAAATTTCCGCGTTAATGTAAAAAATACATAGTTTTCCCAATATATGACGTAGTTTATTTCTGGAGTGTAATCAAGGAGGATCAGAGAAGGAGAGGAAATGTGGGGCTGCGTTGAGTTAGAGAGAGAAGAGCCAACCTCCCACTCGGGTGGAAAGGGGGGATAGGAAATTCTCGAGGTAAACTGTTGTCACGTGGTCGCTAGCTAGCGCGTCTCATAAAGGATTCGTTTTACCCACGCGACAACATTTTACCACGAAACGTCTCTACCCCCGTTCTCCCAGAGTGGGAGTTTAGGCCGACGCAGTAGGAACCGCGCCGTCCCCACATTTCCTCTCCTTCTCTGATCCTCCTTGGTGTAATTAACGATAATTTTGATACCAAAGGTAGAACTTTTTGGATTAAGTACTTCAATGAAGAAGACCGTGAAATAAACCTTATCGCGTGCCAGAACGCGCGAGAATCAACTGTAGGCTTAATTTACAATAGCTACGCGACTATAGTGATGACGTAGTATTGCTGGGAATTTTTATTTATTGAGTTAAACTCAAAATTCTTTTTTTTTTTTTTTTTTTTTTGAATAGCATCGTCTTAAAAATTTATTTTTACACGGCACTGAATTTCTGACTTCTATTTGATCATGTATTATTTAATTTTGAATTTTTAAGCTGCTTAGGGACATAATACATCCGTGTAAGTTAGAGTTTATGTAAAATTAATAAACCTTCCTTGGAAAGAAATTTAAATTTTATAAACTACTTTATTTCGAAGACTAATGGAATTGCGTGATATTTTCCAAGTTGGAAAGGGAAAAAAATATATTTTGAAGTGCTTGGAATAAGATGAGAGTTATCTGGCGTCTGAAAATATGGATCTTATTAACGCACCGCCGAACCCTGAGCTTATTTTTTAGGATTATAAAAAATGCGTTAAGGCGAATCATAGTCTCCGGAAAATCTTATATCTGGCAGGCGCGTTTTCCCACGTAGCTTAAAGGGATACAGACTTTTTTAAAACAAAATACTAGAATTCCTTTTGTACATGAAATTGGCTTTAAAGGGAACAGAACCACTCAGTTTTCTTACGCTTCCGCAAGTCTCAAATGTCTCCCCCAACCCTTTTTATCTATGCATTTCAGTCTAGTTCTCTCACGCAGATTAAACATATACAGACACGTCACAAAAGAGGGAATCTGAATTGTTTTTGACCATGATTTTTTCATTAACTGGAGAATAGAATCACTCGAATTTCTTTCACCGAGAGGCTCAAATTGTTGCGACCCTCTTCTTTGGCGCGTCTTAATGAGTCCAAATCTCTAGGAAATCTTATATCAGGGTGTCGGGTTTTCCTATGCAGATTAAAGAGATACATTCACGTCATCCGAATTGTTATTGACACTGAAACTTTTGTCAAATAAATAAATACCTTTAATTTTCTTACACCCCCTGAAGGTTCAAATGTTTGGTACTTCCTCCTTAATCAAGTGACTTTTTTACTTACTATTTAAACCACTATTTCCCGTTATAGGAAGCTTATGAACGCCAGGTTTTGTTATCATCTTAATCTATTAAGATAGTTAAGTCATAGTTGTCACTAGTTTGCCAAAAGGTTTTGGTGGGAACCCCTTGAATTGAGTGTTTAATTTTACTCTTAACTTAATGCAATATTATTTTAAAAATCACTCAAAAACTGCTAGTTTTTATCGATTTCCTTCCTCGATATAAGTTTTCCCTAGACATTTTTTACGTAGTGTATGCTCTTGACCAGAGTAATAATTGTACGAATAATTAATTTGGCACGTTTCTGTGAGGTTGAAGTGCTTTACCTTAGCCTTTCCTTAAAACTTTCACGATGGTAGTTTCTACAATGCTGCTCAACACTGATGGAGTGTAATATCTTCAATTATAATTAAGTAATACCAGCGTGCAAATGAATTAAATGATCCTAAGTAAGCAGACAGACGCCATCACTCCGCGTGGATATATCGTTCTCGGTTGAAAGGAGCTTCGTTTAAACGTCTAAGAAAAGTTCATCACCTCGCCACTCTATGATTTAGAATAAGGAGAAGTGAGCATCCTGCTGGAAACAGCGTTTTCCTTAAGGCTTATATTGACCCCTAGGTTCAAGATGCTACGTATACTGAATTTTCCATACTTCAAGACTTTAACAATATTCAATTAAATTCATTTTCAGTTTGCATCATGTACAAAACTATTAGTTTCAATAAGAACAAATTTAAGAATACCGAGAATGTAGGAATAAATAATTGTGTATTGACGAGATGTCGGAAAGATCGTTAAAAACGATAGAAAATTTATATACGAAATATATACAATAGAAAATAGAAATTCATATTTTATAATCGTCATCTTCGAAATAATTTAAGACCATAATTCCCTGCAATACCGCGTCATCACTATGGTCGCGTGGCTTTTGAAGAGACTACTGTTGATTCTCGTGCGTTCCTCCATGTGATACGGTTTCTTTCGAGCGATCCATAAAGTGCTACCATTCGTATGATAATTATCGTTAATTACCTTTCAGAATTCATTTTAGTTTTGAAGTTTCTTAAAAACTCTTCAACCCAAGGATGTAAAATTTTATTGAGTTTTTAATAGTTTTAAAAAACTAAAAAATTATCTTCGACAATAGTGACAGCCTCACTTTTAGAAATGATTAGTACACTTAGAAAATAAATAATCTAATTGAAAAAATTTCCCACTTCAAGATATCCGCCTTTGTACATTCCCTGATTTCATAGATTAGTTCTTGGAGATTCTATCTCGTTGCACTAGTGAAAATTTTAACTTGATTCCAACTAAGTATCTATATCTTTACTATCCTAGATTGCGTTCGATATAATAGAAGGTACGCGTATGCAACTGGAAATGGTTTAAATTAAACGCAATTTTACTATAGATGCGCGTCTTGTTCTTAGTTGCTTCAACTAGTACGAACAAAGTGTGCATATATAATCGAGACGGCTGATAAGGGCTAAGAGCTAAAGCGACACCATTTGCATAATTACGGCATACCGTTATTCATCCCCCCAGTAAGATGGCAAGCAATGGATGGGTAGGGGTAGTACGGAAAAGAAGCTCAAGTATAGGAAAGCCTTGACGTACAATGGACTTGGCGTATAAGAATTCTAACTTTACGAAAGTTAACTGGGATGGGTGGAAAATATTGGTGTTTTAAGGGTTTATTGCATCATTCTTTTATGTAAGTTCTGTATGTTGTAATAATACTTTAAAATGTGATTCTCCTATTAACCACCAAGTTTTCATTTAATTTTATGTGCTCAAACTAGAGTTACTCTATCTCATAAAAGCTTAAAACTTAAAGATAGGTTGTTATTCGCTGACAAATAAAATTTAAATCGACCTGAAAGTAATACTATTAACTGAAATGAAATTTTTTTCCTGATTCCTTATGTAAAAATATGGCCCACTGATTTTTTTCTATCAATTATTCTATTCTAAAACAACATCACGGGATAGAATCTATAGCCTCTGATTGGTCGGGAAGTCACTTCATTAAAATATAAGCCAAGTGGTATAAGCTTTAAAGCTTTCAAATATTATTTTCTATTAAAAATAATTTATCAAGAATTGTGATAATATTGCGGAGTTTATATTTAATTACTTAAATCAGATAAAAATTAAGAAAAAGTAAAAATTTCAGTTTAAAGACTTAATTTAAATGAAAAATTACTTTTCGACTATTTTAGTCTAGATTTCAGGCGACATACTATTAGATAAATATTTGAAATCTCTTAAATTGGCGGAATTTTCGAGTTAAAAACTTTAGGTTACTAGCTCTTTAATTTTTAGGAGAAGTTGGTGAACCGCAGGACTGCGGAAGACCTTGCAGGGGACTGCATGGCCGGTGGCTACTGTATCCCATATTCCCAAACACATAAGCCTAGATTATATAGTGTGACGGATTTTCTTCTTCCTGTTCTTTCCTATAGGCTGTGCTTCTGTTGAGTTTTGGGAATAGGGAGAAGGTTTATCCATCACTTCTGTGACAAGTTGAAACTTCTTTTTCCGGTTTTTCCAACAACGTAATTTTCTTTTACTATATACCTATATATTTTTTTTTCATCTCGGTTTCTTTTCTCGCCTTTTCTTAATTTTGTTAACATTTTATCAAGAGAATATTTTTACACCCCTTATATACTATAAAGACTTTTAGTTTTTCGTCGGAATAATCTTTTTATGTGTAGCTGAATTTCAAGGAGTTCAGGCCACTTAGGAGTTTTTTTTTTTTATTATTTTCTTATTCAAGATGAGTTAACACAAACTATTATAAATTAGGTTTTAATTGTGTATAACTTTCCCATAACTACTGTTCAACAGAAATACGATACAGTATATATTAAAAATAAATGATTTAAAAACAAATCTTGAATATTTGAATATTTAAGTGAGCTTTTCACGGATTTTTCGTATCTCCAAATGGAAATTGAGTAGCATTTTCGGAAAGATCGTTAAGATATTATTCATAAAATATATACATATGTCATAGAAAAAATTACCGAGACAGTAAAAATACATAATCACTTTTTTGAATTTTTAAAATTAAAATTCCTCGCAATACTACGTCATCACTAAGGTCGTGTGGCTATTGTAGAGCCTACAGTGGATTTAAGCGCGTTCTGGCACGTGATAAGGTCATTTTCGCGCGGTATTTTTCGTAAAGGTACTTAATCCAGAAAGTCTTTCTTTTCGTGTCAAATTTATCGTTAGTTACATTCCAGAAATGAACTATATAACTTTGACATTTTCATTTTGAAGTATCTTCTAAAGGAACGACTCAACCCAGAGATATAAAATTTTGAATATGACAATCGATAAAAATGGTGATAGCATCATTTTAAGAATCATTTCCCAAATGCTATACTTCTGTTCAAGACAATTTGTAATCCATTGAAAACGTAACGGACTACAAATCATAAGGGGAAAAAGTATATTCGCGAACTCATCGTAAACAGGAGTACATACATTATATATTGGACAACATTTAATTATACATTCCCATCTTTTATTCGCTAAAGGCAGAAAGTTCGCCCTTCTGGCTAATATCCAAGGCTGCAAGTACAAATAGTCATCACGTTAAAACAGCTTACGAAGCCGAATATTTTGTTTGTTTAAGCTCCCATACGTGGAAAGTTATATGGCGTGTTCTTTAACCTGAAATGAGATTACCCATTCTCTTTCTTCCTCTCCGCGGGCTGTCCCTCTGGAGAAGTTCGTTTATTATCTCAATCTACATCTACATTAATAGCTTTAATAACCTCCGCCCCGTGTATATATACTCCTGGTCCTGGCACGCGAATTATATTCAAGCCCCTGACTATGGAATAGAAATGCATGTACACGTGTAAACGTAGACCTATAATAGACCAAGAACCATTCCCATTGACAACTACATAACTCGATAGAATTACTCGTACCCTATAGCTGTCCTCTTTACTTTTCTATATACCTCTCCCTTCGTTGACCTATGGGCATCGGGGGCTATCCACTGGACTTTCAGCAAAACTCTATAATAGTTAGGAGTCAGTCGGGGGTTACAGAAGACGTGAATCTTAAGCTTCTACTTCGCTGTTATAAGGTTTGGTTTCTTAAGTCAAGTTTTCAATGTCGCTTGTAATTTATTAGGACTTAAATTATTGACAGGGAGAACTAAATTTAAACTTTATGGAAACGCGATGGGATTTATCAACCGTTATTCCTTTTCGCTGATAAATCCTTAAATTGGTAAAAATACCTAATTTAATTTTTAAATGTCTTTAAAACATCATGTTTGCCAGCCTCAAAGTTCACCACGAATGTAACTTTTAACTCTAAATGTTTAATTTTATAACAAACCAATAATATTTAATCAAAATAGTTTAACTTTTACTTTATATAATTAATTTTATTAATTATTCTTTGGATCTGAGTCTTCGAAAATTAAATATTTGATATAAATTTAACCTTCAAAAGAAAGAAACAAAGAGTATATTGCGATTTATTTTAATTTCGAATAAAAAGGGGCTAATACGAACGATACTTCGACATATCGGAGCGAATATAAATTAACTGGTAAAATTTTTAAAAGCTTAAAGTTTAAAAAATAATTATTAACGAGACTGCTCTTATAAATACAGCTTAATAAACAAACGTTCTGTAGGGATATTTTGAACCGTTCAAGTTCCTTTTCAACCCAAATACTGACTTTGAAAAACCCCTGCATTTTCGTAACCTAATCTCTTAAGATTGACTCTTTCGTAAATTTTACGTTTTGAGGTTTTTAATCAGATAATGATTGATAAATTTATCTATTTTAAATTTAGTTCCGCGTAAAGGTTTCAAAATTGCTTTTCAACTACACTTTAGTTCAAGAGCAGTTAGGGATATATTGCAAAACTAAGGCGGAATAATAGTACAATATGGGCATGAATGTAGTTTTACAAATTAAAAAATAAAATAAAATAAAAAATAGAACCATCGAATTATTAACGCGTAGGTGAATTTCATTCTGAAACGAGTCATTGACACGCTATTCTATCTAACGACCTGAAAACCCGACTTTATAGAAAAAGAAAAGAAGTTAACTTTGTTCGGGTTGAAATCTACGACTGATTATTAGTGTCGGGACCAAGTAAAAGCGCGTATTATACCGAAAGGGAGCGAGAGAAAAGAGAACTTCGGATAAAAGAAGAAAATCGGAATTGCAAAAGGGAGGTTCTAACGTGTTCGGTCGTCGTTAGTCGATGACGTCACGCTCGATTTTTGGGCGGTGGCTCGACTTCCCTTCTTCTATATAGAATTCGCAATTCGTTCGACGTATTAGAGGCAGTTAACTGTTGTTAGGGAAGCTGGAAAGGTCCGGAGGCAGCCACTTAAAGGACAGACTTGGAAGGTTTAGATTTGCGGATATGAAAATAACTAAAATCCGCCAATCCACATGAAAACGTTGAAAGATTTTGAAATTAATCGTAATAAAGCTCTGGATTCAAGAAAAATCTTATACTTTAACATTCCCGTCACTACCTTTAACGAAATTTGAATAAACTTGACCCTAGCTATGAAACAAACTTATTTTTTGATATAGAAAGGCTTTAAACTCGAGGGTTTACAGACTAAATCTTATTTAAACATCAATCTTTCAGATTGAAAAATAATCCGATATAGCTGACTATTACCAAGAATTGTTTTTCAGTCTAAAATCTCTTCATGACAGATTTAGGCTTATCTAGTTTCAACTTTGCAAGATAAACTTTGCTCCAAGATAGGTTCAATTTCTGCCTGATAATTTGGTATCTTTCCTTTTCTGAAAATTTAAATGTCTCAGTGTAAAAACAAATTAAAATTCCTCTTTATGAAAGAACTGTTAAGTTTTGTATAGGCGTTATTTCGACCATACTAGTCGTATTGCAATAGTTTCATACGAAATTCATTCTGCCGGATGTTACCCTTATCATATAATTTCTGTACTAAATATAATGAAACCTCTAGCGTGATTTTTCAAGAAATAAATCCATTTAATTATTCCCCTGTATAGCTCTTCATTATTATTTCAATGTAGCCTGAGCTTATATGACGGAAAACCCGTATCTATATATTCGTGAACTTTATACCCTTTCTATAGAAGGCTCTCGCGAATTTGGACCCTCCTTAGAGACGCCTTACTAATTTTAATCCTGTTAATGGCCGCGAGTGTGGCGGCTCGAGGGTTCGATCGAAACTATCTATATTTTTCTGCCCGTTAAAGTTCATTTAAGAAATAACGTTTTGCGACGTAATTATTTAACACAACCGGCTGGTATTAGAAGGAGGGGAAAACCCTGTCGGTCATGCATGCTGGAAAATAGCCTTTACCCGTGCTCTATGCTGTTATGTATGCGCGAGGTTACGGAACGTTTTAAAACGCGATTTGCATTCTCCGTGCATTCACGTTTTCTCTCTCTTTCTCTCCCTCCTTCTCTCGCGCTAATAGCTATATACCGCAAGGCGTAAAATTTTCAACCTTTCAATCATTTTTACGTGACTTTGCTGTATATGCGGTTACTGCCAAATCTTTAGCTTTATAAAATCGTAATACTCCTTCGTTGGGTGGAGAAGTTTATGCCTAAACGCTTTTAAAATTTCGGGCGTATTTTACGTGTATATATATATATGCAATTTAAATTTGAAATATATAGTGAAGACAGCGCCTTTTCTAAAAATATTAACTATAGAACCAAATTATGAACTCAAGAAAGAAAAATTTTATATTTCCACGAAGTATTTTTGAGACATTTTTAATTCGAAATAACGCGTTAAGTTTTAACGAGATTATGCAACTCAATAACTATAGAAAATAGGTTTGATAGAGAAGTTTGTTTCCACTCCTTGTAATAGAAACTCCAAGGTTTATGCTTTCTGCAATTAGTTGAGTTTCTTTAATTATGTCTTGAAACGAAAGTTTATACGATTTTAAATTTCCAGCCCTTTCAATATTTGTCAAGCATATAGAGAAAGGCTATATTCTCCTGGTTTTTCCTTATTTAGTAACTCGGCACTCTGCAGGGTCAAACCTAAAAGTATTATGCACCTGAAAGGTTTGAATGGATGGCTCGTCGCTTCGTGTGGGACGTATAAAGGGGATATGGGATAATGTTAGTAGTTCTATATAGGGGAAGGTGTTGGGAGAAATGATCGTCAGAGACTAGAGAGTGGAGGGGGGAAACTTTTGGAGAGACTTTACCATACACGAGGAAAAGCTAAATGAGGGTTCTGCTGTTATATACGTATATTCGACCGACTCATTCCGAGCACGGACCTTGGGCCAAAAAGTGAAGAAGAGGAGAGGGAAAGAGGGCGAGTGGAGTGGAGTTGGAGGGTGAAGGATCAAATCATACATCACTTAACGGAGCGAGAAGATTCAAGCCACGTTTTCACAAACAATTTTTTTTGACTGGTGAAAGATAAATTTTGTCATCAGTTCCCTTGTTTTATGTCAATTGCAACTTATTCGTGCTTGGTGTCGTTAAGGATATCTTAATGCATGTTTGACCTTTCAACGCAAAGTCATACAATTCAGCGTATCATGAAAAACATTACAATTTTCACGAGTGTAGGGATTGTTTAGTTAGAAATTAGATTTTTGAAGCCTTGACAGAGGAATTCCGCATTTAAATTAACAAATCATTTTGTGAATGCAGTAAATTATACCGTGCAATTCACCAATATCCAAAATTTACAGTTATTTTAGAACCACAATAATTCTTGCTAAAAGTCTAAACAGGATAATAAATTCGAAAACTCCTTACAGAGAAAATATCTCCAATGAGCCCTACCTCCGCCATATTATTTAATAGCCGAGAGGAATTAAAAAACTGTAGATGGTTCCCCTCCACGTATATCTCTTCCTTGAGTCCTCTCCCACCCCTAAGCCATTCACTGCTTCCCTCTAAGATTACACGTTTAGATTAAAATTCAACCTAAAATGGGTGCGTCCCTGTAAAAGGTTCTTTGACTATTTCATGGAGACGTTTCTTTAGTCTCTCCTGGGGTAGACCCCGAACCCTAAAAAAAACCGCAACACGGTTAGAACTCTTTTTTTCCCTTAGGGGTTTTCCTTAAGGGTCGCAATCTAGGCGATTAATGTTAGGAAGGTAGACGTGGGTAAGGAGTCCCGAGGCCCCGCCACGCCGCGCGCTTCATCCGACGTCATCTTTTTTTCTTCAAAACGGTCTCTTTCGTAAAGCGAATCGGTTTTCTTTTTCTAGCGCCGCTTGTTCCGGCCAAATAAAAAATCCCAAACTCTAGTTTTCCCAACTTTGGTCCAAAAATACAAACGTACTGGCTAAGAATACCAAGACATTAATCGGAACTGGACACGGCGTGTATATATCCTAACCTTGTTTGTTTTTTACGATCATTTCGCTGAAATCGATTCTCGTATCGACAAAGTTGTGTTCCCATTTATCCCATTAGATTTTGGATGTTATTTTACAAGTAATTATCAATAATTAGGTCATATTTAAATTTAATTGAATACACGTATTACGCAAAATGACTCAAGTTATCTCTATAAATCTCATTACCACTTTCTATTGTTTAATTTCTTCCTTTGATTTTGGAATTTTTTAAACAATATTATCTATAACATAAGGGTCAACTATTCCTGTAGCACCAAAGCACTGCGGATAAAATACTTTTACAGGCGTTCTATGGAAAATATTATAAAAGTTTAAACCCTATATGGTGGCTTCATCCTGGACACTTTGTTTTTAAAACTTTATATTATTTTGCTATTTTGGTTCTTATCTTGTGAAATATGTTTGTGGACACGACTCTGGTTTAGGTTCCTCAATGATTTAAAAGAGAATTTCTAAAAAAAAGTACAAAAAGCTAATTTATATTCATTCATTCATGAATTTTAGTTTTTCATTTTGTTTATTCTGTGTGTTTTATAATTATCTCATTTTATTCCTTAAACTTTTGATACTCTTATGGTTAACATTTAAAATATGATTCGTTTAATTTTTGTTCACGCGAGCGAATTATGTTTGATCCTCCTATCTATCATGCATTCATTCATACATTACATTACTTCGGATCTATTGTAAACTCAGTGATATATTGATATTTCAGTAGCTAGTTATGGTTGGTAATAATTATTAACAAGAAGTGAAATTTGAAATAAAATTTAACCTTCAAGTGTGAACGTAAACGCTTATATCCCAAATGTTACAGGATATTAAGGTAAGGTCTAATGGGTCTCGTTTTTTGGAGAGTGTTTAGTGTAAAAGCGTAATAGCCCTATACCTTAAATATATAGGTATTAAGGTAGACGGGGAAAATATGTAGGGTCACTCGTCTTCCTTTATGGGTGGTTTTTATCTGAAATTACAAACTGCTCTTTAAAGGGTTATTTTAAAAAGGGGGACGAATTTTTCCGGCAGCTGTCTCGTTTTACTCTCGCTATATCAAATGTCTGTGTTTACGCGGCTCGCTTCCCATATACAACCAAGATTTCTCGACCGAGAAAATTCTCTTTCGTTGTTCCGTCTTCTGTTTTTACGTCGATACCGATATCGGCGTCTGACCTCGTCCGAGGCTTAGCGAAAACCTTTTTATTTTCTCATTTTTGAACTGCCGCATTCTTTACCATTTTTACAACTTCGGAATGGTCCTAAATTTTTTATTAAAAAACTGATTTTTCTATGCGAATATAGGTTTACGTTCCAAGGCTGTATATTGGCATAGTCACATTTTTGTTTATGTTACATTAAAGGGCTATTGAAATTTTCAATACTTGACGTTTCGCGCTCTGTCGGCTACAATCATTTTTTCTCAATATTTGAGGAAGAACAATTTCATTCTACTTACATGTTAGATAACGGATATATCGAAAATAGGCTTGTTTATCGTATTTGGAATACTTTGGTCTTGAGGGATGAAATATATTTATATTTGGATAGCTTACCTTGGCGGCGAACGAAGAGTAAGGTTCGTCGAATAGCAACCATATTTTGGGTTTTACCCTTTGCCAGCAAGACATTTTTCCCGCCATATAGTCCTCCTCCATGCCGAACTTTCTGGCTAGTTCCTCGTCGCACAATTTGTCAGCGTCGATGTCGAGAGTGTCCAGGATAGCCAGAGTAGCTTTGGTGTCGCGATGGACGGTGTAGGTCATCCAACAACAAGGCTCGACTTGGTTGGCGTCCAAGCCCCAGAATTCGAGTTCTTCCTCGAAAAGGGGCCCGCACACGTTGGTCGGGTAATGTAATTTACCAGTCCGATAGTAATTGAGTATTTGCGCGAAGACGCCCGGATGCCGGTCGAAGAAGTATTCGTTCAGGACCGGGTCGTAATTGGCCAGGGCTTCGGTCAGCCTGGACAGTCGGGTGGCCGGAATCTTTTTAAGAGTGGCCTTGTACGTTTCGAAACGAATGCCGCCGATGTTGAGTATGACCCTGTTTTCGAGGTCCATGGTGCCCCGATTGAAAGACGGCGTATGATACATGACCGCGACGCCCCCTCGGCCGCCTCAAGACGACCAAGACGCTCGTCGTTGAGTCGCGACGACGAGTAAGCCCTGGATGGCGGCGAGGACGAAGCCGAGGCTCTCCCTTGGGACGCCGCGACACGCGGCCACCTTCTCTCGGAGCGCGAGGGTGCGTGATGGAAGGCCGCCGCCCGAACCGGAAGGAAGAGGACACGCGACACGAGACGACGGCAGCTCATAGCAGCCACCCGACGATTTCCAACCCGAACTCGCGCAAACACAACATGACCACCGCGACGTATTCCAAGGGAAACTAATCAACATGGCTCGGCGAGGAGAAATCCAAGTCAATGCGCGGCTCCACTATTTCCTTATTTTAAACAATCTGAAACGATAATCAAAGTATTTTAAAACAGAATATTTTACAAGAACTTAAAAGCTGAAAAGTAATCGTGTCCTCGAGGTATACGTTTCAAATTGGGTCTGCATATCAATTGATCTGGTTCACGAAAATAATAAGATCATTTTACCCCTGCCTCGCTTAGATTGGTCAAACGAAATATTAGTATTGTTTAACCCACCTCTCTAGATCCTCATTCCATTTTGTCATTAATGTTTCGTGGAAAACTCATTAAATAGTTGCTACGTTCACACTAGCCACTTTAAAATCGTTTAGAATTTTAAAATAAACTTTTAAATGCAATAATTCTGTTTCTTGACAAAAAATATGTATATAAATTTGACCCTAGCACTTCATAATTTGACCTTTCCAAGACGGTTAGAAACGTTTTCAGTCTCAAGTATGAACGCGACTTTTGAAAACCCAAGTCAATTCGAATACAAACTTTATTATTATTACTATTATTATTATTATTACTACTATTACTATTATTATTATTGTTGTTATTGTAATTATTATTACTATCGCTTCTATTAGGTAGATTGTGTTGTTTGGGATCGGAAAACCTTTTCGGTATACGTCTTATAATTTCCGTGACCGCTTCGCGTGTGCCCCAATGGAATAAAACTTGGGGAATAGACCTCTTTCATTTATTTTTACCCCCTCTAAAGGGGGTAGGCAACCCACTGAATCACACCTGTAAAGGGGGATGATGAGCTCATGCGCAATGACGGCGATGTTTCACCCCCTTTGCTTGACTGATTCTGTGGTTGCCTACCCCCTTTGGTAGGGGTAAAAATAAATGAAAGAGGTGTATGGGGAATAGGGCATCACACACAAGCATATTTACGGAGCCTCTCCACTAACAATCTTTGCATGTTTAGAGCTCATTTTGAAACCGCGGATTTTTACCCCCCAAAAAAAACATACCCTTCTTAAATGATAAAGCGATCATCTTCTTCGTATTAATCTCTAGCACTCGAGTAATTTATGTACCTGTTAACTGTTGAATCTCATAATTAATAATTTGAAGTGTTTTTGTATAACACCGGATGCTTCGCGTCTTTAAGGACCTAATGATCATTGTTCTAATTTCGATAAATTAAAAAAAACTAAATTACTATTCTGGTGTTTAATAACATAATTAACCTTACCTGATGGTAAGTAAAAGATAACAGTATGACTTAAGATAAGTTTGTCATCAAAGACAATGAGTTCGATATATATTTCAGTTACAAATTATTTTCGGCGGCACTGGACATTATTTACGTTATTCTGGAACGTAATTAATGATAATTTTCATACGGAAGGTAAGAGTTTCTGGATTAAGTACTTTTACGAAAAAGACCGCGCGAAAGCAACTTTATCACGTGTCAGAATGCGCGAGAATCAACTTAGGCTCAATAATAGCCACTTCACGATAATGATGACGTAGTATTGATAGAAATTTTTTAAATATTTCGAAAATGGCGATTATAAATTATGTATTTACTTTTGCGGTAATTTTTCTATGACATACGTATATATATTTTGAATCTTTGCTTAACGATCTTTCCGAAAATGCTACACAATTACCAATTGGAGGTGATGAAAAAGCCTTGACAGCTTTCTTTTAAAATTGTGGACGGTCGTACATCGCTATCAACTCATCATATCATTTATTCATAAAACGGGGTGCCAAACGACAACATTTTCCCTTATTTAGGTTATTTATCGGTGATAAAAAATATGCCACGATCGAGATTCGAGATAAATAACTTGCAAATTTAAAATTAAATCTAGCTTAAATCCTTGTCCAACACAATTTGTTCTTAAAAATAAAAATTAAATCAATCGAGTCGAAACAATAGAGAAAATAGATTTGATTTTGATAAATATTGGGATGTGGCGAGGAAAAAAGAAATTAAATTATGATTTAAATTCTGCAATTAAGCTATTTAAACTTATTTTAAGGAGATGGTGTGTCGTTTGGGAAATTACCGTGAGAAACTGTAAATTACCGCGTAATGTATAAGTAATTTTAGAACTCTTAAGTATATCTATCACCATCAGGGGAGGGGAGTTTAAACAATTTGATTAAATTTGGCCCTCGTTTATTTAACTTCCGACGTAAATGATGCGTTTCCCGGTTACGGAAACGGGAAACGGCGTGAGTCAGTAAACGGGAGAGACACATTTATCCAATAAAAATAAATCGACGATGTTTTCGGATGAATATCGACGTATTTTTTTTTATTTTTTCACTTTTTCTTTTTCGTTACCCCCATTTTTTTATCTCGGCTCTAAGCCTCTAACCCTTCTTTCTTTCTCCTCCTATTCGAGAATTGATAATGTCCCCCTAATATTGTATACGGCGCGTTTCTATGACAACTGAGCTCGTAACAAATAATGTTGAGACAACAATGCAAAAACTGTACTACAAAATTCTCTCTCTTATTCTCCTCATAAAGAACAAGTCTGTATTCGGACATGGCTCATTAAGAGTGTTAAATTATAGCAATTAAATCTAAATTGGCCTATAATTAAGGGAAGTAAACAATTATCAAAGATGATTATGAAAAATTACATAAACCGGTAAAAATCGTGCCCGGAAAGCGAATTTGATATTTTCGTGTCATTAGAATTAAATTCAATGATATTAATTTGTAAATCTCTTAGGAGGAATTAAGTTTAAATTCAAATATTTGTAGATTTTATAGCTTTTTGTTAATTTTTTAAAATTAAGAGCTATTTTCGGCGGCTAATTTAGTAGATATTTGAGTGTCCTTGCTATTTTTGGAAATATTTGTAGATTTTAAGCTATTTTTAGATCTCGTAGCTCAAATTCTGAGATATCATGGCTATTTTGGGAGATATTTAAAATAGCATATCTATATTTTCTAACGTAGTTGAGATTTCAATTCAGTTTTGAAATATATTTATTTTTGAATGAAAAATTTGATTTTTGAGATTTCGACGAAAGTAAAAACATAATTAATTAAAATAAATAATTTTTAGATCACTACAAATATCATTTAATTTTTTTTCGTACAAGAACCCAAAAAAAAAAAAAAAATTCACGAGATTTGCTCTTTCAATCTTTTATTGTTATGGCTTTTTCTACAGGCTTATAGCTTTATGAGCGTTCGACTTTTATTACGAGCGCGAATTTTAAAATCGATACATTGTATAACTTAGGAATTAAGTTACGTTTTCGTTCAAGCTTGAAATAATTAAAAAACCGACTTAATTAGTGTCCGGCTAATGTTTAACAAATTTCGCAATTATCTATATATTAATTGAGTATCCGAATAGATGTCAAATTGACGCTGAACTAGAATTATTAATTTTCTACTTTGCATAAAATTAACGTCTCGTTTTGAGGCTATTTCACTTTCCCTATACGTATGGATGGGAGGGAGTGGCTTATATTTTTAACTCGTAACTCCGCGGTTGATTTTAGATTTCGCTAATTAGTCCCGGTAGCTCGTGAAAGAGAGAGTAATAGGGTCCGTGGTTTTAGTCCGTCAAGCGAAGCTTGGTAATTTCGAGTAGGCAAACTGATTTTAGTTTTTAAAAGGAAATTACGAGCGAGACATGTTCTGGACAGGCGTCACTCGGTCTAAAGCGAAACTGGAATTGCTGTAACATTATAGCATCGAAAAATTTCACTGGGGTTAAAAAATATTATAATCGTAAAGCATAGTATTTAACATGATTTTTGTCCTCAGTAAGCATTTTTTGATAATTTAAAAATTTAAATTATTAGAATACACTGCCATGGTGGAGTTGGAGTTAAATAAGGCTTTGAAAAAGGCCATTGCTTCGGCCGAAAGCTCTCCAATATGTATTTTTATTCAAAGCTTGGCTGTCACCATTTTCTTTGAATAACGTTGAAGTATATTTTCATATTCAATATTTTGTACTTCTGGGTTGACGCGTTCTTAACAAAGTTCAAAATGTAAATGTCAAAAATATACTGGTATTTTTTTCCGATATATGACGTAAATTATTTCTGGAACTTAACTATAATTTTCATAAGGTAGAACTTTCTGGATTAAGTACTTTTACGAAAAAGACCGCGCGAAAGCTACCTTATCACGTGCCAGAACGCGCGAGAGTCAACTGTATAGGCCCTTCAATAGCCAAGCGACCATGACGTATTATTGCGGGGAATTTTTATTTTAAAACTTTAGGAAATGGTTATTTAAAGTTGGGGTAATTTTTCTATGATGACATATTTATTATATTTTGATTATTTACTCGCCTTCCATTTGGAGTTCATGAAAAATCCCGGTACCGCCCCACTGATTATTTTAGTGTCATCAGTATTTATTTTAAAAAACTTACCTATTTAAAGTTTGCCTGATGCTTAACAAAACTTTTACCTTTATATTCATATACTTGATACAGAGAATCGTAAAAATATTTAATAAAAGTTAAGTAGCTTCTATAAATATTGGCTTGAAACTACAATGTCTACATTAGAGAAAAATGAAACGCCAGAGGGCTCTGCAGTATTATTTAGAGGTATGGGAAAGTGAATAGCAGACGAATTTTGGCTGCAAAGTATGCGAGAATGATATCGGAGGATATTTCTGTATTCCCAAAGTCTTATGTATTATATACTGAAATAACCTATTGATGATAGATAACACATGAATGGCCGTCTCTCTCTAGAGTCTAGACATAAATCAAGTAACCCCGTGGGTGGGTTTTCAAGCTCGCAAGGACTTGCCTACGTCGCTTTTACGCTACATGTCAAAGCATCTAATAATAATAATAAAATTAATATTTATTTTTCAACCACAAAGGCATGCAGTGGAGTTGGGACGGGTTGGTACAATGGAAGCCCGAAAAAACTCTGCTGGGCGCCAAATCGAGGGGCGGTAAGGCCTATCAATGTCATGGGGTGCCAAAATCAAATTGAATGAGTTCCTATACGCGCTGGAAGCATAGCCTACTCAGGGTAGTTGCAGGACACACCAAATTTATATTTAACAGTCAAATAATTAATAATAATTAAAGTTTAATTAAAATTATTTCAAATTAAATGTTAATTATTATTATTATGTGTTAACTAAAACTAAGAATTGTCTTTTGAAACCTATCGCGTGGAGTGACGTTAGCTAAATGAGTTTGACTTCAGCCTTGACGGGTTGCCCCTATCGCTTCTCCGCTCGTGTGCATGACTTCACCGATATGAGATCTAGTGTATTTCGCGAAAAAAAAAACAATACCCCTTGCGAGGGAACATAAACCCGTATGTTTTTAGGAACCTTGATTGTAATGCAACGTGTATTTCTTTTTTTGCATTCGTCGTCCCCATCTAATACTATAATATCAATGCATCCTAAGTATCTACGTTAATTACTACTTACCCTTCATTATCCAAAATTTTACATTTAATCTCAATGATAACAACACCTTTCGCACGACACGCGGAAGATTTTTTCGCCGTGCACACTGATTCAAAAATTCACCTTGCAATTGCGCAATTTTTTTCTCACCTACACTAAGTTATCCTTGAAGTAAGTTTTTAAAATATGGGTATATATATTGGGGAGAAAGTTCGGGCTTTGGTTTCAACGTCAACTCTCAACCACCACGCTAAATATAAGCGCATGCGTTTGGATTGGGCAGGCAAGCTCGAATGGGTATGGTACGATCTCTCACTCTCTCTCTCTCTCTCTCTCTCTCTCTCTCTCTCTCTCTCTCTCTCTCTCTTCGTTTGTCTCGTCGGAATCTCTAGCTTGCCAAGACTAAAACATCGATCTAAAAGCGAACAATGCTTGGGTGTACGAGTCGGGCGTCAAGGCAAAGGAAGGTTAGTAAAGCCTGGGGGAAATATAAGTCTACGATCTCGGCACCATCTGGTTTGATCCTTGGGAAAATAACTAAGTACCGATTCTTAGGAGATATAGTTCCAGGTATTTTCGTAGCGATTGGGCATTGTTTTGAGTATAAATGGTTTTAAATAAGGCATTATAAAGTTGGGTCTCATCTAACAAAAGTGCAGTGATCAGTTTAAGGTTAAACTTTGAGTGCATATCGCGGAATTTACGCTTTTCTCGAGTCTTGAAATATGATCACTTGTTTCCGGTATACTTTTTTAACAAAAGAATATGTGATGCACTTAACCTAACGATAATTCAATCCGTCCATTAATGGGAACCACTCCTCTTTGAGTCTGATATTCAAAAGAATGTTCAAAACACGAACCGGAAACTTTTTAAATTTCAAATTTCTTTAGTTAAAGTCTCTTTTTCAATCGACGATTTTCAAGCCTTCGCTTTTCCAAGAGCAGTTTATATCAAATTCGTTTAGATATCGGCTTATCTGTCATTGAAGCCTCTTAATATACGTGCAGGGTTAAACGAAGCTTGATTTAAACTTTGTTTTGACGCGAAAGATCGATTTTTGGCCAAAAACTCTTGATTAAATTAATATTTTTAGTTAAATATTTTGTTTTTATGGGTGTAGATAGCTTAACCCCCATTTGCCAACATTATTACATTATGTAACAACAATGACTTTAATGTATACATTTAATACATAATTTTCTGTTTAAAAGTTTCGTAACCTTTTGAAATCGAAAAATATATTATACTTTTTGATCTAAAGTAAACTACTACCCCTTTGGAAGAAAAACTGCCCTAAAAACGATGTCTGGGGAAAGGATAGGGGTGGTAGAGTTCTTGATGAAATTAGGAGAGACATTCTTTTAAGCTTAGGAATGTCAATATCGTGATGACGCGAGCCGCCTCTCTTCCCTTCTTACTCTTCCGTATCTAGCTTCGGACCAGGATTTCAGGAGACTTGGTTTTTTCCCATCCCCATCCTTTTCTTTTGGTCTCAGCTAAGTATTGAATTCTGGAGGATGATTGACGCGCTACTTGTGTTTGGTTTTTAACGCTTTTGGTGGCTTATCTTGGTCCTAAATGGGTCGCGGTTTATTTGCATATTTTTTTTTTTTTTTATTTGATTGGTAAATGAGATGAGCGTTGGTCTTTAAATTGAGATAGAGATGAGGATTTTTTGCCTGAATATAAATTAAGGATTAAAATTATCAAGTGAGAGCTGTAAAATCTTTGGAATGACAAATTATTGTTAAGACCGTAAAAGGGGGATTTAGAACGCGATATAAAATTAAAATCTTCGGAGCGAATACAGTTTTTGATTAATTATAATAATTACGGTAAATTGCGCCTAGAATTGACAGCACAGGCTATTTGTTATCTCAAAATAAACAAATTATAGATAGTCTTTCTGTGCTCTGTCAATTCGAACTGAAGCTAACTATATTCTAGGACTATTAAAATTTTGATAAAACCCTGTTCGCCCTCATATAATCCCTCCAAGAGCGCTTTTGCAGGGATTGCTTTATCGGTAAGCGCTTTCCACTAAAGCGCTCGACCGATCCTCATGTAATGCCGCTCATTCGTGGGCTTAACTGTTTGTACGCCTGCTTATTTATGTTGATGATTACACCAATATTAGAACTGATTCCGTAATTATATTGGGATTCCAAAAATCGTAATATATTCATATTTTGGCATTCAATTAAAAGAGGAACCTCCGACTAATCAAAAGACTCCCCTCGTTTGGCTGAACATAAAATACCAGTGTTGTACGAACTATTGTGCGAGTTAAAAAATAATCAAGAAAGAGTGTTCCACAGCACGTGTCGCGGGGATTTTATTAAGCCAATGGTGGGACGTCTTTTGATTAGTGGAAGGTTCTCCTTTTTCAAATGAGGTTTCAGATTTTTTGTACAGTTCAGAGACACTTCCTGAATGTTTTACTACGCAAACAAGTCTTATTTTTAGAAGCAGAATCAATTCAATCAATCACATTTTTCTCTTCACCTTCCATTTTATGTTGATTTCTTTAAGTGTACACCAGGATACTCAAGTGGTTATAGCCTCCAGATTACAAATATCTCAATTCTGAACTATAAATCTTCTTCACTAGAGCATGCCTTAACAAATAACGTGAATGAACCATTTTAAATGTACATATCGTTAACTTAATTCAGATTTTTCGGAAAATATAGTTGAGCTTGATTTACATCCTCCATTTTGGCATTAATAATTAGTATACAACTAAGCATTATACTTCCGAATACATAATGCCTATTTATCTTTGGTTAAAGATTTCAATATTTCAGAGTCCAGGAAGCGAGAGTAGTTTATTTGCTATTTAAATGAATAATTTATATATCCATCCGTTCGAATAACTGTGTATGTAAGTAAAAGAAGTACGTATGTAAGACGTTGCATTCTTTAAAGACCTCGTGCGAGATAAACTAGAGAAGATTGGTAGATGAGTTATATTTATGATGATTAGCGTGTCAACGGTGGAGTTGGGCCAACTAATTGCAACAATTAATAGGGCCAGCTGTTTGGAGGGGAAAATTGGCTAGTGTCAAAGATTCTCTTGAAGAAAAAATAGTTTTAAAATATTTATTAAATAAGACTCATTCTATGTGTTTGGTTTCACATTCGTGTGATCTTTAACTCGGACTACTAGTATAATAAATCAATTGGGATTCTACGATAGTATCCTTAAACTTTTACGGTATAGAGTTGCCTGCATTGACCTCGCAACTACATGAAGAAATGTATACATGTAAGTTAGAAGAAAAAAAAAGCTTCTCCAAGAGAGTCTAGTGGAAAAATAAAATATCTTAAAAGTTCTCCTATTCACGGAAGCGCCGTTGGATTGTAAGAAACCGTATATTTTTAGTAGGATGAGAAGTAGGGATGGGTACTATTCTTAAAACCCTGTTCGCCAGGTGGCAATGAATGAATGAATGTAAGAAAGATGATAACTTAGCGGGAAAACCAACCGAATCCTTGAGCTTTTGGGAGTTTTATTACATTGGACTCGTACGGGATTCCGTACCTGGCAGAAGACGCACTTATTCTCTGTCAAAGTAGCCTACTTCCTTTTCTAAATGTTCCACAACACCACGCCTCTCCTATAAAGCAACAATCCAAACCTAGTTTTACATTCATCTCAGCTCCGAAATACAACGTGTATAACCGGGATTTTAAAATACTTTTATTATATACTCTCTAACAATAGTTTAAAACGGAACTCGTACTCTGGGACGGTGAACATTCTATCTTATTTTTGTACAGTACTTTCTTTTCAAAAAGTCGTCGAGAAAGAAAATACTTTCGGACTTCTCGCTTCGTTTCTTCCTGACGCGAATTTCTCTAGCCCCGTTCGTTTGCACGAATCGTCTAAACTCGCGAAATTCCTATTTTGGTTGGTCAGAGATTCTCTTTGGAAGATCGTTTTCTATCCGAGGTATACCTCCTAAAGTTTCTTTTTGAAGGAGCAAAGAAGAAATTACTTATAGAGACAACCTATATTCCGTGGTCCTGGCGTATGCGCTGACCACAGGGAAACTACGTTTCTAAGTGGAATTTAGGATAAGCTAGTTTTATCCGATACCGGATTAATAATTAGACAAAGTTGGAAGTTTCCTATAGGTCCGAGGTTTTTGCTGGGTCAAGGCCTCGACAAAATACTAGTGAATGTAACTGCCTATGGGTTCCCAAGGGTCTTAATCCGACAATAGCTGTAACCTCGGTCTTTCTCAACATTCCGAGACAAGTCAACATCTCTTCTGTACGCAATGCCACGGAGCGGCAGAAACCTTTCCGGGCTCTCCGACAAATATTTGAAAAGCTGATTAATCCTCCAGACATTACTGTTCGTAAATGGCTGGGTTTTGGCGAAGATAGTGAATAATGGGGCGATGACACATGAAGGTTCCTTATTGTTACAGTCGGCGTTATATAATAAATCTATTTGTCAAGTCTGGTGGATATATCCAGGCCGGTTATGTAATTATAGTCGTTCATTGGAGCCAATAAAAAGTTTAAGACCCAATTTCAGAGAAAATAATACATGAAAACAATCTTATTTATACGATATATCAATTTAAAAAACAATTTTTAATATCGATTGGTAGAATGGAATTCCTTTGATAATTCTCTTTGAAACAGTAGGAAAAGTTCATTGACTTCTAATGTTTGTTGTCAGTGGTCCTTTAAAACTATTCCGTACTCGGAATCGGAAGGTTTTTAAATAGTTTTTCATCTATAGAACTGGCCCCGAAAATGCAACGAATTAAATCTTATAGCAGCGTGGAATGGTTTTCTATATAATCTTCTTTTAGAAAATATTTCACCAAACCCCACTTTTAAAATCATTGGTTCAAATTTGTCGAGCACTGACTCTATTCGAAAAGAAATGGACCTCGAACTTCGCGGAAATTGAATAAATAATTCTTCCTCGATCTAAGCCTATCTTTCTCGAGATCGGATTTTTTTTTTTTTTTTTTTTTTTTCTTCTTTTGGGTATTTATATATACCCCTTGTGTAAACTCTATTTGAAATGGAGTTGAGTTGGGAGTTTCCCGAACTATATATGGAAGGACTTGATTTTTCTGAGGATGGCGGGTTATGAGGATTGAGGAGACTTCAATTTCTGGAATAGCCACCCCCTCATGTTGAATTTATTATACGGTGACTCTATATATACCTATTCTATAAAAAAATGTTTTTCTGTTCAAATGTATATTCTGTAAAAAGTTGAGTTTTCAGATACCCTTAAATGGAGGGTTAAGAAGACTTGATTTTTTTTTTCGATTTACTTTTAAAAATAGACTTGATCGCGTATTAAAACATTCAGAAAAAAAAAAAAAAAAAAAAAAAAAAAAATGGAAAAGATTCAGATTTTGGCATTCAATTAAAAGTAGAACCTCCGACCAATCCGAAGACAGTCTTAAGCTATGTTCATACTAAGCCTTGCAATCTATTCAAAACGTTTCACTGCAGTTGTGTGAACGGGAAATAGCTTTTCTTGAATTGATTTGAATCGAGTTCACGAAACTGCTTCGGGAACCAGTATCAAATCGGTTCTGGTTCAACAACCCACAGATGTAATTATAATAAATTCGTTTATGAATATGATGGTACTTAAAACGATTCCGAGTGATTTAAATATCGGTTTCATTTTACCATTTAAATGCTACTTGGATAGGCGAGTTTCCTTTGTCGAAACCAGTGCAAGCAAATCTTGTTGGACACTCCCGTCAGCAATGCCAATTTAAGAAAGTTAATAAGATATTTATGTGTATATATATAAAGTTTTGCTACGCGCTGAAGTGTGCATGTACTTCTTACTTAGGCAATTTGTAGGAATAAAGTAAATGCAATAAGTCAAATATAATTTATATATAATGAAGTTCTGATTAGACCTAATACCCAATTGAAAACTAAGCTTTAATCATTGCCTTTAATATCGTTACCGCATGCCTTTTTTTCGCATTGAATTTGTATTTAGATACAAAGCTTTAACCCTATTTTATTTTTTAAAGAAATTTTTCTATAGACTAGATTATATCTGATAAAATTAATTCACGTTGTCGGAAATAATTTCTTTCTCGGTTATTTCGTTAAAGTTGGTAGGGTACGCCTTTTTAGTTCTTGTAAGGAATGAAATATTACTATTATAGATGAAGTTACGGTGTATAAAAATGTTCTATCAAATGTACGATTAGAAAATTTCTTGTACATTTTTTTTCCTCTCCGAGTTTTAATTAGATTAAGTCAGGCTGCGCTCGATATTTAGGTTCGTTTTAGTCTAGATACTTTTTAGCACCGAATAGAAAAAAGAAAAAGTGAAAATGGCTCGAATGAGAAATATTTCTGTTATCTTTTAGGAGCGATCGCGAGACTTACACTGATTAAAACAGTTTTGGGGTCAAAAAGTGTCGCTAATTTTACTACTCTGGCTCGCTAATAAAATCAAACGAGCTTGGGTGCGTGACTCTTACGAGATTTGGCGATCTGCTCCGAATTAACCAAGCGAAACCTTTACATTTAGGCTGAAATTGTAATGTCAATCCCTTGGACACCCACCAAGAGATAAATAAAATATAAAAAAGTTTGTGGTTTGAAAATTTTTGCTTTTAACGACAAACGTTTTCGGCGTAAACTGGTTAAGGTACACGGGATTTTGAATCTGTAAGACTCCCAAAGTATAGGGTCTTTTTTTATTTCTTATTTTTTCTGGCCAATCTCTACCTAATAAATTGCACCAGTTCGTATAATCGTTCTACCCTCGGACGTAAAATAGCCGCATTAAAGCGAGGGTGAAAAGAAAAATTAAATGCACCGGAGCTAAGCTAAGTCGCCTCTTCTCACATCCAAAAGTTTGTTAAAAAACAAGATGTACGAAAACTTATCACCTTTACAACTGACTTTCTATATCTAGACTTTTTCATTATATGTTTTAAAATTGACTGCTGCAGTATCGTAATATATATTTATATATTGATAATTATACGGTACATAAAAAGGGACCATCTCCACCGTTAAAATTTCATCACTAATGAAGACTACGGTGTTTAGTCGATTGGAAATGTATAAATATGCGTAAAAACTTTATTACAAATATCCAAAAGTGTTTGTTTTGCATTTCATGCTGATAAAAACATCGATAAAAATGTCAGGAAATCTGAAGCTGATGAAAGGTTTTCTAAAAATTTATCGAGCGAGTTCTTTGATTAGATGAAATAGAAAACGAAAGCAGACGCATTCTGGTAACAAAAATATGCGAGAACTGTAATCCGGTATCCCTTTGTTCTTATATACTACAGTTGAAGCTCAATGATACGACAAGAATTGTAACCAGTAATATCAGAGGTATTTTCCCCATGAGCTGAATTTTGGTTTTAACCCCATGTAAAGTTTGACCCGAAAACAGTTCCGCTCGTCTGCTTTAATTTGAAAAATTCAATCAGTTCAATTTTATTTATTTTAGTAAATAGATAAAAAGCTTTCGCCGTGTTCCGAAAACTATGTGGGCTGTTTTACGCCATTCTAAGCTTGACCGTTACAATCCATTGATCTTAATCCAGTATTTTCTTCACATCGTTACCTCAGATTTTTATCTTTCGAGATATTTTTAGCGCTAATACTTTATCGATATATTCCTGTAATCTGACTTTTCCGTGAGCGGCGTTGCGCTGCTAGTGAAACACTTTTACAGGCGTCTCGTAGAAAATACATTAGATAATTTCATCCTAAATGTTTACTTTGTCCTGAACACGAATAATAAGAATATTAAAATTCTCTTTGAAGCCTCTAATATATTTTTAAAATAAAACCTAAATGGAAGATGAAGAGGAAATGTAATGATTTTTTTTAATAAGTCTTGTTTACGTTTTATAACCTTCAAGAAATGCCTCAGAATTCTACAAATAATCGGAAAAGATTCATATTTTGGCATTCAATTCCTCTTCACCTTTCAAATTAAGAGGAGTTTGCAAAGACTACTTTCTTTTCTATAAGGTTTATATTGCGTATCAATCCACCATTTATTTTCCTACTACGCGAACTGAACTTGAACCGTAATATAAATCATATTGGTTTAAATTCTCCTACTTGTAATTTTGATATTCTCCCCGTCTAAGCATTCTATCTATATAGAGCTCTGTTAAGTTGGCATAATTTTATATTTCAGTAGTTCGTCTTAATTCCCCCGATTTTCTGTAGATCTCCAAACCCGATACTCCAAGAGTTTTGCTCCATTTCCGTTTACTAATCAAATTAATTTTAATTTCGGGAGCTAAAATCGGCTTCCATCATCCTACGAACAAACCCATAGATCCAGGCCCGATAAATGGAGCGTATTATGCTCTAATTTGCTCCATTCTCCAATCAAAATCATTCATACTAGTTAGAGAAATAATTACGAACTAATTAAATATCATAAATTATGCAAGTACGGAAGTTAACATAGCCTATACTTATGTAGACACGCTGAAAGTTAAATCTCACGTGTTACTGTATAAAATCCAGTGAGAATTTCGTGGAACGAGCCATCAGAGTTTTAGTCTTTTGGGATATGGAATAAAATGATTTCTGTCGTAGTCTGTAGATGAAGGATCCTGTAACGTTTTAATTATAAGGCCCTTTTATCCTAATTTATTATCATATGCTTTAATATGTTTATATATTTCATTATGGTGGTTTGAGAACCGCCAGAATTAGGCGGAAAATGTCTTGAGTATCGCCGTTATATCATCATCAAAATATATTTGATCGGAGGTTATATTACTAAGCAGTCTATTTTAATACTAAAACCTAAAATAGACGTAAGGAATCTTGTTTGATTTTAAAAAACCGGTGCTAGGTCCAAATGCTCTTTAGATTTGGTTATAATCTACATAAATAAACAGTTTTAAAGGGAGGGTGAAGAGGAACATCAAGCGATTTTTTTGTTAACGATTCTTCTACTAATTGTAAGATCTATCCGCGTAGTTATTCATTCAGGAAATATATCCCAATGATTTTTAAATTCAAAATATATCCACATTTCACTGATAAGATCGCTTTCACGCGGTCTTTATCGTAAAAGTACTTAATCCATAAAGACATACCTTTCGTAAGAAACTTTTATATATAATGGTGACAGCCTCACTTTAAGCTTCATTTTATTTCAAAGAAAGAACATAAAGAGATAAGAGGAACACCCCTTTTTCATCTCATTAAGATTATTTGATCGATGAGTTTGAAAATTTGCACAGATTCATTCAGGTCGAAGAATAATTTAAACTTATTTTAATTAGTTTTTTTTTGAACTATCTAATTGAATATAGATGAAAATATATATATATAATTCCTGCCTCTTTCTACTATTCCCTTAAAGGGTTACGAATTAAAAAGATGAAATGAGCTAAAGAATTAAAAATGTAGATTTTTTAATACTTTGTTTTTCATTATTGCATCTAATTCAGGGAATAAATCTAGAGTTCGAATTTCGTCGCGGATGTTAGGAAAAAAAAAAACATTTTAATTAGTTTGTAAAACTGAAGTTTGATGTTTAATATTTAATTTCAATTTAATTTTACTGCTCCAAAACCTATCGGTAACACCCGTACTTTTTCGTTTAAATATTTACGTAGCAAGTGGAGTTTTCAAAATGAGAAAAGCTGATCAGATTGATACGTAATATTAAATATCTGTTGAATTGTTGAATTGTTGAACACTATTATGCTTCGGTTAAAGAGAGAAGGCAGCCTAACAACAAGGGATTTTTTTTTATCGATTCCTTATCGTTTAAATATGCCTAACCCACCAGTAAAAAAATTTAAAAACAAATTTTAAATTAGAAATAAATTTAAAACTTACAAGTTAAATAGACTTAGCTGAATCTCTTCGCATTTATGGGTCAGCGACCAATAAGAAAAGGCCCGTCGTTAAGGCGAGATCTCCATTAAACTTACCATAAAATTCGATTGGTCGCTGACCCATCAATGCGAAGAAATTCAGGATAATTAATTTTGCAGCTGAACTCTTGTAGTTACTTAATTTTTGCGTTCAAATTCAGTGCATAGTTTAAACCGTCAATTTTCTAAAATCTTTTTTGATCCAATTTATTAATCCCGACCTTATTTTCGTCGTCTTGGGCTCTTGGCCTTATACTATTTGGCACTCGCTATAGAGGGAGACAAGACCAGTGTCACGTGTCATAGACGCGTGGGGTTCGTATTGCGACTTGAGGGTTATAAGGCGAAATATCGCTCGTTTCTGCCTCAAATTGACAAGAATAATGCCCTTTTACTACGAAATTTATAGGCGAAGATTAGAAGCTGCTTCTACTTCGATCCTGCCGCTGGCGTATCCTATATAAAGGAGGGCTAGGAAAGGATCTCACTATATAGCTATAAATCTCACTCAATTTCAGAGTTCGCGTTTTATTTTGGATCCCATGCCCTATATCAAACATAAATATTCTTTTATTTCTGGCACAACATATTTGTGTAAACTGTTAAGAGTATCAACGCAATTTCCAGAACTATTTTGTCAAAATCTGTCGGAGAATTAACTCTTTTTCGATGTCAAAAACACATGGCAACAGCTCTCAATTTCAAAGTGATTCTGTCACTCAATATTTTATGAAAAACCAACCGGGGTATCAAATCAAATTTTAAATATGGCGTTTTAATAGCATGATAAAACTAAAATTATAATCCATTGGCATTGACAGCCTCATTTTAATTAGTTATTTGGCCTAATCAGTTATTACAGTTCTTCAGTTCTTTACAAAATTACATGTAATATTGACCACAGCTGTTCTAGAACGATGTTTTCATTCATTTAAAGATAATTTAAATCACGAAACGCTTGATATACATCGCAAAAAAAAGCTATAGCCTCTAAATCGTTAAGCCTAATTCATTAAGCCTAAAAATATGAAAGTACAACCGCCTTTTGGCTCGCTTCGAACTTAATTTAAAACAACGCTTTTGAAATTCAAACTCGCGTGCTTCGACTTTAATTTAACAGTACGCGTTTGAAATAAAAACTAGCTCTTCCACACTCAAGGGGGAGTTTGCATCGACTCCCTTTTTTTCCCAATGAAGTTTCACATGTGTAGCAATTCGCTTCAACTTTTCTCATTTTGCTAGCGTAGCGTTTAACGTTTAGCGTTATTGTCCGACAGACGATCAGTCAGACACTGTTACATAGAGAATTATATTTTGATATTCACAAGGAAAAAAATATGATAAAATTTGTTCCAATATATTTAGGCAAAAGTACGGTATTGTCGTTTCTACTTATAGGTTGCATATGGACTTGAAACATTCCGAGATCTTGTTATTCAACATTTGGCATCTCGAAAAATCATTTAAAGTCTATATTTTTAGTATTGGCAATTCCTTGATTTAACAATTTAAACCTTATTTAGGATTTTCTAATTTCGATCTATAATTAATTATTCGAATGAGATATCCTCAAGCTGTGAAACGACTTGAAATTAGATTTATTATTTTGACTGCAATTTTAATCAGGGTGTTGTTTACGAATCGGATTAAATAAATTCGATTGGTCGCACGAGCTGTCTCACTGACTGCCTCGCCAGTATGGGGAGAACTAGCTGTTTCCCCAAAGGGCATCTTCAGTTTCATCAAATATTTACACGGCACACGCCTTTGCAGATCTTAATATCGATGTAGTCGGAATTAAGCTCGAAATCGATTATTCGATCGATTTACCGATAAAAAACGAGTCTTTGAAGTTTGCACGTTTTTATAATTATTATTTTTTATCTCGTGCTTTATTGTTGTTAAAGGGAGGGTGGAGAGTAACTTGAAGTGATTTTTTTATCGGTTTAAGGTTCGTTGAAATGTCTCTGAATTGCCGCCCCCCCCCCTCCCAAAAAACCAAAAAAAACGGAAAAGATTCAGATCTTGGCATTAATTGAATTAAAAGGAGAACCTTCGACTAATCAAAAGACTCCCTATCTTTGGCTTCATTAAACACCCGCGACACGCGCTGTTGTACCCGCTATAATCAAAAACGAAATTTAGCGCGATTCAAAGAGTGCGGTGCTACACGTGTCGCGGGTATTTTATCAAGCCAAAGATGGGGTATCTTTTGATTAGTCGTAGGTTCTTCTTTTAATTCTATGCCAAAGATTTTTTTTCCGATATTTTCTAAAATTCAGAGACGTTAAACATATATTTTTAAAAGTCACTTCATTTTCCACTTCACTTCATTGTAAATTACTCTTCCGATTATCGACTCCTGCAATCGAATTATTTTAAATTTTAGTTTTCATCCCATCTTTTATATAATAACTTGACTAAACCTTAATTTTCCTCCGAGTACATCTTTTTTGTTATCACGCGTTCTCATTATCCAGGACTTTCAAATAAAAGATTAATGAACTTGCATGGGGTTGAATAGATGGAAATGTTACAAAATTGAACCTATGAAGAAGGTTTAAAGTCGTGCAATCCTCGGAGCAACTTATTTGGTTCAAAATAAACACGGGTTTACTGTTGCACCTTTTTTTAGATATGAACCTTTATTTGAGCCTTTTATTTGGAAATGGTTCAAATCAAAAACCCCGTTGAACCGTTTTAATTTATTTTTACGTTGGTTTAAAGACTCGTTTGCAAACTAGGTAAAGCTTAGGCGGCTTAATACATAATGTTATATCGCAAAGAGACGAAAATAGTTTTGAAAACTGCTCTTGAATAAATTTATAGTCCGTCGAATAGTTTAAACTTTAAATACAATAGAGATATAGGCAAAGGAGAAGAAAAAACGTGATAAGACTCCGTTCATCGTATAGCTCTATAGTTTATCTCTTTATTGGTTCTAAACTCTTGGATGGATTAAACGCGCTGTTTTTTTAAGGTTCGTCTTTAGCGAATTCTTTTCATGCAAGCCGGGGTGTACCACGCCCAAGAGTTTGGTACCCTTTTCTTTCTGTTCTTTTTTTATCAGTCTCTTGTGGTCGACGTTTCACTTGGGTGTGTCCCGTTATTCAACTACTCTTCTCTATGCATGCACGCACACTCTGTCCTTAAAGATCTACTGGGAATATTTGTACTTTTTATATCATTTTCGAATTTAGAAAACCATTTTTTTTTTTTTTTAATTGACCTATTTTTGTTGAGAATTTTAGGGGATTTATATTCCATGATGAATTGCCAGTCTAAAAATACATTCATAATTTATCAGAAAGTAACGTAGCAGAATTTAGATAATAATATGTAAATATTTTGGAATACTAGAATCCTGGGAAACATTTAACACAAAAAAAAAAAGGAAAAAATTAGGTTCTTTATGGAAATTTTTACATTTAACAAGGCTGGATTCTTGTATAATCTAAAATTAGAAATTGAAACGAGACTCAAACATAACCAGAAATAATTAATTATCAACTAAATTGCCCAAGCGAGAAAGAACGTCAGCACTGACGTCATCCCTAATTAATATAACAAGAGTAGTTTTAACATAATTAATATAACGGCTAGATTCTAGTATAATCTAAAGGCACGATTAAGAAGTTGAAACGAGATTCAAACCTAACCAGAAATAAAGTAATTCTTAATTAAATGGCCCAATACAACCAACGTCATCAGTGACGTCATTCCTAATTAATTTAAGTTGACACGGGAAGGATCTGCATGCAATTTAATAATACTCTAAAGTGCACAGTCTCATTTGTGGCCTGTTCTTATAATGAAAATTATTTTGGTAAATGTTATTAAATACTGAAAAGTCTTATTACAGCCTAATTGAAGAATAAAGACTGTTTAGTCTTAATAATGATCTTGCATAAAATGACCATTTATGATATAAAATCTTACTATTTAGAAATTACGGAAAACACGTAAGATTGCAAAAAATGTTTAACGTACGTTATTTATGATTTACCCTATAATTTTAATATTCATATCGTGCATAATTTGCATAAAGAAATATATTTTCTTTTATGATTGGTTTAGGACCCGCCCGGGTTATCCGGCAAATTAATCTAAATATATTTAAGCTCAACATTTTATTCAATTTAGTTTCCGTCGCTGAAATTACGTAACTTTCAAGGTAACATATTTTACTCGAACCACCAATCAATTTTGTTCATAAGTGGTTTTTGGGTAGCAGTAAAAACAGGTCAATCGGAAGAGGTTTTGCCTCTTACGGTGCTATTGACCTTGCGCATTGAAACCACTTCCTAGTGCGTGGTTGCTATGGATAAGGAATAGGCAAACGCGCACGTTGTTTTCTTAGTTCCTACTTTTACCACTGTTTGCTGTTAGAGGACGCTTATTAAACCTATGTTTTGTTATTCATCTTTATCTATTATGATAGTTGTCCATTGTTAATAGTCAGTAGGACTAAAAACCACACAACAAGCTTTATTTTCTGTGTTTTTGGTAACCTGTAACAACTCTTTCACACCTTTATAATTACTTCACTTATGGAATGACACAAACTAACCACCAAGTCCTATATCAGGGTTTTTAGGGCAGCTAGTTCTCTCGTCTACCGCTTGAACATTTTCCAGGTGAACGCGTTGAAACTCGCGGAAAAAGTAAAACTTATATCATTTCTAACCGCGGAGAGGAAAGAGAATGGGATTGGAATTGGGCGAGAAGTTTCGCCCATATACTCTCTCGTTGGGGCCTCCAACCAGTTGCGTAAGCGTAACGACGAGATAACTCGAACCGGGAGTTTGTAAAGCTAATAGGGCGGAAGAAACCCTATCTGTTTCGGAGGTTTTTACCCGGGGCCTTCGAGAACGTGGCAGGCGCTAGAGAAACGAAAACTAGAACGAGAAAGACTAAGGTGCCTTTGTAAACTATTTGGTTCTCTTATGCGTATTTTTGGAACAAGGGGGATTTCATTCTTTAAATTCTTCAACTAAATTCCTTATTTTTTTATATATCGAGTTAAATTACCAAAAGCTCCATTTAATAATTACGTAATTTGTTGCGAATAAGACGAAACTTATTTTATAATGTAGCAAATAAACTTAATGGTACATAAGTTACAGTTACATTTTATTTAAAAATATTTCAGAGATCTACATTAATGGGCGTAATACTCTTTTAATCCATTATACTCTTAAGTATTTTTTGGACTATTGACCCTTGTCTTGTCAAGGTACCTTAGAGACCTAGCTAACAATCCGGCCTTCTCTACGGATGTAAAGAGTTTTGGCAGGATCGTCTTCCGCCCTAACCCCCGGTAAGAAAAAAATTGTGAGGAAAAAGGAAAAGAAAATAGAAAGGCTTGGGAGATTCTCAGCTGAAAGAGACACACAAGGTCCCCGTAATTTAGTTATAAGGTTAAGAAGAGTTAGTATCTTGGTATTGAGGGAATGGTACGTGGTTGTCGTTTCTTGGGTCCCTATTTTTTTTTTTTTTTTTTTTTTTTTTATGCCTTCCAATATCCTTCCATTTCCCATCAGTTTCTATATATTTTGGGACAAAAACAGAATTTTGTTTTTTCTTATCCTATAAAACGATATTACTTTTTAAGTGAAATCGAAATTTAAGATGAAATACCCTTCACGATCATTTTCGACTATCTCGGTGAGAATTCTGTTTTTTTAGGACGATTAATGTGTGCATTAGTAGACAATCCAAATGATAAGTGATTAGTATTTTTGTTTAATTCAGAAAAAATAATCGGTTAGAAAAAATAAAGTATTCATGAATTAGTTGCTTTACTGAAAAATACTAAAGGTTAAACGTAAGAGTATTTTTTGTTATTGTCACTCAAATAGTTTTGGTGCTATTTCTATCGTTTGAATTTTAATTAATCGTATGTAATGAATTTTTATAAAATATTACATACTAGTTGATCTATTTTATAATTAGAATAAAGCCTATTTTCGGTAGTTTACGAGAAAAGATTCGATATCTCTGCCGTTAGAGAATCGTGGTTTTGGGAAAGAAAGATAGTAAAGAAAAAATAAAACCATTTCGTGCGTGAAGAAAGTTTTCAAGCTGCCCTTTTCAGTCAACGTAATGTGAAAATGTCTGTAATATTTATCTCTCAATCTAATTAAGATAGCTTAACTTTAAAATAAACTTCCAGGAATTGTTCAACTAGGCATGCGCCTGAAAATGAGCCGCAAGGTATAGTGCTGGATTTATCCCAATTTGTTTTACGCAGAGAGAGGTTATAAGTTCAATATTCTATCTCTATTCAACGTCCGCATTAACTCGTCTGAATTTCTCCAACACGAATATTGAAAACGGATAAGTCCTTTTAGTCTTTGTTCTCTTAACTTGACTCGTGCTACCCATTTAAATTTACGTGTCCCTTCATTCTCTTTTGAAGATTTCGTTCCGGAAGCTAAAAGTTCGATCGCGCCAAGAACCAATAATGGGTTGAATGTGTACTGACTGGGAGAGGGTTGGTAACGCGAATGCTTCGTCTTGATGATCCCAAGAGTTTTGAAAGGCTTTAATTAACGCTTTATAGAGAACTATGGAGCGCGTGCGTTCGTGTGGCCCTGTAGGCTGTTTATTTCCAAAAATTGGAAAGCCTTCTCTTTGTCTAATTGTCTTTATGTCTGTCTGCTTAGACGGGACAACAAACAACTATATGAATTTATAGTGAGGCTGTCGCGAATTTTTGATGAGCTTCAAATTTAAGTAGTATTTTCTGAAAGATCGTTAAAAAACGATTCGAAACATATTTATACGTATATCATAGAAAAAAACCGGTACTGTAAAATACTACGTCATCATTATGGTCGCTTGGCTATTATGATTCTTACGCGTTCTGGTTGGTTTCGCGTGGTTTTTTTCATTGAAGCACTTAAACCAGAAACTCTTACTTTTCGTATAGAAATTATATATCGAAAAGATTTCGAATATAAGATAAACTTCAGGGGTTTAGATTGTCCCGGTTTAAGAATCTATTTGAAAAAGGGTTTAACCTCATTTGTTGTTCAGTTCAAGAATTTAGCTATAACATTTATCTCTGCTTTCTTTATGAGTAAACTTTCGTGATTAAGTGTTCTACTTCAGTCCTAGTTCAATACGTTAATTCTGGTTATTATGAAACTTATTTAGATGCTTTCTTAACTTGGTCGCCGTCTCAAAACCTTTGATAATCTAGCAGACGACAGGTGCGATGATTGGGTCCTCTATCTAACCTTAATCTCTCTATAATAGATCGATCTAGGTAATAAATTGTAGAACTACGTAGAAACTTTTTAAATTTGCAATACATTTATAGCGATGCTCCCTTTATTTTTACTATGGTTTCTTATAACTTGAAAAAGGAGCCTATGGCGTTAATGGTATTGAAGCCTTACAGTGATTCGGTCATAATAGAACGAAAAGTAAATGTATATAACTTTTCGCCTCGAGATTTAGGATTATTCCTCAGTGCGATTCTATATATTGCCATCCCTAAGCTCTTCTCCAATTCCGAACTAAATTGGTTCGGAATGTATAAAGGTTGAAACAGAAATCTGAAGATGTCTTCAAATAATTTCAGTATTTCCTAGAATTGTATGATATCTCGGTTTTATATTTCCAATTTTGGGTTCTTGAGACATCTAGGGAATGTTACTACTAGAGTTCAAAAAGCCTTTTCCAAAAAAAGACAATTTAATTTTTGTAGGAATGCCGAATTTGGATCCTCGATATGTCTTTCAACCATTTCCGTATTTCCAAGAACTGTATGATAAGATCTATCTCGGTTTCATAATTTCCCTTTTGGGTTCTTGAGACATCTCTATTACCACGAGGGAATGTAACTTCAAGGATATATAGATATTATGTTGATTAGAAATTGAAATATACTTTTCCTAAGGATATGTTTTGTTTTCTTAACCGCCTCAAAAATACGGTTGAAGCTTAAAAACCACTTAATTGCTGTATATTTAAAGGCATGCCGAACTTGGTCCCCCGTGTATGTAATAACCTAGGCCAGAAGCCGATGAAACCCTTCTTTGAAGTCTATTACTCCCGGGTCTTGTCTACTCCTCTCTGTATGGGTTATTCTCAAAAGGCGCGATTCGTACGCCTCCTAACGGTATATGTTTTCGGAGCGGGAGTTCGTCGAGCGAATATCTCTAGCAGCCTTGGAGTTCGTCCAAAAACGTCGTCGTTTGTGGAGAGAATTTCCAATTTTCCGAAGACAGGGGGGGTGAAGTAGGACCCCTTCTAACTCGTAAAATTGGGAATTTTACCCATACAGAGAGGAGCGCTATATGGAACATTGGAGTAGTAGACTTCAAAGGAGGGTTTCATCGGCTTCTGCCTAGGCTCGAGATGTCGTGAGATTAATTATAATTATAGTTGGATATATTATAACCGAAATTATAACATATTTTGAAATTATTTAGTTATTAGTGATGTCGAAAGTTTGATTTATATTTTTTGGTTAGATCCCATCGCTATTGCAATTATTCTTTAAGCCTTTGCCACGAGGTTGAAACCGCCTTTTTATAGTTTTTGCAACGATTCAAGAAACTCGTTCAACAACTTAAGACGTAGCGTTGCCAAAAATACTCAAAGGAAACTTATTTTCTAAAAATCGGATTCTTCCCGTTGAGGGTTACTGAACGTAGCCTATGATTGGTTTGTGATTCTGGAAATTGAGACGTCAGAACTTTCGCGCGAGAAGAGAGGAAAAATCTAGAAACTCTAGAATGACCGAGGGCTTTTTATTTTTCCTTCAGGCTCCCAAGTTTAATTAATGTTGAATAGACCGTAATCTTTCAGACCTTAATAAGAGCACGATATATTGCAAAGACGAACAGACCGATTAGGCCTAGTAGACGTGTACACGTATTACCCTTAGGCTTTACTCGTGTAGATGCTCAATTGGGGAATTTCTCCTAAAGAGAGGGAGTTCCCGGAGTTGAATCGTCTGATCCCGCTATACATTCAATAGAATTCCAAGAGTAGTTTGCAATATCGCGAAACCTGAGGTGAATTAATACATAATGTTAAACCTGATAGAAGATAAATGTAGTTATTGCAAAATGATCTAGAAACTGGGTACATAGTCGGGAACAATTTAAATTTTCATTACATACAAAGCTAAGTTCCTTTATTTATGGATCTTATTCATTGAGGCGCGGGCCATAGTTTGTCGTGTACTAAAATTCCAAACCTATATTCTTTGTGTATGTTCTAAAAGTGAATAGCCGACGTTTCTCTCTTTAACGCTCGTACGCAATTTCAAAGAATTCTTTTGATATCATCAACTGAATTAGAATACAGGCAATAGAAAGGAAGACGGAGGAAAAAGATACGCCTATACTAACATAATCATTAACCATTTTGTTACTCCCACCTTCTCTTTATATTTTCTAATCCAGCGAAACGAAACAAGCCACCTTTGCTCAAGAGAAAATATAGCAACGCCTACTTTTATTTCTTACGAGGTTTAACGTAGTGTATCCATACGCCATAGCTTTATCTAGTTTGTGAAATCATTATGAACATTAGAATCTTTCTAGATATATAAATGTGCCGTCCACGCCCTGGCATTTGTAAATTAAATAAAACATTATATGTAGAAAGGTTTTAACCGGGCTTATTTTTTTACTAAAATATTACAAATAGGTACTGATAAAAGTTCATCCTACAGAAAAATTACTGAAATACAGATTTTCCGTTTCGTTTTCCCTACTTTTTTCCCATTTACAACCGCGAATAACGGGACACGGGTAATGGAGGCTCAGAAAAGATTTATTACACGAGAAAAATCGAATAATTTGAATTCGGAGTGGGTACCCTAACCAACTCACAATCGGGTACCGCACAACCCTAAATTATCAAATGCTTTCGATGACCTGTGAATTCTTCTTATACTTGTCGTGGTTATTCGTTTTTAAATACATTAGATGCTGCGGCAAAATAAAATTAACTGAATATTTCTGCTAGAAAATCAGTTGTCGGACTGCATTGTCCCTTTAAAACTCGATTCCCAAGGTGATTCTAGCCTATTATTGTCAGTATAAGAAATTATAATGAGGTACAATCTTATTAAGCACCTAAAATTCCCATAGAAAAAGTGTTTTTTTAATGGGAATTTAGATTATTTTTAAGGTTGTAACAAAATATAGTATTTTTTTCTCCTTTTATCGTATGCATGTGTATATACCGATGAAATTTCCATGATCCCCTTAGGGGTGATCCCGTAGCTCTTTAAATTTAAACTAAAGCGAAGCGAGGATATTCCCGCTGTCTTCTCCATGATATATCGAGTTTATTTTTGCATTCAAAAGCATATATAGACAGATACGTTGCTCGAATATCTTATAAAACGGACCAGAAAAGACTCGAGACTGAATTTTAAAGAGCTTGAGCTATACCTCTATAATGTATATAGATTGAGATATAGGCTTCAAAGCAAAAGCGTATGAGATTATTCGAAGTATGCACAAACGAAAACGCTTTCTTTATAATCCGAATCTCATTGTTTAGTCAAAAAATCATAAACCGGAGAATAAACGCTATATTGACCCCTGACCTCCAAATAATCGTCTTTCCTTGACACAAATTTCCAAACCCTCTAAACCCCCCGAAAAGGTCTTGTTATGGATATCCACCTGAGTATTAAGACAGTATAAGATAAAGTATACCCTATAACTACTTTTTTCTGGATATTGTCGATTAGGGGCCGCCATTACCTCCCAACCAATGGGATAAAGGTGACTTTCGTGACGTTTTTCACCTTTTCTAGCTTTACGCCGCGTAGAGAGATAATACGCTCATCCGCAAAAAGTCTAAAGTAATTAAATAATGAGGTTAAATAGTGAAAAGATTTCTACTTCTTCTGGTCTCATATGTGCTTCTGATATCGCCGTATAATAGTTTTCTGCGCATGCTCATCGTAACATAGATTTTATATAATTTCCAGATGAATATAGTTTTAGTACATTATATTGAATCTTATATCTCAAATCAAATTTATACAGCATCGGTTATATAGTGCAGATATCGAAGATGAAGGGCAATGAATAACTGAATCATAAAGAAGGGATTCGAATGTCTTAACTTAATATTGGCATTATGTATGAAATTGAGGCGGATTGATACATTATGTTAAATCAAATAGGAGAAAAGTAGTTAACTTAGAACACTTGTAAGTTGCAACACGACCAAAGTTAAGCCAACATATATCTCTATTATTGTTAACTTAGGCATAAAGAAAGACTATCTTTGTGCATGCTGCTAACTCGAGGTGAAATTAATTGTATCAATTGTAACTGTTCGAATTCTGTATAAAATCAATCCAAAGTATAATTAGGTAAAAGCCTCGGCGTTGTTGCATTTCACGTGACGTTATTTCAGTATCTATATTTAATAGAATGTCACTGAATGTGGATCACAGATACGTAATTACGGAATAAACTCAATCCTATATACCGCGCCTATAATTTAACCGCAATAACCTTGGAAAGTCACGTACCGTATTCTACGCCTTGACTGTTTTGAACCACCATTAGATTTAAAGCATTATATTCGCCTCGATCAGTGTCTGAATTGACTTAAAAAATGGCTTTGTCATGAATTTTATCATTTTTATGAGCACTAGGGCGTCTAGTATAATAGCAAAAAAAAAAATCTAATTTAGGACCCACAACATTGTGGTATAATTTGTAATTAGATTAACTGCCGGTGGGTCATCTTGACCTCGAATATATTGACCTAACGTAATTATGAGTCTCTCATGAAGAAGGGAGGGACGCGGTAGCCGTGGCAAAACCTCTTAGTTGGCGAAATTATTCGTAATTGGTATTTGTATATTCCTTTAATGCAGTCTGCTCTTCTCACGCCGCACCAAAATAGCTCTCGAGTGGAAGAGATCTTTTACGAAATTACGATTATAGCCCTTGATACCGCGTGTTAAAAGGCTATCCTATTTTTAAAGTGAGGATATCACCATTTTTCTTTTCGAATGCCTATGTCGTTTTATTGTACTATTAAAACGACAAATACTTTAAAACAATCTTTATAATGACATTCATCTTCGAGGAGAAATAAATTCTAAGGTCCTATAGCTTGATTACGCGAGTAAAATTATCGCCCTTTGATTTCTTGCTTTTTTTCACGCAAAAAATCTTATCACCTTCTCTTTAAAACATTCGTTCTTAAACCTTCCGTGACTAGATTCTTTCAGGTTTCTTTTAGGATTAACGATACTGGTAATAAAAAATATACTAAGTAAACAAGTGTGGAAGAAAAATGTGGTTGGTCATGACCGTGATGGGATTTGGACATTTGGGAGACAGAAGCTATATGAGAAATTTAATGTACGCGAGACCCTGGTCAGCCGCGAAAGAAAAAAAAAAAAAAAAAATGTACGTGGCTCAAAGTGGACACTCGGGACCTGTATACGGTCACGCTCTCTGAAACGTTTCTTAAGGACCATCGTCGAATCAGATTCACTCATCGTCTTCTCTTAAAGCTAAGCTAACCGTCTCTATCTATTGGATTTGATTTTCTAAGAGATCTGAAGAATCTTAGCTTTGTTTTAGGTTGAAACTTCGAACTGAGTGTGCGGTTAAACAAGATGTCCCCAATATGCACCGAACTATAAGAAAGCTAGGGTTCTTAAGGGTATTTGATTAAAGGGATGATAAAATGAGTAGTCAAGTTAAAGTAAAAGAATATGCCGCCGTTTGATCACCTTAGGTCTTAGGCATCAAACACCGGCCTATGCTTTTAATGTTAGGACATTACAAGCACTGTTGAAGGCAGATATAATATGATTGGTCCGAATTTATATTTACTATTATATATATTTTACCATACTTTAGAAATGACTGGCCTTCATTTTGTGGTTACTAACAAATGAATGTTGAATACACTAACTCGAGAATCAAATATGCTTCACAATCTATGATTTTAAAAACTCTGGTTACGACCCGGTTTTGCCTAAGGAAAATAAGGCCATCCTTTTTCCTACCACCCTCCTATAGAAGGGGGAGTTGTGGTCTATTACGCGCATTCACTCAAGCCAGACAAATATAATTCCTTCTTTATGTATTTATTAATGAATTCCTGGTAATATTATATCTTTTATAACGGATACAAATTGTCAGCCGCGCTTCAAGCGAGCGAAAATAATTCCAAAAAAGATCCACCCATTTCATATTGTTATTAGATGTCATGTGTTGATACATCATTCTCGAATTTCGAAACATATAGTGACGTAATGCAAAACATAGCGTTGGTACGATTAACTCTTAAGAGCTATGGGCGCGTTCCGTTTCTCTTAGCGTCGTGAAAGGCGGGCAACAACGTCGCGCTCGACCATCCCTGATAGTTTCCGAGTGTTTATCTATTAACCTTCATCCCCCCAGCTTTTATCAGAGGCCTGAATTATTTAAGAGATATAGAAGGCAAACGTATATTTTTTTGCCAGCTGAAATGGAGCGCACCAACTACACGTTATTCGTGTAACGAGAAAAATAAATGACCCTTCTCTTCAGTCTGACCTATTCCGTATACGGTGAAAAGGGCGTTGCCTTTTCATTTTCGCTATTTATGACAATATTTCTAACCCATATGGCTCTCCTCTGTTTTTGGAAACTAAAACGATTCCAATTCTTTTAGCGTTCATGTAATTGTTCCAAATATGTTCGAAGTAACCACCAGGCTCGGTTAAAATCGTTAGTTTTGACTATTTTCGACTTGGTCATTAAAGTGTTAACATATTTCATATAGAACTTGTCGCTTTGAGCATGATTGTTTTATTCGTAACTTGACTGCTTTAGGGCAAAATAGATTTCAAAACCTGTACAAAGAGTTATCCATTTTAATTGGTTCACACGCTGACAAATCGGTTTGCCCCGGAGAATTTAAAAATTGTGAATATTTATCTCAAACCAATTGGTTAATCGAGGTTTGTAACTCGTTGCTTAATTATTTTTGACATAAATTATAATTTCAATCGATTTATTTTAATATTTTTTAGCCAAATTTGTCTTACCCCCTCCCCATGTGACTTGTCCAAATCGCTTCCCGAACCAACACAAACCTATTTCTCACATTTGGTTGATAACCAGTTATCTAAATTGAAGGGCACCAAAGTGCTTTTAGATGTATGATGCTTTAGAAAACACGTACCTAGCGTATATGAAAATGTCCAAATTGTTTGCTTATATACGCGTAATTTGAATCTTACATTAGCAATGCTCCGCGTTTGATTCAATAGCTCTTATTCAACTCCTAAATGTACAAAAACCTAATGGTAGAAACTACGCAAGGGCTATTTTTCATGAACAGCGTGTTTGATCAATTATTGTTGCATGGTCCGAGTTATTTACCAATTCAAATCAGTTAGCGAGGATTTTAATTACTTTATACAGAAGACGCTGGAAATTCAATTCTATATTTCCTATACAATTGTCCCTATCGAATGAAAAATAGCAAGAAAAAAATGGTTCCTCCGCGAAAGATAGTGTTTTCGAGTCAACCAAATCTTCGACGCCTCAGTGATTCTTCTATTGAATTTCTTAAAATGTCAATCAACTCTGGCCCCCGGGCGACCGGCTTTAAATAGCTTCCTTCGCGCGGGGGCCTGTGTCTCATCGCGCATCGTCCGGAACTGAAGAAACGGTCCAAAATTTCCATCAAAGTGCAGGGTCTAAATTTTCTACTTTGGGTCACTGGTCGTTAACGTTCTCTTTGCGAGATGGAGGAAGTATTTCTCGAATCAAGGCTGACACATTTCGTCCATATCCTCTTTCGCGCTCTTTCATCCCATTAAAGATGTAGTCTCGCGTTAGGTTGTTAATTTTAAATTCGTATACATGAATACAATGAGAACAAGTGTTGCAAATATGGTAGTTTTAATTGTGCCAGGATTCCATCGTCTTTATGGAATGCGATATATATATATGTTATGACAACCAAATATGGAATCTTTTTTTTTTAAAGCGTGATATTGAATTAACCACATAGTTGATGAACTCCACCCTCATTAGATCTGGAAATTACCCTACCAATCGAACGTCAGAACCGCCATGATATGCGGGAACTAGCAATTAGCATGGTAGTCTCAATGTTACTATATATATATATATATATATATTTTTTTTTCAAACCTAAAGAGAGATGAAACATACCACATAATATTAATCTCATTTTGAAGTACTTATCTAGTATCACAACTAATTTTACTAGACTTTTCCTTTAAATTTACATCTCCCATCTCTCTCATTCTCTCTCTCTCTCTGTCTTTTTTATATTTCCCGATACTAGCCGCTCGGGAGCACTTTACTTGAGTGGTCACTCTGGTAAATTCGTTTTCGCGTATTTTTGGAAAATAGTAGGATGAAACTTCGGACTATAGGACCCTAACCCTATCCCACACGCCATACCATCATACCATATCTTGTCCCTTGCTTGAACGCGCGTTCTTCTAGACCACCTCGTATCTCCTTATAATATCTTTGAGAGAAAGATACTTTATTACTGTTGATCATATCGCGTAGTGATACGCCAATTTTAACTTGAATCGCGCAGAAAATAGTACGATATTTTCATTCTCCAAATATATCGAGTCGATGTGACCACCTAATTCTTTATTACGTCTATGGGATTTTATTCGTTTATTTTCGCTCGGTGGTTTTTAAGAGACTGTATATTTTGGCGTCTGGCGTCGCTTTTATGTCTTGAAAAACTTTGTTCAAACTTTCTATAGATACTGCCAAGTTTATTTCTTCTTTTAACACTTCTCTCTGAGTGATAGCATTGACTCCCTATCCATTTTTTTTTTTTTTTTTTTTTTTTTTTTTTTTTTTTTTTTTTTTGGTGTGGTTTTTTTGGTGTGGTTATCTTCAGGGTTTTTTTTATTCTTCAATAAATAAAGAAGGATAACGATGGAATATTGGACCTCAATGTGTCTGGTTTGTTTCTATTGAAAAAGCTAGTATTCGAAATGTTATTGGCGTTATAATGCCTCTTAGCCGTTGCTTAGATTTTATTCGTGTAGATAATGGAACGAAAATGTGCGGGATAAAATATGGAATAGGTTCAAAGGTAAATTTTGGCTAAATATATTGGCCTTCTTTGAAGTGGGTCTGTCACGAATTCCCAAATGGAAATTGGTTCGCGAACTTCTACTGACATCAACAAATGAGTCATTTTGAACTCTTTGATTAGCCGCACTTGTTATTAAAACGATTCTGTACTCGTATTCATATCCCTTTGAAGGGAGATGTACAACCTAACAATCCTTATCGTTTAAATAGTCCTAATCCAACAGTAAAAAAATTACAAACAAATATTAAACTATTTATAAATTTAAAACTTACCTGGAAAATAGGCACGAAGATCATCTGAACTTCCCATATAAGGACTAGCGACGAATGACGTTGATCGATGGCTCTTATATGATCAATGTCATTGGTCGGTAGTCATTATACGGAGAGTTCAGGATATCTCCATGAATCCAGCTAAGCCTATTTTGATGGTAAATTTTAAATTTAATTCTAGTTTAATATTCGTTCGTAAATTTTGTTACTGTTGAACTAGGCATATTTAAACGATAAGGAATCGGTAAAAAATCACTTGTTGTTAGGTGGCGTTCTCCATTTAAGAATCGAGCAACTAAAAATAAAGTCTATGAACGTGATTTATTTTTTCAGCTGAATTAGTCATTCAAACTCATTCTTCCGTACAGTAATGAAAATTCTTCGAACCACTCGAAGCCATAGATAAAGCATCCGCTTTTAAACGAAGTATATTTTGTAGGGTTTAGTGTATCTAGGGAAAAACAGTGTCGAGCGCGCAACAAGTGTCTTTTTCATCGCTTTTGCCAGATTAGTTCCTTCGGGCGCGTTCGCCTACACAAAAGGATTCTTTAATTGAAAGAACCGAAGCCCGACTAGATTTCTTTCTCCATCTCTCTAGCTCTTTCGCGGAACATCTCTATACTCTCGAGATTCTCGGCTTTCCCCATCACGCGTCTCTCCAGGACCCCAACCATCCTTCGTCCCTGAATAGTAATATTATTCCCGCGGATATTTCTCAGCCTTCTTTCGGTCAGCTAAAAAGCAATCAAGAGCGAGCTTTGCCTCTGCCAATGCCAGGAGAAGTATTTTGAAGGTTTAGTTACCCCAAAATTTAAAGGCGAGGAAATCAATGAAGGGTGCCGATATCCACCGTGTAACAATTTATGCCAATTTGTCCGTCGATCTGACACTAGCTCTAAATTTCAATCACGACGTTAGAAATTTAAGAAAGCTGATACATAATGTTAAACTTTATTGGAAAAAATATTCCCCTTGAGAATAGAAGCGCTATTTTAAATTAAACTTGAAGCGCGAGAGTTTGAATTTCATTTATAATTTTTAGGCTTAGTGATTTAGAGGTTTTAACAAGCGTTTTAAGTTATTCATTCATTCATTCGAGGCTAGAAAACTTAAAAGCTCCTGATACTTTCATCTTTGAGAGTCAATATTATACATTTTTATTCACCGGGCAACGTTACACGCAGTAAATTAAATTTTCTTATTAAATTATGTTGAATTTTCTTTCCAAAATGATATCACAAAAATATTGTGCTATTACACCTTCATATGATGATATACGAATACAATCTACTATCTATCTATATATGCATTTAGGGTATATTTATATATCTCGTAAGCCATGAATTCGTGCTCGACTACGAAGAAGGGGGAAATGAAGATTGTAGGGGTAGCTCCCTTCATCGCCGCGTTGGATCTTCCTCATATAGCCATCATTTAGTCCCCTCGGGGGCTAAGCTATATGCTCGGTTGGGATTTTCTCCGTTTCCAGCATCCTCTTCCTAAAATATTTGTCGTCTTTTATTATATAACGTGTTCGACATCTTTGAGTTAACGCCCGCGAATCTGGTTGAAATAGATTTTCTTCAATCCATAAACATCACCTGCCTACAAACTTCTATTTTTCCAACAATAATAATTCCTTGACACGGATGACTCGAAAGATGTTTGTGTTGAGAAGTTTGAGGTAATGAAAGGGAATGTTATAAATGATCTTATAGGTAATAGATATTAAAAAACGGTTTCCCGTTCACAAAACTACATAAAAACCTTTTGAATCGGTTTGAACTCATCCTCAGTATTCCTTACACAATAGTGTTTTAACCAGCTCGTGGCACTATCCCTTTTATTAATTGATTATAATTTTAAACATCGTGGCACTATCCCTTTAATTAATTGATAATGTGTTTTCGCATTTACTCTAGGAGAAACTGTGCCATTTGTCGTTTAAATAATGTAAAATTCCTTCGTCACAACCTTGAAAGATACTTAAATTTTCGTAGAAACGCACGGTTTGTCAATGGAAATTCGGGCTCCTTCTAGAATCGCAAACGAATTTAGATACATCTGAAACCCTAGAAATAAAGGGACCAGGAAACCTGTTTTCCAAATGGGGCTAATTCTTCTTAATTTAGTTGGATCAGGTCATTTGAAACAAATTTCTAAATATATGTTAGTTCGAAATAACAATATTTACCTCTCAAAAATCATTAAAAACTTAAATTTCAAAATCATTCAATAGAAAATCACAATTAAAACTGAATTTGAGGTCAATTAAATATTTCCCCGCACCCGAGGTAACCGCTACATCTGACTTGTGAGTGAAGTCATGGCAACGCTCGCGCCAGCACCGTTCTTCACTCTCGAACAGAAAGAGCTTTTTCGAGTGAGAATATGAATCATTTCATCAGAATTAGCTAGTTATTTTTTTAATTAAATTTAAATATCTAGAAATTAACCCTGTTCCGTGATTGTCTATTGAATTTCTTTTCAAAAGTATGTTTGGAAATCACTTCAATTGGACATAAAGTGCGTTTATTTAAGGCCAAAATTGGCGTTTTATCCATTTCTCACTCTATTTTCTACCCTTAAAATCAGTTTAACTCCAAAATATCGTTCCCGAGTTTCCGGATCCCTTTAAGAACCGCCGGAGTGCTGCGCTGACTTCAAAGATAATTTTTTTATTTATTAATCTGCTTTTAACCTTTAAGGACAATGTTGCCTTTGAGGTTTTCTCAAGTTTTCAAACTAGAATAAAGTCTTGTTCAGACGATAAACATTTTTCACCCAAATATACCAGTTAGTGAAACTGGATGACTGAACCAAGTTTGTTATAATCCAGATGTTTGGTGACTCAACTCAACGCGCTTTAATGAATGAACTCCAGTTGACTGGACAAGTTGAGTCAAAAATTTGTATAGTCTGAACAGACCTTCAGTCTCTTATATTTGAATCTCATTTTGAATATTTAATGAGAATTTTTGAGAACCATAACAAGGTAACAATAATGTGCGCAATTTAGGCTTTTAATGTAAAATGTACAACTTTTATGTATATTAAAGTATTATTATAATAAATTATTAACGAGACTGCAGCTACTGCGTAGTAATTATAACAGTCTGTTAAATAAATTCTCTGGTGAGATTTAGAATTTAACTAGTTTATTTAACCGAAATATAGTCTATATTTGGATTGTAGAAGAATTTGTACTTTGGAAAGCTCCCAAGAATATTTATTTAATAATTATGCAGTAGCATGCAGTCTCGTTAATAATTTATATTAATAATACTTAAATTTAATCACCGTAGTTTCGTCTAAAAGATTATATATTATTATTTGAAAAATTGAATTTTACGCCCATACAATTTTAAATTTCAAATTGCATGGGTTTTAAATACGTAAAATGTTTTACACAAAATTGTGTATGTTGTAGAAGTACTAAATTTTAGATCTAAAAATTGCAATAATTTTTATTTTTCTTAAATTAACTGGGACAATGCTCTAAATTGAGTTCTAAAATATATTTATAGTTCAAGAGGTCGAAAGTTACTGAAATCCCTTAAATTTTAATCAAGATTTCTTGATTTTTGTTATTTCTTCAATGATTTCATGATTTCCATTGATGTTTTCGTGATTTTATCTAACGATTTCGTGATTTGATATAATCTTATTTTTTTGTAAAAGCAAAAGCTTGAAGACGTTGATTGAAAAAGGGGCTTTAGGCTTATCGAAGATAGTATACGACTTTGATAATTAACTTAACTGTAAATTACCGCGAAACATTTAGTTTTTATAAGATTTTAAAGCATATTTAAAACACTAAATCGATTAACAATAACTTGTTATCAGAGTCTAGTATTAATTATACCCAAAACCTGTTTCCGAAAATTTATTAATTTAGGAATACGTATGGTTATTTACGTATATTTTTATAATCGTGTTAAAAAAATATGTTTCTTTCATTTTCTTTACGCAAATGTTTTCGATATGAAGTCTGATACGCGGAGTAAGACGACCAAAAAAAAAGATTTTAATAAAAGCCAAAACGAAAAATAACGGACGCCTAAGTGGAGATCGCTGTACGGTATTAAAAAAGTAAAAGTAATCTATTCATCCAATAACCATTTCTCCTTCTTACTTTTCTTTTTTTTTCCCTTTCTCATATTACTGTACTGAAGTCAAAATCACTTTCAGTTTCCTCGACTTCTTCTTCCAAAAGAGTGTTTTCCACGTGCCGAAAATTCTAACTGATTTTGACTATAGGTTCCCTTTCCCGCCTTTTTCTTATCTCCATTTTATGAGAAAAAAATAAGTTAACTAAAAATGCCAAAAACTGAGTACAGACATACTCACTTATATACAATTCCAATCCTGGAAAATCGTTCCTGACCATAAATGCATTTGTACTAATCAAAATATATATAATTATCTATGTAACAATGTCTGTCTTGATTTCGCGCCAAACACATGAATTTCATTTTTATTAATTGAAAAAAAAATTCCCCTGGACTATTTTTACACGCGTGTGATGGCATAGTTGCTTTTCATTTCAGTGTGCTCCCATAGAATAACGAAATAAATCGGCTTTCCAAATGAGGAAAAATCTAATTTGCTCTAAAAAGGTTCAAATTTGAAAATTTAAATAGACTATTTAAATTTAAACAGGGGTGACCTAGGTTTACTCTAGGTGGAATTGATTATAGTATGTCTAACTTTAATTTACTCGCAGTAAATAATTCCTGAGATTTAGATTTAGTTCAACTGAATTCGTGTTTTCTGTTTTGGAAATTGAGTCTCGAGTACAACTCGATTTCTTAACGCAGCTATTTGGAAAGATCTTACGTATATATGTTCCTCCAAAGTTTGAGATTGCATTAATAGAAAAGCCTATAGTGTTTCCATCTCCTTTTGTTTGATGTTTTCAGGTAAAAAGGCGCAAAATGTTTTGTACGAGCTGAAATCTCTAAACTACGTTTAAGGATCTCTTTGGTTTTTGTTTCTCAGTTGGCGTTGACGACAGCTGCGGTGTCGTTTCCTTTTCTCTTCTTTGTTCTTATCGATTATCAATATGGCGACAAAATAAGCTTTTCTTAACTAAGTATATACTTTTAGATCTCTATACCTTGTCCGCCTTTCTCATTTCACGGATATATCGTATAAGACATCCTTTATTTACTAGTACCATGGTACTTCAAATGAAGTTACGACTTAAAAATATTGACCCGCTATTATGTTGGTTTTAGAAAAATAAGTATAGATTCCGTTTTCTTTGCTTTATTGTTAAAGAGGGAATGAAATCGATAAGCAACAATATAAAACAAAGTATTAAGAGGACTATGCCATAAAGCAGAGTGATATCGAGTGAGATTTTTAGGGAGAATTGTAGTATAAGCAGACGATTTTAAAATCGGTTCTCATTATACAGACTACAGAGCTGTAATAGAGCGATCTTCCTAATGACATAAAAGTAGTTCTCGGAGTTTGTGTAATTTTTATTAATTGGATAGATCTACTGAATTTGAATTATGTTTTATTTTATTTAATCGGAATTCTAAGAAATGTGAATTTTCTTATCAAATATTATACGTTTTAATACGATTAACTTATTGATAGATAAAGTTTGAAACGTTTATCTTCGGATAAACCCTATCCATGTAACTATTATTTGAATTTACAAATTGCATATTTTTAGTCGCAGACAATCAATGCGAAATTAAATTAATGGTTATCCGATTATGAGCTCTACATAAAAGTCATGGTGCTTATTATAATGTTAATTTATACGCTGTATTAGTTGTTGGAACTTAGCCAAGTCTGCACGGGGATTTTAAGATAGTATTAAAGAGGATTATCTTTAAGTCATAACATTTACTTTAAAAAAAAGAGACATGCTTAATTTATCCACTTAAGCTCAATTTCATTCGCATTAAAACACACTCTAGATAAAAATATTTAAAATAGAAAAAAAAACTACTTTTATTTTTGAAAGAAATGGTGTTAAAGGACAAGCCTCGTGATTTAAATTTTCATTATATAACCAAATAGTCTTTAAATTTGAAAATAAACTTATCCTCCCATTAGAAAACTGTTATTTGATTAAATATCTCTTTAATGTTAATTTGTTTATTAACAAAAAACTATGAAAAGGTTAATTAATAAGGTAAAATATTTTTAATCGATTAACAGCTTACCCCAGGTTTCTAGTTAATTTTCAGTTAATTATCAGTTAGTGATTTGTGCCCACTCTAGGACTAACGCCATTTTAAGTCAGAAAGTCTGAAGCCAGAAACTTTTTAAATAAGAGAAAATATTCTAGTTACTGTATTAGGTCTGCTTGTCAGCATTATCTTTTTCGTGGGATGGACCAATTAAAGGGAAGGGCCTAGCCCATTTAGCGCAGGCATTGTGTCAGGAGAATTTTTTTAAATTTAAATCTTTATAGTTTAATAGAGTAATTTTATTTCAAAGTATTGTAAAGTCACCCTTCTATCTTTTGCCCCGTACCCTTAGATTGGCTTAGAGAGATAGGTAGATTGGTTGAAGTATCTCGTATGATTTTTAATTAGCTTTGTTTATTAATTGAAAATTAACGAGAAAACTTTGGTGAGTTTAAATTGACTATCTGCGATTTTTAAATCCCCTTAGCATTCTTTTCTAGCCTAGCAGACGAAGTTGACCATAACAAATTGTACACTCAAAGCTAGGCTGTGTGCGTAAGGGGAGAGCATTTTAAAGGCGCAAATTTCAGAGAACAGATTGGACCTTTAAATAAAAATGCGCGCAGTACAATTAACCCTCGTAATTGATTCAAAATAATGTTTCTTGATTTCATCATCCATGTCATAATTCCATCTTAACGTCCTATTGTTTTTTGTTTTTCCATTTCTGGTTAGATTTTCGCGCAATTAGTCTCATTAAAGATAGATATTCAAAAGATCTGTGCGATTGCCAAAATTGTAATTTTCCACGAGACTGGTCCTTCGACCAAAATCTGGGATTCCTTCGTATAAGCGATATATAGTGTCGTTACCAACAGTTTTTCCAAATTTTTCCTTCATCCCTAAAAAAGAAACGGAGGAGGAGTAGCTTTCACTTTTTTTACGATCTTAAAACCCGCGCGGTTTATTTAGAAACATTTGGAACGCGTCAACGCATTTTTTGAGCTTATATCCGCCGCTTTTTTTGGCGGATGCCATAAACAAGATTTAAATTTTAGGGTGGATGGCGAAAAAGGTTTTTTTCTATACGACTCGGAGGCAGCGAGAGATTATTCCGGCGTTTCTCTGTCAAATAAAAAATTGGAAGTTTCAGCTGGACCGTACAGAAACCCATTAAACATCAGAAACCCTCCGCCTCTTGGTATTATTTACTTCAAAAGTGTATATAGAATTTACTTTAAAGGAAACGTCCAATGTTTTGGACACTTGGTTCTCGTACATTTCGAAACATTTCAGATAATGATTTGTTACATTTGGTTTTTCATGAAAGAGGGTGTATCATCAAAATTATTTTAACTCAAGCTTAAAAATGATTTATTTTGTAATTCCAAACTCATTAAAGGGATAATGCAACCTTACAACTGATTTTTTTATCGATTTCATATGGTTTAAATAGGCCTAATCCACCAGTAAAAATATTTTCAAATAGATATTAAACTATGCATATAAATAAATTTAAAACTTACCCGGAAAATAGGCTTAGCAGATTTCATAGAGATCCTGCATTCCTCATATAAGGGCCATGTCATTGGTCGAAAGTCCTTATATGGGGAGTGAAGGTGATCTCCAGGAATCCAGTTAAGTTTTAAATTTATTTCTGGTTTATTATGCGTTTGTAAATTTATTACTGTTGGACTAGTACTATTTAAACGATAGGGATTGATAGACAATCACTTGTTGTTAGGTTGCATTCTCCTTTTAACATATATAATTAGCATCTTCTTTGATGAAGAACTTTCTCGTAATTATAATAATTGTAATATAAACTTTTCTTGTTCGAAACTGTAAGGAGGAATATCCTCTTCAGCTCGTAGGCGGATTTAAAAGAGGATCTCTTCAAACTGCGTGGGAGGACGGTTGCTAGCCCTAATGACACTGTTAACCAGTAACTAACCAATCGTATTTAGTTATCTTGCCGAAAATGCTAGTTAAGTTCTATTTGGTTTTCATGAGAAATCCGTGTCAGAATCACTTTAAGAGCTCACGATTTTACGCCAGCTTGCTTAAGTAAGATTATCTTTTTAATCCTCTCAAGCTTTATATACTTAAAACGGGAGAAGAAATGACGTTATATTATTAAACTTTCCCCCCAAACTGCTGTCGCCAAGGTTTTAGTATAAGGCTTTAAATGTCTATATCTTTATTCGTAAACTGCATTCTCTCTCTTTCTTTTTACTATCCATTTGAGAGGATTTGAGTTTCAAAGTCGTTTTACAACCCGTTTAACTTTTGAGTGCCTCTATAAAGACCATTTTAAGACGGACGCTTTAACCAAATATAAGAAACGCGAAAGCGGCTCCCTTATTGTCAACCAATATGGTTACTTTGAACAGTTTTCGAAACTCGTTTCGTACCAAATGAGATATTTAACGTAACGTAGTAACCCGCCGTGGCTTTAGTTATTTTGCAAATTGATTTTGAACTACAAAGTTTAACATTCTCGCTTGTCTCAGAATTATGATCCGAGACTAAGTTTAGATCTTAAAAAAATATACCTAAAAAGGAAAGAGTAAAAAAAATCCTCTCCTTAAAATACAACCTTTATTAACCGTTATAAAATCTTAACATTTTCTATATTGCGCAGCTGGAATATTTTAAATATTTTGTACTTTAAAGGGAGTATGTAAACCCAGCAACAATTGATTTTTTATCGGTGCCTTATCGTTTAAATGGGCCTAATCCCTAGGGGGCGCTGATGCAAAACAACGCGCGTAGCTTATATTAGCAAAGGTCAAGGTAAATGTACCGGCAGATTCTGATTCGAGACACTCTAGCGGCCACAGTCGGTGTTAATGGCGAAATCGGAAGCGCCACTTTTTGGAGAAATTCCGGAGTTGGGGGAACACAATATAGACTTCTGATAATATATTACTAACATTAAATGGTATTATCTGGCAGGGAAAAGTTTGGTCCAATTATGTAAGGGCATCCTCAAAGGGAGCTAATCAAAGGCGGAGTCGATTACCTAGCTCCACCCACGTCTTCCATTTTGAGGGAATATTTTTAGGGTGGAAATCTGACCAGGGAATTCCCAGGATTGACTCAGAGAGCCGATGACGATTTCCAAGTCGGATCCAACCTTCTTTGTCAGCTCCCTATAAGGAGACTGAAATAAGATGAACGTCGTGTTTTTGTAAGGGTTTCCCATTTCAAACCCTCTATTTCTCTCGCCCTCTCTCTCTGTCCGAACAAAATTTGTATTCGAAATGGTTCATATGTTTGGCTCGCTCCCTAAGGATTCTACTGTAAACCACAAATTTTTAATGATCAAAAATGTTTTTGAAGGAAAGCTTCGAAAATAAAGAATACACCTGTAACTATAGAAACTCTATTATCCTTTAATGCTATCCGTGACAAATTCGAGTTTCGACTGTTGGGAGAAAGATAAACAGAAAATATACTTTACAGGAACTAATCTAATATTACCCGAGAATATATGCAATTAAAACTGCACTAGTGTTAGTATAACATGGATATGGAGAAAAAAAAACATTCTAGAATTTTGCGTTAAAGGGAAAAGGCAGATGTTTCATGCATGCTTATTTGCATTCAAAATAACCCAAACTTTAGAAATAAATTTTAACACCAAAAACGTGTCTATTAATTGAAAAAATTCTCGAGTACGTTTTTTGGCATGGTGGTTCCGAAGGTTCCATTTTTACCTCCAAGTTTCCAGTTAAGCGTTACTAAAAATACCATTAAAGATTCGTTATACCCTCTTCAGTCGAGACGTAATTAACCGTAGTTTAGTGAAATTTAACCGAGGTTTACATATAGCCTTCTCAGTTCCATAAGCTTCGGTTAATTGTGATTAAATCTCAGTTAAATCTGATTAAAGGATATTTTCAAAAAAGAAGTGGTCATAAGATGCTTTTTCGAGACACGTGTTCTCGGTTAACACAAATTCATTCTTGTCTTTAAGTTTATCAAACCAATTCTCCTAACTCCAGTTTTGTACTCGACGTATGTGGATGTACTAGCGAGGATTTTCTATACTCTCAGTCGGTGGGCGCAGCTTTATAAATCTTATTTCTCTTGTTTTCTTCTCCATTATTAGTGTCTGCCGACACTATATAGAGCGTACAGTTCGTTTCTTCTGTATATCCAGTTAGTTCCCCCACCTAACTCTGTTTGGGCTCGTCTTTGAAACGCCATAAAGTGTAGATGAAACTTTTAAACCAATTTCACGGGTTCCTTAGAGAAAGATCGGACATTTTCCAAAACTCCTTTCATTTCAGTGGTTTTGAATTTGTTCTGTATGAAATTAACTTAAATTTAACTATACAAGTTAAAATTAAGTTCCATGTTTCCCTTACTATATTTAACTATAATCTTCAAGAGTCGGGGTTTAATACTGTTGAAAAGATACAACTAACTGCACGAACAATTCGTTAGTTAGTAAAATATGAATAACCCCTTTTGTTACAACTTCGCTCCTAACTTTGGTGCAATACGGTTGGAACACTTTTACAGGGGCTAAATATAACGTCACTGTATTTGAAAATATTTAAAAATTAATATTTAATTAATTATTTAATTAATTGTCATAATAAGTTTACAATAAATGTAAGCCACAAGTTTTCGAATTGAATTCTTCAACTGACCGTCCCTTTAAAAGGCTTCTTAAACCCCTTTCCTCGATGGGGAACCGCTGGAAAACAATCGGATTTTCTCTGTCCACAAAAGATTTTTAGATCTTTAAACAACAAGTATATTCTATAACCCATATAGTCTATGCAACCACGTATAAAAGCTGTTCAATCCATTCGACTGTCTTGAGTTAATGAAAAAAGGTTGGGTTATGATAAAAATAGCCCCTTATAGAGTTGAAACTTGTTCCAGCTTCGCCAGCTTTAATTGGCTCGTTTATTATAAAAGTATAGTCTATTACGGCCTTACGGGGAATATCCTTCTACATTTCAACTCTTACTTGGGTTTTTCTCGCCCTGCAGTATATTTGGAGCGAAGAAGTCAATGTGGTGCGCGTCTGAAGCGGGTTTTAACTTCATAGCTCCAGCTCTATATTTAGTTGCAAGTATGTATATCGTTCTATATTTGCGTTAAGCCTTTGGCGGATTGATAGACAATATTAAAACTCGTAGAAAAGAAAGTAGTGGTTGCCTCTTCGTCTGAAATCGGAGTATAAAATATAACGCGAGGTGTTAAAGTCCACATGCAATTAACCTAAACTTTTTAGTTAATGAGATATACGTTTCGACTGCTTAAATTGACTAAACTTTTACTTGGGTTTTTAATTTTGTCTCTGGTTTTTAGTAATTAAATATAAATTAACTGGAATTGTTTTAAATTGTTGATCAATTATTTAAATTTTAAAATAATATTTGAAACTTTTTAGGCTTACCACTGGCTTCCCGACCAATCAGAGGCTTGTCTATCCCGCGATATAAAATATAGAAAATGATTGAGATAGTGAGATTTTCGACATAGCGGAGCTTTTAGACACATGCAGTTGCTAGTTGCTGTTAAAAAAACCTAATGAAAAATCTTAGAAATTGTAGAAATAAATGCCCATATTTGCGTTTAAGTAAATCGTAAATTACTTACGATAATTTTAGAACGCTATAATATTCTCAGAATAATCAATATGTCAATAACAATTCAAAGCTATGACGTCATCGATTTTAATCTTATTCCGAATAAATACTGTGTCATAAATGCATTAAATGTGTATAGCAAAAAGGTTCGCGATACGGAATATATGGTTTGTTGTTTCTAGTATTTAATATCGGTCGTTATAGTATATAATTTCAGGCAATAAAACCGTATTATAGGTTGCGTGTGGACTTTAACAGGCGAGTTGCATAGCTGCTGTAGGAAAACCCAGTGTTTTAATGTCTATAGTAAGTATATATATATAGGAAGCCCTAGTGCCCGCATCACGCACACTTTTGGCTAAACACGCACTCCCTTATTGTCATGGCAACGACGAACCAAAGCAAAAGCCGCGCGCGGCAAGGTAGCCTAATTTTTCTTTCTTTATATATAATTTATATACCGTTATGCCTATATCTATCCTTTTCTTTTCTGTCGCGTAATGTCACTCTGTATTCAACCTTTTTAACAAAACTTTATATGTACTAATAGATATACGTATGTAGGATGTTTTAATTTTTACGGATAGCTTCATTCCAGGGTTGTATTAACTAGGATCCTCGAGAGAAAAGAGTTGGATCGGAAGGGAGTGTTATGCAGGGATAAATTTAATGTGCATATGAGCATACCAAATCCTAAGAAAAAGCTGCCACATTGTGAAACAAGCGTCTCCCTCCCGTTCCAATTAGTTTCCTGGTTAGGTGAATTGGAATAGAAGTCGTTACAATCGTAAGACCTGTGCCTAACCTGGCGGATTTTGGTGGAAATTAATGCCACAAATTAAGCTACGTTCACATTGCCCAGAACGGTTAAAAACGGTTGACAGTATCTTAGTGTGAACGCGCTTATAGTATTTTCCAATCCATAACACTCCCTATTTCAAGTCGGGTGTAGATGGCATCCACTCCCGACAGTGAGGATAGTATATTGTTATACTTGAGAAAGAGTTATGTAATGACATGTCGAGTTAAATAGGCGGATTTTCAGCCGCAAAGTTATGTTAAAGACTTGTAACAGTTTGTCTTTGCCACAAAATTAGCCATCCCAATTTCAATATAATGCTACAGTAACTGATAAACTACTTCAAATTTTTCTCAAACTTAGATGTAAGAAAGCTTGTTAAACTCTTAAGGCAGATTTCATGTTTTGAAATATACGATTTTGCCCAATCTACTTGTTTATTACTCCACCGAGGAGAATGTCAAAAAGCCTATATTGTGACAATTCTCAAAATTTAACACGTTGATAAAATGTTATTTGGGGAGAATTTTCTTGGAAGGAAGAATCTAAGTTAAGACTTTCGTTACTAGTAGCGCAAGAGCTCTAGAGTTTCTCTAAGTAAAAAAAAACTCGGTTTACTGTATTTGTAGAATCCGCATCGTCTGCTTTGAGAACCTCCGACATCGTTGCCCTACTAGCGGCTAAAACCTTTGGATACAAATTATATCGATCAATGTCGTCTGCTTATTATGATTTGATTTTCTATTGGTGTTTGATAGCAAAAACTATTGAAAGAAGACTTTTTCCTCTGCATTCAATAATTCTTTATTAAGGCTTTCTAATAAATTAGAAAAAAAATCGTTGCATAAAATTCAATTCCCCTGAAGCAAGTACAGTTTCGAACATCTTTAAAATTCATTAAAAGCCAGTTTTGACATCAAGGGGAATCTGCGGATATACGCGAGTATATGTAAAACGTATCGAGAATTAATCCTTGGATTTCCGTTGCTCTAAACCGTGTAATTATACACGCCCAGTTATATATGAAGTGTTTCAAATCGCATTAACGGGTCGATAGTATCACTAACTTATATTAATCATTATACGCTGGTATTATATGTAAAATGGGAAGGTTGTTTGGCGCTGCATAATATCACCGTTAACACGCGACGTTGTATTATTCTGCCATTAATTATGACCCGTTTAGAAACTATAAACTCAATGTTAAATGAAGCTTAAATTAATCGTAGTTTTCGGATGAATTGGTGCTTGAAAGTGTGGCGTAGTTATGGGTCAGTAAAGCTCGCGGTCGCGGGAGCCAATGCAAAATAGGAGGCCCTTTGTGTAAAGCGAAGCTCTTTCAATACGCCACTGCCTTAAAATCTCTAAACTGTATGTTTCCAAGTCTATTCTTATTTTTGGTTTCAGAAATCAGGGTTATAAGGAAATTTAAAAGATAAATTAATTAAAATATATGCGGGGATAGTGTTAATTCGTTCCAGTTAAAAAAAATTAACAGAATTTAATTAATATTAAATTAAAATATCGTGCTCAATGATACAAATGATCTTACCTATTTAAATATTTGTTAAAAAAGAATATCCTAAACCATTATTAATAGTCCGTGCACTAAAGTTTTGGTCAGTTTATACGAACAATTTCAAGTAGAATTCCAGAAACTTTTACATATTTACGCTACTGTCACATGCGCTTTATAAGGAAAACCACGGAACTCTTTTGATCCGATGTTTTACTCGAGAAATGTATTAACGGTAATCCTATTATATGGGTGGACTCGCGTTATTCAGGGGGTAGAGCTAACTCTATGCCGTTTGATATTGCCGATGCACCGCAATTCGACGTGGTATATCCTGATCCTTTGCCTGGATCGGACTCCGGCTTAACTTTCGGGATTTCCAGGGTTTGAATCTTTCCCCCTCTACCTCCTCTTTTCTCCGGGAAGAGTGCGTTAGAGAGAGAAACTTCAGAGTCTATCGTCGCGACACTAAACGGTTGTTTCGCCAAGCTTACCTATAACGAGGAATACTGCTGTTCTAAACATATCTAATTACTTATCAAATGGTCGGATCATTGTATAGGGTGTAATATTAAATTTAACGCGTGCATCACCAATGGATATGAAATATTAATACAAAGAATATTCCTCCCAATTTCATACGTTCGTCTATCCCGGGGAAAGAAAAATGCTCGATACAAACCAAATTTTTAAAACTATCACTGTTTTTATTTCGAATAGTTATTGCCACAATTACGGGTCTATACTCTATAACTTATATGTTTAATTTCTTTCCCACACAGGTTCCTTTAAAGAGGGTATAAAGCTCTTGCTAAAAAGGTGGACGGTATATACAGCTTGATATTCCAGCTAAAAATGACAATTTACATTGAAAAACAAGAGGATTTCCCTGTTTTGGCTTATATATTCTCTTTAAACGAAGATTAGACTATTGCAAGGATACATCGTGAGTATCAACGTTTTATTTACTTTCTTCATTCGCCTTAGTTGCGCGGATCGGTTGATTTATGGTTAATAGTCATGCTCGACAAACCGTAACGACTAAATCTTAATTTCTTTGGTACGCGGAGTGGTGAGGGAATGGAGGTTTTCCTCCGATTTATATAGTCTAAAACAAGAGTTCTTTCGATTAAATGATAAATCTAGGAGCTTTGATTTGATTTATGGTGGGTAAACGGTATTTGAATGGTCCCTCTTTTTGTTTGGCCCTTTTCCTTTCTCGTTGAAACGGTGTTTCGGGTTTTCAATTTCTAAAGTAAAAGCCGCGTTGAATACAATTCTATACTGTAACCATTCGTCATAATCAAGCAAGCATCACTGACTTCTTGCTTTCTATTTTTTTGGGTTCTTTTTAGTTACGCAACACTAGTTTTGAGTCACTATAGGGTTCGTGCAAATATCCGCCGCCGCCACTGTCAAGGGCAGGGATGCCTACGCGAAAAATACGCTCGTTTTAATATGCTTCTTTAGACACAGAGTGTTAACTCTATATCCCGCCTCATCGTGAGACTTTGATGCGAATGTACCATCTAGATTTTGTTCAATCCTTTTTTTTAAACCCAGCTTGGTAACTAGATCTTTAGATACAAATCGGCCGCAGTATTATTTAAGCGCGCCCCTACTTAGAGCGAAAATTCACAGAACTCGAAGAATTTAACGCAAAAACCACTTAAGTTGAAAGTGTACAAAAAATAAACTCGACCTTGGTTTTAATTTTGAACTTCGGCCGGAAAACAATTCGACATGTTGCATAACTACCATGGTCCTATGACCCATCTTGTTTTATTTTGCTATTATAGCCTTTCTCGAAAACTTATTCACTTCGGAATGTTGCTTTCCCCTACCTACATACCTGACTATACATTCTAAATTTGTAGAAGTTTGAGTTTTTTTTTTTGTTTTTTTTTTTTTTACTAGTTTCTACGGGTTAACAAAAGTTTAAAGGAAATGTGTCGCGTCGCGTACGATGTTGGTAAAATATTTTATTAGTCGAAAACAACCTTTAAGTGTGCATGCAGGCGACACTTAGAGCAAGAAGAGAATATATGTTTGTTCACCAAAATATTCTCCCTTGAAATCAATCACGGCAAAAGTATTGTAAAGTATACGATAATGCTTGTCAGAAAAAAAGGTGGTGGAGCTTCTCGGATATATCCTTGTTGGTCACTATATTCGGTAGCCGTTATTGACACTGGTATACGGCGCTATTTAACACCCTGGTTATTCTTGTGGGAGAATTAAGACCCTTCCGTGTTAAGCCTTGTTCAGACGACACAACCTTTTGAGTTGACTCAACTACATGAGTCAGCAAAAATGGATCTCTGATCCATGTTTTTCTAATAAACATTTATGGTGACTTAAAACGTTGCATCGTCTGAACAGGTCTTAACTCTGGTCAAACGAATAGTGTTTACTGCTTGGCCCTAATATAAAAAAAAGTTATCGTCTTGGAAGGATTAGTCTGTTTTTGACAGCTTTCGCCATCATCACGATTTGTTGACACTCTAAAAGACATTGTACATGTACAAGTTGGAATAATCAGAATATTTAAAGCGTAGCTTCCTTCTATTTCTATTAAATGGAATCATGGAGATCAAGGAGCCTAGCTTTTTCTCAACTGAAATTAGCGTATAAATAAAGTGTGAACAGTTACCCTCCGCTGGGGGAAGCAAGTAACACTTCTTATCTTACATAAAGGCCCTGTCTACTCTCGAATTTTCCCTTAAAAATCATCTTCCATTATGTACAGTAACAAAGCCTAGGGTTGACTGTACAATTTATGAAGCAAGAAAAGAAGGCGATTTTAAATTTAAAGGCACTACCTGCTCTAGAATTGGCCCCTTGAAAATCATCTTCCCTTATGCACATAGACAAGCTTTGATTGTACAATTTGTTATGGTCAACGGCGTCTGCTAAGCAAGAAAAGACGCGACTTTAAAGGAGCTTTAAAAATCGCAGATAGCCCCTTTAATTTTTTAAGGGCTTTAGGAAACGTAGATAACCAAACCTAGACCAAACTTCTCAGGTTTTCGGTGGCGAGCGGCAGACACTTTCACTTAGAAATGCGCCTCCTGGCAATAACTGAGGTACTACATTAATCTTTGGAAGTTTTGACTCTTTCGAGTCTGCTAAATCAGGTTTAACAGGCGAAACTCTTAAAGTTTATGTAGTATCTTAGTTCGTTGCCTGGATTCCTGGAAGCATATTTATAATTGAAGTTGTCTGTTTAGGTTTCTGATTGTGACTGGCTTCCATATTGGCCTTATTCATATCGGAGTTTGACTACATAAAATGCCCTGATCACTACTAAAATATATAGGAGATTGAGGGTTACCAGACAGTTTGACAATTGACACTAGTCTGGTAATTTGTAAAGGAACTGAAGCAAACTAACTACAAAAATAATATTTTTATGTCTATCCTTGATCCTCACTCACGGGACGTCTGCTAATTTGTCTGTATGAGGTTACGAGGGTGGAGTACTGGAGTTCCAATCTTAATCTCCATTCCATTTTGACTTTTTATCCCATTAACTAAGTTTTATTTTCAACGCAATACAATTAATTTTCTTTTATCAAAGCTATAATGTACAAAAAATCAATGGTAATCTCATGCCATCCCATAGTACTGTGACGCTAGTGAGTAGTGACCCAAAACAACTGACAAACCCTTATTTTTCCCTCTAAATATTTCTAAAATCATAATGCCAGGAAGATTTTGTGTAATTCGTTCCTGTAAGAGTAGTGATACGGCTCTTGCTAAATACAATAAATCTACATGTAATATACACCAAGTTTTTCGTAAAAATTGTGGCTGTAACCCACCATATAAACTCAGATCATTTCCAGCGAACAAGGATGTATTTAAACTATGGTGTTTGGCTATTAAACACGAAGTCCCGCGTAATTACTTTCCAAAATATGGTCACAATGTAAGAATATATTGGAAGACTTTTCTGAATTTATTTATTTTTTTAGCTGATTCATTTCTTTTGTTATTGTCTTGCTTGTAGGTATGTTCCAGACATTTTATGAATCCTAGTGATAGAGTTCCAACTGTAAATATGATAACTGGAAATCCCCCAATGTGGGTTAATAATCCCAATAGAATTAGCGATCAAAGAAAAAACACGTCAAACTTAATTAATGTATCGAAGGAAATTTGTGAAAAACCAAGAACGGGAATCGAAGATCCTGGTCAAGTTTCGGCTATCGCATCAACTATTACTGATCAAGACAAAATGAATGTTTTGCATAAAAAAAGTAATTATTCTTTATCTAGCGCTTTAAATTCTGAAGCTAAGAGCTTGCTAATATCAAACTGCACGTACAAAGAGTTTGAACAACAAAGAAAGGTTTGGTTTGAAAAAGAAAATGACAACGGGAAACTTTCTTTGATTGAAAACACAAACTCCACGAACCAAGTTTCAACTAACTCAATGTTTATACAACATCTTTTAAACTCTCATACGCAATTGTGTTTATTATTGGAATCTTCCAACAAATCCAATGAATTTAATCACAAAAGTCTCGTTTCTGGTATTAAAGCTGAGCCTGATAATAACATAGACCACGATGACATAGACTGTGAAAAAATTACTCCTGATTAAATATTACTCTGAGATGTAAATTATAGCCGTTGAAGTGAATACACACTATTTTTAAACTTAAATCTTTGAGTTTGAATCTAAGCTCCTCTTCGCTAAAATAATATTGGGCTTCTCCTCTTGACCATGATATTGCCTAAACCAAAACATGTACAGCCGTTGCAAATATAAATGTTAATGCAAAACAAAAAAGAAAATAATTATAATTAATCTTCAATTTTTTTAATGGAAGCTAAAATAATATTGAATGTGGCTCCAAAGAAACAGACTTTCTCATTGAAGTTAAATTACAGGAGAATTAGAACACAAATGGATATTATAGGAAAATATAGGTTTCTTTAAGTGTAATTTTTTCCGTAAATTATCATTTTCCAATTAGTGCCTTAATCATTTTCCTTTAGCTTTCCAGAAAGGCTACCAATTTAGTATGCCCCACCACAAATGTATATAGGCCTATAAACGCCTCCCTATATTTTATCAAATTTTATAAAATATAGGAGGAGTTGTCCAATAAAAAAATTATTCCCCCCCTGCATGTATTTGTAAGGTCCCTATTTTCAATCATGGAAAAAAAGTACCTTCTTTTCACATATTTTTTTCGGGTAGTGAAGATATACAAGATATTCTACTATAGGTATTGCGACATGAACTTAAAGTTAGAAAGAAAGTCAGGAAAACATTTAGAAAACAATTTTTTATTGTTTAAAGTACATTAAAATGTACAACAACAGTATTAAAATAATTAAAAATTCCAACTAAATTTTAAACACAACCATATTTTATATTATTTTAATAAAACATCGGTTGTTTTATTTATGTACGTAATTTTTTTTTTTTTTGGCAAAAGAATTATGACTACAAATATCACATTTTCATACACGCATACAACGCTAACTCTTCTAATACAAACTATAGTTGCCACTCTTTAAATCGACTCGGATTGAGCCAGGGTTCTTCTATTCAGGCAGGGATAGGAGTGGGAATGATCTACAGTGAAACCTTGTTATAACGTTGAAATATCACTTAAAACATTTTTTTTTTTGGAATCCCCAGCTGTATTGGCTGCAAAGCAGCTACAGTATAATGAAAGTTATTCTTTTATCCCCAGAATTTCATTATAACAAGGTTTTACTATATTTGTTCTTTATTATTGTTACTAATTGGTTCCTATTCTCGAAATTTTCGTCACTATTTTCAACTAATATTGCTCTGATAGATCACTAATTTCAAGCATTTTTGGGTTCGAGCTCTGTAATTTGAATGTGACTGCATTAAGGCTTGTTATCTCCATTTAAAGGCCCTATCTGCTCTAGAATTTCCCCCTTTAAAATCATCTTCCCTTCAGCACACAGCTTAGCGTTGACTGTACAATTTGTCACGGTCAATGTCGTCTGCTAAGAAGTTGACTGTAAAGGGGTTTAAAAAACGCAGATAGTCCCTTTAACCTCTTATAAATCTAAGACTAAACAATTTATATTAATATTTAAATTAATTTACATTTCTTTTCCTTTCAGTTTATAAAGTTGGAAAGTACCGTGGCAGTTTTAACAATTTTTTTATCTGGGTTAATCTATAAGAGCCTTTTTTATTAGTTCGTAAGAAGCATTAATGATTCCCCACGAAAGAAACGCTCTTGTATAGTTCACGTGTACGCCATAAAACATTTTCTTCAAACTTTTGTCCCTTTCGAGATAAGTCAATTTACAGGCTTGTCGAAAAGAAATAAATTCGGTGCCGCATGAAACTTGCATTTTAATTTTAATGACGTTAATAGGGTAAAATATCGTGCTAATGAAAGCACCTATTAAAGCTCCACTTATGAAATCTTCGACCAAATTGGCCAACCATGTTTCCCTTTCTGGCATATAGTTTTTAATGGATGATTTTAATCCGAAGAACATAATGTTGCTCGGACCATTTCTCATTAATATCGGCGTCAATCCTCGATAGTATTCTTTAACGCCATAAACTCTAAGTTCTTGGAATGCGTGAGCCGTGTTTTTGAATCGATTGTGATACTTTTGGTCTTGCAATAACGTCTGTACCCTTTCGAATGGAGTAAGTAAAGCTTCCGTGGATCCGGCCAATAAAGCTGCCACTGTTAACGATACTGGTGGTGTTATAGTTGGGATATTATGATTTAGGAACTGTTGGTATTTGTAGTAAGTACCGAACATAATTGACATTGTTACAGTTTTTTGAATTAAAGGCGGTAGGCATCCTCTATAGAGATATTGAAGGCCTTCTTTGCGAATTTGATTGAAAGCGTATTGGGTGTCTACGCCGTGTAACATTTGCCTAAACATTATCTTGTAAATTGGGAAAGTGACGGCAATGTTAATAAAACCAGATCCCCACCCGCAAAAAAACTCAGCAATTGCCTCGTTTCTAGGCTTACTCGGGCGGCCAAATTCGTTTGCATTTTTTTTCTGCATGAGTGCGAGGTGTATCCTAAAATAATTAGAGAAGTGTCTTATTGTTAATGATACGAACTTTAGTCATATCTTCACTTACAACTGTTCAATACACTCCTAAATTTCCCTTCAGGTTAAGTATTGATATTATTTCAAGGTCTGGCGGCTCTCAGGGCTCTGGCCTTCAAAAGTAGCCAAGGCCTAATTCTAAATGTGTAGCTTTCAACAAATTGAAACATAAAAGTACATTTTATAAATACTTTTTAAACGACCAAACTGACTATAAAAAATATTTAGATTAATTGTATCTACAGTTAATTAAAAAATTAATATAACTAAATTTTTATCATTTTTGGTCTTAAGAATAGATTCGAAAATCGGAATGGAATCTTTCGATATAGTTCGGTAACTCGGTCATTGGTTAGAATCAGTAACATAAAATAGACTGTAAAGAGATATCAAAGGAAAGAACTGAACTGATCTACAGACTACATAGCAACTTTCCAGTCCAGAGACTGGAAGTCACTATATTGTGATTTGTGTGGTTTGTTCTAATTCTCATTCTTCTGTGGATAAATCATGGCGAAGGTACGTGTGAAGCTTTAATTCATCTCATTTTAATCTTATTTAATCGTATTTAATATTTATTTGTATTTAAAACTAAACCGTACTAGGTATTTTTTAGCATTATTCTAGTTTTTATATTTTATTATTCAAGCAAAGTATTTATTTTAATGCAAATGTTTAACTTTCTTAAGCCTCTGTTTTGCTAAGCTCCAAACTTGCCCTAACGTGTTCCTTCCTTTACAATTTTATGAAGTGTAACGTGGGCCTTGATAAGGATTCAACATGTTATTTTAATTAACTTATTAGAATAAGGCGGCTAGTTAAATTTAGGTGAATGTTTAATTTGTCGCCTTTGCATAATTTGTACTTAGTCTCAATCATTTTTCTGTAGAAACCGGAGGAGACCGCTCCGGCGAAAGACAAAGATAAGAACCCAATGAAAGAAGTTCGTATCCGTAAGCTATGTCTTAACATTTGTGTTGGAGAATCTGGTGACAAGCTTACGAGAGCAGCGAAGGTAAGATCTTATATTACACTCACGGAAAACTTATAAGAACTATCCATTGAAATGTGGTTAATATTTAGGTGTTGGAGCAACTTACCGGTCAACAGCCAGTGTTTTCAAAAGCCAGATACACTGTAAGATCTTTCGGTATCAGGCGTAACGAAAAGATAGCTGTACATTGCACAGTCAGAGGACCAAAAGCCGAAGAAATTCTAGAAAAGGGTCTAAAGGTAAATGAAATTAGTTTCTATTTTTAATAGAATGGCATAATATGGGCAGGACTTTTCAATTACGTTGACTTGATTCTGTTAAAAACATTTAATTATGCCTATATTAACTCTTACTTTTGCAACCCACGCTTACAACACCATACTAAGCGTGATACTATGGTTAAGAGACAGTTATTTGATTCGAATAACAAGAAATCTAATTCAAATATGTCTACTTTCACAGGTTAGGGAATACGAATTGAAAAGGGAAAACTTTTCAGATACTGGAAACTTTGGTTTCGGTATTCAAGAACACATTGATTTGGGAATTAAGTACGACCCTTCCATCGGTATTTATGGTTTGGACTTTTACGTTGTTTTGGGTCGTCCTGGTTTCAACGTAGCTCACCGAAGGAAGAAGAAGGGTCGTATCGGTTATCAACACAGATTAACTAAAGAAGAAGCGATGAAATGGTTCCAACAGAAATATGATGGTATCATTATGCCCACGAAGAGTTCGAAATAATGTACTCTACTATTGATTTGAATAAAAAGAACCATTTCAAATTGTTATTGGCTTATACCTTTAATATTGTACATTTTATAACTAATCATTCATTAGAGATCTACTAAGAACAGAAAATAGGTATTTGATTTATTTGAAATGCTTTTATCATTTTGTTCCTAAGTGATCCACAATGTGGGCGTTTATTATTTATATAATTTAAATTTCTTGAAATAGGATTTGATTTCTTCTCTGGGATATGGTTTTGTAGCGAGACACGTAGCGTAGTTTTCAGGTTGTTCAATCCAAAGTTTATAATCTATATTCCCCTCTTTAAGTTTTTCAGACAAGTTCTTTAATTCCTCTTCATTAGGCGCTTCCAAAACGATTTTGTGCATGTTATCCAAGTCTTTAGTATATAAATCAACATTGGGATCACTGGAAAACAGTTTTAATACTGCTGTTGTAGCGTGACAAGCTTGCGCTATAACCGCACCTATTGGCCAGTTTTGTTGTTTTAGCAAATCACCGCGCACAACCACGTATTGAACTAACACCTTTGCCATTATTGAGGTTTAAATTATGAATAGTTATTTGTAATTAAACATTAGAAACTGTCCTATTGGATGGTCCCTACACAAAACACATTACTCGGCATCGATGAATAAAATGAAAGCGGCTTTTCATTATTTGATTGGTAGATGGCGCGTAGCTCGATATTAGCGCGGGAAAAATGATTCTTGGATTTACCGCGCGTTAAACCGCTGGGTCAGTCGATTTGTTTGTTGATATATCTGTTACTATGACAACCGAAAGGATCCAAAGATGGTTCTTTAATAAAAATATAGTAATAAAATGGATAACGAGTTAGATAATGAAGTTGTTGTTGAACAAGCTACAAATAATACTGAAAAGGTAAAGATTTATTTATTAGCAACAATGAACTTTTCAATATATATTTTTTTCTCGACAGACTTTGAATAAATTATACGTAGATGGCTCAGTTTTTGTGAAAAATGTTCGAAAAGCGGCCGAAGATAGAGAAAATAGCCGTAATATTCAAGAATTTCAAAATACTAGTTCCAGGTTGAATACAAAATTCTGATTTATTTATTTACATGATATTTCTTATTAATTTGTTTCCGCAAAATTGCGATTTGTTTTAAATTTCAGGCTTGAACTTTTAGAAATTCAAGCTATTGAAGCGGAAGAAAGATTTCAAAAGGTAGGCATACAAACTTGTCAATTAAAATTTTAACTCTTAATTAAAATACGCATTAAAGAAATATTAATTACTTTCATATATTAATAGATAAGTCAGAAATGTCTGTCAGCCAAGAATGAAACTTACTGTCTTGCGATTTACAAAGTAAACTTAAATTTAAAGTTTATAGATTAGAATTTAGTTAATTTTTTTACTAGGAAATTTTGACCCTGAAAAAAGAATGTGACAATTTACTCAGTGAAAAAGATTCCACTATAAAATTCATATCGCAAGTATGAATACTTTCGTTTTGTACTCAAGTTATGAGCAGGGCGTATTCTAGTATGTATTAAAATATAGGAATTAAGGAAAAAGGAATCGGATTACGTTCAGGAGATCAAAAAGCAAGAAGAGGATACAAAAATTATATCAAATCGAGTGGACGAACTGCTACTTTACTTGAGCGAGGCTAGTTTCCGAGAATTGGACAAGCTTCAGTCTATTTTAGACTCGAAAATAGAGGAACTTGTCCAAATGAAAGAGGACGAATGGAAAAGAGAAGTTTTAAAAACGAAGAAGAATGAAATTGTCGCTGCTAAAGAAAGGGAGCAATTAATGCTTAATTATCAAGAAGAAGTTCAGAGACTGGAAAAGAATAACTTTGAAGATTTTCGTAAAACGAGACTGAAGCTCGATGAAGATTTCCATGTAAAGTTAATTAATTTTTATCATAAATTGAAGTCGAATTTATTCGATGTGATTTGAGAAGAAAAAATCTAGATTTAATTTTTAAAGGGAGTATAATTTGTATAAAGTGAAACTAAAAATTGTCTGCAAGCTTCACTTTCTGACCATAAGACTTGGCGAATGGACTTTAACGACATTAAACAAGCAGACGAATTTTCACATTGGTTTATATTCCCTTTAATAATCTGTTACTTCGAATAAAAATGGCTCAACCCTTTTCACCCTCCCTTTAAATGGTAATGAATCCTATTTAGACTCTGCAACAAGAACTATGCCGAGTGAGTGGCGTTCATTTGTTGAACACGGAGAAATTGGATTACAGTTTTAAAGTTTTAAGTAAACAAGAGGAAGAGAACAAAGCGATTCGAGTTGAACAAAAGCGTGTCAAAACTAAGCTTCACGACACGATGGTCGCCATGAAAAGGGAATTGGAAAAATGTCGAGCCGAAGAAGATAAAATGAAACGAAAATACGAGAACGAAATTCGTGAAATCAATTTACAGAAACGAGGTTTGGAGAAACAATTGTGGCACATTCAGTCTACGAACGCAACCCAATTCCGAGACGTATGGCTCACCAAAGAAGAACAAGTCAAATTTTTGGTGGAGAAAGTTTTGGATATTGACAAATACATCGCCGAAAAGATATTGGCTGCTGACTGGAATCGACCCAATTTGTAAGCCATCTATTTCGTGGAGTCTCTCTGAATCACTCTTAATCTAAGAAATAAATTTTTCTCTCCTACAGAGAATTTTTAAACAACGTTGGTCCAATTTACAAAGAGAAAACGGAAAATGTCTTGGAGGAGAATATCTTGGAATCTTCGTCTTCCTCGTCCGCAGTAGACTTAATTTCAATGGAAGACATCTTTAAATTAATTTCCGAGGAAATGGTTAGGCTTATAACTTAAAGAGTTGAACAGATATTCGGAAAGCAGATCTTTGACCACTGTTGCTTTTAGCAGAAGTAAATAGGAACAGGAAGGTAAGCTCCTTAGAGTAACGTCCCTATTTACTTCTGTTGTTAGCCATTATTCAAATTTCAAGACCGTAAATCTTTCTTAATTCTTGTTAAAAATGTTATAATCACAAGATATAAATCATGTACAAACTTTTAACCTTTTGTTTTGATCGCCAAATATTTGTCCTTGTATATTTATAAGGTAATAAGATTTAGTATTTATAGGGATTCTTGTTAGAAGATAATCTCCATGACGTAGTAAACCCATTGGATTTGTTCAACCGCTCAGTGCCGAGTCTAGACTCGGTCTTTCGGGTAATTGAATAAATTGTCAACTGACACCAAGCCGAAATAATTGAGTCTCCTCAATAAATTGACAGGCGATCAACATTGAAAACGACGATGATCTACAATTATTAAAAATAGTTTTTTCCAAGTACGCGGCTAAAAACTACGATGAAGGTGCCAAAGTAATTGACGTAGCCAAAGCCTTGAAAGAATATTTGAAATTGAAGGAATCCCGCAAGTAAGTTTTTAAGATCCTGCAAAAACTTTAAACATAGTCCCGAGGAAAATATGGATATTATGTTAAATTCAAATTTAATTAATTTGTAAGAAACTCGGAAGAAAAAAAGGAGAGATTTGATTTCCCCGAAGTAGATGAACTAAAGATGGTCGATTATTGGAGAAAGTATTCGTCGAAATTTACGGACGAAAAATTATGGAAAATTAGTAGTTTTGCTCTGTTAAAACTACGGTATGTATTAAATATAGCGCGTACAGTTTCCGCCAGTAACAAAATAGGAAACTAACAAAATCATAATTGCAATTTTTCGCCTGACAGGAACGTTTTAAAACATCAAGAATCTTTGTTAGATCGAAAAAACGATTTATTATCCAGAAATAAAGAGTTAGAAAACGCGCTTCTCAACGTTAGGAAATAAGTAAATAACGTTGAGAAGCCAGTGTTCGGAGCGGGAAAATGTATAACATAAACCAATCGAAGTTCTCTTCTCTTTCATATTTTATTTTTCATATCAGTGGAGATAAAGTTGTAATGCGTATTCCGATTGGCGTAGAGGTATAACATCCGTTTTCGCTCGTAACGATTGGTTGATTCGCGATTAAGACTGAAGGTGGCAGCCCGAACAGGTTTTGTTTTTTAACAACTCTACTGTAGAAGCAGCCAACTTTTTAAATTGGATTCGTAGACTCGTGCTGTTTTTTACGTCGGCTCGCTTCGCCGGTTTATTTTCCCTTCTGACCTTAAATCATTTGTTTAATATCGCGTTTAAAAAGTAACGCGTCTGAATGAGTTAAAGTTTTGCAGTTCATTAATTTGGATTTCGTTGGAAAAGTTCTTGCAGAGTTTTAGAAGATCATCGTCAAAAGGGTGAGAAAGATATTATTTTGTTGCTACGTTTTGTTAAGCCTTAGTTACAAACATGATAACGGTTTGGCGGAAAATTTGAGTCGGAGCTCGCGATAATGCGCTGCTTTCGGATTTATCGAGTATTTTCAAATAATAGGTTAGGCAAATAACGATGTACGAAAAGGAGAAGTTTCGTGGAATAATGCTACTTGATATCCAAGTAACTTGTAATTTGGTGATAGCTATGAAAGGTAGTGACGGGTTTTTATATTTTTTTCAATTCTTGAAAATGAAATTCATCTGATAAGCACGAAATCAGTTTGACGAGGCCCGAAATTAGCCAGGTTGCACGTTATCTTTGACAGTCTACCCACAATTTATCAGGAGAATAGTCCTTTACCAGCAATTCGCTGACCATTTTAAGATATTCCAATATATCAAATTGGGCGTAATTTAAAGGCAAAGGTCTCGTATGAAAAAATATTCTGCCCTGTGGGTGAACATTTCGCGTGTTCACATGAAAATGTTAAATACAGTTAGTCGTCTTAAAACTCTTAATTTCAAGCGGTTTCTATACATAGTTTTCACTAAAGTGGGTAAGTGCCGTTCCCCCCATGTTGCCAACCACTTGTGAGTGCAGAGGGAAAGGCTAGAGTTCAGTTTTGAAACTGATCTGTTCTGAACTGCACTCACAAGCTCCTGGCAACCTGGGAATGAAAGCAAAGCTGGGTAAGAGGGGTGGAATTATCTTTTGCCCCTTTACTGAAAACTATGTATTTAGAAAGTGATATGTTTGTTCAGTGTTCTCTAAATAACATTACGTTTATAATGAGAATATAACGTTTGCCTTTCATCGTTGCGAATTTTAATGATGTCACGTGTTTTTCGCTGGGGAAATATAATGCGCCAAAAATTGCGGGGGCGGGACTTGGACCAACGGATAGCGCGGTGTCTCGCACTCTCGCTAAAAATAATAGAATATTCCTGTATAATGAAAATCACTTTCAGGTTTCATCGACAATTTTTTTGGTTCACGACAATTATAGGTATACGTATCCCTTCGCCTAAGCTTCACACGAACTGTAAATTATAAAATATTCCCTCGAAAATTCATGTAGCTCATTAGATTTCAATCACGTTTAGAAACTCCCGTTTTGTTATACTATTGTTTTGTTCTGAACAAACGAATTCTTTTAAAGCTCGCCATAAAACGCCCGTGACGTACACGCTGTATACAGAACGATACATAATAGCTGGTAAAGATAGTGGGTGGTTCTTTAAAAAGATCCCAACGACCTCAGTGCGTAAAATGGGCAAGATTAAAGTAATTATATATAACCAAGGTTAGTAAAGACATTCGAGAAATTCAAGCTAGAATTCCAAAGACACGTGGTTTTGTGATTTAGTCATAGCCTGCTAATATGCTCTAACCAAGCAAGCTGACCTCATCACCTGGGGAACTCAAATCGGTTACAGGCCGAGTGTTTTATTTAAAGAGGGTGTAATTAAGTAACATCTACCCTTTTGTGGAGTACACAGAGAGTTCCCGTAATTTGATCTCTGTGAACTTTCGTTATGGAGGTCATGCTTAAAATTGTTGCAGGTTATATTCCCCATTAACTCTAGCATTTATCTGTTGTCAGATATGATACAGAGCTCCCACCTGGTCCCTAATATCTAGAAGTACCTATTTTATTTTTTTAATTATTATTTGGTCCCTAAAGGACCATATTTTGCAATAATTTCAGGGAATATCTCGATAGTCTGAAATTTATCAACGTTGGGAGGGTCAAAGTACTAATAAAAGTAAGAATTCTTACAAGTATCTGCAGAATTTAATCTCCTAATAATTCTTATAATTTTTGAAATTATAAACATCTCTATATATCTCTATAAATTTTCTGAGACCAAGAGGGTATCGAACATTTTAACTTTATGGGGGGAGGGGGGAGGAGGAATACCTGGGCCACCCTTTGGTCTATTGACCAAGCCTACGAAAGAGTTCGTTGCCCGTGAAGTTGGCACACTCCAAACCCCCTTTCAAATAGATAAGTCTTGTGGGGAACCATATTACGTACTTTCTAATTTTGGATGTTATCTGTGCCTTACCCGAGTAAAGATACCCTACTTGCCTGGTGTTTGTTCTTTTGTTTCTCCACCCATAAATTTCATTCATTTCTTAAAAGTTAAAACTGGTTCGTTAAAACTAGTTAAAAAATATTTTCCACTCCTTTTTCGAAAAGCTCTTTCATAAACGAAATTTGCGTAATATTTGTAACCTTGAAATATTTTTTGTAAATCTTTCAAATGTGGTAAAAGTTTAGGACCATTTTAATGTGAAGTTTAACATTGTTTATAATAAAAGAAAGCTTAAATTTTCCGCTTTCACGGATTCCCATTTTTGGTCCTAGAGTCCGGAACGACGGTTTCAAATTAAACCTTTTTTTATCTCCTTGGATTCTAGAAAAAAATATTTAAAAAAGATTTTTCTTATAAACACAATCATTTTACGAGCTGGTAAATTCGTCTCTCGAGTTGAATCACGTTAGAATATATTTATTTTAAATGACCCCTTTTTTTCGTCGTTCGTAATTGCGACCTTGGAGTTTTGGTGTAACAGTAGAGTAGTTGATGGTGGTATCTCAGTATAACGTAATTTACCTCGTATATAATTAACCGTGCATTCGTATCATATTTCGAAACGTTAAGATTTTTTTAAGGGGGGTTTGAATTTTTCAAGTATACGCTTAGTCCATATTAAATACAGTTTCGATTAGAAGTTTAGGACCAGAAGTATATGTTTACATGATGGAGTAGTCGCTTAACTCCTCCTTTATTCTATCCATCATATTCGATGGTTTCAATTTACTTGCGCGGTAGACGATGAAGGTGGCAATGGGGCTACAATTATGCTTCTAAAATATTGCGCAATAAAGTTGTATCAGAATTCTGGAGTTTTTACGAAACTCCTTTGGGGGGAGGAATGAAAGAACACATTCCACCAACAAGATTATGCCGCTGAATATATAAAACACTAATTACCTTCTGCTGTACTAAAATATTTGTCTTGCCTTTTGTTTCAACTGTTAATTAGCAGTAAAAATGGCAATTAAATACTTCCTCGTAATATATCCGTGACAGCCTCTCTTTAAATGTATTAGGGTTATTTTACTTTAAATTTTACTCCGCTTAAACAATTATTTAACGATTAGAAATTTAAATTCGTATCGATCTGTTTTTATTCGTGATTATAAAAGATTAGATCGTGATTAATACTATATGTAACCTGATTTAACCCGACTAAATGTAGACCCTCAGTTTGAACTGCCCCTGGGCGGCGGGAAACCTCTATTAGAATGTCATATTTATGTTTGAATTATGTTCTGACCGCATTAATTTGTTTCAAGCAATCGTGTTTTTCTTTTTTGTTGCCAAACCCTTACCAATACATTTTTGTAAACTAGAAATTAATTAAAACGCAAAATCCTCGTTATCGTCCCGCGGGGTTTTTTTAAATTTCACTTTTAAAGTTTCGATACGGCATTTTGTGGCTTAATATGAAACTTTCATTTAGGCGTGGTTAAACCGCTGTATAGCTCTCTGAAATCGAACTTGAACCTTTCCTCTCCATTCAAAAATTAAAAGTATAATCCTTCGGGAAGCCCTAGATTCCGGATATGACAGCCAACACTATCCTGTTCCATAATCCTAGTAGATATCTATTTCTTTTAAATGAGAGAATTGTATTCGTAGTTTTATATTTAAAACATACAGGTACAAACGCCGTAGAAGCACCTGCTAAAGTTCTAACACTATTAAGTGGATAGTTATTTTGTCTAGCAAATGTTTATTCGGAAACGGTTAACCTATATAGTTTGTAAAGCGTTTAGGGTTTCAGTTAATAATTCCAATAACACTACATGTCTTCATTTCAAACTGGGAATCAGTCTGGGATGCTTGATGTAAATAAAACCACTAGAAAATTCCAGTATTTTCAACCCTATATTTTTGCTAGAGTTCTAAAATTACCTTAATTTTGTAAATTGGTAATTTATCGTCTCACGATAATTTCCGGTATTAACAAAAAGCTTTCTATGGTTTGTGATCAGGGCAATTGATCTCTGAATTTTAGCGCTGGTTATAGTAGCTTGTTATTGGGGTCATCCCTAAAGTAAGGTTTTTTTCTCTTAAACTCCATTTAGGTTTTTCTCCTAATTAGTTGCTTGAAGTCCTTGTACATGTTCGTGAGAAAAATTCTGAAAGTTTGAAGGGCTTAAGTTAATAGAAATTAATACTAAACATTCCTCAATTCTTCAAGTTAAATGCGTTTTTGAAAGGGAAGGGAGCAGTGTCTTTTAGGCGGGGTCGTGACTTCTGGGATGAGAGTTTTTTTGTTCTGGTTTCTGGTCAAGATACCTTGGCCCCATTTTTATCTTGAGTTACGTTGCAATGTTAAGCTACGTTCATATTAGAAACTTTAAAACCATGTTCAAACCGTTTAGAAGGTTCAAATTAACTAATCATCCCATTTTTTTTAGACAAAGAATGGTTACAGCTGACCTCAAACTTTATAATCTGACCTTTCAAAAACGGTTAAAAATATTTCCAAAGTCTCTAGTGTGAACGCAGCTCTATTTTTCTCAAGTTCGTGGCCCGCGATGGCGTAATGCTTATCAGTAATTGCCCGTTTCCGAGATAGGCCCTCTCTCCCTCGACTTAATTATTTCTGTAGCTTTCTCGTATTTTCTCATTGTCATTCAGATAGAGGAATATTAATTTCGGTATAAGGGCGGTTCGAGCGAACAGCCTCAGCCTGAAATTTTTATTACCATATTTGATTTATTCGCGCGCTTTGTAGACCCCATTCGAGATGTGTATCCTTTGTTGTCGATTTTTGATCGTATACGTTAAAACGTTCACCCTCTTCGTCGTGATGTTGTAATTTAAAACGTTTAAGTTATTGGTGATGGAAACCGTGCGAATCCGGCCATATCAGTTTCACAATTGACTAAAATTTTATTCGAAGAAGGTCCCTGACACGTTATCGTTCACGCGCGTGTGATAAAGAAAATAATTAAGTTTCCAAATTAGGAATTTCTTCCATGGAAATGTCGGACTCTTACGCAAATTGACCTTTGATTTAAAGATTCTAGATTCATGAGACATACGAGATTTTTAAAAACTGAATCGTATTCAACTATGCCTCAGCTTTTTACTAGTTTTCAAACTGTTCTTATGAAGAGTTAAGCATAATCGGCATCAAAGGGAGAATGCAACCTAACAACGATTTTTTTGGAGTTGTGGATGTGTCAGTTTTAAAACAAACTGATTTTAACGTAAAATTAGGGTGTAGTGGAATTTTTATGTCATTCCAATGTTAAAATATTGGTTGCCGTCATGGAGAAGGAAGCTTTATTAAGATCAATATTTAATGATGTGGTAACTTCAGTTTCCGATTCTCATTGCTCCATTGACATGGTTGCGATAAAACTTTCCCAACGAGGAAAATTCCATTGGGTTTAAATTAAATATATTCGAGAGGTCCATATCGCTCTAGTAAATTACACAAAAAAAATGTTAAAACTTCTTCAAAAATCGCGCAGTGATTTTATTTCTAAAAATGCTGAAATCCATTAAAATTCCACAAAATTGTAAAACAAATTCAAAATCTCGTAATAAATCCCCTAAAATTGGATTTTGGAATCTTTAAAACAATAGTGCATCAATAGGATTTTAAAATCCCATGCATATTTTATGTCCGACCCCTCGAAAATAACTTTAATATGGTACTTATTAATGAAGCTTCAATGACGTCCTGCTTTAAAGGGAGGGTGGAAAAGAAAATTAAGTTTTTTTTTATTGATTCTGCGTCTTAAAAAACAATTGTGTAGTAAAACATTCAGGAATTAAAAGACGGCCCCATCTTAGGCTTAATATAATCCCCGCGACACGTGCTGCGCCACACTCTTCGAATCGCGCTAAATCTCATTCTTGATATTATCACGCGTACAACAGCGTGTGTCGCGGCTATTGTATGAAGTCAAAGGTGGTGAGTCTTTGATTTGTCGAAAGTTCTCTTTTTTATTGAATGCCAAAGTATGAATATTTAGAGTTTATTTTCCACAATTCAAGAGACATTTCCCGAATGTTTTAATACGCAAGTCTTATTTTTAATTGTAGAATTGATAAGTTTTCATCTTCTTCTTCTCTTAAATTAATACTAGCAATGGAAAATTTATTACGATAACTTATCAATTTGATGTTCTGACTCCTTAAGTGTGAACAATTAATGCCTCTTAAATAAATACCAGATTATTTTAATTAACGAATGACCTGATACATATTTCACTGTGCCCTCCATTGTGGTATAGCCAGAGAATGAGTAGCATTTCAAAAAGACTGAGAAATTACACAAATTCCTATAATTGGCGCAATCCCCAATAACCCGCGGCTCAAAGTCACGCGAATCATGCGCGAACCACGGCTGGTTGGATGTTCAAAATATAAGACCCTGGGGGAAAAATGAATATATATATTTTTTTTTTTTTTTTGGAAATAAATCCGTAATATTCGGGAATTAACGTCTCAGGCCGGCAAAGAGCCTCGTGTTGAGGAAGTGGGCTAATGAATTCTGGCGAGAAGGGATAAAGATGATGAGTTTTGTGGCCTTTCATTATAAAAAAAAACTCTCAGGAAGGTGATAGCGTATAGTTACATTTTTCTCTGCTTTTATTGTTTTTTTTCTTTTTTTTTTTCTTTTCGTTCTGTTAAATTTATTCAAACCCATAGACCCCGTGAATCCACGAATGCGGGAGCCTTAAGGAGTTTCCTCTTATACTCTACAAAACCAATTTTGCTTAAGTTGTTTCTTTATAACACGCGCAATCCCGTTCCGGTCAGTGCCTATATTCGAAAACTTATTTTTTGAAATCTTTTAAAATTGCTTAGATTTTTTTCTATATCGTTCATATCGTTAATAACTCTTAGATGATCTTGAAGTCGTCTTTCGCGTGGCGAGGTTCAACATTCCCCCGATTCCGTTTTGAACTTAAATTCAGTTGTTTCTCAAAATATATTTACTTGCACCATATTTACTAGTTTTGAAGTGTTATTTCCATATACATACTTCAAGTTACGACGCACGACTGTCCCTCGTGTGAAGTATAAAAGTGGTTTCCCTTAGATTCAAAAACTCAAGAGCGTAATCTCTGTGGAAAAATTCAGAAAATCAAACAAGTTCAATTCCATCGATGTTCAAAAATGCACCGTGTAGTTTCGAATGTCATGATGGTCATTAACAGTACAAATGATTGATGTCATTTCTTATAGTCGACTTTCTTCGCGCTGCTTCAGGTTTTTTTTTATAACTCGTTAATGAATTTCGCGTTGACGGAATTATTAATTTTGAAGGTCGACACGAAGACATTTTACTTTTAAAATCGTTTTGCTTGCCAGAATACGTTTGGTTGGAGACCAACGCGTGTTCGCGAAGTTCCAGGATTTTGGCGCAATTTGTGACATCGCCTTTATAGTTGTTATATAGGATCATTAAGGGTGTTCGTTTGTTTTTGTTGTTTTTCTACGTAAGTCGAAAGCGCGTTAGAGAGAAAAAAATACCGAAATCTGACGGAACTAAGTGGTTTTTATCTGCTCGCTTGAATATCTTTTACCTAAAGTAACGTTTGAGTTTTTATCAGAATTTTTTCTTTTTTGTTTACTAAGAAAGGAAACCACCCTTGTCGCCGCTTTCGGACATGTATATTTATTGACGTAATAAGTGTGACTAAGTTTTACTCTTTGCTCGATGGCATTAAGGGACAGTCTTGACCTACTGTTCTAATGACGTTGATCGCCCGTAAAATCGTTATTAAGCGTGGGTATGCTGGCTATTTATTTACATAGTCTCGTGAGATGACTTCTTCGGTACCCTTTCAATCCGCGGTGCAGTGGTTCTTTATGGCAGGATTACGCCGGAATCACCAAAGTCTTGGGTTTAACGGTGATTATAACGATAAGAATTCACGCGTCGTGAATGGACGTGGCAATAACAGTCGCCACGATCTTGTGCGGTGTGTCTCCTGGAATGGTTTTAGTTCCGAAGTTGGTGGGATTTTGCCCCACAATGGATCTAATTTGGTACGTTCAATTCGTTATTGTTTAGCGAAAGTATAAATAATTTAGATACTGTGTCGAGGATTCTTTAAATATTTAGTTACTAAGCATCAAAGTATCTTCTAATAAACTAATTCGTACGATTGCTCAACTCAATTATTCACCAGCTGTTAACTAACTACCCGAGGAATATAATTAAATATGAGGCTTTAGAATATAAATTGCCGCTTTCAAAACAATTATTATTTAAAAAACAGCGAACGTCGTATTTCCTCTTTTTAAATAGCGAACGATCTTGGCTTACCGGGACAGTCATATAGTAAACAAACTTGAAACGTGTACGTGAAACAACCGTGTACTTTGCTTTGATTACTACTCGCAAACGTTTCAATTAGTGTAATTAGTATAATTTCTGAATCCCCTAAATTTTCTTGATTTACCGTAAGTGCGTATCTAAAAGCGTGTTTCAATCTAAGAATCAAGATTTTGCGTCAAACCAAAGCTGAAGTTTTAATAAACCCATGTTAACAGGCTTCAATTGACAGAGAAGCCGATATCTAAATGAATTTGATATTAGCTTCTTTTGGAAAATCAAAAACTTGAAAAACTTTGATTGAAAACGGGGCTTCTTTCTTGATAAATGTGCAAATTGAGTTAATCGGCTATAAACCCATATTCCTATTACAGTATACCCGTGTCCGCTTATCAGGGCCTTTTACCGTGTCCAAGTGTCTTATTTAGTGTACCATGAAATAAACATAGGATTAGTAATCCACATTTTACGTAACTTGTCCAATAACAATTGGAGCCCGCTTGAACTTTGGGGTTTTCTGTATATAGAGTATGTGTATCACCGTGGTATCATCCAATGTTATCTTTACACAGTGCATTCAAAGTAAGGGAGCCGATAGAATTATAAACATACTCTTTTTCGGGCCAATTGATAATTTCTTGAACCATAAATGTCGCGAGGAACCGCACCTAATAATTAATTCCAATGGCGTGTGGTCACGCTGCTTTTATAATATTGATAATTTTGACCAATTATCTAGTTTAGGGGGAAAGAAAATTACATCGGGCTTCGGACCGTCGCCCATCCGAATCTCGTTGGCCGAAACAGGACCGAGATAATAGGATAATGGAAAGTGCTTCCCCAAAAAAGAAACGATTTCGCGGAAATGACAATGTTTTGGATTGTATTAAATATACAGTTATGTCGAAGACAGTGTCTTTTGTTCATTTTGTTATCGTGTTCAATTGAAGTTGGTTCAGACTATTTTTTTCTAAGAGTTTTAACATTGTGTATTAATCCACCTAAGATTTTCCCGTTGTAACAAACTTCTCTTGAACATGAGTAATACCTGGTGTAGCTCTTACTATTTTTAATTTCATGAGAACCATGTACTATTTGGAATTACCGAGAAGTTGTCATGGTCTGTCTGCAACGCGGTAATTTAATCATTGTGTTCATTAGGCTTCTTTCCCTTTTTTTATAGCATGTTTATAGCACCAAAGTTCTCTCCAATGTGGAAGAATATGTAGAAAAATAATTTATTGTTTAAAACTTGATCAAAGCTCCTAAAGCTCAAGTAAAACGTTACATGCAAAGTGAGGATATCTATGTTAAGCTTCTACAATCCTTCGTCCGATCTATCTAGGACTTAACAATGGATTCTTTCTTACTGCCTTTCACCATGTATTTTATTTAGAATTGTCAATTTTATCTCCCTTAAAATGCTAACTATCCTTATTAACAACCGTTATTTTTATCAACGACTTCTTTCCAAGTTAAGTTTACGTTTTTTAAAATTGGATTCTTTGTTGAAAAAGTCGGTTATGCAATTTGAAATTCGCGTGCGCTCATGGAAATGATAGGCCAAAATTTAAGACTAGTTGACGCTCTCTTGGTCATTCGTGTATCCGCCCGTCGTCGCGCCTTCTTAAAGGATAACACCCAGCAAAATGCTCAAATGAGCAGTTAAATCACAAAGAAATATATAAATTTTTGTATGTTTGAAATCATTTTTCCACTATTGCAATGCCAAAACAAAAATGTTACAAATCGAAAGCAACGTAAATGTTTTTATTGAGATTATTCCCAAGTGGCGCTGTAATACAAAATACATCTGATTTACAAATAACGCAATAATTAAGCAATTCCCCTTTCCTAAAAATTTAAAATCTTTCTATCTCTCCAAAAGATCGGGTTTCTAAATCCTCTCTATTAGAAAACAGTTGAATATTTTTGAGTAGAATTTTATGAATGCACTTTCTCGACAATCCTACACCCGTTTTAATAGTTTTGTTCGAAATTAGCTTTTTTTCTGCGTGTTATATACCCTTTAATTGAAAGAAATGATACGGCGCCATATGTAAAGGTAACTGGAATTTATATACTTCACCTCGCTTAGGGAATTTTGTTTTCACGAAATTACACATAATAACATTATCAAATCATGATGTTCTTAAATCTGATTACAAGCGACCTTAGATGGTTGTTGATCATTTGATATCGTATAATTCTTAGAACCGAAAAAGTTTTGCATGTCCTTGGGCAATACATTCTTATAATTACTTCATCAGTCTTCTATATCCGCAGTCTTTGGTGTAACTCGTAAACCCACCCATTTTTTTCGTCCATAGTTGGAAACTTGGAATTTTCATTGATAAATTAGAACGTATGTACGTGTTATGCGGTTTTCAAAGAAGAAGAAAAAAAATTAGAAACGCAAACAAGTTATAATTATGTACTACCCAATAATTGGTTGTCACTACGTCGGTATATGTTTTGTTATCCGCCCATGACCTTCAGGCTACCTTTTTTTTCTTCACCTTTTTATTATTTCTTTATTTTCAATTTAGTAATAAGCACCGGGTTGCCACTTTAATTTTGGAACTTATCCAGCTTGCTACTTTACTCATCAGTATCTTGTTAATAAATTTTGATGTACATAAAAAAAATTCACTCGTGATTAAAGGGAAAAAATTACCTTAGCCTTCGGGTTGCATTAATAAAAAATATCATTTTAAAGGATGGGAGAAATTATTTAGAAATGGTACTCCTGGGGGAAAACTATTTACAAATGGTACTCCCGGGAGGGAGGAATTATTTGTAAATGGTACTCCCGGGAGGTAGGAATTATTTAGAAATGGTACTCCTGGGGGAAAACTATTTAGAAATGGTACTCCGGGGGAAAACTATTCAGAAAAATGGTACTCGGGTGGTAAAACTATTTAGAAAAATGATACTCCGGGGGGGGGGGGGAAGCTATTCAGAAAAATGGTACTCCGGAGAAAACCTTTTAGACATTTGCAGGAAAAACCTGGAAAAATAAATGAATTTTCGAAAATTCCCTACAAACCCTGTAAAATTGTTATATTCCCTTGATTACGACACCTTAGTTAGTCTCTTTTCATTTGAAATTATTGTTACTAAAAAGCTTTCATATACATATATAATATCATTGGATAATCAGCCTGAAGGTTTATTCTAAAGTTTTTGAATCGACTTCGTACAATTTAGAAACGTGTAAACATTAACCAATAATTATTTTCTAGAGGTGTTTTTTAAATAATTATATACGGCACCCTTTGTTAGGAAATACCGACAACGGGAAACTGTCCTCTAGGCGTAAACCAACCTTCTTGGCCTTAGCACCTCGATCCTCGCGTAATTAACTTCATGTTTATATCAACCCAAATTATGAAGAATAAACGTACAGTTTCAAATAATGTATAGTTAAACTAAATTTCACCAAAATATATCTAAAATCAAAACCATTTTAAATTAACTGAGGGGCATATAACCTGTCTTTCGAAATCTGTCATTTTTTAAAGTGAGGCAGTCACGGATTTTCATGAATACCAAATGGAAATTTAGTAGCATTTTCAGATATATCATTAAAACACGATTAAAAAAATATATACATATGTCATTGAAAAAATTACCAGAATAGTAAAAATACAAATTTTATAATCTCCATTTTCGATTTTCTTAAAATTAAAATTCTCCTCTATACTACGTCATCACTAAGGTCGCGTGGCTATTGTATAGCCACGCGTTCTGGCACGTGATAAGATTGCTTTTACGCGGTCGTTTTCGTTAAAGTACTTAATCTAGAAAGCCCTACCTTTCGTATGAAATTATCGTTAGTTATGTTACAGAAATAAACTTCATCACATGGCAAAAAAATGCCAGTCTCTAGCTCGTCAAGAGATAGTAAGGACTAGACAATGTTAGTCCTAATTTAGCTAGTTTAATATCAGTCAGTTCAAATACTCGCGTATCATAATACCATATGATGTCTTAAATGTAAGTTTTTTAAACCAATTTGATTTTCACTTAAATAAATGCAAACTAAAACGCCAGTTAACTATATCTAAAGTACGGTTCAATGCTCCTGTGCCTCTTATTAGTAACTATAAAGTTGGCAATAACGCGGTTGGCAGGTGTTTGCTGAAAATATCCTCTCTGCTCGGTTAGGGCTTCGTTCCCTAAAAAAACTCATTCATTTTTTATTTATTTTCCTTTTCGATTTACACCAACAGATTTAGTTTCCGTTCGCGCGTATTCGACTTCCGTTTCTTTGATAAGAAAAATGTTCTTTAATAGAATGTTTCCTCAGCGGGGTGTCCCCCCTTCCCCTCTAAGGAAACAAAGCATCTTGTAGTCTGTTCTCTCTTGTTACGAGATAACCTCAGAAAAATTGACTCCCACGCGAATAGGGCCTAAATTAAGACGCTTAACTACAGTATAAACGTGTCGTACAGTTTGTTAAAAAATTAACGCGCACTTTGATCTTATTACCGATAAAATAATTTTAATCGTTTGAAATTAGGCTTAGCTGTGGATCGTGTAGCCATCGGGCGTCTTAATTTTCATATCTATACTGTCCATTAAAGAGAATGCTTGCTTGATTTTCAATCGCTCTACCATAAGGTCATAGGTTAAATGTCGAAGTACGTGCAGCGATAATAATAAAAAAACTATGAGGTGATCTTTATTTGAACGATATATTGATGAAGGCTTTGGAAGATTATCTCGGTAGGTTTATTGCCGTTGTTAAGATAAAATTAAGCCGACACCCCCCCCCCCTAACTAAAACACGTACGTGTACGTGAACGTGTAACTTTAAAAGATTATGTATTAAAAATGGGTGTGATTGAATTCTAGCTAGTACGCTCGCTACATTTTGGATTTTAGGATAATGTTTCATGAAAGCTAGGTATAATTTTGTAACTCGAATACCACACGTGTTTTTTTTCATCAATTCTTGGGGCTTATTAATTTATATGATAAAATGAAAAGTCTCCATTGAATTGTTTTTAAATTTTTATTTGTTAGCAAAATTAATTACCTCAGGTTCAACCCTGTCTAATTTGCAATATTTTTCACAGTCAAGTGACTTTAAATACTTGTCCAAACTCTCCTCCGAGAATCGACACAGGCCCGTTGAATAAACTTAACAAGCAATTAAACGTTGATAAAACCGAATGACATATGGAATTTTAAGTTAGCTAATTTCCTCAAGGGCGCAACGTGGGTGGGTTTTAGTTTGTTTATAAACCATTACATGGTTTGCCGGAATATTCATTTAAAAAATTATATTATGAAAAAACCAAGCATTATCTACACACTGTTATAACAGGATTTAAACGGTCTTATAAAAGCTATAATATTTTTTTATCTCAATTGTATTTCACTGATAAAGTTTAGATAAGAAATTAGTTTGTGACGACCATAAGAGGAACTAACGATTGTGCAATATCGTGATAAATTTAGTTAGGAAAGATTATATATGTTTTTTGGTGACTAGAAAGAAACGATGTAAGAATGCTGTAACCATTTCTCCGAAAATAATTCGATTGTTGATTCGTAAGTCGACAGTTGCCTTTAATTACGTTGCATTTTTTTGTTTTTCTACGTTCGATTAAGGATAATCGTATAAATAGTTAAGTTCGGAATTAGGGCGACCCTTTCGTTACTTACACCGACACGTCATTTTGTTCACCACCTGTCATATCGATATTACTACCTAGTATTAATCGCTCGAGTTTTAGGATTCTAGAATAAAAAGGTACGTTCAGAATAATTGTTAGAAATTTGATTGCATTTCGTTGAGCGAAATAGGTAATGAGGGCCCTTCATCTATGCGAATTTTAGTAGCTCATTATGGGGTTATGGAATCATGAAATTTATTTTGTTGGTTCCGCGGTAAAGATTCAATTCCTTTAAATTTAGTTTTTTTTTTGGCGCAGGGAAAAAACCCTAAACAATCCTCTTGGTATATACTCCACCCCTAGTTTTGTAGTTTTTCTGACTTCGCAACAAAAGTATATCTTTGTCTCAAAATTGGGATAAGGTGATTGAATAAGAGACTTTATTTTACATATTGTCTGAACGTTTACCTTTCGAAGTTCCGTTAATTCTTTTAAATCTAGGTCTATGGAGTTTCCCCATCCCCCTTTTCCTCGGTTGATCTAGTAAAAAAAATCATTTCTCATTAATGACTTGCTGTCTTAATTCTTGGCATTTGTAATGCGCTTTCAACGCTTTCTCGTCGTATTCGTAACACTTTCGCGGCGTCGGTTTTTATTTTTCTCGAACATTTGTTACGTAACGCCCTGTACTGTATTTCACTCGTACGGTTTTCCCGTCAAGCGTCGGAAATTTTTCTATACCTTAATCCCGTTTTGTTTTTTCCAAAACTCCCAGGTCACTTCTACTAGCGGGAATTACGAGACAGCGACAAACTCAACCTGTACCGATTCGGACGATAGTAGCGCAGGTTTTTCGAAAGATCTAATCGACTCCGAGAGTCGTTCGCCCCACATGGGGACTCTCAGTCAAAAAGAACTCGAGGATTACCTCAAGGAAAAGGAATACCAAGATGTGCTACAAGGAAGTAACGGAGATGTCGATTTTGTCGATAATGGTCAAGGCCACGATGACCCGGATGACGAAGATGGTCCGACGCCCGAAGGTACGTTTAATTTCTTGTTTATTTCATGACGCGTCCCGAGTAATTATTTCTAAATAGAGGGTTGTAAGAATGTAAATTAAATAACAGAGATTAGAGTATGGTATCGGTTCGGATTAGTAAAAAATGAATGTGTTCACAACTCCCATTAACCTTTTATCTTGCCGATATAAATGTACCCGTACTAAACAAGATTGTACATTTTTACTCAACGAAGTCGTAGGTTTATTACTTAATTCTCGTATTACGCAGATAATTAACCATTGCCCAAATATTTAAATAGGACTTTGAAACTTCGATTTAATGTTAAGTTCCAGAGTACGAGGCCTTTTAAATTCTTTGGGTACGGTATTTGTTTCTAGGGTGTAATAGTTTTTAGATTGCATGCTTAATCTCACCACTGTAATTTTGAGCATTAGCTTCAAGGTAAACATAATTATGTGCCTCGACAATATACCACAAACCGTCTATTAATGAGTTGTGAGAATGTACTGGTTTAAATACTTCTCATTATATTGGATTCATAATATTCTTATCCATAATATGAAATTATTTAAATTAACTCTGTGAAGAGGGATTATCTATTTTAAAAACAAACAATGAGTTATATTTTTAATATTTAGTTATTTAGTTCTTTTACAATTTCCGCAAGCTTTTCCACTGTTTGCTAATCTTTCAGGGGATGCTAGCTGTTAGCAGAAAAAGGGTAGTTATTTTTTATTATAGTAGATTTTTTAGTGCCCAGTTTTATTAATAATAGACAAAATTTTGAAAGGCTACTCAATTTCCATTTGAATCCTCACTTTTAATTTTTAACATATAGTTTTTTTAAATTTAAATTTTAATACCTTATTGGATTTATAACTCCTTTGTTAATCATAATATATGCGATAAAATAGTTTGGTATTTCTTCTCTAAACATCAATAATATCGCGGCGTGCATCAGCAAAATATTTTGATAATTATGGCTTTTGAAATATTCAACGAGTTGATCCCCCCATTCCAAAACTTCCGCCTGAACCTAAATCGGCACGCGCCTCTTAAAAAAACGTATGCAACAATATGCAAATTTAAATTAAGTTGCTCATATATTTTACTACGTATCCAGCTGACGCCTGCTGCGTCGTATGTTCATAATTAAAACTAACAAGATATTTTTTCTATCATTAATATGCTTTTGACATTTACATAAATTCTTATCAGTTCACGTGGTTGTTTGCTTCTTGTGTACGTTGATATTTAATTAGCGTTCTTAAAAGGGAAAATTAAATTAAGCAATTAAAACTCGAAACATTCCGAAAGGAAAATATATTTAACATATTTAGAGTTTAGGTTTTATGATCGGGTTCATCGAGTCAAAAATTTATTATTTCTTATGCAAACTGAAATCCCAGTATTACTTGTTATAAAAATTTTAATTTAAACTTTATTTCAAGTTCAGTTTACTAAAAAGAAAAACCTAGGGCGGATTGATAAACTATGCTAAACCTCGTGGGGAAAAAAACTATTAGTTTACTATTGGTCTAGAAAATAACGATTATTAATAAGCTGCGGTCACACTAGGCCTTTTAATCAATTCAAACCGTTTGCAACGACGGTTTGCAAACTTTTCGCTGGGTTCCTGTGAACTAGAAACTGCATTTTCTCGAATCGATTTGAATCGGTTTCTCGAAACGGATTCGCGTACCAGTTTCAAACCGATTCTACTTTAACACCAGGCAGATGATAAAGTAATAAATCGATTTATGGAGGTGATATGTGAACAGATGACGCTTAAAACGATTCAAGACGATTTGAATAACGGTTTGAAATAGATTTGGATTGGGTAATGTGAACGTAGCTTATTGAAATCCAAAAATCACTGCTTTAAATTATTAATTTATCTTAGAAATAACATTACAATTAAATCCAAAAAAATATTAACAAAAGGACAAACTGCCAAATCATTTGAATTTCTTTTATAAAACATATTTCGTGTGTTCTACTTAGATTCTAAGAGAGAATAATTAATACAAACATAAGGGTTAAAAAATTACCCCCATATATTATAACAATCATTCTATTCATTAACGATGTACCATGATCAAAATCCAAATAAGAAAACTCTGCAATGGAGTCTTATTACCAAATTTAGTTTTCGGGGTGCCGATTTTTAAGTCAACATTAGGGACAATACTTAACCCCATTAAAGGTGACAAGTATTTTACGAATGCTTGGGTTTCAATTCTTAATTTTATTTCCACGAGACTTATATAGAGTTTTACTTGACTATAAATTCATTTATGGAAAAAGGTTGATGTCTTTTCGAAGTTTGGGAAAGGAACCACGATCACCTTGAACTAAAACTCGGTGTGGTTTTATCGTGTTATGAAAAAAACGATTTATCCATCCCATTATGATTTATAGTATTTGTCGGCAAATTAATTTATACGCGATTGCAAAACGCATTCGTTGTTACATTAAGCTTATTTTCTCTTCAACATTTATTTTTATTAATTGGTTTTCGCTGTAAACGTGACATTACGGCGATAAATACGGTCTGGTTGCCTAATTTTATGTTGGTAACGGATCATGAGATTTTTTAGAACCAAACCTATGTAATCGTTGAATAATTTCATATTTCAAAGTTTACGGGGGAAATTTTAAATATCAAAATGTATTCTATACGGGGACGTCCATAAATGACCGCATGACCACAGATTAGAGACTTTCGCAATAGTTCATACCGCAGGTTAATTAAGATGATTTGTGTTAAAATTAATGGAAAGATATTAGGTTGTTTTGTTAGTGACTATTTTGACCCTGTTGGCCCTTAGCGGACGCTTATGAACGCCAGATATTATCTTTATGCATTGATTGGCTCGAAGATAGGTGTTAATAATCCTAGCGAGAACTAAGCTTATATATGAATAAACTCTTAAATTTTCAAGTATTAACCTTAATTAAGAATTAAACATATTTTATTTTCAAGTTTTTAACCTTTAGAAATAACTTTTATTTTAATTTTTAAACCTTAAGAATTAAAATTTATTTTTTATTCTTGTTCATAAATAATCACACTTCCTTAGCTTGTCTCAATTTGTTTCATCAAACTCCCTTAAAAACATGCCAGCACCAAGCCTATATCTTGGTTAACTGTTTTAAAAATCTTGAATCAAAAATAAGCTTTTCGTTTTCTTTCTCCCTTTAAATAATTATGCATATACATTTTTACAAAAGTTCAAATCTTTGTAACCCCAAAAAACTGTTTGACTCGATATATTTCTGTTTCTCTTAGTATGCAAGAAATTTAACGCGGAAATTTTCCTCCTTTAGCGATGTTCGTTTTGTTTTCGTTTTTTTAAATTACGCGGTTTTGTTTTTAATCTAGTGGCGCCATATTTTAATTGTAATCTTACCCTGTTGTTAATTTGTTTTTATTTTAATCGAAATTATTTTATATTTATTTCAGAGGCTGTATCGGATGCGGATTGGTTAAGAGAGACTGGATTTGAATTTTTAATTAAAGGTTAGTTTTAAATGTAGATGGTATCACATACATTTTTTTAAAGCGGCAATTATCGTACTTTAAAAATTACGTTTTCTAGTTTTTAAACAGTTATTTTTTGTCAGCTTTTGATGATGCTGAAGGCGAAGATGACGCGCCCTTGAAAGAGGTCATTTCCACTCTGACCTTAGCTCAAGCGGAAGCCGTACTGAAAAGGGTTGATCATGTCAGAGCAGCCACAATTCAGAAAAGGAAAATTGGGAAAAGACTTCCAGACGTTAGAGATGTTTTCCCATCAATTAAAGAGGTAAATTTTAATATTTTCGTGGTGAACCGATATGCAAATAAGCTGTTTTCTTTTAATTCGCGATTGATAAGTTTCGAATAAGTTAAGAGTTTACAAAGTTTAGAATATTAATTTACTCATTTTTATTCAAAGGATGATTTCAAATCTGATGGATGTGGTCCGTTAATACCCGGCAACAATCTTTCTAAATCAAATCAAAGTTTAGCTGAAGATGACTTCGATCCTATGGATATCCGTTCTTCGTATTCACAATCCTCTAAAATGGTCAGTGATGACTCGAAAATCAGTGACCTTGAAACTTCCGAGAAGAAAAACAAAGTCGATCAATTGAGACAATCTTCTGTGGACGAGGCGCGAACCGTTTTTAAATCCCAGCCTTACGAAAGTAAAAATAAAAAGGCTAATTGGATGGACAAGAATCCTTTCCTTCGAGGCGCTCACAAACAAGGCTACAAGTTGGGACACACGGTACCTGAAGGACCCATTTCAGCTTCGGGTATTGACCCTTAATTTGTTGTAATAAAGAAAATTGTCCACTAATTACTTTTAATTTTGGTCTGTAGGTGTGCAAGTTTTAAGCTACAACATTCGGAGTTCCATGAAACATTTGAGACCCAACTCCGCTATTCGTAGAAAATCCATTATGAATTTGTTCTACTCCACAGAGGAAATTCCGGACGAAGATTATCTTTCTGATAAAAGTGATGATGTAAGTTTTTGTGTAAAGAATCTCATTTTACTATAGTTTGTTGTCAGCACGCTCAAAGTTATATGCCATTTCACAAAGCGTAGAAGCTACAGACACTTCATGAACTAAGGTTTACAAAATTATTGATCTCTTTGCGCTACCAAAGCTTAAGTGAAGAGTTTTCAAGAATTTCAAATTATGACACTGTCGAAGTTGAACTCAATGAATAAAGGTGTTCTAGAGTGTACTCCGACTTGCGTAGCTTATATCAGTTTGCGCTTGCTGACAAATTATGATGTGAGAGATCTAGAGTATTCTTCCTTGCCAATTAATTGCGTCTGCACCCATGAATCATGACGTAAGACCGGTGGGAAATGCGTTTACATTTATGTTAACCAAGAACTAATTTTGAAACTCTGGAATGTACCAAGAGAGCTGATCTAAAGTTTAAATAAGTATCGCTTTCAATCTTGAGTCGGTGTTATGATACGTGGAGAATTGTTAAAGAAGTTAAAGGGACCAGGAAACCTTTTTTCAAAATGTTTAATTCTTAGTTTAGATTAGGTCATTTGAAACAAATCTGAACCCGAGAATTGCCACAATTTCATTCCCAAGAGAAATGTTTCGTAGATCCAACTTTCAAGGCAAACTCATTCATTTTAATGATATTTTAAATATATTAATTTTGGAGATGATTGTCTTTCCCTTGTGACAACGAGCTTTAGATTAGTTTTTAGTTTCATTCTTGAGTGTGACGTCATGTAAATATAAATAAAAATACAAAAGGTATGGCCCATAACAGGCAATGACCGCAAATGGACCACCACTAAATAGCGATGGTTATGGATTAAGTAAGGACCTTGTGAGTTCAGTAATAAAAACACTAAAAAAATATACGACTAGACAAAATGTGAGAAAAAAATTTGTTTCTTAAATCTCTGGGGTTTTTTTTTTTTTATTCTGAACTCTCCGGGTTCTAATTATTTCAGCAATCATTATTTAGTGGCTGGGGGAGGGGGTACGTTTGCGATATTATTTCCAGTAATAAATAAACAAACTGAAGAGTGAACAATTGAACTACATTTATTTTGAAACCTAGCTTTTGGCCATCAAGGAAACAATTCAAGTTATTTGTTTTTTAAACTGCTTGATAAAATGAAAAAATTTGAATACATTAGTCCTGTCGATTGTAAACTTGGTCAGTGGGTCGTATCTCAATAGGTTAATTAGTTGAGTATAATTAGGTTAAATCATATGTCATTAAATATTCAAAAATGCTAAAAATAGGGACGTCATACCTTTCCATCATTGTCAAAACTAAACGATAGCTTTTTTTCTAGCTTGTATCTTGAAAAATAATAGAAAGATGAAATATTGTTTGCAATTGGTAACCCATTCCCAGTAGCTCAGTAAATAATTATGCAAATTTTAAAATTAATTCTTTTTTTTTTTTTTTTAAACAGGATTACGGATTTAAAGTATTGAACGACACTGGAACCGAAAACACGCTACCGGTAAGTCCATTTTAATTTTAAACCAACCCCTTCAATAAGTAATTATCCTTGACATTATGCGCTGGGATATTTTTCAAGTTAAGAATTATTTTAATTGGATTTCCAATTATTAACCGTTTGGTCGAAGACATAATTATAAGTATTATTTTTACCGTGTACCCTTATAATTTCAAAGGCACGAATGACCTTTGAAATGAAGTTATGAACAACAGAAACTGGTACATTTATAAAAATCTAATGGGAAATATTACAAATTCATTATTTTCGGTTCATTAACCCACCGCTCTACTCGTAACTGTTTGATATTTTATTTTAGTAAATAATTGTTCGCTAATGACTTTATTTAAGCATTAACGGTTAGAATTAGGTAACTTGGAGGTTTGTATTGCTACTTTTCTACGTTCTATTTGTTTATCTAATATTTTATTTCAAGGCAGTATGATTCGTATAAACATCATACGAAAGGCAAATATGAACCCCCCCCCCCCCCCGTTAGAGTATATAGGTATAGGAACGCGCATCCGTGAGCAATCGAAACAGCGAGTGGGGCTAGAGAGGAGAAAAATATGGCGGGAATTGAAATTTAATTCCTCTCACAGAGTGGGAGAAAAAGACTTTATGGACCACCCCCCGCGCGCGCTGGGCTTATATCAAGCTTGGCTTACTATCGTTAGTTCCAGTTTACTCCCAAGGGGGCGCCGATGCTTGCCCAAAATATTTAATGGGGTATTTTATCATGACACCCAAGTTGTTTTTAAATGCGAAAAATTGCTAGTAACGTTTTAAAAAATGTTTTCGTAATATTTAACGGTGAAATTATAAATTAATTTGTCCTTTTTCGTTAAAATATTGAAATTGAATCCGGCTTTTGAATTTACCTTTTTAAACATATTTTGTTATTCAAATTAGTTTTCTGATAATTTTTGAATGAAATCCTAGTCATATATTCGCCCCTTGGGATTTATGCAAGTGACCTATTTTTTTTTTTTTTTTTTTTTTTTTTTTTGTTGCTCCCCGAGTTATTGTTCATTTCCTTGTAACGGAAGATTTGCGCGTCCATCTTCCCTATATCCTAACTATAGTGACCTTTTACGCATACACTGCGCCTCTATTAAAAGCAACTGGTGCCCCTTAATAACAGATATTTTCCTTTTCGGCCATCAACTTCCGCGTATATGCTTCCACACACTTTCACTCCCTTGTCTTGAAACTATAAAATTTATTTTTATTTTTGAAATAATTATCGGTTCAATTTATCCCCGTAAAGTTTACTGTTTTCTATCTAATGAAAACATCCCATTGAAAATCGTCTCGTAAGATCTTTAATTAGAATAATTTGATGCACATTTTAGACTATTTGGGGGGGGGGGGGGCTGAGATTATTTTTTTTAATGACAAGTCAATCAATATCATATCGTTTTCTCTGCAGACAACGTTCAATTTATGACTATAGTTTCACCATGGTAAATAATAAGTGTGATATATAGAATAATATTCGTTTTGTTCGCGATAAAAATAATGTTATTATTTTTATTATTATTAATAATATTATTTAAATAAGTTTGTCACGTTTTAAAACCTGAAATTTGTTTATTTTCGGATCATCTTAGAATAGCTTTGACTCTTCCTACTTTTATTATTCAAAGGTGGTATTACATTAGTCATTCGGCGATAAGAAAATAACCAGTCTATGACACGCGAAAGATTGGATTAATTTAAGGTTTTATGATTTTATCGACCTTTAACCTTCAATCCCCTTTTTTTTATTTAACAATGATAGCAACAAACATGTATATATTTTTTTAGACCCCTTATGTACAAAGTTGACTAGCTCTTTGTACTACAGCAGAACTCTAGAGTTCAAAAGAGTCTGAACTTGGAGCACTGTCAAAGCTGAACTCGGTGACCTCAGTTGTAAAGGGAAGTCAAGTGTGTCTACATCCTCAGTCACTATCCGCCTGGACCGTGTACTTAACTCGCTATACTCTAATATTTAGTTCGTGTTTTGTTTTAAACACTCAATTATCTGCCTCGCGGGCTTAAACATTAAAATTAAGTTTGATGAGAATGCCTTTTCCTTACCGGCATACCAGAATAATTATCTTAAAATTAAAACAATTGAAATTCTCTTAAATTTTAAAAATAGTGAGTGACCTCTTAAAATTTCCCTGTAATTTAAACTCCATTCCAAACATCCTACTCTAATTCTAGATCAAGAGGGGCGTGTATCTTAAATTCGGTACCTAAATAAAAATCGCTTTCACTATTCATTTTTTCTATAAATAGAAATCGCTTTCACTTATCCCCGGTACATTCGAATTTTATTTCTAGTTTGAAGTTTTTTCTTTTTTTGATAGTACTAAGTTTAATATGTATAAGTAGAAGCGTCGGACGTGAGCGATAGGTTCCTGACTTAGTAAAATTTATAAAAAAAAACCTAGCTATGCACGAAACCAGGAAAATTAATCCAAGAAATATCTCTTAAAATCTAAGTCTAGATCATGAACCGATCCTTTAGCTGCTGTTGTCCAATTATAAACACTTATAATGGGGACTCCCCCTCCGTAAAACTAGGCCAGACATTCTCACTGCGTGATCTTTTCTTAGAAAATTTAACACCGGACTTCATGAACCAAATTTTCCTATTTACAATATTTAAAATTAAGTTTGTTTAATACATTACACAAAAGTGTGTTTATAAATGTACGGGTTTGCCCCGAATCGTTAATTATAATTCACCATTAAGACATATATGTCGTTTTAGAATAATATATTCAAGTTATCCTGTCATAAATTTCGAAATTTGAGAGAGAAATTCAATTAAAATCATAGCTTTATCTTTTAAATTAAAGGTGGGGTGGAAAGGGAATTGATTAGTAATGTTTAATTCATTATTATCTGTTCTTTTAAGTGACACAGTCACTTAATTGGCATGAATACTAAGTGGAATTAGAATAAAACTTTCGTTTAGATAATTCCCACAGCTTTTAAAATAATTAAATTGAATAATCGGCATAATTAAACATTCCCCAAATTTTGTCATCACTATATCGTAGATAATATGGCCAACAGTTATTCTCTCACGTTCTGGGACGTGTAAAAGTTGCTTTCACACTATCTTTTTCGTGAAAGCAAATAACAGAAATTCTAGGACTATAGACTGGCTTTCTTGCCATTAAAACATATCAAAACAAAGCAAATTCAGAATATATATTGATTATTAATAGTAATTGCAGTTTAATTTTTTAGGAGTAGATAGACAAACGCTCTTTGACTGCAGTTCAATTAGTAGAAGTTTAGGGTTTCGTTGTGCAAATTAAATATCATGTATATTATCTAACAGACAAATTGTCGGACTTAAAATTCCCAGCTTACCTATAACTTAACTTTCATTTCTACATCGGTCATGTATTGATATTCTTCCTGGTTGACTCTTACTTTTCTCAGGGTTAATTGTTTTCAAGTTTATTTAGGTTATATAATTTATTATTATTATCATCATTATTTGATTTAAATACTGCAACATGTACAGATTTTAAAGACATGCTTTTTCAAAATTATTTTCCTTCTAATATAGAAAATTAATATTCTATTCCACTAGCGTGTCATATATATTTCGAGGAAGTTTCTCATATATAAATCATAATTAAATATGAATACAGTTAGTACTAATTTAGCCCAAACAATTATATTTTAAATATCTCACCATAACGTGTGTGAAAATACATACATTTTTTTTTGTACAGTAACCCACTTAAAATTCGATGATTTTTATTATACTATTATAAAAACCGTTTTATTCAAAAAAATATTGGTTTCGTGATATCTAGGCTGTAACCGTGATATTCGTTTTATTTTGAAAGAATGAATTTGATTTTTAAAGAGTAAAATATACTCCACTTTAAGCCTCATTGCTTGAAGAGCGAGATATAGTTTTTTGCTTATGCGGTTACACGCTACATATCAATATTTAAATTAGACTCATTCGTTCTGTAATACCCTTTTCAGACGAGGTGTTATTAGCAGGCTTATTGAACCGAGAAGGCTATATAAACCTCTGTTAAATCTAATTAAACCGCGGCTAATTACGCCTCGTCTGAAGAGGGTATAAGCGTGTCTTGATCTTGAACAGTTACGTAGCCTTGGCATGGAAGTTTGAGGATCCAACATTTAGGTTAACATTTATTTTCAAAACTTTTAACCGGGTTGATATTTTTATTTTGCAACAATGAATCGGGGCTCCCACCTGGTCCTTAAAATACCTAAAAGTCCCTAATTTGGTTGCCATGTTTAGAATTTTGGTCCTTATTTAGTTGGAATTTTTGGAGTTTTGGTCCCTATTTGGTTCCTTTTTTTAGAATTATGGTCCCTATTTGTATGGTTCATCCAATTGGCTTGCAAGCAATATAGAGAAATACAGGAGTAGAGAGATACCATTAATGACTTCATTATACTTATCTTTTATCAGCTGCCTTTAATCCCATTGCCTCTAAGTTAATGGGTAGACAATAGGCCCTAAAGACTTAATTTTAGTGAAATAATTGTGAAGAAACTGGTATGGTTAAAAAAACATGTATTTCAAACATGTTGTTTACAACAAAACAACAATAACAACAACGTAAATTACACCGGAAACACAAAAATAAAATACTGTATATACAAAATTATTCACTAAGTTAATTATAATTTATACAATTATTTGTTATATCTGAGGAGTATTCGCGCTTTATTTGGGCTTTTTAGCGCTGCATATGGGGGGGTGATTAAAAACTATTCACAAGAGGGCTTATCCGTTTGTTAGAGATATGACTTTAGCGTTCTGGACGGAGCGAATTTTGTGTCCCTGAACCGGATGCTATTTCGGAAATGATTACCACCATCCCTCTCCACCTCCGTGGCCGCCATGGCCGCCGTGATGTCCGAGTTCGAACGTATGTTCCTTGTGGTAGTGGTGAACTCTAAGTGGTCAAGAAAAAATTAAAAATACCCATTAGTAATCAAAGTCAGATTCATGGTTTAATTATATTATTAATTTCCATTATCTAATCCCGATATGATTACAATGATGATTATCTGAACAAAGGGAGCTAGAAATTTACTGGAACTAAACTGACCAAAGGGAGCTAAATTTTATTGAACTGACTTACCAATTAAGGGAGCTAAAGATGTATTGAACTAATTAAGGGAGCTAAAGGTGTATTGAACTGACCAATTAGGGAAGCTAAAGGTGTATTGAACTAACTGACCAAAGGGAGCTAAAGATATATTGAACTGACTGACCAATTAAGGAAGCTAAAGATTTATTGAGCTTAACTGACCAAAGGGAGCTAAATTCATTAAATTTAAGTTAATTGGATTAATCTAAATTTAATTTGTCAGTGAAATTTACTTCAGTTAAATAATTTAGATTAATTTAACTGTCACTTTTTAAATTAGTAATTGATTAAAAAAAACTTGAAGTACTTACGGGTATGGAACATGGACTGGGTATGGTTTTGGGTGAATTTCTTTGTGGTGAGCGATCGGGATTGGCAATGGCAATGGCAAGAAAGATGGTCTCAAGGCTTTGGCTAAGATACCGATGGCGGCCAATTTCTTCAGTTTGATATGAAGAGCCTGAGACTCTTGCACCATGACGGCGGCAATGACAACAGCGACGAAAGCGCAGATGATGAGTTTTCTCGTCATGTTTTGGCTGTTTTTTTATTTTTTTATGGAGAAAAACCAAAAATTTCACAAATTAGTAATCCTTTTTGGGTAACAGTTGATTTTTTTAGATTTTTTTTTTTTTTTCAATTTAGACACGATTTCTAAATTCAAGTTTTCTCTCCTAAAATATCGTACCTTTTTTAAAAATGTATTCTAAAACTTTAGAATGAAACTAGGAGATCTTCTTAGGAGGGAAGACTACGAGTGAGTGTGTCCATTGGTGAGCAAAGTTTGTCCTTATATACTGGTCTTTCCTAGACTCTCACCTTCTAGTAACGGGAGGTGGAGCTTCCACATTAAAAACCTAGCGGTTCCTTGAACTTTAGCTTAGAATAGCAACACGCTTTTCGAGATATAACGTAGGTGAGGCTCGGGGGAATATTAAACTTTTACTCTCTTGAGAGAGGGGATGGGGGGCTAAAAAAGTTCAATCTTTAATAATCTGATTTAACGCGGAGAGGGAGGAAAAATAACTTTCGCTAACGGACCTACGTTTTCCGGGGGGAAGGTGCAGGATACCATTTTGGGATAAAATAAAAAAAAATTGGTTCTAAGACGCCGCTTGCGCCGTACTATCTAAGAAAGTGTGTCAGTCTGGCGAGATCTATATAGAGCTCCTTATGTTTTTAAAAAATAGAGCCTCTAGGCTACTATAGTAATATCCCCCCTCATTCTTAAATACGGAATGCAGTTAAAAAAAAAAATCAAAATATCAGTATATAGAAACGTAAGAAATAGATTTTTTCCGATATATTAAACACTCTCTCTTCATTTCATGAGTTATTAAACGATGTAATCGAATCGAGAGAAAGAAATGAACGAAGATTACTATCTATATTATACCATATTACGGACGAGTGCCTTACCGATTTCTTAAAGATTTTATAGATTTTTAGCCTATCTGTTGTTGATGATTTCTTCTACCGGTATAGATATTTTTTATATCGAGTTGTTTACATCCGTTTTAACTTATTCCTAGCGACGTCCTGAAGGGATACAAGGAAATTATATTAACGTCCGATACTTGCATAATCAAATTTTCGTCCCAGATTTTAAAATATGAAGTAATATCAATATCTTTTGGTGTTTAAATGGAATAAATTCAACTGCCATTTAAATTTTGAATTTATTAATCATGTTTATATATTCATTATATGGCTTTTATAATATAGATTTATTGATACACAATTATTTTCAAAGATTTAGTGTTAGACAATTTCCTGGCCAGGTTTTCTAACCCAGAAATTAGATCACACTTGAACAAAATTAGTGCAATTACGAATATTTAATTTAATGCAAATTCAAACGATAATTTTTAAAAATGAAAATTTATTTATTCACAATCATGAGCAATTGAAGTGTTCTATGTCGAAAATGAATTCGTTTTAACCAAGTTACGTCGTTATATTATACTAATAAAACGTCATATTAAAAATTTTATACGTCTGAGTTGACGCTTTCTTAAGGAACTTCAAAATTAAAATGTCAAAGATATATAGGACATTTTTTTCCGATATATGACGTAGTTTATTTCTGGAACATAATTAACGACAATTTTCATACGAAAGGTAGTACTTTCTGGATTAAGTACTTTTACAAAAAAGTCCGCGCGAAATCCACCTTATCACGCGTGAGAATCAACTGTAGGCTCTACAATAGCCATTTCCATTTGGAGTTCATGAAATATGTGACAGCCTCACTTTAAAAACAATGCCAATTTCATTTTGAGTTGGCACAACGTGCCAGGCTCGGTTCTCTCTATCTATAAGACAACAAATCTGATTTTCCCAGGTTTTCGCGCTCTATCAAGTCTAGGTGGAATTAACAATAGTTTTTTTAAACCCTTGAGTATAATCTTAAGAGTTTGAATATGATAGGATGTAAAAACTTGAAACTTTATCATCAAATTAAAAATCAATTTCTTCTCGACTTGGGTCCATTATCTAACCACTCGAAAAACTTGTTTCAATTATTTTATATTAATAGATAGAACTTCCCACAATTTAATTGGTAATGGGGGAATGACGCAATGGTTTCTTGAGTAATAAAGCTGTACTATTTGATCATCCACGTAAGCCACAGGGCCAAAAGTTATATTATAAAATTGAATTAAAACGTTAATACCAAATAAAATATGCAGGACAATAACAATCCTAAATACAAACAAGATACATCCTTAAATGGTAATTCGCGTGTGTATCCGAGGATAGAACGCCTTGGCAAAGAAAAACCAGTCTTAATATAATTTATTTTTTATTTTTTTTCCAATATTTTGGTATTTTTATTTTTTTATTGCCTGGAAATAAAATTAGGGCACGTATATAAGCATGACGAACGCTTTGGTTTCTATTTCCGTCCAGTTACTTCCTCGATTCCTCTTGAAGAGAGAATGAAGGCAGCTGGCCACAAAGCCACGTTCGCATAAGAGACTTTTTTAAAATAAGGTTGCCACGGATTTTTCATAATCTCCAAATGGAAATTGAATAGCATTTTCGGAAAGATTGTTTAAAAACCATTAAAAATACATATTAAAAATTCATTTTTTTATAATTTCCATTTTTGAAATTTTTATATTAAAAATTCCCCGCAATACTACGTCATTACTAAGGTCGCGAGACTATTGTAGAGCCTACAGTTGATTCTCGCAAGTTCTGGCTTTCGCGCGGGCTTCTTCATAAAAGTTTTTAATCCAGAAAGTTATACCTTTCGTATCGATAAACTTCGGTTAAATCTGAGTAAATTAGCCATTGTCGATCATTCGAAACTCGATCACTTTAAAAAATATTTCTAGTTTCATATTTGTAGTTTTTTTACAAATGCATGTTTTTAATGAAAAATAAGCTATTTAATATCTGGCTTCATTACAACTTGAAGGCCGAGTTTCTCAAGTTTTCTGCAAGTAGAAATCTAGGCTTCTGTTTGATTTCGTGCCTCGGAGATCGATACGGCTATATTCTTAAACTTGTTCAATTCCCGAAGATATTCTGACGAAATAGGCGTATACCCTTAATTATTTTTCAAGCGCTAGCTTTTATTTGACACACGACAGCAAACCATAAATCTGTTCCCAATTGAGAAGTAACCTTAACTTGTTGTTCAGAAGTATGTAGGGTTGTGTTCGAATTCATGGAGAACGAACTTTCTATTTCTAAAATTTGTTACTTCTGCTATAGTTGAAATTAGAATTTTCTTTAATCTATATCCTTAGCGCCTGTGGGGCTTAAAAAAAAAAAAGAAATCTTATTTAAAACCGCGACATTATATATCTATCGGTAATCTTTGTCAAATTTATATTTTCTATATTTAGTCTATTGATAAAGATTGAGGTGGCTTTATTTTCTCGTACAAAATGTCTCATTTTTGTTCTTTTTGGTGTCGTGAGAAATTAACGAGGCATCTTGTAACAAATTTTAGAAATCAATTTCCTTAGAAGGAAATTTCACCTAAGGTGGAATTAATAGTATATGTAATTACCCTTTCGCGTGACCCTTAATGATTTTTACAAAAGAATTCGTATTTCCCCCTTTCGTTCCATAAATTCTTTATTCGGAAATATGTTAAGGAAAATAAATGTCATTTAAAGGCGTCTGCAATGTATGTTGTGTTTACTCTTGAGTATTATTTCCAGGAAATTCATTATTCTTAAAAAGTGATAACGTTCAGAGTCTTGTCCGCCCAAATTCTTATAGGGTTAAAAAGATCAGTTTCCTTTTTATAAATCTCTCGCTTCCGAAATACATTTTTGTTAAGCACTTCCGTTAGCACTTCCATTTAACGGAAGTTATTTTTTATCTTATTTAAAAACCCAATGAAGTGTGTAAGGGTCTTATATTTCGATTAAGTGATTATGATTTGGGAATGGTCTCTAAGTTTTATAATAATATTCGACATTATCAGATTTCAAATATAAAAAACTTGGATTTTATGCTCAAAATATAGAGCATATCAATGTAGAAAGATGTAGTTTTAATTAAAACACCCCTTAATGTAGACACGCAATTTGACTCAATTCGGGCATTGTTAAATTGATCTCGCGCCAAAGGCTTGAATTTCATTTTCAAGAATTGAAAACATTACCGAGGCTGTTTTTACATGACGTCAGTGCTCCCATAGAATATGAAATCGGCTTATCCAGTGAGAAACATCGCCTAATTTGGCCAAAAGTTGTCCAAATTGGGGAAATTCCAACACACATAGTTAGTGTTTTATTTATTATTATTAAAAACCTAAACCACTCACCTGTAAAATAGTTAAGTGCAACATTGATATAGTAGACTTTATTCATCCTAAAACCTACCTGTTATAGATGATTTCCTAACTATTAATTGTTCCTCAATGACCAACATAATTGTTTTTGTTCCATCTGTTTAGTTTTTTGGTTAAATTTATATTAAATCCATGTTAGTTATAATTTAATTATTTTAATTAATGAGAATGATACTTCACACACGATTCAGCTTGATTGAAAATTCGCGTGTGAGCTCGAAAGACTCGCCAAAAAATGTTTTTGATGTTTCTCATTAATTAAAATAATTAAAATATTTAATAGTTAATATATATTTTTTAGACTCGATTAAGAAGTTAGTTTGTAGATTTGTTTATGGTAACAAGTTTATTTAGTTCATAAATTTATTCTTTAAAATTTTCGTTATTTTATAACATTTTTATGTCAAGCCTAAGTCAATGTCTTTCCGGAGACATCAAATTAACGAGGTGATATAATTATGATAATTTGACGATTTGACTGATGTATAACCATTTATACATCCTCACTGCGCTTAGAAAATAATGATAAATGTGCGACGTACGGAAATATATGACAAATTTTTAAATTACTGAATCAGTTATATATGGCTTTAGGAATTTAATCTTAAATCAGTGACTATAAATATTGCGTGAAACGTACGGAACTATCGTGTAAGAATTCTATTTACAAAAGAAAAGTTTTGTTAATTTGGAACTTATCGAGATACGATCCCCCAGGGATTGTCTCTTTTTGAACTACAATCTCGTTAATTAAATTTTATATTAATTTTGATGTGTCGCGCAGTGAGTAAGTCCATTAGTCAGTCCGTATATGTCGCTTTACTATCTCTATTGGACGTAACGGTTCCATCGCTCGACATTTGAGCAGAACTGCTACTCGTAGCGCTGGCCGAATGAGATCCAGTAGCCTTACTCATAGCCATTGACTGAACGGATGGCCCATTAACATTTGACAAGTACCCGCCAGCCATTGCTTTTCCCGTTCCTTTTTTATCGGTAACGGTAACGGCAGTACCTTTGCCAGAGGGGAAGTTCATAAAAGCTTTCGTAAAGTCCGGCATTGAAGGCATCGCGGGTATTGGTGGCATAGCTACCATGGATGCCATCGATGGCATCGCTGCCATTGATGGCATTGCGGGCATTGCGGGCATGGCTGCCATCTTGGGTAGATAATTGGCCATGTTTTGAAGATAAACTTGAGGTCTTCGGTAGCTAGCGGCCGAGGCCATGGGTAAGAAACTAGATCCCATCGCTCCAGATTCAGACTGGTAGAAATGGTTTCTCGTGGACGGAATTGGTTTAGACGCGTGAAAAGGTCTCAATGCCGATTCGCTCTCTATGTAGTTGTTATTCCCTGCGTATGTGATACCGCTTCCGTGTCCTCCGCTTATTGACGTACCAGTGTAGTGGGACGGGCTTCCAATCCCACCGTAGATGTTAGAGCCGAATCCACTGAACGAAGGTGCTGTTAGAATAACGTGTTTCGTAGGCGAGGCTGCGCTCTTGACGATTTTCTGGCTGGTATGATAGTGATGAATTCTATGGAATTAAAGATACCAGTTAAAATTGTAGTTGTTAGCATCCAGCGTTTGGCTAGATTAACTTGTGTGCCGTAGGCCTTTTTACAATGGACACCTAGCTCAATAGATAAGCACTAGTAACAAAACTTGCCTTCATAAACGTCCTCTAACGGCAAACAGTGGCAAAAGTAGTCACTAACAAAACCACGTGCGCGTCTGCCAATTTTTTTATAGCAGTGACGCACGTGGTTTTGTTAGTTATTACTTTAGCCACCGTTTGCCGTTGTAGGACGCTAATGAACGCAAGATTTTGAACAGAAAATTGTATATGAATATAAAATTTGGCAGAATATCTTTCATATTATATTTTTTCGCTTAGATGCCATATGACAGATTGCATTTTTTAATTTAAAATGGTTATATGGCGTATCTAAGTGATTTTAAAATTAAATTATAGAATTTCAAGTTCAAGGGTAGAATATTGCGCGAAATTTCCCCTAAATATTCATTGAATTAGAACTTGCAGATTTATAAACATAATACACGGAAGATAAGTTTCCTTGGGGTAATATAATTGAACGGATTTTTTTTTTCTACTAGTCGCTTTATGTGTCTAACTGTGCAAATCATTCCCTTGAAAATTTATTGAAAAAATATTTTAATTTTTGTCACATTTTCCTCCGAAAAATTCCGAGACCGTAACGCGTCCGTCGTATAGAAGTTGCTATACTTTTACTAATGCTTAGTTGACACTCTACTTTATACTTAGGGGGTTTAACATTATGTATCAATACACCTATTCTTATTTCATTTTGCCAACTATTTTTTAAGAGAAGTATAACCTCCTTTTACATTTAACTGTGTCAACTTTACTTGCTCGACTATTAAACATTTTTTATTTTTATAAGAAGGAGAAAATTCGAGCAACAAACAAACTTTCTACCTTAGTTTTCTGTCTTGAAACTGTTTCACTATTTATGAGACTTAAAATTTATTTTTATTTTAAATTCACCTCTAAATTCGTTCGACCATCAATAAACCTGAATGTTTTAAATCTAAATCCGTACGAGATGAACCGTTACTTAATCCTAACTTTAACAAATTTGTTTTGTTTATGGATTTAGAGGCAATATGGGAGAAATTTTGTCATTTGAATCTATACTCTTAAAAATTTGAAATTCTGCGATTTTAAATATGGTATTCCTCTTACAAATCCTTCAAAATTTGTCTATCTGACTAAACAACAAATACACTCTTTGAAAATGTAATTTATTTATGATACGCTGGGTCATTGGACTTCGTATTGATAGAGCAAAGTGACTAAGACAAGAAAAACATCATTAAAATGTCCTTATATTAAAATGCCCATGAATAACTTTTGAAAAGTAGACGATTTAAAACGTTAAAGTTTGATGTCTTTTAGCATTATGTTCCCTGTTATCCCAAAAATTGTGTATTATCATTACTCTGGTAATTTACCGGTGTAAGTTACCGGTTTATAACCGATTTAAAAATACCACAATGCCCAATTTCGAATTTACTTCGCTTTAGATGACATTTAAGTTTGTTTGCAAATTATGATTAACCATTTATAGTTTGTCAATGGGTGAAATCCAATTATGTCCTTGGCAGGACTTTGTTATTAATGGACTAACAAAAATTTTGGGACCCGTAAGTTCCTCATAACGATCCACTAACCAAAGGGAATATAATTTTAGCGTTAACTTTACTTGAACTTTGTCTCTAAGGGATAAGTTCTTGGAAATTGCTTAAATAATTTATAATGTAATTACACAGCAAAGGCCAAATTTGTATTGCAATTTGCGTAGAAATATGGTATATTCAAGGCTACATATTGTCTAGGGTTTACCGTCATAACGCATGCGAAATTGAAAGGCAAGTGGCAGGTTTAATTAAGCCTTAAATAATGTAATTTTTTTCACATTTACATAAATTATGGTGTATTAATATCTGCTAAACAAGACTGATAAAACTAAGTACTTACGGAACGGGAATAAAAATTGGTTTGATCATGGGTTCCGGCGCCTTCATGTACGGCATTCTACCCATATGAACGGGTATTGGTAAAGGAATTAGATCGGGTTTCAAGGCTTTGGCCAGAATAGCCATAGCGGCGAGTTTCTTAACGTGCAAGTATGTTAATCCGTTCGTTTGTTTAACGTAAAACATTGCCAGAAAGACGATGACCACTGTAACGGTCCTGGTCCACCATTGACGACGCTCCATTAAGATCTTCATTCTTCGATTGGTTTCTGAAGATTTAAATTTAATCACCCGCTTTAGACATGGTTTAAAAACAACGCCGAGCATCAAAAAGAATGTATTGAAGCTGCTATATCGCTTTTATAATAAAAATCGAAGTAAGGTATACGCTTCGATCTAGTCAGTGTAGGAAGTATCATATTTGTCGACCTTCAAAGAGTATCTCTGCTTTTATAAATCGTTTTCATATTTTCCGTATTTGACTCGCGATACGCCGTGTACGTCAGTAAAATTTAAAGGTTGCTTTGGGTTTTTCTGAAATTGGTTTTGTGTACCGGTGTAGGTATGGTATTACCAGAAGGGGTAAGTGAAGGGAGACGCTGTGTCTAGCTTTCTTATGACATATAATGATGTTCTGACTTGCTATAAGATAACATTTAAACCTGCGAGCTTGCGCGGAACTGTTCAAAATGGTTTCCGAAAACTTTATTACTATCAGCTACGTTCACTCTAGACCGTTTAGAACGTGCAAATCTTTTTTTCTAGCAATTAATCCCGTTTTTTTGACAAAGAGTTTCTACAGCTGATCCCTAAATTTTTATTTTGCCCTTTCCAAAACCGTTAGAAACAGTTTCCAAGTCCAGAGTGTGAACGAGGCTTTAGTAAAAAGGTTCGCAGGGAACCAAATTTAGTCAAATTCCAACAAGTTTTAATTTTTTGTACCCATTTAAGTACAATTGTACATTTTTATATTAAAATAGGAACTCTTATTCGAATTTTGAGGATGCAATATATTTACCTGAAGTGTAAGGTAATCCTTTATGCCAATTGTCTCTTCGACTCTGATACTTGTCTCCCCTTGTGCACTTAGTCTGATCCCGCAGACTCTGTGTATGACAATGAGAGCGTAGGAGAATCCCTCAACTCTTTTATAATAATTATCCTAGAAAATAACTGAAGGTTTCTCCGTCCATAAATTACAAGAGTCCGATCTCTTATTTCTTTTGCAGCGTAACAGACTATAAACTACACGTATGGCAATATAAACCGACAAAACTGTTCTAGTTCACGGCCAACTAAGCTTTACTCTCATTGGCTATCCTTCTCGTCTTCCATTGCTTTCTTTCGTAATGTGTCGAGAAAGGTGCCATCACGTGTACGCAAGAGAATCGTCACACGAGCGTGACCTTTATTTCATTTATAAGAAAGATATTAAGTGTTTCTTCCGAAGTTAATTCATTGTTGAAGCTGGGTTGTTATAGCTCTGGGGAGAAGCTAGCTTGTATAAGTTAATTCAAACGAAGCTAGCTAGGTTGACCTGTACCTGTTACAGTTTGATTGTCCAGTTTCAAAATTCCTTGATTCTTCCTACGTGGCATACAATCAGCGTTTCCCAGCCAGAAGGCTTTAAGAAGACCTTGACCGTTGTAAAATTCTTATAATTTCCTTAAACTTTGCTGTTGTATTATTACCTATAACCTATCTGACTGGTACAATTCTCCGAGGACTTTAAAAATAGGAGGGTTAACAACCTCACTAAAATCTGTACAACGGTAACTTAACTGATTACCGCCTTTTCTAATGCTAAAAGCGTTCTGAATTACTTATTACTTTAATACATTCAAAGCTACAGGCTTGTACGCCGCGATTACGTGGAGACAATAAAAAACATTGATTACAGAAAAAAACTTCTGAAACAGTCAATATTTTTATATATTGTCATTTTAAAAACATTTTAATATTGAATATCAAAAACAAATGAAGCTTAATTAACCGAACTAATTTGACGGCATTTCGAATTTTCGTACCGGACGGCGACTCTGAATTACATATATCATGATTCCTTTAAGAGCTAGGATTACCCCAAGTTATTTTATAGAAATTGCTTGTCGCTTTCACCCTTTTGTGATGGCACCTTTAGAATACCTATTGCTTTAATAAAAGTAGTATATTCAGTAGTGTACTTTCGGGGTCCTTTTGATTTTTCCTTCAAAGCAAGGGATCCATAACTAAGCAGCAACCTATATCGTCGTCGCGTTCAAAAAATTCGCGGTCAAATTGTCCTCCCGTTTCTAACGGGCGCAGTCTACTGTGAAAAAGGGGAAATTGGGTTTCTGAAAATAAAAAGTAAATACGTATGATTGTGAGCTATGGAAATACGTTTGTAACTTTTGCTAGCATGGTGGATGCTTTCTTTACCCAATGAACCTATTTTCTCTTAACTTGTCACCCGTTTATCCAAGGTGGCAAGTTGAAGGAACTTTCTTTTCGAAAAGGGAGGCTAAAATTGTTAAACCCACTGTTATTTTTTCTTTAGATAAGGGGGTATAAATTTATAGCAATACTTGTAGAGAAAATGACTTGACATTTTCCAGAACATTTTCGACCGGAAAACCAAAATACAGTAAAAACAATATTCTTAAACATTTAAAAGACCTTAAATTATTTTTATTCTAAATATTTATGCTGAAATTTAATGTATTTTCAAAGTACTTAAAGTTACCACAAAAATGACAGGACTTTTAAAAATCATTTTGCGATTTTTATGAATTTCGTTAAGATATCTAGACTTACATTGTTAGTCTAAAATAACTGCGCTGATTTAGACAATAATCCCGAGCCTAATATAAAGCCTTAAATGGCATATAACCTCTCCCATTATATTATTTTCTTTTGAGGCCCGCAGAGGGCCCTAAGTTTTCCGAAAATACTATTTGGAGGTCCTCAAAAATCTGTGACAGCTTCACTTTAAGCCTTAACTGAGTCGTTAACCACTGTTTTCTTATATTATTTTTCTTTCTGCTACAAAGTATCAATGATTCGCTCTAACGTGTCCTCGGGTGAGGGTCTTATGGCCCATTTTTGTTTTGTGGGCGTCACATATTTTACACTAAATAAAATTTACATTATACTATAAATTAAATATACATTATACTAAATTAAATATACATTATTTACCACAATATATAATATACGAAACAGTTGTGAATTTGAATCGCTGTTATATGAAAGAATTTTTACATTTTAGTATATAATCTATTTAAAATAAGATTATTTTAACAGCGGTTGTCAAGAATTTTTCTTTAACTCCAAATTGAATTTAACATATCGTCATAGAAAAAATTACCACAACAGTGAAATTTTTTATAATATCCATTTTAAAATTTTTAAAATAATTCCCCGTAATACTATGTCATCATTGTTTTCGTGGCTATTGTAGAGCCTGCAGATATTTCTCGCGCGTATTGGCAGATAAGGTTGCTTTCGCGCGCTCTTTTTCGTAGAAGTACTTAATCGAGGAAGATCTTAGTCGGAGGATATCCTTTTAATTGAATTCCATAATTTAATTTAATTCTGCACAATTCAGGGACCGTTTACTTAATGTGTTAATAAGCGAACAATTATTGGTTTTAATAGTGGAATGGGTAAAGAATCACTTCTTCCTTCTTCACTCTCCCTTTAAATGGAGAAAAAACCACTAGTAAAAAATTTCCGAAAAATAACTAGTTTTCGGGCTGCATTTTCCCTTTAATAGTATGTTAACCCGGTAATGTTTTTATGAAGGCGAATGAATTTTCAATTATGTCCACGCTTTTTGGTAGCGGGCGTATTTGTGATAGTGTGTGGACTAATTCACTCTTCTTTTTAAAATGGCGAAGCCGTTCTTATCTGCGCGTTCCGCTCTGACGCTCAATAAGGAAGAAATATTTAAAATTTTAATCAGAATTTGTTATTTATACAGTGTGTTGGAGGCATTGACCCTCTACTTGGCACTATATTATACGCTTAATTGTTGACATTTTAAATATTGTGGGATTTAAGGGGCCCCGGTATTTAAAATCGGCGTAAATTAATTGTAATTTCATGTCGGCAGTATTTTTCCTATATTTTTTTATTATGGTACATATTTAAAGAGGTCAAGGATTTTACATCGTTAATAGACTTTAAAGTGAGGTTGCATATGGATTATATTTTTATATTTATCATGCTGTGAAAACGTCATATTCAAAATTGTATACCTCTGGGTGGACGCGTTCTTAAGAAACTTAAAAATTACAATATCAAAAATATATAGGGAATATATAATGTAGTTTTGTATGTAACTAACGATTATTTTCATACGAAAGTTGAATCTTTCTGTCCAATTAAGAACTTTTACGAAAAAATAGCGCGAAAGCGAACTTTTCACTTGCCTAAACGCGAGAGAATCAACAGTATACTCTACAATAGCCACGCTACCATAGTAATGACGTATTAGAAAGAATTTATATTTCAAAAATTTCGAAATATATATTTTGAATCTTTTTTTTTTCATTGTTCTTACCAAAAATGCTATTCAATTTCCATTTGGAGTTCAAGAAAAATCCGTGATAGACTCACTTTAAAAATTTAAATCGTTCTATTATTTTCCTTGGTACTTAATCTTGTTTTAAATCTATTTTTTCCTGTAAACAATGGGGGGTAAATGTTTTTATTTTTTTATTTGAAAATAGAGTTCTAAATCTTCCTCCTAAAATATTCGATTATTTGCTGTTGAAATTTGCATTTCTTATTTTTTTTTTTTTTTTTTTCATTTTTAAAATCCAATTGACAAAAAAATACCTTATTGTACAAAAAATTTATATTATACTATTTTACACTTTTAAATAGGCTAATTATATTACATCGTTAATATAGTCTTTAAATTGAATCTGAGCTAAAATAATTTCCAAGTACTTGTTACTTTCCTTGGTACTTAATCTCGAGCTTAATCTTCAAATCTACTTCGCGTTTTTGCGATCTTATTATACCTTCAAAGTTTTTTATAAATACCAGTGATTATTTTTGATTTAATATTTTTATTTTTGGAGATCCATCACTTAGACATTGACATTATTTTAACTAATTAGCTTATTATATAGATCAGTATCCGATCGAGCCTTCAAGCGGAACTTCTAACGACAACGCTTTGTTTCGTTCTGAAAACCATAGCCCTTACTTTCTTCCTTAATTAAATTATTTAGTTAAACGTTGTCATGGCCCATTTCCTTTCCTCGTTTTAAAGTTTAAAATCATATTACCGTTTATTCGAATGAAAGCCGCCTTAGTCGTTTGTATTTAAAATTGATTATTTAGGAAACCTTTTTGAAAAATTATTTTTAGCCTATAAGCCAAAGGTTTTAAATCCAAAAATTAGGCGCGTGTTAGGAAACTTCATTACTAATTATATTTGGCAGCTTAATACTTTATTTATCAAGATGTTCCTAGGATTTGTGAAGAGAAAATATAAATATTTAAATTTTTTTAAATCTTGCGCGTGGAGATAAGCTTTCGTTTTGACACAAAGCTCTGTTTATGAAGGGGGAAGTAAGATTAAGTTTTGTGATTTGTGAAAAAATACTACGTCGTAGAAACTATTAGTCTCCTAAAAAAATTTCATTTACCTTTTTGTTCGCTAAACAAATATAAAATTAAACAGGGATTATTAAAACAGGCGAGGTGAACTGAAAAAGTCTTAATACGGTTTAATTATTTCTTAATATCGTTGCCCTTATCCCAATTAGAACTTTCATTTCCGGAAACCGCGATTTTTGGTAGTGATTTTGATATTTCAATGTTAATTTCCCATAGAGAAGGTTTAGAGATTTGGAATTAGCATATTATTATTGAATTAACAGTTGACTTGCCCCTTAATCCAAAGTGTAAGCCTCTTACCTTTGGTGCTAAACATCACAGCTTACCTTCTTTTTTCGAAATTAAATACGGTTTTAAACTCTAGATTCGTGTTTTTATTTTGGCAGCCAAAATATAAAATATTTAAAAGCCCCATTTGTATTACCGGTATTTAAATTTTTATTGAAATCTATTTTTAACCAGAATAAATGATTTTAGATTTTATTTGGCTGAAGTCGTAAAAAAACGTGATTTCAACGCTTATAAAATAACGTTCCCTAAAACTACGTAAATCATTGCAACCGTGGTGCAACCTTATGTTTTGCCATAGAAAGGAAAAGTGAATTTTAAAGAGAGGGTGAAGAGGGAAACGAAGTTATTTTATAAGTCATGATTGAGTAGTATAACATTAAAGAAGTATCTCTGAATGTACAAAAAACGATTGCCTTCTGATTGAAATGAGAACCTTCGACTAATCAGAAGACGCCCACATTTTGTGTAATAAAATCCCCGCGACTCATGCTGTAGCACACTCTTTTGATCGCGCTAAATCTCGTTCACGCGCATAATCGTGCGTACAACAGTGCGTGGCGAATGTGACTTTTGATTAGTCGGAGGTTGTTTCATTTTAATATCAAATCAATCTTTCCGATTTTTTTGAGTAATTTCCTGAATGTTTTAATACGTGTACAAGTCTTAGTACATAGTAGAATCGATAAAGAATTACTTTTGAACGTTTTCCTCTTCACCCTCCCTTTAATTTATATAAGAGATAAGTTTATTTTACTTTTTAGTCTCTATTTAAACGAAAGTTGTTTAATTTTTATATTTCATTGGCGAAATAATTGGCTCCAGGGCCATATTTAATAAGTTCTTTGACCTGGAAAAATTTGTTTCCTTTTATATCCTCTCGCCGATTTTTATTAGCGATTATAATCGGGCTAATTTGGGAAATATTGAGCTACTAAATCGGATATATTTTTGAAAACAAAACCAAAAAAGATAATAAAAAGCCTAGAAAACTTTATATAAATATATAAAAAAATAAAGTGTATTTATAGCCGTAATTATAGTAAAGCCGAAATCAGATATTCTTTCCATCATGACGGCATTTGTCTAAATTGAAAATTCCATCTCAATCCTGGTACAGTTTCACTGAAAACTAAGGAAAATTCTGACTACTATATTTCGTCTTTTCAAGACGGGCCAAGTACATGAGGCCTACATTGGAATTCTAAATCTTCAATATCAATGTTTCTAGCTCCTATATCTAGTCATTTAGAAAACTGGTTTTATTTAACAATAATGCTTCTAATGTGTCTGAAAGATGAAGAAAACATCCTCATAATGCTTTATCTTTTGTCGATAAACAATAATATATAGATTGTATACATATATGGGTGTTTTTTGGCCTTTTAGAATTTTATTTCCTGCATTATTATTTATTTTAGCGATTTTTATTCTAAATATATTCACGTTTGATCGTATCTGAATCGAGATGATAACTTGAAGGAATTATAGAGAAGGTGTGATGTTGAAAAAGATTCGAATATAGTCTGTTATTAGTACGAGATTTAAATGACTTTTATTGTAAATTAATACAAGTTTGAAAGAATTTAGTCTAGTTCAGGATGGTGAAAGTTTTAAAATTAGTCTTGGAGGTTAAATTAGAAACGGAGAATTTTATTTTTGGGTCAAAGGTCAGAATTAAAATTCGGGAATTTTAATATGAAGGTCGAAGGTCAGAATGAAAAGAGTAATTTTAATATGCAAGATCTGTTCATGGAAACCTTTTTGAAATGGTCAAAGCGCTTTAACTGGATGAAAAAGGTCCTTATTATACTGACATTCCTAAGTAATTAATTGAGAATAGTTTTACAAAATTAAAATTGTAAGTCTTTTCGAACGCGAAGCTTTTTATCTTCTCTAATCTACTTGTCGATTTCGCACACGTTAGAACTTTGCTTGCATATTGACATTCACAAATTTCTTCTGTATCGTACTAAGTTGTGTTGCAAAAAATTAACCTTGAGCCTATACTGTTGCTAACGTGACACATAAGTGAAGCTACCCTTCATTGCATGCGGGGATAAGTCGAACTCAAAACTACGTGTATATATACTGCATTTCAGTGGAATTAATTGCCACTTCGTTTATACACGTGTAGATTTAACTGTGACGCAAACTATTAATATTATATAACTTTTTATAAAACAGATTATGAGTACCCAAAAATATGTCATTGGAAAGATGTAATGATCTGGTATAATTAATATTCTACAACCAAACTTTATTTAATTTGCCTAAATTTTGTCCACATGGTGTTGTCTGAGATTTTAGGGTGTTGTAGTCGTAGAACGATAGTTAATAATTAATGTCGAAAGGAGGATTTTGTTTCCATGAAGTCATACGTTTTTTAAATTGGAGAGCATAGCCCAAAAAATAAATTGTGTAAGAAATACTGTAGTCTAGGGAATGATCATGATCCTTGTAATCTGTATACAAACTCGTAGCTTCGACTATACTAAATGGATTACGTAACTGACTACGTATTTAGCATTACCAAAGGCTGTATTCAGTAACGTAATCGCGTAGTCGGTGTACAGATTTTACGAAAGTGACTAACCCTCCATTGTATAGTGTCCAGTATATGAAAATAAATTTCGCCCACTTGTAACACAATTTTTTTATAACCAGTTGGTTAGGTTATACTCTTCTTTTAATACACCATTAGGCGTAAGCGGAAATCTTTGGTAATATTCCGCCCAACATATAATATTTTTAAGTTTCTTACGTTTTCACAAAAGAACGGAATTCCTAACAATTCTTTGATATATGAATAATACCATCAAAACAAACTTTGATTATAGGTTTTGGGTATGATCTTAATTTCGTCACCCTTTAAAAGGAGTCTTTTAGTAAGCTCATTTCGATGTTCTGAAATAAGTATTGAAAATAATTTAAAGGTATAGTGTTATGTTTTGCATTCTAGAACGCAATCTAGAACAATCAATATACAAATTAACCTATAGTTGTGAGTAATAATAATTAAAATAACAGGGATTTCAAAACGGTTTCTTTCCCATGGTGACTGATTGGCGCTCTCCGGCCATCGAATCAGATCACTCGATCTAGCGTGGCTTGTCCCAAGATTGAAATCAGCAACGCAAGATCGCGTTATGATACAACCATGGGAGAAAATCCATCCTGGCTGTAAATTTTCAGACTCTAACAGTTAGGAAAGAATATATGATCAGAAAATGTAATATTATTAGTAGCTAAACCTGGCCTTCCTAAGCATCCTCTAACGGCAAACAGTGCTAAAAGTAGTAACTAACAAAATCATACGCTTGTCTACCTAATCTTTATCCATAGCAGTTCCGCACGATATTTTTCAGTTACTTTTGTAACTGTTTGCCGTTAGAGGATGCTTATGAAGGCCAAATTTTGTTATTAATCTTTATCTATTAAGGTAGGTTCGAAAATAGGCGTCTAATATTAATAGTTCTAGATTTTTCACCTGGAAATGTAAACTTTTGAAACTGCACTATACCTTCAATACGAGTTTATCGAAGCATGAGGAAATTACAAATTTATTGTTGGCGCTGAAAAATTATTCCCGTCTTTTTCTAAATTTTTTATATTTTGGCAGTTCCGCGACGGTTTCGGGGGTCGATATATTACAAATATCTAGACTGTATAGGGGGCCATGTAAGTTGGATTTAGGAATTACCCGACGGCTGAAAGCTATGCTTAGCCGTATCTATTTTTGAAGTATTAAAAATCTTCCGTTTCTAGACTTTTATAATTTTACTAAGTGCCCAGAAAAAAACTTTCCTTCCCATGTTTGGTATATGTAGGTTAATTTTGCAAAAGCGCAGGCGCGTCGCGTTTAATCGAGATATCGCGGTTTCGAGTATACCGAATGAATTTAGAACCTTAGAAATTTTGCTTAAAAATTACATGATCTTCCAAAAAAATATTAACTCCAAACTTGTTCTTAAAGCAGGACCGAGCGTTGCATCTCGCCCAACAAAAAATTTTAAGAGACTTAGTTAACGTATAAGTTTCGAATGAAAGAGAAAAAAATTCTGGTTTTAATACTTTCACGAATAACCAAAACAGACCCTGGCATTCATAAGCGTTCTCTAACGGCAAACGGTGGTAGAAGTAGCAACCAAAAATTGTACCTGCTATGCACGTGGTTTTGTTAGTTTCTACTTTTGCCACTGCTTGCCGTTAGGGGACGTTTATGAAAACCAGGTGTTACTCATCTTTATTAAATTAATCTAAATTGACCGCAAGAAAGCCACCATATCACGTGATAGCTTGGATGGCAAATGTATATATGTATATATTTTGAATCGTTTTTTAACAATCTCCCAAAATAATTCTCAAATTACCTTAAAATCGGCGAAATCATATAAAGTTCGAGAACTCTATGGTATCTTATTCAAATTAGTCTTATTGTTCCCTTGATCTTCTAACAATTTAAGACCATACATGTATTAATGCAGCCATCTGTTTAAGCAGTGCCTATATAATTAAATTACAAATACTGCTTTATATAATAATTAATTAGAAAGTTAATAATATCTAAATGTTTCTTAGAATAAATTATTTTTAATTCAGAATATTATTTACGCTACACTACAACTAAATTATATTCTAGATGGCAGTGTATCCTTTAAAGTTAAGACTAAATTTTAAAAGTTAGTCCGCCAAAAAAAGCAAGTTCCTTCACGGATGAATTATCTTCAAATATTTTCCTCAAATCTAAATGCAGTCTCTGTCTGCTTGGTGTAGTTCATTGACAAAGTCAAAGATGTCGCTTTCTCATACCGAAATATTTTAAATCTCGAGAGAGACTGTTTCTGGGCATTGAACTCGTACGTGAATTATTTAACTATATCTGACTTAGTCTAGGCGTACGCGTTCAAAGAGCCGCAGCGTATCATCGTTGTATTTTTCCTAAGTGTCTCTTCTCTTTGTTTATCCACATTAAGGCGAAGATAAATGATTTTCTATTAAAGGGTTACAAATAGCCCTTATTGCATGGGATGTTTCTGCGAATTTTGAAGCTCGTCCAAAAAGTGTTTCGTAAGAGGGTGCCTGGTTTAGTCGGATCGGCTAAAGGCGTCATAAATTTCAAAGTTAAGGATAACCGAATTTTAATATTTTTTGACCCCGACACCAAACGTGACAGCTTGGGAATGTCGAGATGTTGTGCCAATTTTCTTAAAAGTGAGGCTGGCACGGTTTTTTCATGTACTCCGAATGGACATTTACTAGCATTTTCAGAAAGATCGTTAAAAAACGATTCAAAATGTATATACATATATCATAGATTAAAAAATACATGTTTTATAATCGCTATTTTCAAAATTTTAAAAATATCTCCCGCAATACTACATCATACTGGTCACGTGGCTATTATAGAGATTACAGTTGATTCTGTCACGTGATAAGCTCGCTTTCACGGCGTCTTTTTCGTAAAAGTACTTAATCTAAAAAGTCCTCCACCTTTCGTACGAGAATTATCGTTAATTATGTTCCAGAAATAAACTACTTACATCGGAATAAATTTTGACATTTTTGAAGTTTCTTAAGAACGCGTTAATCCAGAGGTATAAAACTTTGAGTATGACTTTTTATCGTATAATAAAACTAAAAATTTAATAGAACAAAAAAAAAGGTGACAGTCTCACTTTAAGGTTTAGAAAGTAGATTTCTTCGGTCGCCAAGCCGTCTGTTCAATCTCATCTCGAGAAACAAAACTGCTGACCTTTAAAGATTATATAAAGTAACCGGGAAGACCTACTAGCCATTAGACTTCTAAAATTAATGTAATTTTGAAAATAAGCAAATTTCGCGGTAATTTACCGGTATTACCAAAATAATTACAATATCTGTGAGTTTTTTCAATGCAAAATTCCACTTTCTGATTAAAAAAAAAAACTGTACTCGTGAAAAATGCCATATTTTTTGTGATATGACTATCCATTTGACTTTGCATTGATAGGGCGAAGTGACGCAGAGATGAAAAATTACTTTAACATGTCATTAACCACGTAAAAAAGAAATAACTAATGAAATAGATGATTTAAAAAATTTAGAAATTTGTATTCCAAACAATAGGGAAATGTAGGGTTTACCATAAAAATACCCCGCGGGTTATATTCCCTTTAAAATGGGTAAAAATAATCGCCTTAATTACTTTTGGTATAAACCCAGTCTATTAATTGGGTAAAATATTAGTATATGTAGCTAAATTGAACTAAATGTTAAATAATGTCTTTTTACGATTAACTAACATAAGTATGCCAATTTAAATACTTTTCACGTTGTATGCGCATAATCCTTTGTCTCCCAAGGGCAGCGACCCATAAACAAAGTGTCAATCTACTCTGGAAGATAACCCTTATAGTTTCAGGGACACGTAGGTCCGGTATGCTACCACTTAGTGTATTTTCTATAGAGGTGAACGTGTCTCCGTATATGCGTCACTGAACGCATTCATTGCTTATCAATTTTAAACAACATTCCATTAATCCAACTCTCCTTGAGTAGAAGTATATTTACAAGCTGTAAAATATCAACATCTGTATCCATCTGTAGTTCGATTTTGGTTTATTTTTTCGGTATAGATAGGTGACTTTGAATTTTTCAACCTCGGTTTCATTCCCTTGACGTTTATGTAAAGGTACGTTTTGCCAAGTCAAGGTGAAGATCTATTTAGAAACTATGATCAAATATGAAAATATACCTGAAAAATTGATAACTCCAAATTTCTGTAAAATAATTTAACTAATTAAATAATGGCATGCGATAAATCGATTCATCAATAACTTTGGCGTTTATATAACAGTATCAGTAGTCTGTTTAAATTTTATTCATATAGATTTCTTTTACTAAAAACCAAATTAATATTTTATCCACGATCTATCTAAAAATTTCCAAAAGGATAATCTTTGCTTTAAAAAAGAGAAAAATTAACGTGTTCGTATCTAAATTTGTTTTTTTTCGGGGCCAAGCCGAAGGGTTTTGAGAATCTTGGGAGATTCGAATTTTAGAAAGTTGGCTTCCTCGTAATTGTCCCCATTACGTGCGTGGCTATTTATCTCAGATTAATATCACTCGGTTTAATTTCTATTTTAAAATCAAGATTCTTAAATTTCCCAAAACCCTACACTTTCAATCTATAAATAGAAATAGTTCATATATATCTATGGCAATTAAAAAAAACGATTGGTTGTTTTTTCCAAAATTAACTTTTCAACAAAACAACATTGTCATTTATTATTTACAAAAAAAAAGCGCTTTAAACGCAACAATAACGTACTATATTACAAATTTTATCATTATTACAAAAAATTCTAAAAAAAAATTTAAAGTCATATTGGCTGGTAATTTAATATTTCGAAATATTTTTATCTTATAGGTAAATATTGGCTTTAGTTGATGATAAATTTGTTCTAATAATATATTAAGTTACGTAGATTAAGGATTATATCGTATAACATTTGAGTAATTATTCCCCCTAATTTGCATAAATTAATATATTTACAATTTTTCGTTTTTTAAATGACCTCCTTATTCGCTTATGGATTTTGTAATTATAATGTTCTTTAGTTTGCACTTTAAATATTATTTTTTTTTTAATATAAGGCTAGATGGCTGGATAGCTAAAATGCTAAGTATTTAATCTTATAGATACAATTCTTCGTATTTCAATTAGCTGAGTAATTGGTCAAAGGTTAAAGTATTATGTTTATTGCGTGGAAGGAACTACTTAATAGATGGCGCTTTTTTTGAAAAAAAGCAAACAAAAAATAACTGCACAATACAGGATGGTAATTACAATATATATACATTGCATATAAAAAATGCAGTTAATAACAGTTTAGAAAAGTGTCGGGAATTATGAAGAATGAAGTTATGCAATAAACCTACTTTTCCCCCCTGGATCCGCTTTGCCAAATGGTACATGAAGAATTGCGCATTTCTTTAAATTCGTTTAACCGTGGAACCTAACCCTAACAGTGCCTGTTCCAAAAAGGGGCACACCGTTAGCCGTTATCTTGATTTCTCTTCCGTCCGAAGCGGAAGCGTAAGGTTGTCTTCCGTAATATGGATCCGGTCCGGCTCTGTGGACTTCCCTGTGGCTTTCTTCTTTATTTTGGTACCTTTGCTCGTTACTAGAGCCTTCGTAGTGATGGTCATGTGGTGGAGGAGGTGGGGGTGGTGGTCCAGCCCATCCGTTCTTGCTTTCCTTGTATTGCGGATGAGCGTAACCACCGATATGTACTTCCGGCGCGGCATAATGATGAGGAACGTCGCTGGAGATCTTGATCTTTACGGCCTTGCCGCCGAGAAGTTTGTGGAAGATGACTGGTTTAGGAATAGGGATCGGGACAGGAAGTGGGAGAGGGATTGGCAACGGAATTGGAATTCTGTTTAGGAAGATTAGTATTTAATTAGATTTAAATATGTGATTTTGTGCGAATTGGACAGGAGTGAAACGCAACCTAATTTTGGATTCCAAATACAATCTTGACCTTTTTTAATCGTTGCACAGATTGCGCTCGGTTACAGACTATGAAAGGACCTACATTCCCATAGAAAAACAAGTTTTACGATGGAATTTTAGGTCCCTAGTAAGGCTGTACTGAGTAAATTAGATATTTAAATATCAATTTATTTTCTAATAATTATGGTGCAGTGCATGTGGAATTAATTACAATGCATGTGCGTTTCACCTTGACCTAAAAATCCCGTACAATGATTTGAAGAGTAGGAGAGGAATTAGAGCCTCGCTGACGGCTATGACGCCTAAGAGCGTCACACACAACAAGGCGAAATTCATATCTGGAAATAAAATAAATTAAAATCAAAGTTAGTTAAATATTCGATTGGAATAAGCGTAAACAGCAGACGCTCACAACTTAGGGAAATTGATTTTATCGGATATATTCTAGAGATCAGTGATAATCTTGACAGCTTTAGTTTTGTTTTGTTTGAAATCTAGCTCAACCAACCGTAACTAATTTTTTCTTATACAAATGAAATAAATACCCTCAGGGAAGGCTTAATAATTTGAATACAAATAAAAATAACGTTTGAAACATAGTACAAAATCATGACAGGCTTTAATTACACGTGTTATGCTTTCTTTATAAATAGTAACCTATCAAAAAACTCGATTTTTAGATAAACCAAATCAACTGGAGTTGATATTTATAAGACCCGAATATAATATTTTTAAATATTGAAGGATGGTTTATGAATGCCCTATAGCCAAAGTACAGTAAAAGCTAGAAATATTCTCATTATGACGTCATTCTCGTTTTTCATAATTTAAGGGGTACAATATTATGAGGTCATCTGATAAAATATTTCAAAAATTTGTCGTTTTATTTGTTTGTAGAGTAAATTTAGTGTTGCATATCTCTCTAAGACATAGTTTTGTCATATTAATTTGCATACTCAACAAATTATATGGACTTTTATGCCGAGATTAAATATGATGGTTGAAATTTAATCAGATTCAACAAAGGGCTAAAGACCCGTTTTTCCCCCATCTCTTTCACTGACCCTGAATTCGCGTGTAGAAAAGTTTAAAAAACCTTTTGGGTAGAAAATGAGACTTTGGGACGCTGACCCAGAAATGAATTTCGCTGTTTACAAATACACGTATTGAAAAAGAAAAGAAGAAAAAAAAAAAAAAAAAACGATAACCTCGTTTTAAATATACGACGATGCTTTTAATAGTAGATTTTTTCTATATAAGTTTATAACTAGACCCAATTTTAAACTTTTTCTATCTTGATCGTTCTTTTTAGAAAGTTAAGAACAGTTTTAAAATACCCCCACTTAATTCTTTAATATTAAAACCACGTCCTACGTTAATTACTTTTAAAATTAGAAATAATTATTAAATGGGTGTAGCTCGATAAATTAAAAGTATTATTGATCTTTTCCTCTTGTTAATTATGGTTCCGGTTGTGGTTATCACTTCCTTGGGTGTAACGAATTAAATTGTTTGGTTCTATTTCCGAAATTTCGTAAATTGTGTCCGAGACAAATTAGGGTGTTACTTTCCGTTTTTCGTCTTTTTTACATTTTTTTTTAAACGCCTTTTTTTAGTTAAAAATAACTAGAATTTGGTACAAAAATTACACCTGTTCTTCAGAACTAAAGCAACTTCCTTCTCTATAAATAGATGCCTTTTCTCATGAGCGTGACCACCATAGTCTCAATATTTTACTTTCAATAGTTTGAAAAAAAAAAGCCATAACATGTTTTTTTTTCAGCATAATCTATTTATTAAAGTTTTTGATTATATTTATAAATATTTACTGGTAAGAACTGTACTATTGTACGTAATACTATGAGGTTAAACATTGTTTATTGATCTGCCCCAGTTTTGTATTTACAGGGACTTAAAAAATTTGCATATTTCATTTAAATCAATATTGTATTGGAAATTTCATAGAAAATACTTAGCGAGATTCTAAAAAATACGAACATACCTAAATCCTATTTATTTCCTCTAAGCCATGAACCAGTAATAAAATATATGGCTGAATAGTTTGATTTCAGCCTTTTTATCTATCAAATATTTCTACACATTCTACAATCAAGTTTTATAATGTGTTTAAGGAATAAATAACCCTAAAATTAATTTAAGCTTAATTACAGCATTTTACACTCAGCTTTGTTAAACTAATTGTTCCATCCCCTTCTCGAGAACGGAAATACATGTAGTTACGTTTCACTAGCCACCGATTGGCTACCCCACCTCCTAACACCTCCTGCCTAGCTATAGGCTTGTTTTTATGTGTGAACTCAACTAGATATTTAACGATCGCAATTTTGGCAACCATACGTTAAGCCAATGAGAATGGGGTGTACTATGACGTTTAATGGTATATCTATGACGTATAAGGGTGACTAATTTTATTAAAATTGTGAACACTTAACGGTTTTATTCGTACTGAAACGAAACTTGGCTAGTTATCTTAGGTCTATTTTTTTATTCCCTGCCTGTTTCTTCTGCTCTGAAATTTGCCCCTTTAAAATGCTCTTCCCCTATGCACACAGCCTAGCTTTGACTGTACAATTTATTATGGTCAACGTCGTTTGCTAAGCTATAAAGAAGGCGGATTTAAAAATCCAAAATAGTCCTTTTAACTGACACATCTCTCTTCGTCAAATAATTTCCTTGTTGGTTATTTTTCAACATACCTAAACTTTTCTGAATTGAGTGCTATTTTCAAACTCTTATTTTATTTAAAAATACACCCTTTGAACATTAACTCGTTCCCAAAAATACTAGTTTGTATGATCGAGTTCAATGGAACATCATGCACCTAATTAGCTATTTAAAAATCTTATTTTTAAACTTCATTAAAATCCGCGGTAGAGAAGTTCTCAATAATCTGAGAATCAATATATTCTTATTGTACGACACTAAATATTAATTATATGAAATGTCGAAATATAAATGAAACATCCCTTGGTTTATGGTTGAATAACAAAATATATCTTAAATACTAGAAAATTTACCAAAATTAAACTTACTTTTAATTTAAATGTACTTGGTTTGAATCCTGGAAAATGGTGGTACGCAACAAATATCCCTATAATGTGAAAGTCCGTTTCGATTCGGTAAAGTTGCGTTTTCGCGAAAGTGGCGCCACTAAAGCGTGGTATAAAATTGTAAAATCCCTTTACCCGGCGAGACAGATTTATACGACAAAAACTTTTCCTTTTGTATATTTAAATAGCGTTTAATATAACTCTCGGACCTTACAATACACCTGTCGTTCTAGTGTAAAATCTCGAGATGAAATGAGGTGGTTACCACCGAATCTCTTCTATAGACTTAAAGGACTTGCCCTAGTTTCGCGATGGTCGACGAATAACTCTCACCGAATTCTCTACTACGCCAGTTATAAAACATTTGAATTCCCCCGACAAAAGGGGGTTTAGTTTTCTCTATATTTATCGCATTTTTTTTTTAAATACCCTATCGTCTGTTTCTACCGGGTTGAAGAATGTACGGACGTGGGTCGGATATTAGTATTAACTCGTTTTACGATTCTCGTATACTTGTTTGTTCAATTTTTGTGGAAATGTTAGTAAAAAAAAATTCCCGCATCTATAATAAGATAGGCAATATTCTTACTAATCTAGGTCTTGATACCTTTGGGCCATTCGGGTGTAAAAATATATTTTCAGTCGGAAATCTTACTTCAATCGGGAAATTTTTGCTTCCACAGATTAGATTTATGTATTTTATTTTATAAATGAGAATGTGATCTGATAAAATTAGCGTTAAATCATTTAAAAAATAACACCTTTCAAAAGTATGTTAATTTATTTAAAATTTGTTTCCTCAGTTTTTTTGATGTAGTTATTATTTTGTTTCAATCATATATTTTCTTGAAATAAAATTAAAATCAGGCCCTATCAAGTTCTATTACTAGATCTTCTAAATTAAAAATATCATCGAATAAAATTTTTACTTAAATTCGTAACAGCTACGCTTTAAAAATACATTTTTTACTCAGGAAACGTGTTAATTTCGGTAAAATTTCAATTTTAGGCGCGACACTCAAAATAAAAATTCTTTGTAGAATTAGAACTTTAAGGAACTAAATTCTTAATTTTCGCCTTTTCTCTTTATCTATTTGATCAATTTTGGTATTGTTCACAACTTAACACGAGTGAATTAGGTAAGATTGTATTTGTCGAACCATGAAATGTCCACGCGCACTTATGCGAAGTTCATACGCAAAACGGTTTCTCCACTAAGAAAGACTTTGGTTATAATTTTATACAATCTATCTTCTGAAGCGTTTACATTTTGACATCTACTCTTGTTCAAATAGACTTTTAACGACTAGCTATTATTGTTCAAGTTCGTAAACCCTACGTGGATGTCCGCATAATGGATGGACCCAAACTTATATTACTACATCTTAAACTGGGTCAAAATGAAAGTATTTTCTAAAGAATTGATTTGGAAAGTAATCGACTTGCTATTTTTATTTGTATTTATAGATTTATAGTCTCTATAAAAATAGACTAAAATAAATCTTAATTCAGCGACGTTTAAACAATATTTTAAATATAATTTAGGTGGGAAGATTTCAAATTTTGATATTTAAAATAAACTACATGGTTTGAACCGTAAAACTTCAATTTCTGGGAAGCTTGCAACCAGAGTAGTCGAAGGACTTCCCAAAAATTATTTTTTAATAGTAGAATCCACAAAAAAAACTTATTTTCCACTTCACCAGCCTTTAAAGAGCCATGATTCATTTAAAAATTTTCATTCTTAACTCTTCTTAATAGATTTTCGTATGAATTTAATCCGTTTTAGCGTTTGAAATGATTAGTATATAATTTATCACTTAAATTTCCAATTTAATGACTGGACTTTTTCCATCCTAGATGCGACCTAATTTAGTTTTTCATCTTAAATAATTCTTTTTTTCGAAGTACAGCACAAAAAAGGCGGGAAAAGTATTTCCGGCACTTTTGATTTTATAGGTTGATTTTTATGATCGTGCCTAAATAGTGTAAACCAAATTATATTAATTTTATGTTCTAGTTTGTGAGCGAAATTTTATATTCATCAATTATTAACGTACTACTGATCTATTGCGTATTGTTCTACATTTTTTTTCTATATTATTTTAATATTAAATTTCACTGAATTCTAAACGGTTGAATAACCTCCCTTCTTCTATAAAAAAGCCACACCTAATCTAGTATATTTTAAATAGATTTTAAACTAGATATACTCGGTATTCAATTACAATATAAAGAATTAAATTTACCACTTAAAAGTTAATACAATCATTTATTGTATACGAAATTATCTTCCGTGCACCACTTAAAGTAATATTTTAACAATGTGCTATTTTTAGAATAATTATAATTTTTTCCTAGTGGTAAGAATACGTGAAGGGTTGAAGTTCAAATTCAAAGTTTATGCAAAGAACTTCGACATGACTTACGTCATGAATTCTTAAAGGGAGAATGCAGTAATTTTCTATCACTTCATTATCCTCAATTACAAACAAATATTAAGCTTGAAAAAATATACACATTACCGTAACCGTAAAAATACATGTTTTATAATCGCCAATCTCAAAATGTTTTAAATAAAAATTTCACGCAATACTACGTCATCACTATATGGTCACCTGGCTACAGTTGATTCTTGCGCGTTCTGGCACGGGAAACGCTTACTTTCGCGCGGTATTTTTCGTACTTAACCCATAGGTGTGAAATTTTGAATATGTCGTTTTAATAGTATGATAAAACTAAACAATATAATCCAAGGACATTCGGAAAAATGGTGACAGCCTTGCTTTAAATGTATATCGATCTATATCACCTGAAAATCCAAGACCATAACGAACTCTAGAGGTACTGTAGGTCCTGAAAGCAAAACCACAAACATTAGAAAGTTAAAAATTAAATAATATTTTCCACCAAAAATATAACTAATATTAGGTCCTTCGACGCTGTACGCTTATAAATCATGCCAAAACTTGCTCCTAATTAAACTATATAAATATATAATTTATGCCATTTAGATAAAAACGTTTTAAGTCGTTTAATTTAAGAGTATAATCGAGGTAAAAAAAACTATAAGCTATTGACTTTTCCTCTTGGAAAACATCATATCAGTTTGCTTATAATTTCCGTATTCTTTTTTCAAGCCCATGCTAGCGATGATATCTCTTTCTATTATATATAAATTTCAAATTTCTGAAGCGTTTTTATCCGTGTCTGTATCTTTCACTATATTTTAAGAAGTATCGTTTACCCTCACAACACTTTCAAGTGCCGAAAATCAAACCACATAGTAATGTTTATACTCGCATTTTGTTTATCCTCCTTTTTGTTTGTTATATAACGACGCCTTACCAACCCCGACCTTTCCTTATAGTCATTGGTTAAATCATCCTGGAGAAATGAAGTCGAGGAATCTCAGTTTTTCAGTGGTCGGTTTAAGTTCCTCCTTAAAAACAATATAACTCTAAATTCTCGAACCAAGGTTTCCTGGGCCCTTTAATACTATAAATTTAAGTGTCTGTGTAGAAAATGGCAGGCTGTTCCCCTACATCATTCCTCCAAGGTTATACTAAAGACTATTATTTGAACCCCCAAAAAAATATAGAAAATGAAAGTTAGTTTTGAAAATGATAGATTTCATTTTCCTTCTACTTCTATCAAATCTTTCTGGTATTACGAATTTTTATGTAATTTTCTGAACTTTATTGATACGCGTGATGTGCCGGAAAATATTTGGCATTTATATAAACGGGTCAATTATTTTCAGTAGAATTTTTCATACTTTCAAAGTATGTCTTTCAACATTAAGAAGATTGATTTAAAATTTATATTATTTTTTAAATAGCGAATATCTGGCTAATATAAAATTCGTACTTGGCAAATATACTCTCTTGAAATTTTTAACAATCCCGAAACGCTTGAAGGCTTTTAGATAGTTTTTAATTTTTCTTTTTCTTTGGATGCCTGATTAAAGATAACTTTCTCTTTACCGGGAACTTCGGAAGCTAAATTTCTTATATATAACAAAGACCGCCTTTTCTATTTTAAATTTCCACGATTTATACGATAACGTTGGCCATAAAATATTGTTTGTTTTTTTAAGGTGGGTGACCAAAATAGCACGAATTAATTATTAAAGATATAAATTACTGTTACGGTAATTAAAGTTTTCCTTTTTAGTTTTTGTTTTAGTATAATTTAAGAACTCGTCATCTCAGAGTTATATAAAATTTTAAATATGTCGTTTTAATAGTATGTCAGGAAAAAGGTTATAACATATAAACCTATCATGGAGTTCAAAACACAAACCAATTATTAAAGAGTATGCCCTGCCAATATTTGGTTGTTTAGATCTAAATAGGTAAAAAAGTCTTAAATTTTATGTTACTAATTTTCCAATAAATATGAAATTTTAAATACTAATGTTCTAAAGGTAGTATACCCTTGTTCAAGAACTATATGAGAAGTAAAAAATAAAAAAAAATAATAATAAAAAATCATCATAGAGATAAACTGGTTTCTGAAAACTGCTCGAGCATATAGTTTTCTTTTCAGAAATGAAATCTTTTCTTCATCCAATAATTGGATTCCTTTTAAATCTATAATTCTAGATAAAAATTTGTTTCGTAGTCGGAACAAATATACAGTATAGATTACGCTAAGTTATAGATAATCGAAACTTTTGCTTATATCGAAATATAGACTAGAAAATACAACTGCAGAATTATTGTTATTTTAGATTAGACAGACTGTAATTTTGGAAAGAATCTTCAATCTCCGGTATCGTTTGTTCCGATATTTAACTGGTGAATTTTCATTTTATCTGTTCCGGAAACCTAAAACGATCTCGCCTAAGTATTTCTCTTAATCGCGATTAAGCTTTTTGCTTTCTGTATAAAATAGTGTTTTAAAGTGTAATTACTACTTTATATAGACGTTGCACGTTAAGAGGAAAGAAAATATATTATCCATTAAAGGAATAGCTATAACAGTAAGGCGCTAACAATAAGAATTTATTAGTAAATTAATTCATTTATACTTTTCTGTAGAGATCGGAGTTATAGCAAGATATTTTGTTTGTTTTATCTTCATTCATAATTTAAAATTATCCATGGGAAGTCTATGATAAATGCAATATAATCGCGAATATTTAACTGATTTATTATTAATAATTAACTAATTAACCAAATATTAATGAATTTCCTTGTCGAAACCCCGACCTCTACTAAAATAACTAAACCCCGATATAATTAAGCATTTGCTTGTTTAATTTATTAAACCATAACATAAATGAAGGCCGATTAATATATATACATAAAATTAATAAATTGGAAGCACTATTCATATTAATGACAATGTGTTTAAATATTCTGAGAGTTCAATTGCCTGTACTCTAGCGCGAGAAATTCGATGTTTATTAATATGTTACCTCATATTAAATTAATTAATAATGCTCATGGAAACTATGTCTCTCTTAAAAAAGCATTTTGCTTTTCATATCCGGAAATGATTCTCGCCTTTCTCCGGTTTCACTCTCATAATTTTATTTATCTTTTGTCTGATCTTTGAAGCACTCCCCCCTCTGCTTTTAAAGTGTAACACCTAAGAATGACAACTGACTTATATTTAATTCCGTTTGCCCTCATTTTTAGAAAACACTAGACATAACCAGTTTTCTATAGTCTTAGAAAAAATAGGTAATCTTGTAAAATTTCGGAGATGAAAGCTACTCGTTACAAAGAAGCCATCGATTATACGGATCCATAATCTTCATCATCGAAGTACAGTAAACTCAGAGCTACCTTATTTATCGCGTTACAATATTTAAAATAGACAGGTGACTATCGATCAATTTCGTTAGCTTTTCGTTTGTCCTACATATAAAAATTCGTCATTTTCCATCGTAAAGGGAAGGTAAACTTGAAAAATTCACCTTATCTTTAAAGTGAGGCTGTCACCCTATTTTTCAAATGCCTGTGGATTACGTTTTTAGTTTTATAATACTTCTAAAACGACATATTCTAAATTTTATACCTCTGGGTATATCAAAAATATATAGGTAATTGTTTTCCGATATGACGTAGTTTATTTCTGGAACGTAATTAACGATAGTTAGGATTTTCTGAATTGAGTACTTTCATGATAAAACGCGCCGAAAGTGACCTTATCACGTATCAGAAAGGGAGAATCAATTGTATGCTCTGGAATAGCCAAGTGATCATAGTGAAGACGTAGTATCGCGAACATTTTATTTTAATGGTAGTTAAAAGCAGTGTTTCTATTATTTTTCTTTAAATTTTTTTATTTGCCTCTGAATTTTCTACTTTTCCTATAAAACATTTTAAAACATTCCCCTGGTCGTCGAAAGAAGGTGACAACATCACTTTGATTGTAAATAGCTCAATTTTGGGTTTCAACTTTCCTTTAAATAGATATATCAAGTATTTGGAAAACTGTGGTTTGCGATAGTATTTTCTATATTAGTCTCATAAAGTTAAATCGTATTTAATACTAAGATTATAGTCAGTGTTAATCCTCACTTTCAAGATAAAAACAAAGCCAAAAGTGGGAACGTCGAGTTTATTTCGAACTGGTGTAACAAGTATCGTTATTTCTTCTATGTAGTACCAGGTAAAACTTTAAACAGAATAATAGGTCGATGAACCGTTCTATACCATTTGCTTCAAATTTTGGCGCAGTTTTCGCGAACTATAAAAACGACTTTCAAAAATATCCAATTTTTAACAAAAAAAAATTCTTCCTTCCATTGGATTTGAATGTTACCTTTTTAGTTGGGTCTATCCGCTGCTATTAATTCTTCGGTTTCAACAATTGCGAAGCGATTATTGGATATAAGGAATAAATTAAGTAAACTAAATAGGAAAATCCTTTCAAAATCGCTTAATGATTTCGAAAATCATTCCCAAAATCGTGTCATGATTTCGAAAATGATTCCAAAATTGCTTCATGATTTCGAAAATACTTCTAAAATCGCTTCATCGTTTCGAAAATCACTTAAAAATCGCTTCAAGATCTCGAAAATCATTCCAAAATCGCTTCATGATTTTGAAAATCATTCCAAAATCGCTTCATGATTTTGAAAATCATTCCAAAATCGCTTCATGATTTTGAAAATCATTCCAAAATCGCTTCATGATTTTGAAAATCATTCCAAAATCGCTTCATGATTTTGAAAATCATTCCAAAATCGCTTCATGATTTCGAAAATCATTCCAAAATCGCTTCATGATTTCGAAAATCATTCCAAAATTGCTTCATGATTTCGAAAATCATTAGAAAATCATTAGAAAATGATTTTAAAAATAGTAAATCACTCCCGAAATAAATTTTTTAAATGTAAAATCAATCCATGATTTCGAAATCCCGAATACAAATCCAACCACCTCGTATGTAACTCACGATGACCTTAAAATATTTCAGTTCCAATATTTATTTTGTGATCTAGAAATTATATTAACATATGGTAAACTATATTTCTTTAAATTCGAATTTATTGGGGGTGAGTTTTGGATTCTTTATTTAAGAACCAATAATCATAAATTAAACGGGTTCCAACTATAGCGCGATACTGCGATCTAGTCTTGATGGTAATTTAATTCATGTCGGTGAATAATTTGGTACCAGTTTCTGTATTTGATAGGGAAAGAACTTGGCCTATATATTTGTACGCTTTGAATTTGGTTTAGTAATTAAATCTAAATGAGATTGTAATTTTAGTATTTCTATTTGTAGGAGGTTGAAGTTATGGATAATCCTCTGGGAGTGACCTTCCCAAGTGACCTCGGGGTTGAAGATCAAAAGAAGATGCGTACACTCGCTCTAATTGAACTAACGACACTTTTTGACGAACATGGACTGACTTATAGTCGAAGGAAAGCGGCTAGGAGGAAATTAAAAGGTTTTTATTATTTTGTATATTACTAATTAAATATTCAAAAATGGGGAAAGGTTAAGCTTACGCCTGATCGCGTGCTTTATGGACTAAAAAGAGATTTCAAAAATAAATTGGTGTACACAATTGGCTGCGTTCTACCCTAGGGCTTCCAAACAACTTCAATATATTGCGCAATTAACTTGGGGATTATCAGTTTCCCACATCTTTCAATAAGGTTCAGTAAAATCTTTTACCTATATTTTGTCCTAAAAGTGTTAAAATGAAAATATTTGAGGTTTAATTTAAATTTTTTTAAGAAAATTAAATCAGAATAACAAACGATGATTGACAGTAAAGAATTGTGTAATTTTACTAGTTATATTTCTTGTATATATAATTACTGCGCAATGTTTCAAACTAAATCATAATTAAACAAAACGATTTCAGATTTTTATAATACATAATTGTAAATGTCGGAGCAGCTATAATTAATATTTGATTAACTTTTAATTTAAGACTTTACGATTTACCCCCTCAGTATGTAAGGTGTAATGACATCCTTACTCTTTAGATAAATTATAAAATGTATTAAGCCTCTTTATAGCTGAACAAAACGTTTCAGGCCAATAATTTCCGCATGTACTTGTTCAAGAGTATTTGGCGAATAGGGAAATTTCATGGAGACGAAACCAGTTTTTGTTTCTAAATTACAATTTTCGGAACTACGTAAATCTATACACAACTTTCCCTAATTAAATATTTCAATGTTAAATGAAAGATAATGGTATGATCACCAATGATGAATTGAATCCCAAAGAACTTTGATGGGCACTATATACTTCAATTAGCTTCCTCGCCTGCTTTATAGTATAACGGTGTCTGTTTATTGGCCCGGCCTCACGTCCACCATCTTAGATCACTAAGCTTATCTTCCGATATAAGTTGATCGTATTAAGACGGAGCCAATAAATACACAGACGCCGATTTACGATAAAGTTTGCGTAATATATGAAAAAAAGGATTTTTGCAACCTTGGTTGGGAGATAATGTGATCACCGGATTTAACGTCGTTACTTTAGTAATGATGGTTTAAATCTTCAAGATTATTTAGAACATTTATTTTTGTAATTTGAACAAATTTAATTTATTCTTAACGCAGATGGTGGTATATTTGCTGTTCCACTAACCACTCTTGTGGAAGAGGATCGCGGTAAATACCCTAGATGTCAAACTCCGGTCATTTTTCAAAGGGTAAGTTATATTTTCCACTTAGTAATTAATTTAATCCTCTCGTGTGGCGTGTGTTTTAACCGACCACTTAACTAAACTTTCCTTAATATAGCCCAGAACAATAAATACCATTTATTCCAATAATCGTTAATTTTCCTTATTTTTAGTTAGCGATCTAAAATTAAAACTTAAATTTCAAAAGTGAAAACTTTTAAATTTACGAGGTTTTTCTTCGTGATTTAACAATTAAATTTGAACGGGTTTTTATAAAATTCTGATAGTAAATCATATTTACAAAATTTAACGTGATTCTATACGGTTTAATTTTAGTAAAAGTGAAAGCTTTATTTCTTTTCCCAAACACAGTTTTTTCCGATCGACCCCAATATTTATTTCCTATAAACTATCGCTGTTTTAATTATAATTCTTTAAACGAACGTGCTTGAATACCTAATGATTTGGAGAATAAATTTGCCTGATTTTCCTCTTCGGCCAGTAAGGTTCGCGTTTCCTGTTGGACAGTTGCCGGCCGAATTAACCCTAATCCCCTATTTTATGGGTGTATTTTACAGTTTTATTTTACGACATATGTACATTCGTAGATCGCGCAGCTCCCTTATTGACGGAAGTACAGTTTAAAAAAATATGAAAGATATAGAATATATACATTAAAATTGAGGCTGTCATTAATGTTTGATCACTTCCAAATATAATTTAATTTGAGTAGTATTATCTGAAGATAGTTATAAATGGTCATAAAAATTGTGTAAAGGAATATTGTAAATAGTCCACAATTTCTTCAAAACATACATGAAATTGTTCCTTTGGCCTTATTGTCATACATTAAACCTTTATATCACTTGTAAATTCTGGTTAGCGCATAACCACAAGGGAAACATCCTTCAATTTTATAAGACGACATACTGCGGGTGACAATGAAGTCCATGGTTTCACCCTAAGTATTTCGAAATTTGTACAGAAAGGGCCAGGCCAAGAATATTCTTTCTAGAGTAAATTAGACTCGAAATCGCGACGGCCGGCGAGACATGCTCCTTCGTTTCGCGAGAGAGAGTTGCTTTCCGTCGATACATTTTCACCCCCGTAAACGTCTAGAAAGTTCGGCGCAATACTAGCCACACCTATTTAGTTCCAATCTCATCCGCTAGAGAGGGCAATTTCGAATTTCGTATCTCGACCGTTTAGAGATTTTGGATTTTTTTTCCTCTCTCCTCGGGCGAAAACTCTGACGACAAAACTTTCGGAACCACATACCAATCATAATATGCCTTGTTGTAAACTTGAAGCATGATTTACCTGTGGTACATGTATAACTAAATGTTTAAGTTTGAATATGGCAAATATGAACATTTAGGAGGAAAGTTGACAACCTACGTCTTTAGATAACCGTTCTAAAAGTATCCATTCTCCCTCGTACGTGCTTTTAAAAATATCCTATAAAGGTCAATTTTAAGTTCTAACCCTACACCGAAAATGAAAAACACGATGATATCATACTTCCTGGCCAAAAATGTTGCCCGCTTTGGGATCATTTTTATTTCCTTCTCGTAAAACACCCAAGTTTCTAGTCTACTGTTATAGTAACAGTTTTGAGAATTCAATAAGGTTCATAGCGAGTCTGGAAACTTATTGGAAAGAAACTGATATTATTCTACCTATTTTTATCCTTATTCCCAAAGGCGTTGCATTAGTACGTTCTTATTATTCAGGCAGGTTGGGTCCCGTGGGAGTTTCCACAATGTAGTACATTGTTTAAATGTACACCGATTATTTCCTGGTTTGATATTATAGGATAATATCCACATACTCCACCTCTTCATATTTTAATATTTTATTTTTGATTATGATTAATTTATACCGTGCTGTTTTCTTTTTTAAGTTACTGGAAGAGATGGAAAGAAGGACATTGCACGAAGAAGGGATTCTGAGGAAAACTGCATCTATGCAAGCAGCTGAGGTGAAATTGGATAGATATCATTTACACACCATTTCAGGCCTATTTAAAACGTTAATTTTTCCCATTTCGGCTGCTTAAGTTTAGAATTATTTTTAAAAATAACAATTTTCCATGAATATACACCTTTACTTATCCATCTTGCATTTAATAATTATGTCTCTAATTTATTTGGTTAAGGCCCACAAATTAGTTAATTTTGACTATAGAAGGAGAAAATTTAGAGACGCTTAATTCTTTGATTATATTAGAAGCTGATGAGTACTTGAAATATTTTGGTCTATCAGGAAGCTTTGGGGCGTTGTTTCTCTTATTACGACACTCGCGTTGTGACGTGGTTGAAAGGCTTTTAAAAATGATATCGTTCTAAAACTCATGTTTCGGGGTCACAGTCGGGCGCTCCCGTTTTTGGTTACGTTATTAAACGATGAAATTCACCTAACCAAGCATTACCGTAATGCACTTCAAGTACTTATCGTCTTCTGGATATATTATGTACTAACAATGTAGTGGTTACGAGAATATCTCTGATCGATCAAGAGTAAAAAGGCTGTAAATATAGTCGTTCGATATGCGATTCAATACGACCAAATATTCTAAACTTTATCACCTTTCCTCCTAGGAAACATCTGTCACAATTATTCATTTGATTCTTCATATATGATTATAAACCCATTATCTAATCCATCACTTTCCATTAATCTTCCAAAAATTAACTTCCGTTTCTTAACTCTTCTTCCAGAGTCTGAAAGAATTGGTGGACAGTAGTTATCGAACAGCTCCTCTGATAGTGGAGGAAGCTTTGGCTCAAGCATCTCCCCATGATTTGTCCTTTTTATCTAAATCATTCATTCGGGAACTTCCCGAACCGTTACTTACTAACGCCTATCTGGACGCGTTCCTACAAGTCACCGGTATTATTTATAATCCCTATCTAGTTTGTTTTAAATAACGTCAATAATTTATCTGACGCGGCGAGTCTACCGAAAACCAGTTTATAATCTAAGACAACGTTTTATTTTTGTAGCGTTGCCTTCAACCCTAGAGCAATTGAAAGCCCTCAATTTACTGGTTATGTTACTTTCCGAAGTTCATCGAGAAACTTTGAAAGTAAGTTAGTTTTTTATCGCCATCTTTCTACGTTCACCTGAATCACTAAAATTGTTGAAATTCATTACTTATTTTTGATAATTTTTGGAATAGAGGTTACTGGAGTTCCTAGATAGGGTGATTGAAAAGGAAGAGTATAATCGCATGAATGCTCAAAATATATCGGTGATTATGGCTCCAAACTTGTTTCCGCCACCTAGGAACAGCCGCCCGAATCACGGTCAAGAGGTGTCCAAGAAAGACATTGAACAAGAAGTGGCTCTGGCGACTCAGAGCGCCACCATTACAAAAATGTTACTCAAGTATAGGAACGTACTCTGGATGGTTCCACCCCCGCTACTTAAGCAAATACGTGAACAAAATGAAGAGTCCAGGATCCGCTTGAACAAAGACCACAAAGTAAGATTGATCTGTTCAGACAAGGTATAGACCGAGTACCGAATTATCTCGCTAACAGACGACACACCTCACAAAGGGGTGCTTATCGGATAAAAACGTATAATCGCGAAATTATTTCTCTTGGCCACAGCAAGGGGATTTTCAATATGTCCGATTCCTTTTTCGTTGCGTTTTACATTTAGCTAAAAAATTTTAATGTTTCAAATGTTAGCCCTTAACAAACGCGAAATGGTTGGAGAGTGAAATGGGAGTTTACCAAGTTTTAGCCTCCACATAAAGGACCTAGGCGTTAGTGGGGGCCCATGGGGGGGATTGTCTAATCTGTGTTGGCAGGAGCGTGTTAAAAATCATGACCTACATCACACCTATAATCTATAAGTTATTTTCCTCTACAGTATATCAACAGAGTTCTTGGCCTCCACAAAAAGGATCTAGACGTCAGTGGGGGCCCTTTTGGGGGGGAGGGGGATTCTCTTATCTGTCTGTTGCCAAGCGTGTGTTAAAAAATAATGACCTACATGACGCCTACAAGCTGGAAGTTGTTTTTTTCTCTACAGTTTATCTAAATATAGCGCAATTTTTTTATAGGGTCTAAAGTTGCTTCAACGAAAACCAAAGGATGAAATCAAACCAAGGAGCAACTCTGACACCAATGTCCACGCCGAAAGAAATGTAAGTGGCGTTTACTAAAGTAAACACGCGTTATAATTTTAATATCTTATCTTATATATTTTAATATCTAATTTGACTAGGGGCATAATAATTCGCCACCGGGTAGTCAGGTTGCTCCCGAAAATAATAACAAGAAGTCTGTGGTAATTCAACTGGAATGTGACCGAAGGAAAGTGATCGCTGTTAGTGTGGATGCAACGACAACGGTGTCATTTATACTCGAGAAAGCGATGGAAGCCGCCGGCGGCTGTGGAAGGGAGAAGATCAACTCGCGGTAAGCTAAGCCTTTTAATATTATGTTGCTTGCAAAATTGCGTTTCTCATGGTGCTATGTACACTTTGCCTCGCTGTTTTCCATTGGCATGCCGTGCTTGCCATTATTTTCGGCACTTTATCATGGTATAACACTTCTTGATGAGTCAATGTTTGTGACTAAGTATCACAAAAAATACTTGATTCTTTGACCCCGTGGCTTGACCTTTATTAACTAAATTTAGATATGAATTTTGTGTTTTATATCTACTGTATTGAACAGTTAAACCATAGAATGTAGCCACATTGAAGAACATTGAATATATGCCGTGTGTACTGCTTGTTCATGGCAGTATTTTAGAGCGATTTTAAAGCTTAATCCTGTGTTGATTTTAAGTCATTATATAAGAAAACCTGGCGTTCAAAGCGTGCCAAAAGTAGAACAATCAAAACCAACGATATACGAGCGCATTTAAGCGAAAAACAAATTAAAATTCAATTATTCGAAGCTTTCGCAAGGACATAAGGTCGACTGCCTAGTGTTAAAACGACATATTTAGTTGTATTTATGACTAATATGTTAGGAGTTATTTTGGTCATGGTTTACTACAGATGTCAATGACTCTGTGCATTGAAATATGATAAGGTTGATTTTGACACGATTGTTATATAAGATTGAGTCAAGTATTAATTAACCTCGCGAATCTGACCAATGTTTTTTTAGTATGCTTATGTGATTTTAAACCACTCACAGTCAGTGAAGTGTAGCCTGATATCTCTCAATCTGTACTTAGTAATGAGAACTATCAAGTTTCATTACAAACTTTGTTGGGAATGATGGGGATCCAATTCTAAATTAAATATAATTGGTTTTAGTATAGATGAATGAGACACACCTTAAATTTCAAATTTTAGGTAGCTGTTTATCAATGACTCGCTTACGTTTACCATCTAGTGTAAGAAGTCGATTTCGTAATAAACGCGACTTATATTAACCGGTTCCACATCCATAATGATATGTACCCTCGCCAAAAAACACTTCCCATATTATCCCACTTAATTACGGTATTGACGTAATAAGGAAGATTTTTATCGTGGATTTAGCCTTGTAAGCCCGGATGATTGTTCAATTTAATAATCAACTGGGATCGAAGGCTTACAGGAACCATTTTCGAGAACTGTATGTCCCCTTTATTGAAATATCCACCGTCGTGGGTGGTAATTCTTGTAACTATCAATTTCTCATACTGATAACTTCACCTAGAAAACCTTTAATTTATACCCTTGACCTTTAAGTCAAATCTCGTCTTTTTACCAATCTAGTTAAATTGTAAAATTTAAAAATTCTATAAAATTGAGTAGGAGGGACATGATTCTTAAATCAGAGAGAATACAGGAAAAGAGTTGAAGGTCGGCTGGAAGTTTTACTACTTCTGTCTAGTCTTAACCAGAACCTAGAATGAACTTAATCTTTGACTTAAACCTTTTTTCTTTGCAAAGTTTTTTTTTCTCATAGACATAATATTATAGTGGTATCGGTAATCCATGCAGAGTGAGTGTGTATCAAGTTATGCAATTAAGCCACGTGATAGGGTAAAGATATCAATTTGATTAGGTTTTTCTTTTGTTGAGAACAATAAGCGTTTGATCTAGGTTTGACTATAGTAATGATGTCAAAATCACACGATTCTTGTACCCACTAGTTCTATTCTATAGAGAGAATAAATATAATTACGCGACCCGTCACGCCTATTCCCTCATATCCCATCGAATCATATAGTCTTAGGGACCTTTGTTCTATAAGCAACTACGACTATGGACACCAATGATGAATAACAAAATGTAGCGTTCATAAGCGTCCTTTAACGACAAAAAGTTTCAAAACTAATAAGAATTAATGGATAAAGAATTTGGCAGACCCGAACGTGGTTTTGTTAGTTACTACTTTTGGCACTGTTTGCTCTAAGAGGACGCTTATTGACGCAAGCTTCTGTTATTCATCTTTATTTAGTATAAGGTTGGGTACTGGGACAGTAAACAGTTATCTGCTTACGACGCTCTTCTTTCAATTCAGCAAACAAAAACCCTTGCCAACTACAACCATGATTGTTTAACCAGAAACGCGCTTTACTCCGTATATATATACTCTTCATACATTTAAACGTGCGATGCGATACAATGTAGGTGTTTCGAGGTTTTTTGACTTAATTTTTTTTTTTTTCTCGGGACTACGATGGAACTGTAGTGTCGCTCTATTTCAAGAATGAGTTATGACTCTTCTTCCCCGGACGCGTACCCAAACACCCCACCGATCTCTAAAGAGCCCGAGATTATAAAGGCTGTAAAAAGACTAACATGTCAGGTCAACCACTAATCAGTTTTAGTTTTAAAAAGACATTTTTTTTTTTACTGGTTTCGTCTCGGTTGCCAAGTTACTTAAATCATGTCCTAATTTATCAGAATCTCTCCGCAAAGTGACACGTACGCAGGTGGATTAAATGCTATAGTCAAAGTCAATTTAGTTTTTCAGCGTGTACAAATCTAGACTACCTTCAATCTCTATGAATTATTTTCTTAGAAATGAAGTTAAACTCATTCTAAACTTAATTGTCAAATCGTCGTTTCTTTAGCTTTAATTTATATTATTTTTTCGCGGGTTCGTTGGGTTCATACGTTTGGTTTTAAATTAGAAATGAATGCATTAGAAGGGTTGGAAACTGGTATTTTATCAGTTGTAATATCGTTTTAAAAAATCATGGTGGTCCTTCGGTTTTCTAAGAAGGATATTTGCTTTTTTATGTATGTTGCATGTAATCTTTGCAAAAGTCGATGCTGTTATCTTTCTTTGTTTTTTCCTTGGAGTTTTATGAGCGCCTCTAATTCTTTGGTGCACTAACTTTCTCGATTTATATCCAAATCGTAGATCTTTAGACCTAGTTGACTATTTTTCAGCATTGACATCGTTGAACTCGAAAATTGTGTAGTTCTGTAATTGAACTATTTTATGACACACTCGATGTTATATCAGTTTGTTTTAATCCACGACTATTAACAATGAGCACCTATCTTAATTGGTAAAGCGGCAAATAGTAGCCTGCTTCTAATCACCATTTTGGCATATTTTGCAGTTGTTTAGTATTGTCCGTAGATGTGTTTTGGTTTCAAAATATAGTTTTGGTTATGGTTTTGCACTTTTAGTTTCAATTTTGGTTAACTTCATATACCTGCTATGATTTAATTGCATTGTAATATTTCCACCTTGTGCTTTTCTGGTGCTTGATTTGCTAAATGTGTAATGGTTCATCGTTCATTTTGCTTCCATATACATTTTGTTCACCTTTTGATTCCCAATCCATTTTTACTCCTGAACTTCATCGCTTCTACTTTCAAGTGTTCTTGAATCAAAGATGAACTTTGATTTCCAGATCGCGAGCTTCCAGTTTTGAAAGTTATTATTACAATACCATTCCTTCCTTGATCAATGACTTGGTACCCTCTCTTTCGCTCGCTAACGGACATGTTCTCTACGAAGTCGGAGGAAATATTGGTGAGCGCCTTTATCATTGATACTTATTTATAATTAGCTTAGGATTATTTAAAAAGTTTTTGGTATTGGACGGGGCTAAGCGATGACGTCAACCTAAAGCTACGTTCACACTTGAGACTTTGAAACCTTCTTCAAACCGGTTTAAATGTTCGAATTAACTTATTAATGTGAATAATGACATTTTTAACAAAAGACCCCTGTTGTTATAACTCTAAAGTTTTCAATTTGGCCTTTTTAAAAGGGTTAAAAATTGGTTTCAAAGTCTCTAATGTGAACGTTATATTTCGACAAATACGCTTAACAGTACAAATACGCTTAACACAACTTGGAAATCTGTACGTCCTGATTAGCTTCCTAATTATGTGTTTAATTTTCATAGGAAACGTTCCATTTTTCTTGAATATGAATTTGAACTTTCTCACTATAATATATTTGTTTTATTGGGCGAAATTTTTCGATTTCAATATTCTCTACGTAACAGAATTATTTGAGGGTTTCGGCAAATTTCTGGCTAATTATTATTCAGACGTTGTATTGTGTGAATACACATTGTGGATTTTCTTAAATATGTTAAATATTTCATGCAGGTCAAAGAAAATTGGATATGAACAGTAAAATATTCGCTCTGGTCAGAAATAACCCAGATGCCGAATGGATGATTAAATGTGGTGTTTAATTTTTTTCTTATTTTGGTATTGTGATCGCCAAGTGTTCTCACCTAAGTATACTTGTTATTCGTATCTTCTCATTTTATTTTACAGTCCATCTTTAAACAACGTATACGGTATTTAATATTAAAACTGTCAGAATTTTCAACTGACCAAATCCCATAATCCTCTTTTCTATGTTTCTAAAAGCTATTTTTTTTAAAGAAAAATTCCAAACTTAAGATAATTAAGTTAACAAAACTATATTTCATTACTGCATAAAAGTAATCATTTAATTAATGAAAACTGGTATCCATACTTATTCTAAAATAAGTTTGGAAATTTTAATTAATCATATTTCTTTTGTATCATGTAATTTATAATTACAAAGATTTTTCCCTCGTTTTAAAGGAACTAAATAATAAATTTCAAGTGTGATGATTTTGAATATGTTCCAGCTTGGGGTAAAAGCAAATGAAAAGGTTTATCGATCTAATTACAGTCTTGAAGTTTAGTTATTTTACTGTTCCTTTTAAAAAGAGAATACAAGTTAGCAAGTAATTTTTTATCGACTCCTTATCGTTTAAATAGGCCTAATCCACCAGCCAAAAAAATTAAACTAGGAATAAGTTTACAGGAAAATTTAGGCTTGGCTTGATTCATGGAGAATTTCATCGCGTTGATGTATCAGCGACCAATCGAATTATATTAGAAGCCTCATGGAGTCTCACATTAATAACGACGGGCCTTTGCTCATTGGTCGATGACCCAACAATGAATCTCCATGAATCCAGCTAAGCCTATTTTCCGGGTAAGTTTTAGATTTATTTCTAGTTTCATATTTGTTGGTAATTTTTTACTGATGGATTAGGCCTATTTAAATCCTAACTAATCGATAAAACAATCTCTTGTTGTTAATTTACATTCTCTCTTTAACATAGAATAATTGTTTTAGGTTGGAATTTTCCTTTAATATGGGAGTATCTAGTCAATAAACGCGTTTGTCTTAAGGTTAACATATTACATTTAAATGTGCAATGGGGAGATAATTATTAATGAAAGATGAGGTTGAAGGATAAATGATATAAAATTGATGATTGCCCTTCCATATATAATTATTATTCGTATTATAAGTTGCTCAATTTTCTGTCTAAAG